>OX243828.1:28274368-28574376 GCA_945859605.1 Lumbricus rubellus
AAAATGTCTGGTTGTGTCACATTAATTATCTGGTGTCTGACAGGTCGAGTTTGAAGTGGTGCTTTATAAATTTACAACTGCTAGTACAATACATGTATTGTTGGGTTGAGAGTGCTCCTGATTAGCATATACCTTTAAAAGGAAGAAGTGTGAATGAACGTAAGTTTTGTTTAAATCACCAGAACTCCACCTCTTGCTATATTCGATCCCATGCACTCGTCTTTCACTCTAAGCTGAAAACATTGCTTTTTCATATGTCGTATCCTGGTAGTGGTACCCTTGTAGACTCCACATGTCATGCCTGCTTAACGCTAAATATCATCCACCCTAGCCTGCCTGACTCCTCAGTTCTTGATGTCCTGTGATTGAGCGCCTCTGAACAAGTTGGTTCTCGTGACCTCGCTTTTTTGGGCGCTGTAGAAATGTATGTATGTGCACTTGTTATAGCGCCCCTTCAAGCTCTCTACTCAGAGGCGCTCCCGATGCAGAGCGGACACTGCATCGGAGTTTCACGCCGAAGCGCTGAGCAATTGTAAGTGAAGGACTTGCCCAAGGTCCTTACGCGGGGAGGTGGATTCGAACCTCGGACCTTCCGGCTCCAAGGCAACGACGCCACCACTAGACCACCGCGCCCCACAAAAGAAATGATCAGTGTACGATTACGATTAAGTCGAGCGATTGCTAATCATGATTATTTCGCTGTCTCTCTCTTTCAGACTGTGCGACACGGTTTTCCCTTTCATCCGACCGCAATCGCACACGATCCCGTCCAGAACCTGCTCGCAATTGGAACGAGAACCGGAGTTCTTCGGATGTATCCTTATACGACAATATATGACAATATACGACAATATATGACAATATACGACAATATACGAGTAGATTCCAATGTGTCATTGTTGCGATCATGTCCATCAATAGATTGCCCAGTCTAATATGTCCAGTTATAGGTCTAATATGTCCAGTTATCGGTCTAGTATGTCTAGTAAGGAGTCTAGTAGGTCTAGTTATGGTTTTTAGTTAAGGTTGGAGTTGGAGTCGAGTAGGACCAGTTAGGTGTCTAGTAGGCTCAATTAGGGGTCTATTAGGTCCGTTTGGGCATTGTTGTACTGTACTTAAATAAAAGTTTGAATACTTTTACTTGCAACGAAGTATCAAAAACCGAAATACTTATACTTTCAACGAAGTAAACTACCCATATTTCAGTGCTCGCTCTTTGTTCCAATTTTTTTAACATTTGTAACAATGTTCGTTACTTGAATGCGCTATATAAACATTTCATTAGAAACGCAAAGCTAAAACGGCTAATGTAAATTGGCATAATTGCTTAAAAGGTTTTTCATTTTTTATTCGCTCCCGAAAAACGTCGGGTTTTTTTTCGCATCGTTTTTCATTTTTTATGTAGATTAATTTATTTATTTACTGTCTGTTATTATTTTCCTTAATTTAATTTTTTTCTGGTATTTCTTCAGTGTTTAATCTAGACGTCTCTGGGGGGGGGGAAAGTTCCCCCCCCAGGATTGACATTTCCCCCTCCAGAAAAATTTGACAAAATGATATTGGTTTTTAGTTGCTATTTTCATCATTGTTTTATATGAAGTGTTATAATATACCATGATGTTATTTACTATTATATGATTTTAATAACATTATTTACTAGCCTTATTATTATATATGATACTATCATGTTGCAATGAGTATAACTTACTGTATATATTTGTATAAACACTATTTTTGCACAGCTAAAAACAGATATGACATTCCCTCCAGAAAAATTTGACAAAATGATAATAGTTTTAGTTGCTGTTTTACATCATCGTATTACGTGAACTGTTATAATATACTGTAATACTATTTATTATTATATGGTTAATGGTTATAATGCTATTATTTACTGTTATAATATATGACACAATCCTGCTAAAATGAGAATAACTTACTGCTAATATTTGTACAAATACCACTTTTGTACAACTGAATGGCTTCTCACCAGTGTTATCCTTCAAATTTTAAACTGTAAAATTTCAAAATGGTTGGTCCTATTATTTGAACACATAATATTATAGTAAAACCTAAAAACATCATTACTACACATGGTTTCTTGAATTTGGTACCGGTAGTTTATTAGTTCTTGGCTGGTTTTTGTACCATTAAATATGATTTCAGAAAGTATGTCCTGGTCAGCAATTCAGGACCATCTAGGGGAACAGGGTTAAACTGATATAGTGCTGCAAAGTCAGCTTATATATTATAGGCTACTATTATATTCATGTCTGCATTTATTCATTAGAATAACTCAGCAACAGGAGAACTGAGCTGCTGAACTCGATACATAAAGATATTTTTTATTGTAATCATAATCATATAATATATATATATATATATATATATATTGGATCCTAAAATACTTTTTATCAGTACTAAGGCCTAAAAAAATAAATGTTGTGTTTCCGGTAACAGAGCTAAAAAAAATTGGGTAGGTAGGTCGGAAAATATTTTTATTTTGGTAAAATATTTTTATGCAGTGACTATCCGAAAAAGTATACCCACTAGTCTTTTTTGCACAAAGGTACACGCTGCAACAAAGTACGTGCTCTAAGCAAGTATAAATTGCCTATTTCCCCGACTGTCTGCACCTAAAACTGCTCTAGAAAACAGTCCTATTAATTTCATTTTGTTGACGTCTTTTCTGTTATGTCAATACAAATGTAAAAAAAATTGAAAAAAAAAAATTTCAGAATTTTTTTTTTTTTTATTAAAATATTTTTTTATAAATAAATTTTTTTTACAAAATTATTTGAGTCGCGGCTATAAAAGAGGGTCGGTCGGGTTACCGGAAACACAACATTTTTTTCTTTAGGCCTAAATAGTCTAATGGAGTTAGTTTGCTAAAATGGCACCTTAAAAGAGTACCATTACAGTGTGGAAATAACCCCCAAAATATTTGTTAAGTGTTGCTCATATCTATTGAAGTCCACTCTTATAAGCACTGAAAAGTACAGGCATTTTGATAAGATACTGAATAGTCTAATGGAGTTATTTTGCTAAAATGGCACCTGAAAAGAGTACCATTACAGTGTGGAAATAACCCCCCCCCCTACCAAAATATTTGTTAAGTGTTGCTTATATCTATTGAAGTCCACTCTTATAGGACAGACGATAAGTGACCTGAGATTTGCGGATGATATCGCCCTGTTGGCGAAACAAGCAAATGGACTACAACAGTCGCTAGAAAAAGTGGTCCAAGTGAGTCGAGAAATGGGGATGAGCATAAATGTACTGAAAACGGAGAGCCAATTCCTCGGAAGGGGCAACATCAAATTTCCCTTAGAAGCGGATGGACACCAACTAGAACAGACAGAGAACTTCGTGTATCTGGGGGAACCGTTAGCACAAATGGAGAATCTGTAAAAGACGTGGATAGAAGAATCGGGCTGGCCAGAGGAATACTGCAAGTGCTGGGTAAGGTTTGGAGCTCGAAGGAAATAGGAAAGACCACTAAAGTTCAGATGTATGAGACGTTGGTGCTGAGCGCATTGTTGTACAATTCGGAGACGTGGACACTGAGGGAAGCACAGAAGCAGAGGCTGAGGGTGTTTGAAATGGCGTGCTTACGAAAGATAGAAGGTGTCACGAGAAGGGATAGGATTAGGAATACAGAGATATACAACAGACTGAATATTCAACATGATATAATACACAAAATCCAAAGTAAACGGCTACGCTACTTTGGCCACGTATCCAGAATGAGGGATGAGAGATACCCGAAGGTAGCTGTCAACGGATATGTGCATGGAAAAAGAAAAAAGGGAAGACCAAAGAAGAGATGGGTCGACATGATACGTGAGGACTGTCGGGAGATGGGTTGGTCCATACAAGAGGCTACACACAAAGCTCAAGAGAGAAAGATGTGGAGATTTTCCATAGCTGGGCGGCTGTCACGTGCGAAAGCATCGTCAAAGCCATAAGTCAAGTAAGTCAAGTAAGTCTTATAAGCACTGAAAAGTACAGGCATTTTGTTAAGATGACACCTTAAAATGCTGCGATTGCAATGTGGAAATTCGTAAAGTTTCTGATGAGGCTCTGAAAAAGTTCAGTTTTTTTGTTTAAATGACACCTTAAAATGCTACTATTGCAATGTGGAAATTCAAAAAGTTTCTGATGAGGCTCTGAAAAAGTACAGGTATTTTGTTAAGATGGTACCTTAAAATGCTACTATTGCAATGTGGAAATTCAAAAAGTTTCTGATGAGGCTCTGAAAAAGTACAGGTATTTTGTTAAGATAGTACCTTAAAATGCTACCATTGCAATGTGGAAATTCAAAAAGTTTCTGATGAGGCTCTGAAAAAGTACAGGTATTTTGTTAAGATGGTACCTTAAAATGCTACTATTGCAATGTGGAAATTCAAAAAGTTTCTGATGAGGCTCTGAAAAAGTACAGGTATTTTGTTAAGATGGTACCTTAAAATGCTACCATTGCAATGTGGAAATTCAAAAAGTTTCTGATGGGGAGGGGGCACATCCCTCTCCCCATACCCCTCCCCTACGGGTCTCGGCGCTACGCGCCTCACGAGCGTCCTTCCGACGCTCGATTGTCTCCCCCCCCCAGAAACCTGAATTCCCTCCCCAGCGGGTGGGGACTAGATTAAACACTGTATTTCTTACGTTTTCAGCTTACTCTCAAGGATTCAGCTAACTGATGTCATTATTTAATTGCTTAGCATCATCATTTAAGAGATTGGGCCTACATGTAGCAGGTCCCTATACGAAATGATTAAGATAAAAAAAATTCATAAACATGGTTTTATGTTTAAAATTCAGTTTAAGATGTAACAAAGTGAAATTGTTTTCCGTTTCCGCATTTTGTCGTTTTTTCCGTTTTTTTTCTAGAATAAAAACGACGTTTTTTCCGTTTTTTATTCTGTTTCCATCGTTTTTTTTACAAAAAAAGATCTTCATGATTGGGTAGTGTTGTGGAATTTTTACTTTCATTTCTGCTCCTCCTAGCCATGCTACCAGGTAGTTGTAATGAGTACGCTGACCATTCACTGTTGTGAATGACTGCATGGGACGAGATGACTAATCATTCATCTTTATATGTCAAGGCAAAGAAATTCAAGTTGCAGATCTGCAACAATGATAATGATAATGACAATGACAATAACAATAGCAATAATAATAATTTCTTTATTGATTCCATCCAGTTGACAGACCGCAACCGGTTAAAGTGTACAATGTTGTACATTTATGCAACTTAAGCAATTCACAAGAACGCAAATTACAGAAGACATACATGTAGATCTTAACTACTAACAGAACAGACAGCGCGCAATTCAGGGCGCTAATAGCAGCGTGCATTGCATGTCTTGTCCGCCCATTCTGGTGGCTGACTCTGGGGCTAGCTTAATGAAAGTGTCCGCTATTCATCTAGACTAACTGATCCTTCAAGCTATGACACTTGGACATCGAAACTGAGTTATTGACCAGGGGTCATTCCCTATTGTCTGCTGTGCCAACTTCATACAGAAGTTCACAGACCTGTCAGTTTGGGTGTCAGTGAATACCAGGCAGGAGGGTGATGACCCATGAGACCCTGCCACACAGCATGGCTTGCCATTTGCTTGTACAGCAGTTGCTTCAGTTTGATGATGTCGATGTTGATGATGTAATGAGAAGATGCAGATCTGGGTAAAGCAGTTGTAACCCGAAGAAAGATACGCTTCATCATTCGACGGCGGAAACTGACCTGCAAGAAATATCGACGTTTCATGTTCTAGAATGAAGATCGGATAATCAGAGATGTTTCTGCACACCTTCGACCGTAGCACTGCGCTGCTCCCCTTTACAACCCAGACATTTGCATCGGCAAGTTAATATGCAGTTTTACGCAGTCGTTTGTCAGACGAATGATGACGACGACGACGATGACGTCTTGCTATTCTGCAAAGCATGAGTTGTTGATGACGATGTGATGATGACGATGTGATGATGACGATGATGATGACGATGTGTAGGAGAAGAACTCTTACGAATGTGTTCCTGTTAGTGATATTCCAGGTCTGTCAGTCAGATAATAATGCTCATCACACCAGTAGCAGCTCACATATCTTGTAACCCTGCAGCTGGGTGTAGCACCCGGGCCCGCGGGTTTGGGGGCCCGCAATTTCGGAAATGATGAAATTTCTTAGCGAGAATGCTGCAACGTTAATAAATACTAAGTCATCGTTGACGAAATTTTGCCAAAGTTCTCCCACACATCAGAATTATTAGCTCGAACTAACAGTTTATGAAGTGGTTGAAATCGCAGGAATTGATTGCTATTGTAAATTTATCTTTGGTAAGTATGACATCAGAAGAGTGATATCATAAAGTAGACTACGCAACTTGGTCAATCAGTTTGACTGGTCTCTTGAAATAAGAGGAAAATAAAGCTAGAAGAAATGTTATTGGTTAATTCTTAATTTCTGAAGCCTGTTATACATGTAGTTTATCATTGTTTTTCCTCTAGTTTTCTGCCTCCTAGGCAGGTTGAAATGTCCGACGTCACTATTCATCTCGATGTTGGGTACTTTGGCCTGTTCCTCGAGCTGTCCATATCCATTATTTTGTATTATGCAATCTAGCATCATCTTTCTATCTATCCACCCATCTGTCCATCCATCCATCCATCCATTCATTCATCCATCGATCCGTGGTCCTCCTCTTGTTTGATTTCCCCATTTTTCATTCGTTGACCTGTTTTTAGCAGTGAGTCTGACCTCTGCCTGTGTCGGATGTGTCCTATACCCACTTCCGTTGCCTCTCTTTTACTGTAGGCCTAGGCCCACTCCTCTCTGATCATTCCGAGACCTTTGTACAAGAAGATCATGGCGCCTTATAGATTGGTTTACCAAGACATCATTGGAGTCTGCGAAAGAAATCTGATGTTGTATTTTATCAGACCTGAATCTAGGAACAGGGACTTATAAATATAGATATAAGAATTACGATAAACTGAGAAGAAAAAAGCAACGGAAAGAAACGGATGGTGGATTGTGCACGGTGCTGTATGGTTCAGAGACATGGACTATAAGATATTTCAAATTCGGGAGAGGCATACATAAAAAGGCTGGATGCCTTCAACCTATATATCGACATAAAGAACAATAAAGATAATCAACTTAATGGAACATAAGCGTAATAACTATTTAACAAATGAAGAAGTCGTTTGTTCCTTCCGTCACTGTAGAAATACTAGTGTCTGAAACTTTTTCTTAGAAAATAAATACAGTAATACACCACAGGAAAGGTAACCTTTGACTTTACTCTTTAATAAACATGGTATAATTATGTGCTTGATGTGATAGCTGATAGAAAAGGGCCTGCAAGTTCATCACAGCACCCGGGCCCGCACTAGCATTAATGCGGGCTTGATCTCTTGAAAAGACTCATTTAGAGATTGATCCTTTGCTGGTCACAGCATATAGACTTCCTTCTTTCCTTCTGAATCCCTTTTGGAAAAAGTTGTTTTAATGATACCTAAGCGATGATCTGTTTTGGTTTCACTGTTGGTGTGCTATCACTGTTAAACTGTTTCTATGCTTTGTGTGTGTTGACATCAGATGCAGAAATGTCGGTTGAATTAATTATGCGTTAATTAGCATACTTTAAGCTTTTGCCTTGTAAACCTATTATTAGACCAATTTATCTAGATGAAAAAGAGTCATGCATACTACTTTTCTTGACATGCCTTGTCCAGTTTTGGAAGACCAGAAGCCCAATGTGACGTCAAGCATGAAGGAAATTTTGCCATCACTCGGCTGATTTTCCTCGTCAATGAGGTGAGTGTGAGTTATTTGGTCTTGAATAAAATGTTTGCCTTGACTGACTCTTGAAAAGTTTTTGCAGAATTTGGTAAGATTTTCTGGTGAATTTATTTAAACTTGCTTCAAATATCTGCCTTTTATGCTCCCATTGTTTCGTGTTACTTTGTGCATGCATTGTTAACCCTGTGGTGACTTTTTTGTGTTGTTTGCTTTTTCATGTTTTACTTTCTATCGTATGCCAGAAGAGCCTTATATTGTATGCCAGAAGAGCCTTATATTGTATGCCAGAAGAGCCTTATATTGTATGCCAGAAGAGCCTTATATTGTATGCCAGAAGAGCCTTATATTGTATGCCAGAAGAGCCTTATATTGTATGCCAGAAGAGCCTTATATTGTATGCCAGAAGAGCCTTATATTGTATGCCAGAAGAGCCTTATATTGTATGCCAGAAGAGCCTTATATTGTATGCCAGAAGAGCCTTTGGGCTGTTTGATAGCTCTGCAACATCTCTGTTCCTTATCATCTTGTGCTAGCCATGCAGATTTTAACAAGTCTTCTATGGGGGGGGCTGGGGAGGAAAGGGGTGGATGGCAAGATCTGAAGAAGCCTCCGGCAGTGTTGTCTCATTAGCCCAATCAGCGCTGAATCTCTGAATCTCGCATCTTCAAAATGCGTTCTGTGTCAATTGTAGCGTGTCCAGCAAAGTGTCTAAGGGTACAGAGTACAGAGATTGCGCCTAGAGCGAGAAATGGCTGCTTTTCCAATTAGACCATAGACCCCCTTCCCAACATATGATAGCTGACCAAAAAGCACTTGCTGGTGTGATTTATGGGTTGGGAACCACAGCATCATGCATGTCTGATAACCACTCTAGGCCCAGCCAGTCGACCAACACAAGACACTTAATATAAAGCCAGTACTGAGTTGTGTACATATTTTCTGAGAAAACCAAGTTCAAATGTTGTTTGGAGGCCACAGATTGACTTCTTTCTCGTTTGAGTTCAGTAGGATTTTGTGGATCTATACTGCGATCAGATTTGGTACAATTGTCACAATAACGTCAATATCTTCTTGGCTTATTTAGTCGTCAGAATGAAGTCTGCCTTTCATTCCATTCTGATACATACAGGCTGGCGGTGCTCCTCTTTAGGGGCCTCTGAGATACATGTATAGGAGGCTTTAAGGAGTTTCTTTCATTGTGTTTGCCTGCCTGCATGCCTGCATGCCTGTCTGCCTGCCTGCCTGCATGCCTGTCTGCCTGCCTGCCTGTCTGCCTGCATGCCTGCATGCCTGTTTACAAGGGTAGGTGTGGATAATTGCGCCACAGGATAGAGGAGGACCAGAGGTAGGGAGGACCTAGAGGGAGGAGGACTTGTCCCGGATGTCTGTCTGTCATAGGATTAATGGGAAGGCAATTAGTATTCAAGGGGCATGAATAATTATCGGTTAATTGCAGTGGCATTGGTACTTGGTAGCATAGCACTTAGAGGCATCCAAACTTCTGCAGCAATGCTACATGTGTTGTACGAGTCTCTTCACTTGGATTTATAAGGATAACAACAACACTGTTACAACAGACTCTCATTCCTCTATCTATTTTAACCTCCTTCCATCATGACTACTTTAGGAGCTCAGAAGACTACGAGGTGATAATCATAGAACCGTTTATGATATCAATTCCAACAGTTAACTATGTGATTGGACAACAGTCCCAAAAAAATTCACTTGTGCTACTTTCCTCTCTGCGCAGTTTGCAACAATCCTAGTAACTGTTGAGGATGTTGAGGATGAGTGAAGGACTCAATAATCTATTGACCTCTTTGACCTCTTTGATCCGGTTGATCTGGTTTGACTTTGTTTCACCATCAATTGATGATGATGATGATGATGATGATGATGATGATGATTATGATGATTATGATGATGATGTTGATGATGATGATGATGATGGTGGTGGTGGTGGTGGTGGTGATGATGATGGTGGTGTTGGTGATGAGGATGAGGATGATGATGATGGTGATGATGATGATGATGATGATGATGATGGTGATGATGATGATGATGGTGATGATGGTGGTGGTGGTGGTGGTGGCGGAGGTGGTGGTGGTGGTGGTGGCGGAGGTGGTGGTGGTGGTGGAGGTGGTGGTGGTGGTGGTGGTGGTGGTGACGACGACGACGATGATGATGATGATATGTGCGTTACACAGAAGTTATGAACTGTCCTTGGAAGAAGAAGAAGAGCAGTCTGTTAAGCTAGGCAGGAGACATAGCTATGAATTGTTAATGACTTTAGCTTTAGCATACGAGGTCTTATCGCCACCAACACTGGTCCCACAGTGTATAACTGTACAGTCTGTGTATTCATTGTGGCTGAGTTGGCCAGTGAGTGCAGGTCGAGCAGATCTTAACCAAATTTCAAATTTCTCGAACCAAATTTACTCTAGTAATGAAAAAAAATTAGTAATAAGAATGATAATATGCTTTGATCCTTCAGAAGTGTTATTATCATCATCATCAGTTACTCAATGTAATCCATTTGGCAGAGATGGGTACGAATGACTGATCCACTTCATGTGAAAGGTTCTGGAGCTAAAGCTATGATCTGTAGATCACTGCTTACTCTAATAAACAGTGAAAGTGCAGAAATGAAGAGTTAAATTGAGAGTTAAGAAATATGCCACTGATGATAGATGATAAAAATAAATGGAGAAGAAATAGAGCAGGTGAATGAATTCTGCTATTTGGGAAGCTTAACATCAAGCGATGCCAAATGTCATAAAGAGATAAGAAGGAGAATAGCAATGGGCAAAGAGGCATTCTTAAAAAGGAAAGAATTGCTAAGAGGAGGGCTAAATGGAACTCTGAAGAAAAGAATGGTCAAAACATTGATATGGAGTGTGACGTTATATGGCGTAGAGACATGGACAATGAGAAAAGAAGACGTCAAGAGGCTGGAAGCTTTTGAAATGTGGGTATGGAGAAAGATGGAGAAAATCAGTTGGACAAAGCATGTTTTAAATGAAGAAGTACTAATGATGGTAGAAGAGAAAAAATCTCTGCTGGACACAATAAAGATAAGACAAAAGAATTGGGTGGGACATTTGCTAAGAGGTGACTCACTGCAGAAAGAAGTAATTGAAGGAAGATTGGAGGGAAAGCGGCGCAGAGGAAGGCCTAGACAAAAACTGCTGGACGGGATGATGGAAGATGGATACAGAGAACTGAAGGACATGGCACAACAGCGAGAAAAGTGGAAACATTGGACGTTTGGACCTGCCACCTGGCAGAGAACGTAAAGAAGAAGAAGATAAAAGATCATCTGAATGTCAATTATTCTCGTTTCCTTGAGCATGGCTCTCAAATCTCCAGATTTGAACTCAATGGATTATAATTGTTGTTGGCTTCTGTATGTAGATATGAATTGCCTTTAAATCTGTAAAACTTGATATAAAATTCTTACTCTTGGTCGAAATATGCATAAAAAAACCCGTAGTGTGTACTTTTTTGACCCACCTGATAGGTATGAAATGAAGATTAGAGAATGGAGTTATCTTCCAGTGTGTTGTCTTAATTCTGTTGTTGATCTTTGTCACTAGGGGGCGCTGTTGTCTGTCAGTGCAGATGACCAGATCCACATGTGGACCTTGCGACAGAAAAAACCAGAGATTGTTCATTCGCTGAAATTTCAAAGGGAGAGGTGCGTTCCCAGTACATAACTACATATGCTAAACTTATATAACTAGTTAATCTTATTGTTTACATTGTTTTTTTGCTGCTCATATTATTGTGTTGTCTTTTTTGCATTATTTTCATTATTACTGTGCACTGTCCAGTGTAACGTAACACTTTTATTGAGGTACCAGGTTGTTTTATTTGTCTCACTTTTCGTATGGGCTTCTCAGTTGTACCAAATGGGTATCTGGTTTCTATGATTTCGAGGGTTTCTTGACAACTTGCTGTTAAGAAACAGAACATGGCTACTGGCTCAGTTAGGGCTGCCAACCGTCCCGGATTCGCCGGGACAGTCCCAGAATCGACCCTTGCGTCCCGTGTCCCGGGTTGATCTCAAATTGTCCCGGAATTTGGTCTAGAGCTCCACTTAGCACAATATTGTTGTTCTTATTAATCTTTGCTTACTAAACTCAACCATTTGTATGGTGATTTTGCGTTCTACTCTCTGTTGTCTAACAACCGCAATTATCTGAGCACCGAGAGTTCACCGACCTTTGTGCAGCAGAACTGTTGTTTCATATAAATTTTAGCATGACATGTACTGATTTCTAAAACTTTGTGCCCAGTGTTCTGGAACTGCTTAAACCATAAAAGTATAAGTTTAAGCTAAATTCTGCTCTCATCCCAACGCAGGCCTGAGCCTACGATAGGCTACCTTTGAACTTCCCTCAATGTGGGTTCATAGGTC
This sequence comes from Lumbricus rubellus, assembly GCA_945859605.1. NCBI lineage: Eukaryota > Metazoa > Annelida > Clitellata > Crassiclitellata > Lumbricidae > Lumbricus > Lumbricus rubellus. Next base: position 28,286,594 of record OX243828.1, read on the forward strand.
TTACTCTGATAGGCTTAGGCGACTGGAGTTTTAAATTCTGTCTTCTTGAAGTTGATTCTTGTTTTAAATTTAGGTTACTTGTCTTTTGACGATTTATCTTGAATTATTAAGGATATTTTTTGTAGTTTGTAGATCATATATTGGGCTGACACAATTTTGTTGCATTATGGCATGCGCTTCTGTGGATTGTGTAAATTGGTAGCCTAATGGCACATTAGACTAAGTGGCTGAAGGCGTCCCGGAATGGCAAAATCAAAAGATAGCAGCCCTAGGCTCGGTTGACCCCCCGGCTAATTATTTCTAATGTACTGGTTCTACTATCTTTAGCATTCGCTGTTAATGTAAGCAAGAACTTAAACTAAGGAAGAAATTCATCAAACACTTATCATTGTGGTTAAGTCAAGATTTGTAGAAAAGTGTTTTTTTGGAGATACTCATCAGAGACAAGTTTGACGAAATGATCGAAAAGAATGACTTTATAGAATGGACGTAAAGAGCTGATGTTGTAGGAACTAGGTTACCTATTGCAGACAGTTCATTCATTCATTCATTCATTCTGATAATTTGTATAGCGCCTCTTCAAGATATCTACTCAGAGGCGCTCTCTGCGCTAACTAGCCGAAATGATATTAAGAGTCATAACGAGCAAAAAATAACAACAAGTTGCAAAGCAAAACACAGTAAGCTGAAAGAGTCACCGGTGGCGAGCCCTCGCAAACACGTAGAGTTGACCATCGGATTCCCGTAGACAGCTGGTAGATGGCGTGGTTGATCGGAGTCTCTGGTAGGTGGTAGATGACGCCCGTTCGTCTAATCGTCGAGACTGAAGCAAGGATGCGCGTAGTAGAAGGCATTCGTCGCTTGTCGGTCGGTAGTTGGAAGCGCCGCCGTTGACAACAGTCGAGGTCACTCCATGCGCTGACCCGCGTGAGCCGTCCTCCGCGACGAGGTGTTGGGCCAACAAGGGCGACGCTTCTGTACTGCTCCAACCATGCACGTTCAGACCAAGGTTAACGAGGTCACGCTTGTGAAAGAGAGAAGAGAGCTTTATCAGCATATGCAATTCCTGCATAGTTAAGCGCTGGACATACAGTCATACACCTAAATGTATTGGTATGCCTCTGATGAGCTGGACAGACCACATTGTTTAAGAAAGACTGCAGTTGCTTAGATCAGGAAGAAGTTGTTCCAGCATGAATTACGTTACCATAACGACTGTGAACAAGTCTTGCTGCAAATAAATGAATGCATAAGGGTAGGAGCAGCAGCTTGAGTTGCGAGTTGTCAGCAGAAATCTGGTGGAGGTGACCAAAGCACTTTTGATTTAGAGTCTTCTTCGTCTCGTCAGATGAACATCGCAGAAGATCAGTTCATCCATCATCGTCATCTCCATCATCCAAAGTCAGACGTAAATCACTCGCAACTTTGTAGAAAACCACGAAACCAAAAAGTGAGTTTTTAGTGAGAAGAAGAAAACTTGAAATCTGGTGGATTGAATGGATTTAATCAAGGACCATATTCACAATGAGAAAAAGTAAGGACTCCAAGGAGATCATAACATGATACAGACATCCATAATATTACTCATATATATATATATATAATTATATATATATATACATTACATATATACATATACACACATATGTGTGTGTATGTATTTACATGCGTATGTGTGTGTGTCGCATTATATAAAGGTGCCATTGAAGTGTCCTTGAAGAAAATAAGTGACATACCTTAAGTGACATACAGACTAGTGTAAAGATATGATACAAAGTGGTAATGCAGATCTGCTGCTTTCATTGCACTGCAATATAATTATATTGACTTTCTGCAGAATAACGTACTGCCATCTACCGTTCCAAAGCAAATGGCTGTACATCGGAACGGAGCGAGGCAACGTACACATCGTCAACTTAGAATCGTTTACACTGTCTGGATATATCATCAACTGGAACAAGGCGATGGAGTTGTTAGTTTTTTCTCTTTATATCTCGTGATATCTGAGCTAATGTAGGACAACGTATAATTTACATATTGATCAGCTCTGACCAACAATTGATAAAAATATTAATTGCATTATTGTTATTATTGTTGCTATTATTTTATTATTATTGTTGTGGTCATTATTATTAGTAGTATTATTGCTATTATAATTTTTTTAACCTAGGTATTAAGGATCTCTCAGGGTTTAGAAAAACTGCTATAAGGAGTGGTAAATTTTTCATTGTTCTTGTTATTATTTATTATTATTATTATCATTATACTAGCTGGGGTACTCGGTGTTTCCTGGGATATTTCAGTTTCTTGCCCCACCATGCTTCACCCTACTCCCACTCTGCCCTCCCCATTCTGGCCCCAACCCCTCTGACCAAATGAGAGTAATTTATATATGCAATACAAAATACTAGGATTAGGAATATTAATGGCAATAATTATTGACTGACTTTGAGTCTTTGATTAAGCACATTGAGCACCGATGTTGGCCATTTTGTGTGCTTAATGTGTCTTGGTTTATAAATTTGACAGATACTCTTTTCATGGTGAATGATCTCAATTACTCTCATTTGGTCAGATTTGGTCAGACGTGTAGTGTAGTGACCTGTAGTCATACCAAATTCTACCAGAGTTATTTCTAAAGTCTTCTTTGCACTTCATTCTTCTACCGGTGGTATTCGTGTACCAACCACCTTCTAAACTTAGAGAGATCGTAATCGTAAACTCGAAATTTCTAAAGCACTACTTGAAAGCCAAGCGCGGGGCAACGGCTTAGGCGTAAAAAAAAAATTGTTGTGTTTCCGGTAGCCCGACCGACCCATTTTTACGACCGCGACTCAAATATTTTTGTAAAAAAATTTTATAAAACAAATTTTTTTTCAAAAACAAATTTTTTTTCACAACAAAATTTAAATTTTTAAAAAAAGTATTTTTTTAACATTTGTATTGACATAAAATAAGAGACGTCAACAAAATGAAATTAATAGGACTGTTTCTAGAGCAGTTTTAGGTGCAGACAGTTGAAAAATAGGCAGTTTATACTTGCTTAGAACACGTACTTTGTTTCAGCGTGCAAAAAAGATTAGTGGGGTATACTTTTTCGGATATTCACTGCATAAAAATATTTTACCAAAATAAAAATATTTTCCTCCCTACCCAATTTTTTTTAGCTCTGTTACCGGAAACACAAGATTTTTTTTAGGCCTTATTCACGAGCGCTGAATGAGAGACTTTCCTCTTGTTGTTTTTGTGCGTTAGCTGAAAGTTATAAATAATAAATAATCTTAGAGTTGTGTCCTGGAGAAATGGCAGAAATTAAGGCACTTAAAAACAAAGCTGTTGTCTGACTATATGAAGTGCTCATTTGGCGATGAGGCTTCCTTGATTTCTTCTAAAAGCTCTGTAGGCCTACTGTTGTCATCAGGGGGTAAGTCTTATAATTGCTGACATTAATATCCTCCACAGCTACTGTCATTGCATGTTGTCTTAAGATGAAAACTTGACGGTTGGCAATTTTGTCTCCTGCCACTGAATCTTTTATGAGTCGGCAATGGGGAAGCGACTGAAGCAGTGGACCAAGTTCCACTCGACACCTTTAGCACACATGCCCCACTCTCCCCTACCCTCCACTCTCTTTCCTCCTTTCCAGTCTTTCAGTCATCATCGTTTATCACCTCCACATTTCCGGCCGTCAAAGCACATCGGTTTAACGTAATGTGGAGTAATGTGACTTGACATTTCCTACAGTCCTTTTGGAGCGTCGCAACCGAGCTTTAACTGTCTCATCGAATAACTTCTATAGCACCGTTCTCATAATGCACGAGACATCATCGCATAACTTCTATAGCACCGTTCTCATAATGCACGAGACATCATCGAATAACTTCTATAGCACCGTTCTCATAATGCACGAGACATCATCGAATAACTTCTATAGCACCGTTCTCATAATGCACGAGACATCATCGAATAACTTCTATAGCACCGTTCTCATAATGCACGAGACATCATCGAATAACTTCTATAGCACCATTCTCATAATGCACGAGACATCAGTCGAAGTTGGAATACATCGAGGTCGATGCACGTCGAATTCTTATTGATCAACATACCCAGAAGCCATAGCCAACGCAAATTGAAAGAGTTTTGTACTTCACTGGGTATACCAAATTAGTATGCTTGATGGGAGAGTACTTGCCGTTATTATTATTAATATTTTTATAATCAATCTTTTATTAAACAAAACTTGTTTACAAGAAACAGCACAAGAAGTTCTTTGTTCTCTAGTTAGCGGTCCTCATCACAGAACAACTGTGTGAAAGTGCCTCGAAATGCAACTGCGTTAAATCTTTGGGTGCAAATTGAGAGGCGTTGGAAAAGATGAGTGGCTTCGAGTGGGTTGCCAGTAATAACTATTATAACTGTCAACTGTTCATTGTAATAATAATGTCAATAACTATTACTTCATGATCCCAATAAAATAACTATTAGGCTATTATTATTATTATTATTAAATAAATTTGTAACACGCGCCAGGTCCCACCGAGATGTGAATCTGAGGAACAAGGTAGCACATGGCTTTGGCTTTCAAGCACATGGATCTCTGACTGCATCTTCCTCAGCCGCCAGAGGAAGATGCAGTCAGAGATCCATGTGCTTGAAAGCCAAAGCCATGTGCTACCTTGTTCCATGGACAAATGTAAAGTTCCTATATAGCATTTTATTGCTATTTTGCTTTATAAGGTTCTGAAGGTTAGGGTTAGATCAAAGATCTTCTCTTTCTCTTCCTCTTCATCACCAACATGTTTGTTTATCTCTGAGGTTGCAAACAAGGACACGAGTATCACCTATGATTTTCCCACTTGCCTCGTTGATTGATTGGTCAGGTTCACACGGTATATTTAGTCTCACCCTTATAGCTATTATCTTTCGCTAAATGCAGTGTGTTAATGACATCAAAATTAAGGCAGTTTGAAATTGGTATTAGTCACATGTATATATAACATATTATATATATTTATATACGTGTATGATGTTGTGAATATGTATACTTGCCTATTTAAATGTAGTAATTATCATCATTAGTACTTAATGCCTGCTTTATGGTAATGATGGGAGTGAATGTGCGCTGGTCCTACATATCTCAACTCTGCACTTTTTGACATCTTTTACTGTGTTCTCAGCATAGATGTAAAAAAACGATGGAAACGAAATAAAAAACGTAAAAAACGTCGCTTTATTCGAAAAAATAAAAAACGGAAAAAAACGACAAAAAAACGGAATGGGAAAATAATTTGCCTTTTTACATCTTAAACTGCATCTTAGACATAAAACCTATGTTTACTTTCTACATGTATCTCTTAAATGATGACGTTAAACAATTAAATAATGACATCGGTTATCTGAAACCTTGAGGTTGGGCTGGAAATGTAAGAAATATCAGGAAAAAATAAAATTAAGGAAAATAATAAGAGACAAAGAATAAATAAATAGCGATACATAAAAAATAAAAAAAGGAATAAAACGATGGGAAAAATAAAAAAGAAAAAAAAACGACGTTTTTTGGGAGCGAATAAAAAACGAAAAAAAGCGTTTTAACCCTTTCCCGGGCCCAGGGAAGTATACTTCCCACACTATGTTGTCGCTTCCTGGGCCATGGGAAGTATACTTCCCAGCGTTGTTTTAGGCTAAAATCTTAATATATAACACATACATAGTATTACATACATACATACATACATATATACATGCATACATACATACATACATACATTTATACATACACATGCATACAGAAAGATACACATATTTATACACATGGAAACACACATATATTCATACATACAGTCATACCTATATACATGTATTATTCACACAAGAACACAAACAGAGTATACAAACATAATATATGATACATACATACATATATACATGCATACATACATACATACATACATTTATACATACACATGCATACAGAAAGATACACATATTTATACACATGGAAACACACATATATTCATACATACAGTCATACCTATATACATGTATTATTCACACAAGAACACAAACAGAGTATACAAACATAATATATGATACATACATACATATATACATGCATACATACATACATACATACATTTATACATACACATGCATACAGAAAGATACACATATTTATACACATGGAAACACACATATATTCATACATACAGTCATACCTATATACATGTATTATTCACACAAGAACACAAACAGAGTATACAAACATAATATATGATACATACATACATACATGCATTCATACATACATACATACATGCATTCATACATACACATACATACAGAAAGATACGCATATATATACACAAGGAAACACACATACGTTCTTACATATAATATTCCTATACACATATATTATTTGTGCATACTCATACATAGACACATACAATGTATACATACACAATATACAATACATACATACATACATACATACATACATACATGCAAACATACAGATATGCGTGTAAATGTACATGCAGATATACAAAAAAAAAAAATTTTGCATAATTTTTTTTCAAGTAGAACATCGAAATCTGTGAATTTTTCTATGATTTTTGGTGATTTTGTCTCATGCACATCATGCCCCCATTAAATGGGCCCGGGAAAGGGTTAAACAACTACGGTTCTCAGTGATCTTCCAATGCTTAGCTCTTCGTCGTCTTTGCAGCCACGGTTTGTCTTTATCACCGATAGATAATATTCAGGATTTCCTTAGAAGTTGATTCCCTGCAAGCACGACAAAGGTGATTGGTTGAAATATTGGTATGTAAGATGTTCTCTGATAAACTTGGTAAATAAAAAATATATTGCCAGATAATTATTGTTTTTATTATTATTTAGAAAAGAAACGGTACCAGCATAGTTGCAGGTCACTGTGAAGTCACTTAGCAAGATGACGATCAAGTACCTGACATGTGTAATTGAGCATTCACATGTTCATTGAGCATTCACATGTGTCATTGAGCATTCACATGTGTCATTGAGCATTCACATGTTCATTGAGCATTCACATGTGTCATTGAGCATTCACATGTGTCATTGAGCATTCACATGTGCCATTGAGCATTCACATGTGCCATTGAGCATTCACATGTGTCATTGAGCATTCACATGTGTCATTGAGCATTCACATGTGCCATTGAGCATTCACATGTGCCATTGAGCATTCACATGTGTCATTGAGCATTCACATGTTCATTGAGCATTCACATGTGTCATTGAGCATTCACATGTGTCATTGAGCATTCACATGTGCCATTGAGCATTCACATGTGTCATTGAGCATTCACATGTGTCATTGAGCATTCACATGTGTCATTGAGCATTCACATGTGCCATTGAGCATTCACATGTGCCATTGAGCATTCACATGTGTCATTGAGCATTCACATGTTCATTGAGCATTCACATGTGTCATTGAGCATTCACATGTGTCATTGAGCATTCACATGTGCCATTGAGCATTCACATGTGTCATTGAGCATTCACATGTGTCATTGAGCATTCACATGTGTCATTGAGCATTCACATGTGTCATTGAGCATTCACATGTTCATTGAGCATTCACATGTGTCATTGAGCATTCACATGTTCATTGAGCATTCACATGTTCATATGCACCACAGTTCTTCTCCATAGTCTTTTATGATGAGGAAATTGTATATATAATTATTCTTAGGGCATGAAGGAGCAAAGCTTTTGCAATCTCTGAAAAAAAGGAACCCTAAAGTTTTTGCTAATATTTTGGCCTAAGGTATGGATATTTCAATCATGTTTCGCAGACTTAAGGGATAATGCATAGGCTATTTATTAAAACAGCCAAATTTCACAAAAAATTTCAAACAGAAAAACTATATCACTTTTAATGAGTCCACCCACTATATTGGGCGGTCCAAAAATATAGCACAACAGAAGTAAAGAAATTTTTGAACTCACATCTCAAATAATTGTTTTCTGATAAACTTGGTAAATAAAAAATATATTGCCAGATAATTATTATTTTTGTTATTATATAGAAAAGAAACAGGGTACCAGCATAGTTGCAGGTCACTGTGAAGTCACTTAGCAAGATGACGATCAAGTTGATAAATAAAGAATTTGTCAGATTAATAATTTTTTCTTAAAGAAAAGAAATTCAGATTTCTAAAAAATGAAAATGGCCAAGGTGTCAATGACAGGCAAAATGCCTATTCAGACATTGCATGAGCAAGGTCTTAGAGCCAAAGCAATTACTCTGATAAACAGTGAAATCTGAGTACCATTAGGAAATATTATGTCGTTGATGAAAGTGGATTGACTCAATGTCAATTGTCCTCGTTTCAATGAGAAGACCTCAAAATCTCAGGACTTGAAACCAGATGGATTATCAAGTGTGGAGAGCTATTCTGGAGAAATTCTAGAATCTGCAAACGAAATCAAGAGCAATAAGAGAATTGAATATCGCATTGAACTTGATATGGACCACCCCTCTGGAACTCTTCAACAAGGCCATCAAAAACTTTGCACAGAAACTATGAACTGGTGTTGGACACATTGAACACAAGCTGTGAAGCAGTATTAAATTTATCTGATAAAAATTATGTGAGGTGTGACTTAATAAAAAAATTACTTTTTGTTGAGTTACGTTTTGTAATTGTCAATCAACAGTGGGTAGACTCTCTAAAAAAATAAAACCTTTGTTCTGTTTGAAATGTTGTGGTGCAATTTGGCTATTGTATGTAAATGTGAATTACCTTTAAGCCTGTAAAACTTTGTTTAAAAATTCTTGCTTTTGGCCAAAAATATTAACAAAAAACCTGGTTTTTTGCCACCCTGTATAGATTCGTTGAATAAAAATTAGGTTGACAAGCGACAATATGTTTAGAGAGTGAAGCGAAATGATATTTAATTGAAATGATATTTAATTGAAATGATATTTAATTGAAATAATATTTAATTGAAATAATATTTAACTGTTGTTGTAGAAGCCGTATGCAACATCCGGGTGCGGTTGTGCATCTTAGCGATAATCCAATGGACTCCAGCAAGGTCAGTTGTGCGCGATAAAGCCAAGAAGTGTCGACTTCAGGTCTAACTTCTAAAGTGCCCTCTAATAATGCTATGTAATTATACTATATGTATCTATATATATGTATGTATCTCTATATATGTATGTATCTCTATATATGTATGTATCTCTATATATGTATGTATCTATATATGATATACATGTTGCACTTGAGACTTTGTTCTGCTTAAACTTGCTTGTTGACAGTAGCCTGTATTACAGTTTCCAGCACATATCAGATATGAATGAGTCTTTCCCAGTTAACTTAGTATGAATTCTCACAACAGTTTCAGCAGAAGTTATTGTAATTAAATTATTATTATTTACTATTACTATTATTATTATTATTATTGATATTTTTTTACCCGAGGTATCAATGATCTCTCAGGATTTGTAAAGATTAGGGGGCAATGTTCTCGAATGGCTAATCTTCGCAGATGGGAAAAGTGCTGCAGGAAGCGATTGCGTTCAAGCGTTGAATAATTATCGCTGATAGGCGTTGAAATAGAAAAGTGGTTTCTCTGTTGTCTTCCGATATTTGTGAAAGCCAGTAACCGAGGAGATTGATCGGTTCAAGGCCAGATTGATTTATTGGACCGAGAGTCTCAAAGGCCAATGGCACAAAACAATACGAAGGCAAAATGCTAGTGCATTATTTTAGATGTATTTCTATCTGCTGCAATCTCAGCAGCAGCAGCAGCACCTGCAATCCCAGACGATCTGGTACGGCAAGAATCTGCCAGGGTCAGACACTTTCCACCCTCCCATGGAATTAGCGTCACACCATCGGGATGCTCTCAAGACAACATGACATGTCATGTGAACCGTCCTCTTGGACCGTCACTCCACAGGGACATACATGAGGAGCGCATAAAACGGCTCCGAGGCGCAGGCCAGTTGCAATGCGAACTGCGTCGTCATCTAGCCTCAATCCGCAGGCGCTTATGGGGAGCAATCACCCGCATCAAGTGGTGAGGCCACTGCTCTCTACCACGCCTGGTGGTAGTCAGATGTTACTGAATCGTATAAAGCTGTCAGGTTCTTCTTCTTATTATTATTTTATTTTTTATTATTTTATTATTCTAACACAATCATTTATTAAAAGACCAGTCAAGCTTAAAACCGGACTGAAAACAGAAACGTGTTCAAGCATAAAGTGCATTGTTCTCGTCCCCAGGGAGTGGTGCAAAAATATTATTATTATTAATATACAATCATTTTTTACTTTTAAAAAAGTTCCGAAGAAAAGTTATCGTTACTATAGTTCTTGGTCTTCACCACTGGTGTCGTGCACAAAAGTACCCCTAAATGCTATTGCGTTGTGTCGTTGTGTGCAGATGGACAGACGCTGGAATAGATAGGCTACATAGATTCCACAGTTGCACCAACATACCTTGCTGCTCTACAATAATTATACTGGTACCCAAAAGTTCTGATGATGATGATGATAAAGTACTTGGTTCTGTTGTCTTTAGGTAATTCTTTTTGGATCAGTTCCTTTATGAAAGGCTGGCATCAATTTGTCATCCTCTAATTTTATGGTAGTAGCAGTAGTAATCAAGAACAGTTTATGTTCCAGGTCTGGGCTGAAAGTGACCCGGCATTAATTTTCGTAACCTGCTGTTGCTGGGTCTCAGCCGGGTCGCGTGTTTAGTTTAAGAAACCGAAAAGTTTACACGAATGAACAAATATTTAGTATAATCAGGAGAGGTTTGGAAAAATTTTGGGTGATTGACTAAAAAATATCCAAAATAGAAAAAAATGGTATAATTTTGTAAAATTTTGGCAAATGACAAAAAAAATTGTCAGAAACATTTTTCGGTTCTAAAAGCATTGACTCATCCACCAAAGTCAGACCCACCAACTTTTCCAAACCACTTTCAGCCGTGTTCTAGATTCTAGGGCCAACCACCGAGAAAGAGAGCCACTGCATTATAACAGTCCGTGACCAAGGGATTATGCATGCCGTCAATTTTCAATTTTAGCATCAAGAGCACGAAGATTGCGCAACAATGTGCATACTACATGGAGTGAAATTGAAGTGGAATTTGAATGTTTCAGCCATCAGTGAATATTTGTTGTGTTTGGGAGAGAATTCTTTTGCATTTCAAGTCCAAGAACTGCGATGGAGCATTCAACAATTCTCAAAGAGCTTTACAGTGTTTTCTAACATGCATTCTGCAGAATTTTTAAGCAATCTAATGAATTACCAGAAAACATTTGCTACACAATCATGACTGTTCAAGTTTTCTACAAAATCAGTTGATTACGTGAGAATCGTCTCTGCCTCTTCTGCATCTTCCCTCCACTCGACTTGTTTCGGCTAATCGATAACCTGATGAAATTTTAGCACAATTCACTTGATTTGTGTTGCCGCACATGTTTGTTTTGGCATCGCATGCTCAATAAGGGTGCGTTTTTCTGCCAGCCTGGCTCTGAGTTGTTGCTCGTTTTTCTCTCGCTTCTTTATTAATCAATTATTTAAGGATGCAGTGCGCATACGGAGTCTTTCTCTTAGGCACTTCAGCAAATGAAACCATGATGCAAAGATCAGTCGAGGACGACGACGACCTGACAACAGACGAAAGCAATCAATCAATCTGATTGATCAAGCAGTCTCTCTCTCTGTCTCTCTCAGTCTTTATCAATCTCTCTCTGTCTCTCTCTCAATCTCTCTCTGTCTCTCTCTCAGTCTCTCTCAATCTCTCTCTGTCTCTCTTCTCAGTCTCTCTCAATCTCTCTCTGTCTCTCTCTCAGTCTCTCTCAATCTCTCTCTGTCTCTCTCTCAGTCTCTCTCAATCTCTCTCTGTCTCTCTTCTCAGTCTCTCTCAATCTCTCTCTGTCTCTCTCTCAGTCTCTCTCAATCTCTCTCTGTCTCTCTCTCAGTCTCTCTCAATCTCTCTCAGTCTCTCTCTCTCAATCTCTCTCTGTCTCTCTCAGTCTTTATCAATCTCTCTCTGTCTCTCTCTCAATCTCTCTCTGTCTCTCTCAGTCTTTATCAATCTCTCTCTCTGTCTCTCTCTCAATCTCTCTCTCAGTCTTTATCAATATCTCTCTGTCTCTCTCTCAATCTCTCTCTGTCTCTCTCAGTCTCTCTCTCAATCTCTCTCTGTCTCTCTCTCAGTCTCTTTCAATCTCTCTCTGTCTCTCTCAGTCTCTCTCTCAATCTCTCTCTGTCTCTCTCAGTCTCTCTCAATCTCTCTCTGTCTCTCTCAGTCTTTATCAATCTCTCTCTGTCTCTCTCTCAGTCTCTCTCAATCTCTCTCAGTCTCTCTCTCAGTCTCTCTCAGTCTCTCTCTCAGTCTCTCTCAGTCTCTCTCTCTCAGTCTCTCAGCCTCTCTTTCAGTCTCTCTCAGTCTCTCTCTCAGTCTCTCTCAGTATCTCTCAGTCTCTCTCAGTCTCTCTCAGTCTCTCTCTGTCTCTCTCAGTCTCTCTCAGTCTCTATCTCAGTCTCTCTGTCTCTCTCAGACTCTCTCTCAATCTCTCTCTCAGTCTCTCTCTGTCTCTCTCAGTCTCTCTCTGTCTCTCTCAGTAAGGCAGATATCACTGCGCTGAGCTTTGTAAACGCTGAAAGCTGTTGGAGCATTCCCTCAATTTTCAATTTTCATCTGTTAATGATTTGAATCAAGGTTGACTTATTATCGATTGGTGATCATTTAAACCTTATGCTTAAAGTCAGTAGCTAAGTCTTTGTTACTTTTGTGACTGCAACTTGAGTCACCAATGATACTTGAGAGTATGGTGTAAGTTTTCAGACTCCTGTATGTACGTTGGGAAAGCAAAAAAATAATAATATTTGTTTAATTTCAAACTGACGCAGCGCAGTATGATTATAATACGTATATGGATGGATGATCTCAAGTCATTACAAGAGTTATTACATTTAACCATTTGGCAGCCATGCAAGACGCCCATCACATCCTACTGCTTCATTTTACCAATGCTATCTGCTATCTTATAAGTCAAAGTCAGCCTTTGGGATGGTAGCGGGAAGCAATCCCATGACGTTCTTCATATGCCAGAGTGTTACCATTGCCCTAAACCACTGCCATGCATGATATCATGACGTATGCTGCGGTATGCATGCATGTACATGAAGCGTATGAATGCACCACATCTCAGGACCGCTTTTCTTCATGAATTATGCAGACTTTCAATTCCTTCCTCCATCATTGACATGATTTCAACCACCTTCGTCTGCCTCTCTCTCTCCATCACTCCTTGGCTCTTTTCACTCAAAGTTAAAACTGTCTAACCTGTTAAAGAATTCATGCATAGTTGCATACCGAGACTCATCAGATCCTCCACCTTTCAAATCTCGACCTAAATGACAGACACCTTAGCAGCCATCCATACGCCCCCTTAACCCCTTGCCAACTGGACTCGCACCCCCATCTGTCTGCCATTTTCGACAACCGTCCGTGTATCACTGCATTCATCTCGTTCATTCGTCCTGTGTATCACTGCATTCATCTCGTTCATTCGTCCTGTGTATCACTGCGTTCATGTTGTTCATTCGTCCTGTGTATCACTGCATTCATCTCGTTCATTCGTCCTGTGTATCACTGCGTTCATGTTGTTCATTCGTCCTGTGTATCACTGCGTTCATCTCGTTCATTCGTCCTGTGTATCACTGCATTCATCTCGTTCATTCATCCTGTGTATCACTGCGTTCTTCTCGTTCATTCGTCCTGTGTATCACTGCGTTCATCTCGTTCATTCGTCCTGTGTATCACTGCGTTCTTTTCGTTCATTCGTCCTGTGTATCACTGCGTTCTTCTCGTTCATTCATCCTGTGTATCACTGCGTTCATCTCGTTCATTCGTCCTGTGTATCACTGCGTTCTTCTCCTTCATTCGTCCTGTGTATCACTGCATTCATCTCGTTCATTCGTCCTGTGTATCACTGCGTTCTTCTCGTTCATTCGTCCTGTGTATCACTGCGTTCATCTCGTTCATTCGTCCTGTGTATCACTGCGTTCTTCTCGTTCATTCGTCCTGTGTATCACTGCGTTCTTCTCGTTCATTCGTCCTGTGTATCACTGCGTTCATCTTGTTCATTCGTCCTGTGTATCACTGCGTTCATCTTGTTCATTCGTCCTGTGTATCACTGCGTTCATCTCGTTCATTCGTCCTGTGTATCACTGCGTTCTTCTCGTTCATTCGTCCTGTGTATCACTGCGTTCTTCTCGTTCATTCGTCCTGTGTATCACTGCATTCATCTCGTTCATTCGTCCTGTGTATCACTGCGTTCTTCTCGTTCATTCGTCCTGTGTATCACTGCGTTCATCTCGTTCATTCGTCCTGTGTATCACTGCGTTCTTCTCGTTCATTCGTCCTGTGTATCACTGCGTTCTTCTCGTTCATTCGTCCTGTGTACCACTGCGTTCATCTTGTTCATTCGTCCTGTGTATCACTGCGTTCATCTCGTTCATTCGTCCTGTGTATCACTGCGTTCATCTCGTTCATTCGTCCTGTGTATCACTGCGTTCTTCTCGTTCATTCGTCCTGTGTATCACTGCGTTCTTCTCGTTCATTCGTCCCGTGTATCACTGCGTTCATCTCGTTCATTCGTCCTGTGTATCACTGCGTTCTTCTCGTTCATTCGTCCTGTGTATCACTGCATTCATCTCGTTCATTCGTCCTGTGTATCACTGCGTTCTTCTCGTTCATTCGTCCTGTGTATCACTGCGTTCATCTCGTTCATTCGTCCTGTGTATCACTGCGTTCTTCTCGTTCATTCATCCTGTGTATCACTGCGTTCTTCTCGTTCATTCGTCCTGTGTATCACTGCGTTCATCTCGTTCATTCGTCCTGTGTATCACTGCGTTCTTCTCGTTCATTCGTCCTGTGTATCACTGCGTTCATCTTGTTCATTCGTCCTGTGTATCACTGCGTTCTTCTCGTTCATTCGTCCTGTGTATCACTGCGTTCATCTTGTTCATTCGTCCTGTGTATCACTGCGTTCTTCTCGTTCATTCGTCCTGTGTATCACTGCGTTCATCTTGTTCATTCGTCCTGTGTATCACTGCGTTCTTCTCGTTCATTCGTCCTGTGTATCACTGCGTTCATCTTGTTCATTCGTCCTGTGTATCACTGCGTTCTTCTCGTTCATTCGTCCTGTGTATCACTGCGTTCTTCTCGTTCATTCGTCCTGTGTATCACTGCGTTCTTCTCGTTCATTCGTCCTGTGTATCACTGCGTTCTTCTCGTTCATTCGTCCTGTGTATCACTGCGTTCTTCTCGTTCATTCGTCCTGTGTATCACTGCGTTCATCTTGTTCATTCGTCCTGTGTATCACTGCGTTCTTCTCGTTCATTCGTCCTGTGTATCACTGCGTTCATCTTGTTCATTCGTCCTGTGTATCACTGCGTTCTTCTCGTTCATTCGTCCTGTGTATCACTGCGTTCATCTTGTTCATTCGTCCTGTGTATCACTGCGTTCTTCTCGTTCATTCGTCCTGTGTATCACTGCGTTCATCTTGTTCATTCGTCCTGTGTATCACTGCGTTCTTCTCGTTCATTCGTCCTGTGTATCACTGCGTTCATCTTGTTCATTCGTCCTGTGTATCACTGCGTTCTTCTCGTTCATTCGTCCTGTGTATCACTGCGTTCTTCTCGTTCATTCGTCCTGTGTATCACTGCGTTCTTCTCGTTCATTCGTCCTGTGTATCACTGCGTTCTTCTCGTTCATTCGTCCTGTGTATCACTGCGTTCTTCTCGTTCATTCGTCCTGTGTATCACTGCGTTCATCTTGTTCATTCGTCCTGTGTATCACTGCGTTCTTCTCGTTCATTCGTCCTGTGTATCACTGCGTTCATCTTGTTCATTCGTCCTGTGTATCACTGCGTTCTTCTCGTTCATTCGTCCTGTGTATCACTGCGTTCATCTCGTTCATTCGTCCTGTGTATCACTGCGTTCATCTTGTTCATTCGTCCTGTGTATCACTGCGTTCTTCTCGTTCATTCGTCCTGTGTATCACTGCGTTCATCTTGTTCATTCGTCCTGTGTATCACTGCGTTCTTCTCGTTCATTCGTCCTGTGTATCACTGCGTTCATCTCGTTCATTCGTCCTGTGTATCACTGCGTTCTTCTCGTTCATTCGTCCTGTGTATCACTGCGTTCATCTTGTTCATTCGTCCTGTGTATCACTGCGTTCTTCTCGTTCATTCGTCCTGTGTATCACTGCGTTCATCTTGTTCATTCGTCCTGTGTATCACTGCGTTCTTCTCGTTCATTCGTCCTGTGTATCACTGCGTTCTTCTCGTTCATTCGTCCTGTGTATCACTGCGTTCTTCTCGTTCATTCGTCCTGTGTATCACTGCGTTCTTCTCGTTCATTCGTCCTGTGTATCACTGCGTTCTTCTCGTTCATTCGTCCTGTGTATCACTGCGTTCATCTTGTTCATTCGTCCTATGTATCACTGCGTTCTTCTCGTTCATTCGTCCTGTGTATCACTGCGTTCATCTTGTTCATTCGTCCTGTGTATCACTGCGTTCTTCTCGTTCATTCGTCCTGTGTATCACTGCGTTCATCTTGTTCATTCGTCCTGTGTATCACTGCGTTCATCTTGTTCATTCGTCCTGTGTATCACTGCGTTCTTCTCGTTCATTCGTCCTGTGTATCACTGCGTTCATCTCGTTCATTCGTCCTGTGTATCACTGCGTTCTTCTCGTTCATTCGTCCTGTGTATCACTGCGTTCATCTTGTTCATTCGTCCTGTGTATCACTGCGTTCTTCTCGTTCATTCGTCCTGTGTATCACTGCGTTCATCTTGTTCATTCGTCCTGTGTATCACTGCGTTCATCTTGTTCATTCGTCCTGTGTATCACTGCGTTCATCTTGTTCATTCGTCCTGTGTATCACTGCGTTCTTCTCGTTCATTCGTCCTGTGTATCACTGCGTTCATCTCGTTCATTCGTCCTGTGTATCACTGCGTTCATCTTGTTCATTCGTCCTGTGTATCACTGCGTTCTTCTCGTTCATTCGTCCTGTGTATCACTGCGTTCATCTTGTTCATTCGTCCTGTGTATCACTGCGTTCTTCTCGTTCATTCGTCCTGTGTATCACTGCGTTCATCTCGTTCATTCGTCCTGTGTATCACTGCGTTCTTCTCGTTCATTCGTCCTGTGTATCACTGCGTTCATCTTGTTCATTCGTCCTGTGTATCACTGCGTTCTTCTCGTTCATTCGTCCTGTGTATCACTGCGTTCATCTTGTTCATTCGTCCTGTGTATCACTGCGTTCTTCTCGTTCATTCGTCCTGTGTATCACTGCGTTCTTCTCGTTCATTCGTCCTGTGTATCACTGCGTTCTTCTCGTTCATTCGTCCTGTGTATCACTGCGTTCTTCTCGTTCATTCGTCCTGTGTATCACTGCGTTCTTCTCGTTCATTCGTCCTGTGTATCACTGCGTTCATCTTGTTCATTCGTCCTATGTATCACTGCGTTCTTCTCGTTCATTCGTCCTGTGTATCACTGCGTTCATCTTGTTCATTCGTCCTGTGTATCACTGCGTTCTTCTCGTTCATTCGTCCTGTGTATCACTGCGTTCATCTTGTTCATTCGTCCTGTGTATCACTGCGTTCATCTTGTTCATTCGTCCTGTGTATCACTGCGTTCTTCTCGTTCATTCGTCCTGTGTATCACTGCGTTCATCTCGTTCATTCGTCCTGTGTATCACTGCGTTCTTCTCGTTCATTCGTCCTGTGTATCACTGCGTTCATCTTGTTCATTCGTCCTGTGTATCACTGCGTTCTTCTCGTTCATTCGTCCTGTGTATCACTGCGTTCATCTTGTTCATTCGTCCTGTGTATCACTGCGTTCATCTTGTTCATTCGTCCTGTGTATCACTGCGTTCTTCTCGTTCATTCGTCCTGTGTATCACTGCGTTCATCTCGTTCATTCGTCCTGTGTATCACTGCGTTCTTCTCGTTCATTCGTCCTGTGTATCACTGCGTTCATCTTGTTCATTCGTCCTGTGTATCACTGCGTTCTTCTCGTTCATTCGTCCTGTGTATCACTGCGTTCATCTCGTTCATTCGTCCTGTGTATCACTGCGTTCATCTCGTTCATTCGTCCTGTGTATCACTGCGTTCATCTCGTTCATTCGTCCTGTGTATCACTGTGTTCATCTTGTTCATTCGTCCTGTGTATCACTGCGTTCATCTCGTTCATTCGTCCTGTGCTGTGGTGGCAATGGAAAGTTATGTGGTTGGTTGGTTGGTGTAAAAGCAACGCACCGTTGGTTTTACATTGATTTGAATTCTGATCTGACAAATCTTAATCCATTAGATATTGACTGCCAAGTGACAAGTGGTGCATGCGACAAAGCCACGCATGTAGACGAGGCCATGCTCATATGCGATGAGGCCACGCTCATATACGATGAGGCCACGCTCATATACGATGAGGCCACGCTCATATGCGATGAGGCCATGCTCATATATGATGAGGCCACGCTCATATACGATGAGGCCACGCTCATATACGATGAGGCCACGCTCATATACGATGAGGCCAGGCTCATATACGATGAGGCCACGCTCATATACGATGAGGCCAGGCTCATATACGATGAGGCCAGGCTCATATACGATGAGGCCAGGCTCATATACGATGAGGCCACGCTCATATACGATGAGGCCAGGCTCATATACGATGAGGCCAGGCTCATATACGATGAGGCCAGGCTCATATACGATGAGGCCACGCTCATATACGATGAGGCCAGGCTCATATACGATGAGGCCAGGCTCATATACGATGAGGCCAGGCTCATATACGATGAGGCCAGGCTCATATACGATGAGGCCAGGCTCATATACGATGAGGCCAGGCTCATATACGATGAGGCCAGGCTCATATACGATGAGGCCAGGCTCATATACGATGAGGCCAGGCTCATATACGATGAGGCCACGCTCATATACGATGAGGCCAGGCTCATATACGATGAGGCCACGCTCATATACGATGAGGCCAGGCTCATATACGATGAGGCCAGGCTCATATACGATGAGGCCAGGCTCATATACGATGAGGCCACGCTCATATACGATGAGGCCAGGCTCATATACGATGAGGCCAGGCTCATATACGATGAGGCCAGGCTCATATACGATGAGGCCACGCTCATATACGATGAGGCCAGGCTCATATACGATGAGGCCAGGCTCATATACGATGAGGCCAGGCTCATATACGATGAGGCCAGGCTCATATACGATTAGGCCAGGCTCATATACGATGAGGCCAGGCTCATATACGATGAGGCCAGGCTCATATACGATGAGGCCACGCTCATATGCGATGAGGCCAGGCTCATATACGATGAGGCCACTTAATGTTTTTTATGCAAGAGCATTAAAAAAATTCTTTGTTTTATTTGTCTGTGGTATTGACATCTTCTTAAGGTAATTTCTTTATTAAATAATACAAATGTCTGAAGATCTTGATAGGGACATATGTGAAAGGCAAATAATTGTCTGGCACTGATTTACTGATTTATTATTTCTCTGAATGGACATGTCAGTGTGTCAGTTATCCACCATAAAAAGTCGAGAGAATGGCGTCTTTCGCAGCGCTGTCATTATGACTTTATTGATTGGGTGCAGAGTATGAGCTGCCGAGATAGGAGTGATGATGGCTCGTGCTCAGCAACTGCTCGTCTTGCTGCTGAACAGCACTGACGACGACGACGACAGCGCTTGCCCACCACATCCTCATACTTCATATGATTTTACGTTATAATTAAGCCTGGCAGGGTTGGGGGGGGGGGCAGAGGAGCGTTGTGTTTCACGTCGTCTGCCTGTGGCGCGGGTGAGGGGTGTCATTGCATGATTTGGTGTGTTTAGCGAGCGTCACCCATGGCTTACCGACACCTCGAGCAATGGCGCGTTGCTTCTTGGCTGCTGCTGCTGCTGCTGCTGCTGCTGCTGCTGCTGCTGCTGCGACGAGGTGACAGCAGCCGAGGTCATCGCAGTCAGCTGCAGCGACGATGCAGATCGTGCCGAACGACATCGACGACGCGTTGGCCGTTGGGTAAATTGGTCACGACCAATTGGGGCGTGCGTCGAACATTAGGGCATACAACGTCGCAACTGCATGCAGTGCACACGCGTGTTTGTCTGCTGCTTGCGGCTTGTAGTGCGGTCTATTAAAACGATGTGTTTGTTCTTACTGCACTTGCTCATTTAAATGTGTGTATTAGTGGATGTAAAGATTTACATCTTTACATCCACAAATGTAGAGCATGCAGTTTATGTACATCATAATTATAAAGATACTAGTAAATGTTACGTGTAGTAGCATTGGCTGCAAACAAACAACTTTCATTTTCTTTGAGGTCCTTCACCATCTCATCTTTCCAGCAATGACTGTCGGTGAAGCAAAACTGACAATTCAAATGGCGAATGACTGATTGCATCTGACTTTCTTTTCATTCAGTTTGTCTGTCTCAATATAACAGGTTGTGGTTTGTCAATCTGTTTATGCAGAATGTACTTCTACTAATTTATGGCTGCGTTGACTGGTTGGCTGCGTCGTTGACTGGTTGGCTGAGTCGTTGACTGGTTGGCTGCGTTGACTGGTTGGCTGCGTCGTTGACTGGTTGGCTGAGTCGTTGACTGGTTGGCTGCGTTGACTGGTTGGCTGCGTTGACTGGTTGGCTGCGTTGACTGGTTGGCTGCGTTGACTGGTTGGCTGCGTTGTCACAGATGGAACAGAAACCTCAAACTAAGTTTCTGCGACAGTTGAGATTTGACAGTCCAGCATGATAGGCCAGCGATGGCACTAATGATGAATCGAACAACAACATGATTTGCAAACTGTACATTTGATCGTATCTCTTTGCAATGAGAATTCCATCATTCCGTGCCCCCTCCCTCACCCCTTTCGAGTCTCCTTTCTGGGTTGCATTCAGACTAGCGATTGGTTGAGATGTGTGTTTTAACGATTAATATGATCACTGCACTGCACTGCTGATCTGTAGACAATCTGAGATTGGACTAAATTCAATGTGCTTGAGGTGACAAACAGGCAGACTCAAAGCAACAAGGCCGGCTGCTTACGGAAGCCAAGCCGCAGCTATTCCGACACATTGTGTTGAATTACTCTCTCAGAAATGAAGTTGCTCGAATAGTTCTTACTTTTCTAAACGATGTTACCTTGGAGAAAATTCAACGCTAATATTAGACTGTTGGCAAAGCAAGCACAATTTAGCACATGCTTTGTTATATACAGACAGGCGACAGTTGGCAGCTCTCTGCTCACTTTCATAAAATTTTGCATGACTTCAGTATTTACAGCACTCAGTATGGCATTAACGGCAAGCAGCTGTTAACCTCGTGAGTAGCCATAAAATGATGTAAATACACTATTATTACAGCAAGACGTGTCAATTGGCCAGAGACATTCTCAGTCTTGTCGTAAATTTTTGGTTTTCGTAAATTGTTTGCTGGAAGAAGTCGGTAGCTATTATCCAGTTGGCATACTTGTTGCATACTTGTTGCAATAGTTGTTGCATACTTATGGAATGTTTGTCGTCACTTGATGCATTCCACATTTTAGGGTTTTATGAGTTCCACTCTTCTTTTGTTTACGCATGTGCGGCGATCAACTTTCTGTGGCACTTCATTGACGACAATTAGGAGATAGGGTGTCGCACGCTGCATTCCCCGCTCAGGATGAACTCTTCTGCTGTCTATTCAGGTGTCAGACATTAACCCCCTTGGATTAAGCTGGACAGCTTCAGACAAAAAACCTTGGCAACCACCTCCCACTTCCCAATCTCGATTTAGCCTAGGACAAAACCCAGTACAAAACCCTTTCCTTCCCTGTGCAAATAGCCTATTTCTGTAGTTAATTGATAAAACGAGTTATATCAAATCCAGCTTTTATATAAGTAGCAACAATTATTTTCATCAATCCAGCTTCCATTTAGGCAAGATTCTTTTCATTGGTCCAGCTGTTATTTAAATAGCAACAATTGTTTTTATCATTCCAACTTCTATTTAGATAACAATTACTTTTCATTAATCCAGCTTCCATTTAGGGCCCTTAGCCAAAATTCTTTTCATCAAGGGTCTTCAGGTCCAGCAGCCAGATGTTGCACCATAGGCATTTGTCGTCATCATCATCGTCGTCTGATGACATCTCATCATCGCGTCTCATCACTCTGTCATCTATAATTTATTATTCAGTTGTGATGTTGTTGAGATGATGTCATTGTCTTCGGCTTTTGATAGGTTTTACATTAACTGTTGGTTTTGAGACCTACGTTTAATTTTTAAATGTTTTTAGGACTTACTGTTTGATGTTTTGATGTTTTGAGTACCTGTTTTTGGTTGTAAAATGCTTTTAGACCCATTTTTAGACCATTGATGATCTTATGGATGAATTCTAGGTGTTTTTATTGTTCATATTCAGATCTTGGTGACACTTGGAATGTTGCACTTTGCCATGTGCAATATTGACACTACAAGGCTGTTTGTCATGTAGCATATTATATAGTTTCATATATCATGTAACATGCATCAATCAATCAGTTAGTCAATCAATCAAGCAATCCATCTCTGTTTATATAGTACCCCTTTAAGCTTCCTGCTCAGAGGCACTCCCAATCTATATCAAGTGGCGGTCTTAAGCATCAGATTGAACTGAGAGCGGATAGTGTTAGGGAGGTTGCCTATTGCCAGGGAAGTGCAGACATGTGATCACGTATAGATATTGTAACATTATGCAATAAAAAGTTTTGTTGTTTTTTTATTTGCAGCTGCTAATTGGTTTTGAGCTGGGCTCGGTTGTCTTATGGGATCTACGAAACAAAGTTGCTGAAGCTCGATTCACGTGCACTGAGGTGATGTCATCAACTTCTTGTGTTGCTCACTTTATGCATGTCTGCCACGTTTTGGTGCGTTTGCCAGTAACGAGATGGTGGTACGGTGACTGATTGCTAATGTGTCTCTTCTTCTGTAGCTTGCTTTGCCATTGCCATTCCTTGTGTCATCATAACTTGTATTCATCATCATCAACAACCATCGGCTCAACACCCATATACATGTGTGTGTCCGATGCCATTTTCACTGTCCTCCTCCTCATCCACTGTTGTCTGTCCATTGCAGCATGACTCGTCAGCTGTTGAAGTTGTAATCCACTTCATGTGGTAGGATAATATCGTCTAGCCATTCTCGATGAGGTCTTCCTTTTTTATTTTATCCATCCATCCCTCCGAACATTAATGTCTTGATTTGCCTGTCGTCGTTCATCCTACATATATGACCAAACAATCCCATTTTATTTTGGATTACTTTCTGCATCAGGTTCTTCTTTAGATGTATGCATCTACCATATATAGTTCCGTGTTATTGACTTTCTGTGTCCATCCTATTCTCAGTATCTTCCGATAGCACTTTCTGTCAGATGTCAGTATCCTTTTTCCAATGTGTTTAGTTACAACCCACGCCTCACAACCGTACACTGTACAGCATGCTGCTGAAAATGCAGGTCTGCAAGACACTCATTTTGGTCACTAGCCTTATGGCTCTACTTCTCCATATCTTCTTATCCATGGCTTTCAGTGTAACTTGTATTGCTTCAGCTTTCTACTGTCGTACAAGTCTAAGTTGTCTAAGCTTGCAATACCTTTGCTCACTTTACTCCCTTCGACTTTGCCTTTCCTTGGACTCTGTTCTTCTTCTTATGTTTACTGAACTTGCCTCAAGTTTCTTCACCTATTGACAGCATGCCTTGCTTTTATCTGGCACTGCCTGCTAATCTTAACTTGAATGGCCTCATATGATCTTGTCTTACTGGTTCTGACTTCCATTATGCAACTTGGATAATCTTTTCCCATATTGTCAACCTTAATCTAAGTGTTTCTGATGTTTGCAGGTCCTGTCATGTGGGATTGTCATGTGTGTGATATTAGAGCTGTGTGCAATTAAAGTGTAGGACCTGAGAAGAAGGATCATAGAATTAAAGAATGTGAAGAATTCCAGCAGCAGTGATATTTTCATTAACAGAAATCGAAATTAGAAGTAAAATCATAATCCAATCTCTGTCAACAGGAATAAAAATTAAAATTAAAAATCATTTTTAAACGAGAATGATAATACGCTGTAGAGAATGAAAATATGAATAGAAGTAGGAATGGAAACTTTTGCACAATAAGTTCTGTGATACGTTGTCTGTGTGAGTGATTTTTTTGTGGGGGAATTGCACCCAAACAGGACCTGCAAACATCATAAACTAAGGGTGACACTACGTGAAAATATCATCCAAGTTGCACAATGGAAGTCAGAACCAGTAAGAAATGATAATATGAGGCAATTCAATAATTCCCATTGTGTATGCTTGTATATGTGGAAATTTGCATAGCATTGTTTAAGAGCATCTGAGAATGGGGTTGTGTGTGGTGTGGTGGTATTGATACATTGTGCCTCCTCTTCACTATGAAGCAAATTGAACCATGCGTGCAAGCAACTGCTGACCTGTGTTATGCTGACCGCACTGTGTGCTTGCTTGCTATGAAGATCGGCGGCATTTCATAATCGTTAAGATGATCTTCTGTCATTTTTGCATCTGCAACACAGACTTTGAGATCCGTCTGCTGGCATCACGAAGGCAAACAGTTCATCTGTAGCCATGGCGACGGAAGTCTGACGATCTGGAATTGCAAGATCCCAGCAAAGCCCCACAGTTACCTGATGCCTCACGGTAAGCATTCATTCATTCAGAGCATTTATATAGCGCCCCTTCAAGAAACTACTCAGAGGCGCTCCAAAGCACCAGCACCAGCAGCACCAGCAGCAGAACCAAGCAGCATCATCATCCAGCCCAGCCAACATCATCGGTCAGTTCTTCTGATCTGACGTAGATAGTGATGTCAGTTGGTACGGTTGAACTAAGATCTGACCGATATTGTGACAGCAGGCTGTCATGTCTTCTGCTTAGTGTGGTGTGAACTGATCAGCTCTTATGATCAGATTAAGATTACTTGTTATGTGCCTTTCTCAATCCGAATTGGTCTTCTTCTAGCCCCCCTGTCCGCTTCTACCCTTGCATGGATTCTGTTTGTGATTATTTTCAGCGTGATCTTGGCTGCGTGTGAGAGCAGGCTATTTATTGTTCTATAGTCCTTATTATAGCATTGTTGCATTATTTTTCTTCTTTATGGGGATCATTATTGTCTGTAGGAAGTCTTCAGGCCAATTCCCAGTGCAATGCATATATCCTGGCATGGTCTTACTAATTCTCCTGTTGCTCTTTCTCCTAAATTCTTCAGTATTTCAGCTGTCCACCCCTTCTGCCTTATTGTTCTTCATGTCCTTAATCGCTGCTAGTACCTTGTCCCTCAGCACTCCCGCCATCACCACTCCCGCCCTCATCACCTCCCATCTCCATGTATGGTCCCTCATCCAGATCGGTCAGCTTTTCCTGACTCTGATATAATTCTTCCATGTATTCTTTCCCACAATTTTGTGGTGTTTGTCCCTGCTGCTGCTGCCCCACTGTACTCAATTACTCATACAGGTAGCAGCATCAATTGTTTTGGTCTGACGTAGATTGCAGCATCATTTGCTGTGGTATGAGTCTGACCTTGACATAACAGATAGATAGCACTGCCACATGAAATGTTTCTGGTTAATGCAATTAATATCATGAAACCAAGGTCAATAGATTTAAAAGAGAAACAAGTACAAGTTAGAGCACCTATGGCAGTACTCACTGTGATACTTTAAAAAGTATTGGCAATACCAGGTTGTGGTTTACTGCTGGTTGCATTATATGCAAATGTGTGTTTGACTGTTTATTTTTCATTATTAGCGAAACTCACCAAAGATGGCAAACCAGAACCCTGCAAACCAATAACGAAAGTGGACTACCGCTCTGTACGAAACAGGTAAATACATGACATTGCTTAGCTTCCAAGAGTACAAATGTGCTACTACACTGGGTAGTTCTTAAAGCTACCAACACTTAATTCACTTAGTACACAACTACTATTATTATCAGCCTTCAGTCGAAAGAGTTCAATGGCAGCAGTGATGCTTCTTCTTTCCTCTCCCTCGATTCATCGTCCTTTTACACGTCCGTCTGTCCGTCCATCTATCGATGGTTCATTGGTTATGGAAGCTGCTCGTCTGTTTTTGTTTTTCGTTTGCCAGTGAGGCGTACATTCTGTTCAGCGGTGGTACGCCTCTCGTCTCGCAGACGCCGAGTCTGACCGTCATGCACGGCAACAACATGACCGTCCTTGAAATGGAACATGCTGTCGTCGACTTCGTTACGTTATGTTCCACTCCTTATAATAATGGTAAGAAAGTGGAACCTTTCTTTTGCATGTGATAAACGATGTCACCAAAATGTTGTTCACTAATCACTATGGCCATCTTCTGGGTTTTTTAAAACTATTTTTACTTCTTTGATAATAATAATAAGAAAATAACACCTTAGTTCACATATAATCTTTTACTATTGGTAAGGAATCAAATTGTAGTGAACTCTTTTCCTCTGTTTGTTGATAATTTTATAAGATTTTGCAGTTCAAATGTATTGAGTAAAGGTGTAGGACTGAGCTTAATCTTACCCATTTTTATCTATTTGATCTATTTAATCTATTATCTATGTTTATTATGTTATCGTTTAAAAAAGTTTGACAACTGACAATGTGAAAATACTGGCCATATTTTAGAAAAATTTGGATAGGCACACAAAAAATTTTCGCCAAAAAATTAGGTAAAATATGCAACAAAATCTTAAAATTTGCACCAATTTTGTGCAAATAAAAAATGATGAAGTACATTCTTTCTTGCATGAATGATTAAATACCAAAATATCTGTTTTTGTTATTGAGTGTAGGTGGCTTTGGTGTCCTGTGAATTAGACAATCAAGCAACAAATGCAGTTATTCTATGAAATTAATATATGCAGAAGATTGCAAGAATTTCAAATTTAGAAAAATCTATGCCCACTGAAATCTACGCTCATTACAAATACAATTTCAAGATAATGTATTGTATTGTATTTAAACATTTATAAAGCGCCTCTAGTAGGGTGAACCATTCAGAGGCGCTTCCAGTGCGCAAAACCTCGCTAGAAGAAGCAGATTTTGAGAAAAGACAAAAAAAGTGTAGGCCTAGTTACCAAGTCACCAAGTTACACCAACATGCAGAATAGTAGCCGTCCATCTTCATGTGTAGAGTGTAGAACTAACACGGCAAGTTACTTTGGGATTTTGCACGAAAATTATTGCAAATTTCTTTGTCCTGTCGTGTGATACTTTCATTTTTGCGTGAGAATTGCGTGGCGCAAGATGGCAAATTTCTGGAGGATCTATATGGGACATGGTTGCAACCAGGAAACTTAGGATGTCAAGCTGAAAATAGGAAGAAGGAATCAGAAGGCTGAAGCAACTATTTAGGTGCAGAGGCTACATGGTCTTGTTTTGACATACTACTTATAGTGCAAGCCAAAGAATTCTGAACTGCTGGAGTTTCACAATGTTTGATTTATTGACAAAAGTAGGTTGCAGAAATAAAGATACATGGAAACAAATGCCTTTGCCAGAATACATGGAGGCTTAACATCTACTTCTCTGAATGTATGAATAAGTACATGGAACTTGATGACCTACAAATACCAGTTGTAGAGAAGTCATTAAGCAACTTGATAAAATCAGAAGTAAGCTTACTACTAAAATTATGAGCAACATGTTTAGTCAAATCAACAAGAGAGTCACCCATGTTTCAAAGATTCTCAATAACCAATTATATGCTGGCATCTTAAGAATAAGATAGATGATAAGAATATTCTTTAATTCACCAATTGCTAACCGCATTTTGGTTAACAGACATGGTACAATAAAATGAAATATAGTCAATATACATAGCGAATGATTACGGAGTAGGCTACTGGATAAAGGAGTCCAGTTAATTTCCATGTATTCAGAAGAATTTATAATGTTGGAAGTCCGTGAAGTAGATTTCAAAAAGTGTTATTTAGTTTGATTCCGATATAATGTTGTCCAGTTGACCCAGTATGTGATGCACCAAGGATTAAGTTGATAGAATAGTGTTGAATATCGATTACTGCAGGCTGTCGTCTGTTCTGTTAGTATATAGCTAAGATTTGTGTATTCTGTGATTTGCGTTCTTGTGAATTGTTTAAACTGCATATTAAATTGTATGCTGTAACCGATTGCGTTCTGTCAACCGGATTGTTGAATAAATGAAAACTATTTATATGTTGAATATGTGCATCGTGCAGTAAGAAGTGATGTTTAATTGTACCATACAAGAAAAATGATTACAGAATCAATTTGTGGTAATGTTTTCCAGATTTTCAGGATCCATATGCGATTGTGGTTCTTCTAGAAAATGACATGGTCGTCGTTGATCTGAACTCACAGGGGTACGCCTCGTTCTCCACATAGACATATTCAATAGACTTTAGTATCTTATTAAAAATGTGAAATGGTGAGAAAAACTGTTTGTAGGATTAAGGCTAAATTAATTAATTATTCATTGTACCTTTCGTTCATTTGCTTAATATTGTAACCAATATTTTTGCATTCACTCTTTGGTGTGCGACCTGGTGGCAGACCGGTAACGCGTCCGCTCACAGAGCGGGAGGTTGTGGGTTCGACTCCGGGTAACGACCTTGGGCAAGTTGTTTACGCACATGTGCCTCTGTCACCAAGCAGTATAATTTCGTACCGGCGTAAACTGGGAAGTAAACAGCAAGTCCTGCGATACACTGGCCCCGTGTCCAGGACCTTATGATTCGTCCATTGCAGGCTCAGGGCCTGGAAGGAGATGAGCGCCTCCCTATGTTCCTCATGGAACGGGATAGGACTTTTACTTTTTGGTTATTGAACCCCAAAAATGTGCGCAAAAGAAACAAAGTTTGATTTGCAACATTTTTGTTGTTGGGGGACAAGTGGAGGACACAAATAATGATTTTTTACCCTTAGGTAACATTTTTAAAGATGTCGGTCAGTCAATGAAAAGTATTCTATTGCATCAAGCGAAAATGATAATAATCAAGACTTTCGGTTTAGTGTGTAAAGTTATGCATGTGATTTGTGTATACACTGTGTCCGCGATAAAGTAGAACCCAAAATAAAGTGCCATAACTCGGTCAAAACTTGTAGGATTTGTCTGAAATTTTACACACAACAACGGTGGCCATATATACACGAGATCCTAAAGCCGATTTGAAATATTCGTGAGTTTGCCAAATTTATGAGCGTTTGAGATAGAGCACCAAAAAATGCAACTTTCCAACATGCAAACGTTAAAGTAGAACCCTAAACTTTGTGAAATATCTTGGTTGATTGCAGTATTATATGTACCAAATTTGGAGCACATGATCTTCAGTCTTTTCCATCCATACCCTGCGAATTTTATTACATTTGATTGAACGGTTACGAAGATATACCCTTTTGAAATTGGGTGGTTCAGAAACCAAGTTACCGAACAGTAAAACGCATAGCATTACGTCATTTTTCTGGTTAGCGCAGTGATACATAGGATGTTGTTTATAAGCGACATTTGCGGAAACAGACACACTACGAGACCTTTTTTACGTAACAGTAGCCTAGCTGGTTGTAAAAAAGTCCTCTGCGCTGAAAACCATTTTTTTTATAATACTGCAATTAACCAAGATATTTCACAAAGTTTAGGGTTCTACTTTAACGTTTGCATGTTGGAAAGTTGCATTTGTCGGTGCTCTATCTCAAACGCTCATAAATTTGGCAAACTCACGAATATTTCAAATCGGCTTTAGGATCTCGTGTATATATGGCCACCGTTGTTGTGTGTAAAATTTCAGACAAATCCTACAAGTTTTGACCGAGTTATGGCACTTTATTTTGGGTTCTACTTTAACACGGACACAGTGTACATGTATATTGCATGATGACTTGATTCATGATGATGCAAATCAATTCTCAAATATAGCAGCATATATAGTGTCTCGGCACTATGTAAATTGTCATTGTTGTCTTATTAACTTAGAGATACCGAACGTAATTTAATCTTAGAATACAACATCGTCATCGTCATAAGAGACACTCTTGCGTATGTGTGAATATATATGTTGATCTTCTTCATTTGGTCTTCTTGCAGCTATCCGTGCTTTGAGAATCCCTACGCCATGGACATTCACGAATCTCCCGTCACTGTGTGTTCCTATTTTGCTGACTGTCCTTCGGATCTAATTGGCGCCTACTGCTGGGTTGGATGCAAGTATAAACGAACTGGATACAGTGACAAGGTACAATAATTATTCATACGAAGTCTGTTCTGCCACCGGCTGGAGAAGGTTTTTTATGGTCTAACTGCAAGAAATTCGAGAACTTGTCATATTGAAGGGAGAAGATTTCTTCATGATGAAGCACCATTAGAATGATTGAAAATGGTGATTTTTGAGTGGCACACTTTCACAGTATAACATGGTAGCCTTGGTTAGTTCCTCATGCTGGTGCAGGGTGCCGCATGACCTAAAAGGTTATTTCATCAGTCTGATTTAGGGTACCACATAACCTACAACTCAAACTGTGTGCCTTTCTTGCATCAGTTTTGTGAGTGATTGAAGATTATATTGTAGCCTCATATTGTTGAGAGCATGTTTAAAGTTATTTTGTAGTATCCACTTTCTTTCAATCAAGCAACCAATCAATCGAAATTTATATAGCGCCCCTTCGGGGTATCTACTCAGAGGCGCTCCCGGCTGAGATCAAGCGGGGAAAAACAGTCTTCAACAGTTTGTGAAATTGAGAACAGCTTGAGAGGTGTTGCATAGTCAGGGGAAGTCCATTCCAGGTTGATGGACCAACTACAGAGAACGAACGCCTCTGCATTGTTGCAAAGCGAGTGAAAGGAACCATTAAGTCACCATGGACAGCAGAGAGGAAAAAGCTCGATAAAACTAGATTTAGAAAGGTAGATGATTTCTCTAATGACATTATGTCCAAAATTAGTCAAGCGAGTTGTGATACTGTAAAATTGTCAGCCAACATTTGTTGTCTCTTCTGATTTTCTATGATATGTCTTTACATTGTATCTATAATATTTATAAAGCACCTCTCGCAGTGTGCACCAATCAGAGGCTGACAGTGTGAGGCACTGTTACATTAATACAAGTGACTGAATACGTAACCTTTGTTAGTTCACCCACACTTCACCACACACACTTCACAATAACAGGATGTAGGAGTACAATGTAATTAACAATTGTCGGCTTTAATGCTGCGTTTTAAACATTTGTTGTCGTTTTGTAGCAATGGCCAATAAATGGAGGAGAACAGAAAGAGACAAGCTCTAGCTTTCCAGAGATCGTAATTACTGGGTAAGCAGTTGTCTGGTACTCGCTGGTTGGTTGATCGTCGTGTGTCTTGTAATAGAGGAGCATACAGGTTTAAGCTGTCTCTTTCTCTCTTGGAGTGGGTTGCCTTTTATCATCTCCTTAATTACACTCAATTGTTCACAGACTTCATCAATTACTGTCTTACCATGAATATCACTATTTTATTGTTACTGTTGCTGTTTTATTAGTGATATTATACTGTTTATGGTTCTTCATTCTGTCATAAATGCAGTTTCTGCATCTTGGGTGAAATTTGGTTGATTCCTTTTTGTTGAGATATGACCGAATCCGTGTTAAATTATAGATTTTCATTATTTTTCTGTCTTTGATTTTGTGGTTTTTTTTCATTGATGCTTCTCTCCATTCACTTAATGCTTCGCTGCCAATGCGTAAAACCCATCTATGATTCGGAGTGTCATGTTGCCGGCTGGTCTAGTGTGAGTGTGAGGAAAAAAGTCTCTTTGTGTCTGCAGAGGCTTAATCCTTTGCAAAGACAGTCACTGTGATTAAGCTCATCGAACACACACACACATCCACACACACACACACGCACAACACACCAACACACATGGACGCTTGCCCACATGTTCACGCTCACTCTCGGAGTCTCAGTATAAAAGGCCTTACGATGCAATATCGTTGTTACAATGCAGTTGCTTGTTCTACAGCCAAGTAATGATGCTGAAACGAATGCAGAACAAAAACCAAAGAAATAATGAATAGAATAAATTATTTTAAAGTAAATTATTGCTTGATGAAATTCTTTAGGCATGCCGATGGTTCACTGAAATTCTGGGATGCTTCAACTGGTGAGAATTGTTTCATCTGTGTAACTCTTCTTGCACAAATTTTCATCAGATATAGTCTTATGTCTCAGCATAAATGAATGCCATATTTTTCGGACTATGTCACGTTGTTTTTTTAAATGAGCGTCGACGACAGTCACAACTTGTATAAATGTGCAACGTATGTATTGAAATTTCGGGAAAATTTCTCTCAAAGAAGTTGTTTGTTGACATACTAGAATGGGAACAAAGAAGCAATTTTAAATCACATTTATTGCATGCGAAACTACGTATTGTAAGTTGCCACAGCATCATGACAGACAGATAAATACTGACGGTGTTATCAGTTTTTTGGTAGACTAATGATCTCTAATCATGTAGATCTACACTGATTAGTACTAATCTAATCTAATCCAATATAGCATTTGTAAAGCGCTTCTCACAGCAGAGCTATTCAGAAGCGCTCTCAGCGTGACAGGTCCATGAAAAGAGAAAGGTCTTCAAGCAGCGAAAAGATGCAGGCGAATTTCCTACCCAAATCCTGCCACAAATTCCAGAGGGAAGGTGATTCCACATTAAAGGATCAACAATAGCAAAAGCCTGATTCTGGTTTAATGAGGTTTGTGATCTAGGCACAAATAGATCAAGCCGGTCAGCAGAATGAAGAGGGCGTGAAGTTCTTGCAGAAAGAGGCTTGCACAAATTACTGGCTTTGATACCTTGAGATAAATTAAATCTACTCCTCTCTAAACTGCAATGTACGTGATATTATAATTATAGGTCAAGTAGGAACAATTGTCTAAGTTTGTAGATAATTAAAATGCTTTATAAGAATTTAAAAGTTCACTCATCAGACCAAGATTGTGATTGGGCGCAATTATTGATGCTTTCATGTTTATTAGACCTATTCATGCTTCTTTGTAAGCTCTTAGGTAATTATTTCTTTGAGACTAATACTCGTGAGAGTGCTATCATTATTTGTTGAATAAAAGTTTGATGTATACACTGTGGTTCAATAAAAGTAAGCCAAACTGCTTTTCATATATCTGTATTTTTAATGCCTGATAAGTAGTCATGCTTAAATTTCCCCGATATTTCGAGAAGTGAACCAACATGTTGTAAAGAAGTGCATCATTAAAACCGAAACGAACACCATAACAGACTGTTGCACTGTACACGTACCCATTTCAGCAAGTGTCTGTTATGGTGTCTGTTGCGGTTTCGATACCTGGTCGTTCCCACTTGGTCTTCATTGATCCTGGAGCAAAAATTAACGGAGTCTATTTTTGCAATGTTCTGCTGTCACAACATCTACCTGTTATCTTTTTTATCGGATATTATCAGATATTGTCTTAAGACTCAGAAGGCTATTCTTTTTCAACAGGACTCATTTTAGCAAGTCTGTTATGGTGTCATCTGCCTATTACAGTCTGAGAAATACGATATTTCTTTATGCCCAGTTATAGGACAACATCTGATAAAAAAAATTTCAATCATACCAATGGCGATAATAGGCAGATAGGTTGAAGAACAGTTCCAAATTACCCTTCTGAAGATCTTCTTGTATTATTTTTATGTGGTAAAGTTTGGATTTAGATAAGAGTCTAAGGCCGTGAGCTGTTGTGGGCATTGGGCCAATAGTGCTGTTGTATTGATATGTAGAAGATACAGTACATATATATTATGTTTTTTGCTGCCCATGTTTTCATGCTGCAATAACGTTTTGCTTGATTGCTTCTTCTAATTAGTGACGTTTCAAGTGCTGTACAAGTTGAAAACGGCCAAGCTGTTTGATCCAAGCAAATGCAGGAGTGTTGATGATGATGATAGTCCATTTGCTATCCAACATATCCATCTGTGCGTCGAAAGTCGTCTGCTTTGTATCGCCGGATACACTCACGTCGTTCTCTTCCGATTTAGCACGCAGGAATCGTCGCTCGAATGCCCAGTATGTTCGTCATTCTTACTTCTTTCGATGCTGACGTGATGCACATGTACATGCACATGTTGGACATGTTTTAAATGAAGGTGCTATATGGATTATTTAAACTAAGCTATGCTGTAAAAACGTTTGACTATAATTTTGAGAAATACCTAAGATGATGTTTCGAAGATTGTCATGTAGAATATTTATCAGATGACAGTCCTTCAATCAATCAATCAATCAAAATTTATATAGCACCATAAAACTCAGAGGTGCTCCTGTGTTACAGTTAACCTTCATACGATATTAAGTTGCTTGTTGTGTTTGAGGTTCTCGAAGTGAGCATAGTGTATGAGATCTATGACGGAGTCGATACCCCGGAGTTGGAATTTCCAATCATCTTTCCAAAGCAGAACCTGGGAAGCGTTTCTCAGCAGAGTGGAAGTCTTGGTTCGTCTGGAAATTCAGCATCAAATGGCAAGGTAACAATGCCGAACATTTGCTAATTGCCATGATTGTTCTTTGGATTTATAAGTTATATATATTTTTTTTATATTATTATCATTATTATTATGATTGGTCACATATTTCGTAGTTTTGAGATAGTGTTTTATTTGAGTCAGTGTATGAGATCTACTTTATGTTGCATCTTTATGTTATCTTTTTGTATTTTAGCTGGAAAATAGCTCTCTCAATTACAATGAGCATGACATTTCTTCTTTGTGTTTCCAGGAGAACACGACAAGCGTTCGAACAAAGACTGGAGTACGCAAATGGCCAGCAGGGTACCAGCCTGAACTATGTTGCTTATTGACTTGGATGGACAGAGAACCAGCACCTCCAATTACCAGTCTATCTGTCAACTCTCGGTTTGGCTTGTGCGTTCATTTATGCAAGTTGTTGTTGATAAGAAATCCAATATTATTACAACAATTACTAATAAAACTACATCTGTCATAGGGAACATGAGCAAACTACACTGTGTCCCGACGAAATGTAGACCCCAAAAAGTGTCATGATTCGGCCAAAACTTTTAGCAATAGCCATGTACCACCTAATCCTGGCGCCGTTTAGAAATGTTTTTGAGTTTGTCAAGTTTATAAGTGTTAGAGATGCAGCACCAAAAAATGGAAATTTCCAGCCTGCAAAAGCTGAAAGGAAGTGAAGTTCAGCTACAGTTGGTGTTCAAAATGTTCACTGACACACAATCATAGATGTATTAGTGTAGTAGCTGTCCTGACAGACACCCAACTTCATATCTCGTAGCTGTGGCCGCCCAACAATCCAGACCTCAATCAGAAGTGTACTGGAGGAATGCGTTTTTCGTTTCCGTATTCATTACATCGATAACCATACATACATAGGGCGCGTCTATTTGAAGAGTGGCAGCTGTTTGACCACGTGATCAGTTCTAGGACTACTGATCACAGGTCAACTGATCTAGGGACTACTGATCTAGGGACTACTGATCAGGGGACTACTGATCAGAGGCAACTGATCAAGGTACTATTGATCACAGTCCAAGTTGTGTAAGAACGAACACAATCACTGAAATCAGAGAACAATTTAATAGATCGAAACTCAATACCGGAATTGGTTTACTCAGTGTTAATACTGTCAAAAATTAGTCATTTGCAAACGATTTCAGTAAAAGTACTAAATTTACGACTGGTAGAACACAAAGTAACATACATCGAAGTCCATTGTATAACTCAATAAAGAAATTGTTGTATAATTTGTAGGGGCGTGGGGAGTTTAAATTAGCATTTCTTGGCAAACAAATCGGACCCCAACATGTCGTTTGATGATTCGTTCGATGTTCGATGTGCGATGTGCGTTGTATAATTTGTGATCAATAGTACCTTGATCAGTTGCCTCTGACCAGTAGTCCCTTGATCAGTAGTCCCTAGATCAGTAGTCCCTGTATCAGTTGACATGTGATCAGTAGTCCGCATACCACGTGATCATCTTCCGGACTATCAAACAGTGGCATCTACATCTACTGTTGTCTGTCATGAACAGGGAGGACATTTTGAATACCAGATGTAGCTGAACTTCACTTCCCTATGGCTCTTGCATGTTGGAAAGACTCCCTTTCGATACTGCATCCCAGACGTTCGTAAATTTGACACGCTCATCGACGTTTCCTAGCGGCATTAGGGTTTGGTGGTAATATGGCTACTGTTTTGTACTGTTGCTGTGTTTAAGATTTCAGGTAGATGCTAACAGTTTTTAGCGAGTTATGACACTTTTTGTTGGGGTCGCTACTTTTCACCGGTACGCTGTGTAGTTTGGCATTATTTCCACTCTGGCAAAACTCCTCCACTGCTTCCCATTTGCTACAGGTTGTGAAAACAATGGCCAAAATCTGTTCTGAGTTTCAACGCTATACCATAACATACCATCTCCTGTGGACAATGTTGTAAACAGGACCAAAATTTCAAGACCAGGGATGCATGGTTGGAGACATTCAAGTAGTAAGATGATGGCAAATGCTTTAAGCATTCTGTTTTAAGTGATCAAGACATGCACTTGAAACATTTCGAACCAAGACTACTACCAGAATTCAAGTCAGCAGCTTTATTTCAATTTATACCATTGTGAAGTTTTTGAATAGCAAAGAATACAATGGACTGAAGTGTGAGACACATTGGTTTTCAATTGCTTATGAACTTATGGCAGAGAAAGATGAATCTATCAAATAGGAAGTGCAGGGATTGTGTGGTGGTATTTGTGGGTAAGTATGATTTCTAAACTGATTTCCTGTTACATTAGGTTGGCCTTTGGTGACGAGTGTGGAATTGCAATTATCGATATCATCCAGAAGACATGTCTTCTTAGCATGGGAACGCCAGATCTCTATGGTAATAAGTCTTCTTGTATACACCTGTTCTTTTCTTTGTTTCTTGTTTTCTGTTTTAAGTGGTGACCTGGAGCTCTGTAATAATAATAGTAATAATAAAACAATAATGTTTTAAGTGATAACGAATCTTAAATACTATAAATCAGAAGAGTTTCTAGTGTAAAAATGATTAGCCTACACATAATTAATAATTTAGTGTATCAAGGAAGGAGTTGATAAGAAATCCACTTACTTACTTACTTACTTGCTTACATTACTGCTAATGGTAGTTTGGTAGTCTATCTTGGTGTTGCTGACGTTGGACTTGACCTTTAGTAACTTGAACTTGAAAATCTCTGGACTTGAACCAGGCACGTCATTTGGGGGGGCAGGGGGGGCATTTGCCCCCCCTGAATTTGACCGATTGTTCTTATACATGACATATTTTGCCACGCCACACGTTGTTCAAATTACCAAAAGGCCTGTGCCTTCCGTAATTTTGTATGTGAAGGCGGATTCGAGCTGCACACAGTGCTCAGTTTATAGGGCACAGATATCGGCTCATGTGTATAATTATTGAATGCACAAGGAATGAGACGTACAGCTTGTTCCCGCTAGATAAGGAGAAGACCTTTTCCCAGGTCAGTAAGGTCACCAGATGTGGGGTCCTGTGAGCCACACAGGGCAAACCAACACCCAGTTATATGAAGCAGCCAGGCATGGTTCTCCATTTGAGCATTACTAGCACTAGCCTACAAGCACCCCACTCCGTCTGACCGGGAGCTGAGGCGGTTTCGCCTATCGTTGCCAGCCTCCCGACACTGGTCGGTCGGTCGTCGGTGTAAGGGTAAGTAGCCCGCAAAGGACGAATGGGCGGAAAGTTCTGACTGAAGATAGCAGAAAGATGTATCACAAGGGGCTGACTGCAGCAGTTGGGGGAGGATGTGAGTGTGGGTAGCAGAGCTGATGATTGGGCTTTCTTGAGAACTGAAGCGAACCAAAGGATATGATAGTCCAGCCTGAAACCGGTCGTCTACGGTTCGTCTACCATTGATAATAAAGCACTCACATGCCGGATCTACGGTAGGCCTATTATGTGGCATCCAATAATGGCAATAGCACAAACTGGGATTTTAGTGCAATTGTGGGGCAGATTTAATTCTTATACATAAAGTCCTGTTTTTGGATATTAAACTTCTTTGAGTCATATCTTTTCCAGGTTGAGATAATCACTCATGATTATCTGCTTGCTCTTTCAACTCCTAAAGTTCTTTATGTTGATGTATGCCTCTGGATATCGCTGTACAGATCACCTGCCCACCTGGCACATATGTATTGTAGAGGCTCATGGAAGATTACTGGTTTTACATTACCCACCCCAATGGTAAAATCCTAGCTAAGCTACTGAAGGTCATCTGTGATCCATTCAATATGGCTCTTTTTCAGACAAATCCAAATATCTTATATCTTATATCAGTACGTTGGATTAAGTTAAACAACCGACGTTCCTACAAGCCATT
The DNA here is from genome assembly GCA_945859605.1 of Lumbricus rubellus. Lineage (NCBI taxonomy): Eukaryota > Metazoa > Annelida > Clitellata > Crassiclitellata > Lumbricidae > Lumbricus > Lumbricus rubellus. The sequence continues at coordinate 28,325,139 of OX243828.1, forward strand.
GACCACCACTTGAATGACCCCATAGATAATAACAGTCACTAGTCAAAAAATAACTATCACAGTCCTAGTGCATGCAGCATGCATTGCAGTATTGCTTTGTGAAGGGTTATTTATGACAAATTAAAGCAGTGTCTAATCTGGACCCCCTCCTGTGGAGAGATGTGCCCCTACCTGCACGAAATTTGCTTGAATTTCCACAGTGCAATGACAGCAGTTTAGACTGTGATCTGAACAAAATTGCTTTACTATTTCAGTGCTGCTAAGAGTGGTCAGAGACTTCGATAAATATAGGTCTACTTAAAATAAATTAAATAATAACAATTTCTTGTTGAGTTCCCACATTGTAATCATAAAATGTAAGATGTTATCTTGACAAAATCACTCTATTAATTCAGTGCTGTTAAAGAGAATGGGTTAATATTTCAATATTAAAATGTAATTACAATTGCAATAATAATTTCTTTGTGTATCAAGTTAGGCAAGTCTGTTCTGTTGCTACTGGACTATTACAATGAATAACAGCATACTTTGTTGTACTGGAATAAGCTTACCCTTGTTGTTCAAGACGGTCCTCAATTGCTGACCAGGACACAATTAGCAGAAATGGTTAAACATGGTATACCAAGTGAGCCAGAATTACAAAACTACCAAAATTGGGAAGCATAAGCTTATGTAATAATGATATTGTTTTACTAAGTGTTTCAAAGAACAAAGCATTTTGAAATTTGACAGTTTTAAATTTGAAAGATTACACTGGAGAGTGGAGATAAGACATTTAATGGTAAAAAATTTGTATTTTTACAAATATTAACAGTAAATTATTCTCTATGTCATGATAATGTCATAATATTATTACAGTAAATAATATCATAACGATATAATAATAATTAATATCAAAAGTAGTAGGCATGTAAATATACCCCATCACTGAATCAAATATAGTAAGAAATAAATAAGAGCAAAAATAAAACATCTTATTTAACCGCAGTTTTGCACATGTTGGCTAAATACAGAACTTACGAAGCTTGTGGAGTTACGACCCGCGGAAAAAAATTTTTGCCCCCCCCCTGGAGAAAACTGAAATGACGTCCCTGACTTGAACTCGACCTGGACTTGGCTTAGGTGGACTTGACTACGGTACCAGAGGATAGCCCAACATTGGAGCAGCTGTGTGAAAAGGCAGATGGGATCCTCTTCACTGCTGCCTTGACGGACCCGGGACATGTCCTAAACCCGCTCCTTCCTCCTATAAGGACACTCCCCTATTCCATGCACCCCAGACAACTTAATTGAGAACAACGTTTTTGATAAGAATGCTTTATGATGCCTAATTTTATGTAAACCAAAGTGCGGTTGTGCAGTTGGATTAATAAAGAATATACCTACTTACTTACTTACTTACTTACTTACTTACTTACTTACTTTTTACATCACTGCTAATGCTAGTCTGGAAAACTGTAAACTTTAAACACTAAACACATCTTACACTGTAACTCGTAAGAATCATAGTCACAAATTCTACTGACATGTAAATACAACCTTAGCGACCTACATGTGGTAAGTGTCTGAGCCATGCTGCAATCACCTTCTGAGGTGTTGTGTGTTTGTGTCTGGGTCTTTCAGGGTCAATGGATCCATATTCAAGGGCACCTCGCTCACCAAAACTAAAGTCTCAACCGAAATTAGCTGGTTTTGACTTTTCAACCCAGGGTATGAACATCGAGGACTGTAAGTCTCCAACCGTAGAACAGGTAAGCTGTTCCGCTGATAGTTGATGAATGTGGATTGTGGATGGTTGGTATGTTATATCAGCGTCTTACATGGCCATCAGGTTATCAGCTTTTCATCGCAGCAAATGTTTCTGAGGAAGAATTGTATTTGGTTTTCTGTAACTTATTACTGTAACTGACCTTTTCTGCACATTGACTTTTTAGTGTAAGTTGATCTTTTCCTGCAAATTGATTTTTTTTCTGTAAATTGACCTTTTGTCATAAACAGACTTTGCGTTTGAATTCTGTGAATGCACCATCTTGTTTCAATCTTTTGCCTACTGTCGATTCTGTTGTTTTTTTTGTTTAACATTTGTCTTGTAATCTTATGTTAAAGTTTGCTTAGAGTTTATTGTTTTAATTCATTGTTTTATTCTGTTCAGAGTTAATCTTTTAGTTAACCCTTTTGTTTTAATATTTCTTTATGATTTTGTTGTTTATGCTTATATCTTGCTTTCTAGAACCTTCCAGATTTACAGTGCATTCCACCTAATCCCCGAGATCCTGCTGTGGCTGACGCAAGATCTCGGACACCAGCATCAGGAAATGTGGCTGCTAAGCAGAAAGTGTTCAGCTATGGTTTAGAATCGATACTTGAACAGCACTTGCAGGATTCGATGAATGTCGTCGATTCTGATGTCAGCAGCACAGGTGATGAACTCTCACTTAGTGGTAGAAGTGTCGACCCATCTCCACGCAACGATCATAAGTCAGAATGCGACGTTGTTCAAGCACCAGCAGAACCTGAGTTCATCGCTAACATCGCTGAGAATAATTCACCAGTGGAGTTGGGTCGTGAACCGACCAAGACCTCCGAGCAGAGGTATCGGAAGTCACCCGGCCTCGAGCACAAGGAGTCGAACAAGGTGACTCGCGGTAGTAGTCTTCTCAGTCGCCTTTCGCATCGAAAGAAACGGGAAGTGTTCAGTGCAAGCAAGTCACTGAGCGATGAGACTTTTGTGCCACACACTGACGTCGATTGTTTTACTGCGACATTCGTTCACCCAGTTACTGCAGCGATTCTGACGTCAAGTGAGAGCAGCTTGCATCGCGATGTTTTAGGTGCAACAAGTCTTGCAGATGATGATCGCAGTCTCCTCGGCCTCTCACACAGTCAGTCGAGCTACAAGAGCAGTCGATGCAGTGACGTCGACGACGGTGGCTCGCTCAGCGATGGCGGCTACGTCGGTCGAAGCAGGAAGGAAAGTGTCGGTCTCGTGAGAATGTTCAGCGAGAAATTCTTACAAAGATCTAAGTCAGACATCAGACACCAAGTTCGAAAGGCAAAGGTCGTTGACTTCTCAGATGATGAGGTTCTGTCGAAACCAATTGTCCGCAAGCTTACTTATTCCGAATACTGTTTGCTTGGTGCGTAGATGTCGGTTCTTTTTGCCTTCTTCGCTTTATTTTTCATTTCACTGATGCTTTGCTTTTTAATTTCTGCATTATGGTTATGACTATTTTCACAATGATTATTTTAAAATTATTTTTCATTTAATTTTTTCATTATTTGGTTTTTCATTCTACTTTTCAGCATCTGACTTTGTTTAAACTAAGTTGTTTGCTTGTAATGCGGGTTATTCATCATAGAATCTGCAATGTTGCAATGTTAGTTGCTGATGCTTAGTAACATTGTCGCTAAACCCTCATTGTCCTTATTTATTTTCTATATTCTGGTAGTATTCTACGAAATTGCCCATGCCTTAAACTTTAATAATTTATCCACATCTGCTTCCAGCTTCTCTTCTGTTTGCAGTCACCTAATCCAAATGACGACATCATCATCATTTTCATGTAATTCTTCGTTCATCTTTCTTTCTGCTATTCTGTTGACTGATTTTCTCGCTGTGAACCATCTTGTAAGATGAAACAATACGACAGATCATCATCATCATTTTCATGTAATTCTTCCTATGCCATCGCTGAGCGAGCCACCGTCATCGACGTCACTGCAGCGACTGCTCTTGTAGCTCGACTGACTGTGTGAGAGGCCGAGGAGACTGCGATCATCATCTGCTTCCTAAAGCATTCAAGATTGGATTTATTGATGGTCCAATCATGTTAGGAGGTTTTAAAAAATTATTTTTAGTTTCTAGCTGGGTGGATGTATGGGTAGGTGGATTCATTCATTCATTCATTCATTCTATATAGCGCCTCTTCAAGAAATACACTCAGAGGCGCTTCCAGCACAGCCACGGCGAAAGAAAAAAGGCTTGAAAGATTCATGAAATATGCCCCCTCTGCCCTACCTTTGTACAAAGATAAAGAGTAAAGATGTGTGGATCCGAATGGAAAGCCACGCTGGCATACATAACCCGAAAGTCAGAGTGGAACCGTAGTGCAGCGATTTTCATCATTTTGAACATAATTATTATGACAATGAATCTTAATCAAATGTACTTTCCGAATCCACTTCCTACTTAAAATGATAGCAACTTTTAAAAACTTGATTAATTTAGATTATCTGTTGGGTTAAATTAAGCTTAATCTGATTGTGTTTGTAATACTGTATTCTTCTTCTTCGTGTGATCTGACTTGGATGCTGTTGAAAATCTCAACAGGCACAAGGGAGGTGTCTACTAATCTCTCATCGTCATTTTAGTCTTTTCTAATTAAGATTTCTCTCTGCTTGTGGCCACTTTATTTTTTCTCAGTGTTTTCGTCATTTTTATTCGTTTCTTCACTGTAACTTTTCTTATTATATATTCTGCACGCTCTTTCAACCCTCAGTGGGGTGTGAGGGCTGTTTTCAATTAATTTGACACAGTGGCTGTTTTGAACTTTTAGCTTCACAGTTTGTGTCCCCTAACTCCACTAAGCCCAGCCCGATCAAAGCGGCCAAAACCCTGCGGCCTCAGAAGGAGCAGATCGCATTATACGTCTCGTATGCTTCGAGCTTTCAGCAGCTCCTCTTCAACCGACGACACATATTTTGGTGCAGCATTATTTTGGGCACAATCTGCTGTGTCTCTCTATTTCTTATTGTCATGTGCTAGTGGTAGCAGTTGATCCCAAATTTTGCCAACCCTGTGATTTTGATGGTACGATCCTCAAGTGTTTTAGTCTTACCTTGCTGAATCCCTAGTTCACGTAGCTACTAATAGTATTGCTTCTTGCTCAAAAATAAACTTTTAATTGAGTTTAAACTTATTTGTTACATTATCATCTACCTAGAGTTTTGCCAACAAATTCTCATACTATGAGTGAAATGGTTATATAATACACCCTAGAATACATTATTTTCATCTTTGGGAATTTACTGAATTATGATGTATTCAAATTAATTGTTAAACGACTGAATAAATTTCCACATGTGGATGACATTGTGTCCGCTGCTGTAATTTACCAAGTTGTGTCTTTGTCACGTAGTTCAAGTGGTTTGTTGTGTTGTAGTGGATAGCAGTGTAGTACAGTCTACTGCTGAAGTCTACCAATGAAGATGTGCATATAATTATGATAATAATTCTCATCATGTGACCATTTCATACGCGTGTCCATTTCCATCTTTTGTTCTAAACCCAGAACTCATCTTTCTGTCAAATCATTTTCTGCAGCTCCAAACAGAAAAATTGCAGAATTAAAGCCAGCTTAAGTTGATGGCTTTCCTTTAGATCAGGGGTTCTCAAACTTCTGCAGGCCATGGACCGGCAATAAATTTTGGTTGAAGCTTGCGGACTGCTAACTTAATTGGCAAGCGCATACAAAAGCAACCAATATTATAAAATAGACTATTATAAGCTTTTTATAATTAGGGATTCGTTTCAATAATGACAAATAACAGCATTTATTTTGCTTCTCAGTTTAATTCTCATTTAAATACATTTTTTAAAGTTAAACTCAAAGTTTAGAAGTGAATTTAATTTGTTGTAGTAAGTGGATCTGCAGATATATTATCGCTAATGATACATTACTAAGATTAACGATGGAAACACATGCTTGAAATAAACAGAAAGCAAAAAACAGCAAAAATATATAGATTTGAACAATTATTTTTAAAATTTGGCTCATCTTCGCGGACCGGTGATCTGTGCTCCACCATTTTGAGATTCACTGCTTTAGATTAAATGTCATTCTTGTCATTCAGTGATAATGTGTGATTGTTCAGAGTTTTTATGTTTTGCTATTGATGAATTTAAGTTACACTCTTAATATTATTGCTTTGCTTAATAAAGCTTTAGATCAGTGGTTGCTTAATAAAGCTTAAGTCTGACTCTGCTTTTCATCCGGTTCATTTAATTTGTATGATACCAATTGCTTGCTTGTTCCAGCTAGCATGCTTTTGTGTCAGAGTTCGAGTAATTAATTTTGGATTGACCTTTTATTAAATGGTGTTTGATTTTGCCTCAGATCCATCTGTATCTACACAAAACATCAAAGCAATGCAGTAAAGAAAAACTTAAAATGTTGCATTGGCAAAAATTTAACACCCCTTATATAATCGGCTATATCTGCTTCCTTTTTATTCATATTTACTCTTATTCCAGAGAAGTCAATGCAAGACTAAATTTAGCGATAGGCGCATATTTTATTCTTAAAAGGTCTCTTTTATTCTGCTTTTGATCTTGTGAAAATTTGGAGAGAAAAAAACTGTATTCTGAAAGAGCTGCATTTTATTGAAGTTCCGTGTAGATTGGGGTTTGTTTTGCTAGAACCTTAATTTTTATGCCATCTGATATTATTGGAATCAGTGTTGTTTATTATAATATAAGGTGGGTTTACTGAGATCGTGAATTTGCATGATGTTTAATATTGAGTAGATATGATTCGCATAATGTATAATGCGCCATTGCCATCAGACATGATGTTAAACACAGGATTAAGGCAGGCTATTAATTCCAATAATAATTATAATATTAATGATAATAATAGAAATAGTAATAATAATAGTAATAAGTAAAATGATAATAATAATTAGAATAACAGGGTGTTGGTGGACATGACCACAATATTTATTTTTGTCAAAGACTCATATATGTTGCTACATAAATGTTTTGCTGCACTTAGTATTTTTATGAACTTTTAATCTCTTCTTTTCTTCTGAAAAATAAGGTTTTGAAGGTATTGTGCTGCATAGAGGAGAATGAAACTACGTGGACTGTATGCTTCCCTAGTTAGGCTTCTTTGTGTGATTCTGGAAGCAATCAAGACCGGCAGGTGTAGCAAATATGGGTTGAGGCTGTTTTCTGGTTTATCATGTCAAAGGCCTGCTGGATATCAAGACCAGCAGGCTGCTGCTACTGTGTCTAATTTATTGTTTTGCAAATATTGCATTTATTTAAAAAATTCTAATGAATCTTGTGCTCCGGCTGTGCTGTGTGTGTGTGTTTTATTTGCTGGTCTATATACCTTTTATTCCATCTGAATTATTTAATGATATAATGACATTTGAAAAGGTGACAACATTAGCAGCATAAACTATTGACTTACAATGAAAGCCACTAAATAATGTAAAATGTGTCACTGACATTTTATTTTTTGCAAGTAATTGCTTTATAAAAGTGCTCAATATAGCTCAACATAAGACTACTGTAAGTTAATTAGTTTAAAAGGCATATGCTTAAGACTGTGTTCTCGTGATATGGAGTTCTCACTGTTACATTGCTCACTGCTTTGACATGGGTCACGATAGGTGAGAGTCAGTTGGTTTCGTGATTTCTGTTTGCTCTATTTTGTATTGTTGTTGTTGTTGTTCTCTATCCGTCCAATCCAGATAGAACAGATAATTCGTTCTCGCGATCTCACAGCTCAAGTACGACCAGCCTCGAGAACGTCAACAAAGAAGCTATCGAATGTCTCGTATTTTCCGATGCCTACGCTCGCAAGTCAGGTGCCTGTCATCGTCGCTACGCCGCATACCTTATAGCATACGTCCCTCTAAACCCCTCTCCCATCAGTTCTTTTCACCATCCTCTCTGGTAGTCTTTCCTCATCTTTCTCTCGTCTCAGAGCCTGCCTTTTCTCTCGGGATCCCTTACACTTTGAAAGGCTGTTGCTGAGAGAAGATAATATATAATTGGTCAGATACAATACAGATAGACAATATAATTGGTCAGATACAATACAGATAGACAATATACAGGGTGGCCCATAAGTTTTTGTTCAACTTTGAAGGCCTATAACTTAGGCAGTTTAGCAAGTAAGTGTATGCTTAATGCATCAAATTAAAGGTCGTTATATCAGCTATAAGTCCGACAAATTTCATTACGGTAGCTTGCACTACGCGCCATATAATTATTGTGTACCGCACCTACCTCGTTTTCTGACGTAAACAATAATTTCATCATTGCGCCGTGAACAGAAGATGACAGCTTTGAAGGCCTATAACTTAGGCAGTTTAGCAAGTAAGTGTATGTTTAATGCATCAAATTAAAGGTCGTTATATCAGCTACAACTGGTCAAAAATTTACATTTTTAGCTTTAATGATAATTGCGTAAAACTACTGTACTGAATATGTATCAGCTTACAATGATTTTAATTCGTCTATCTTGCAAAACACAATACTTGGAAAATTAGTCTTTGCAAGTTTGCATTATTGATAGCCATTAAGAAATCCAAGAATTATTTAATCAACTAAATATTCACTGTGTCTTCCACGAGCTCGAATGACTGCATGAATGCGACGTGCCCATTGATCTATGGCCCCATTGATGAGTTCCTGGCTGATCTCAGTCCAGCAACGAGTGATGACGCGCTTCAGATGCTCGACGTTTAGGCTACTATCCGTTCACGATAAACCCGTTGCTGCAAAGCACCCCAGATTGAGTTATCAACTGGGTTTAAGTCAGAGCTATTAGGCGGCCAGTTATGTGGTTCGATGAACTCAGGAACGTTCGCGTTCAAAAACTCCACGGTATGATGAGAACGATGAGCTGGAGCTCCGTCTTGCTGAAAAACGAAGTCATTTCCAGACTTCAAACGCATATCTGGCAGTAATCCACGTCCAAGTACCTCATCACAGCAGTACACGCTGTTCACTTTGGCCTTGGGTGTCACAAAGAATGGAGCAGCTTTGCCGAGATTGGAGACAGCCACTGATACCATGACGCTTTGAGTAAAGTGTTTACGGCCTTTCAAAAGTCAACGAACGAGGACGGCCAGTAACAGGTTTACGTTTAGAACTTGCACTCGCGTCAATTTGTCTAATTAATCGGTTGAGATTGATTTTACTCCAGTTTCTAGCAGGAAACTCATTCATCATTTGATATGCGTTTAAATGTTTTTCAATTCTTAAAATTCGAATCAAAGTCCTGACATCTTCTGTTAACGGCGCCAAGATTAAACTATTGTTTACGTCAGAAAACAAGGTAGGTGCGGTACACAACAATTATATGGCGCGTAGTGAAAGCTACCGTAATGAAATTTGTCGGACTTATAGCTGATATAACGACCTTTAATTTGATGTATTAAGCATACACTTACTTGCTAAACTGCCTAAGTTATAGGCCTTCAAAGTTGAACAAAAACTTTTGGGCCACCCTGTAATTGGTCAGATACAATACAGATAGACAATATAATTGGTCAGATACAATACAGATAGACAATATAATCAATACAGATAGACAATAGCTGTTGTTTCTACTCCTTTATACTAAGCGGGACTTGTCCCTTCTCGAGTGCCTATTGTTCCATAATCTGCATTTAAGCCTCTACCGAATATGTTTCTACGTTAACTATCACTTGTGTTACATTATTTTCTGTTTCTGACATTTTATTGTTGGAACAATAAATGATTTGACTGATGGGATGCATCACTGGAAACGCTGGTTGGGAATCTGATGGATGGGATGAGTTTTTGCAGAAACTTCTAGTCATCCAAGCGCTTTACTGCCTGCTGCTGCTAACTAATGAACTTTCTGTTCTTAATTACAGTTGACGTCATTTGGCTAACACATTTGAATAAGCTGATGTTTTAGAAGATTACCGCTTTTGATTAGCTTATTAGTGCCTCCCTCTGATTTGTTCCTTGTGAATTGTTGCTTTGTGAATTATTTATTGCAACTAAGAATGCAAATGAAATGTAGACATGTGTTTTGGACGAAGGCACAAAGAGGAAGGTGAATGCCAGACAGCACCGAGCCTTCTCGGTTGTGGGGCCGTCAATCTGGAATAACCTCCCCAAACCTCCATCTCCTCCACCTGACCAGTCAATCTTTATTTCTCAAGTCTCTTAAATCTTTTTTCTTTAGTCGTGGCTGGGCTGGGAGCGCCTCTGAGTAGTTTCTTGAAGAGGCGCTATATAAATTCTAATAATGAATGAATGAATGAATGAATGCAGAAAGAGGCTCGATATGCTTGACTTAATTTGGTGAAATTTCATTGTTGTGTGCTAATGCAACTGTGGCAAGAGTAGATTAGGCAGAAGAAAGTATATTCTAGTATGGAAATGTTGTCATTCTAATTCTGCGTTTGCATGTGCTGGTGGTGTTGTGTAATGTAGACACAGCAACGTCACCGTGTCTCTGGGTTGGCACCAGCCTTGGCACCGTGCTTGTCATCTCACTCTCGCTTCCATCTGACGCCGACAACCGGCGACATGAACCAGTCATTGTATCACCAAGTGGTAAGTCATCTGCTAGATGAATTGGTATTGCCAAGCAGTAAGTAATCTGTTTAGATGAATTGGTATTACCTGTTAGATAAATTGGTATTACCAAGTAGTAAGTCATCTTGACGCCCCTTATCTTTCCAAAAGAAGTGCCAGGATGTCCCTTACATTTTCAGGTGTGCTGGCCAAGTAAGCGGCAGGGCGGCATAGAGATTTGAAAATAAGTGCCAGGACGCCACAGTTAAGCCCTGCATTGAAGCATATTAAACTGGTGGATAATTTTATTTATTCAGGCGAAACTGTTGATGTGTGTGTTTTGTGCAGGGACGATATTTCGGTTAAAGGGTGCAATATTAGCGATGTCATTTCTCGATTGTAATGGCATTCTCATTCCTACTGTGGCCGACCAGTGGAAAGACATCGCAAGAGATGAGAAAAAAGCTTACAACAGTGAGTATACAATCAGCTTGATCTCTCACTAATGAACTTATCTAACAGATATTAACGTGAGCATGACTTCGTTTCTGTTGTGCCATCAAATGACTGCCAGAGTGGAAGTTACTGATTAATTAATTAAGGATTTGTCCGTCTTTATGATCCGATATATTTATGTTGATATTCTGTACGACTGTTTCTTTTTCTTTGTGATGGTTTCACAATTGATCTGAAACTGGTGTATTATTATCAATATTTGTAATGCAGTGGGATATACTCTTTGAATTATCACCAAAGTAGGCTTCTCCATGATTCAGGCATAAATTTTTTAAGAAACTGAAAGCGACGTGAAGTTTGGTGCAGAAGTTGTAGAATTGTTGAGTGGTTTCGATGATGGTGCTTGCTCGTTGCCTGAGAATTATCTTGTCGTATGTCCACTTTTGTGAATTCCGAAAAAAACAAGGTAGAAATTTCGAAACTTTGGACGGAAATTTAAAAAAATGAGTGCAATAAAACTTCAGGCAATAACTTCATATTAAAGCATCGACATTAATTAAAGAATGTTGCACTAAAATTAAACTGAAACTTAGAATGGTTTTTGTGAAATTTTGGAAAATGTTGTATAAAATGAATTTAAATCAATTGCAAGTCATCCTGACGTGAGAAATTTTTAAAAAAATATGTATTAATAAAAGCAAGCAATATACAATCAATTGCGACTTTGTTCGTTTCAATTTTCGCAAGTTTAATACCCTTTTTTAAATAAAAGAACGTTTTTATTTCCTGGACATACGACACTATGATACAACGAAGTGGGATGTTGTATCTCCATCGTCCAATCAACGACGAGCTTTCATGGACATACGACAATGCACTTTAAAACCGTGAATGCGGCACCTTGTCGTATCTCCAATTTAATTGGAGATACGACAAGGCAATCCTGATACATGGACATACGACAGGTAGTTTTCGGTGAATATCTTTAAAACGACTCGTCGTATTTTCTAACGGTTAACAGTGAAGAAAGATAAACAATTTTTTGCTACAAAACAAGTCTAAACTCGATTTTGAAAAAAATGGACATACGACAAGATAATTCTCAGGCGACGTGCTGTCTCTTTGGAAACTACTAGAACAACTTTTCAGAGGAAGCTAACTCATTCGAGGTTAACTGATCACATGTATGTATGTATGTATATAAACATTTATATAGCGCCTTATAATAACCTCACGAAGGCGCTTAACGTAGCTACCAGACAGTTCTAAACAAGTGCGTCTTAATTGTCCTTGAGAATGTTTCATGAGATAAAAGCAATGCAGTATCGCGAATTTTTAATGGAAGACTGTTCCAGTATGAAGGTCCAATGCATGAGAAGGCGCGGCTGGCCCGCATCACTGTACGGGAGCGTGGGACTATCAAGTCCCCACGAGTCGCAGAGCGCAGAGACCGACGACCTGGTTGGTTGGAGACGGGGATACAGAGCTCCCTAATATACTCCGGAGCCCGGCCAACCATTGACACTCGTCCCATGACGATGATCTTGAATGTAATTCTGTCCACGACTGGGAGCCAGTGCAGGGTGTCACGCATATATGACGATATATGCGAGAATTTTGGAAGATCAGCGACGACTCTGGCAGCGCAGTTGAGGACAGACTGAAGCTGGCGTATCCGAGACTTTGGGAGACCCGCAAGGACGGCATTGCAAAAATCCAGTCGGTTCAGCACAAACGAGTGGACAAGAGTGGTGGCGGCTTCGTGTGATAGATTGCGCCGGATAACTCTGATCTGGCGCAGTTGGTAGAAGCAAGACCTGCAGAGAGAACCGACATGCTGATCCATGGATAGGTCTTCATCCAGAAGTACTCCCAAGTCCCGAACAACACGCCTGGTCTTCCAGTTTGGAAACGCGGCCTCTATCGCCTGAGCATCGATCCTTGAACGTGCATGTCCCGTGCCCAGCCATATAAACTCCGTTTTGTCTGGGTTCAGCCTCAACCGGTTGGAGGACATCCAGGCCTGTACTTCTTTAACAATTTCCTGCATTTTTGACACACAGGCCAGTGCATCGGACGGGTGGCATGTCAAGTACAGTTGAGCGTCGTCGGCATATTGGTGAACCCGGGCTCCAAGAGCAGAGATGATGCTTGTTAGATCGGCTGTGTATAGAACGTATAGCAGCGGTCCAAGGACTGAACCCTGCGGGACACCGAATGTAACAGGCGCCCATGATGAACATCGAGAGTCAACGACCACCATCATTTGACGTCCGCTGAGAAAAGAGTTTACCCACTGAAGGGCCTGTCCAACGACTCCGAATGATGTTCTTAATCTCGTTAGCAGGATGCCATGATCCACCGTGTCGAACGCTGCGCTGACATCAAGGAGCGCAAGCAGCGTGACATGTCCAGCGTCGATGACATCACAGACATCAGAGATGAGCCTAAGGAGAACGGTTTCAGTTGAATGACCCTTCCTGAACCCGGATTGTAGCTTAGGCATGAGGTTGCTCGATTCCAAGTATGGCACTAGCTGTCGAACTACTATCTTCTCGATGATCTTAGAGAGGAACGTCAGGTTGGAAATAGGACGGTAGTTACTGATGTTATCCGGATCGAGTCCAGGCTTTTTGATCTCTGGCCGTATGATGGCACGCTTTTGACTCTCTGGTAGGCATCCCTCCGCTAATGAGGTATTGCAAAGCTGAGCCAAGAATGGTAGTAGCTCATCTACAAATTCCTTCAGAAGAAAAGCCGGTATCGGGTCGAGCTTGCATGTCTTTGATGGTGAAGACAGCATTTTTGTTATGTCAGAATCATGGAATTGTATAATTATATATATAATATATTATACATATTTATATATATATACAATTATACATATTTGTGTAATATATATTATATGTGCACGTAAATTGTGGAATTAGCATTTGCTTCTGAGTATTTCTGCCTAACCTTTGTGTCCATCTCTGTTTCTGCCCTTGGACAAAAGCAGAGGACAGTAAGTAAGAAGCCTTTGTTGAATAACCTTTGTGTCTTGTGCACTTAAGTGGAAAGACCCTTCAGCTCTTGCGCCATGGAATCGATTGTTGATTGAAATTTAATAACATGGAAATAATCTTAATTATATAACGAGCCATGCATTTTCTTTGACAAAAGGACAGCAGTCAGCGTTGGTCGGGAAAACCCGGATGTCACCGACGACATCATCATCCGTTGAGATGACTGTCGATCGACAGTTTGCGATCATCTGCTCTGAAAAGCAGGCCAGAGTGAATAAACTCTTTGCTTCTCATTCTTAAACACTAAAACGCTGCTGTGCAATAGAATTTTTTCCTCAGTTTGGCTATAATTAACTGTGCAGAAAGTTGCATAACATAGTTGCATTTCTTGGACAGAGTTGTTAGAAATTGAATTACTAATTGTTCTAATTTAATTTTATAATAATTTTATTATAATTTGCAATTCCCTTACTTCTATGTCGAACAGTGAGGATGCAAATAAGTACGGTAGTCATCTTCATCTACATGTATTATTTTAGCAACAGCGTGGTCCATCTTTCATGTATTATTACGGGAATTTATATAAAAGCTTCACATGGTCAAGTCAAAGAGAAAGGAAGCAAATGAGTATTTATAGCAGTCTTTGTTTGTCAGTTATTTTAGCAACAGCGTGGCTCATGTATCTTACGGCATTTAGTGTTTTGCGATGTTTATAACATCTACAGCTTTCACAGCATGGTCAACGCATGTCTTAACCCTTTAATGCCGGAGGGTATAGGATTTCCCATACCATTTACTACCATCTCGGCATTAAAGGGTTAAGCACAAGTATCGACAACAAACAGTCGCGTTTACCATACAAATTATATCACTCACCATCTGTTGCTACAAACATCTTGGCAGGAATCGAAAATCGGTCGTTGTATCCCGCATAGGACATATTTTCAGTACATTGTACGTCTGCAAATGGAGTAATAAAGGCCATACTTACTCACTTATTAAATCTATGTATGGCGCTAGAAGCCGAAAGCGGTGGACGGCAGTTGATTATATTATTAACGATTTCCAAACATAATTTTACATAATTTGCGTATCTATAAGTTTCTTTAATCATTAGAAATATTAATAGTATTGTTAAATGTCATTTGTATTGATTTTATGCATTCGACTTATATTCGAGCCATCCATTTTGGGTACTATTTTTTTTTAAACTACACTTCAACTTTTACTTGAATCTTATGGTCGAGTATATACTGGGTTTAAAGGGTTGCCTAGGTAAATTCTCAGGATGAATTAATTGATTTGATTTAAGTTTGCAAAGTTTCAAGTTTTGAAATCTACTGATTCCCTGTTGAAGGTGATTTCTCTACCATCACAGACATGTGCGTACAAAGTGAAGATAACGGAGACGTCGAGTGTCATGAAAGCAGACATCATATCCATGCGAGGTTAATATCCTTTGTAACAAATAAGTAAAATGACATGGAAATGGGGCAACGATTTTGAATGCAGAAGGAAATTATGATAGAATTTTAAGATTTGGCTCATGACAGAATTACAGATGCAGACTGTTGAATTTGGTCAGATAAGGTACAACTGGATTTCTGGATTTTAATTCAAACCATAGGGTGACTCGATAGGTCGTGAACGATTTTGAATGCAGACAAATATATGTTATACACAATATAACATGGAAAGTTGTATACTGGCGGATAGGTTGTTCCAATGAGAATGTTACGCAAAAACATTAGCTCACTAGCTCACTTATTCAAACTTTAGCGCCAATATTCGTGACATCATCAGATTCGTGCCAAGTAAATGTAAACGCTGAAATGGAAGAGTTTCAACAGACAAAAGTCTCAAAGTTAATTAACTGATAACTCAGTCAAATGGTTGAATAAAAATATCAATGGATACGTCTCACCGGGGGAACTGGCCGCCTAATTCGCCGGATTTGTCACCAATAGAAAATGTTTGGAGTATTATGGTGGCAACTGTTTATGCTGATCCCGAACCCCAGACATTGAACATCTTAAAACATCGGCTTCGTAAGGCATGGACATCGATACCTCTAACAACTCTGAAAAATCTAATTGGCTCGATGCCTAATAGACTTGAGGCTGTAAAAAGAGTATAGGAAACACTATTAAATACTAAATGCACCAGAAGTTCCTGGTGATCCACCTGATCCTGGGTCTCCCTTCAGTCCGGCAGGTCCAGTCAGCTCAGTCGGTCCTTTTGGTCCAGCTGGTCCTAGATCTCCTCGTGCACCCGCATTTCCTTGAGGACCAACGGATCCGTCTGGCCCTCCTGGACCCTGCTGTCCTGCAGCACCAGCCGGTCCCGGATCTCCACTAATTCCAACCTATCGAGTATATTAGGATATTGATCTAATTTTAATTATTGCATTAGGTCAGCTATTACTGGTGGATCAGGTCTACCAGCTGCTAGTAAGAAGTGACATTGTAAGTTGCTTAGAATTCTTCATATTTGGCTACCAGTATTTATGTAAATGCGTTTCCAATGTACTTTTCCAGACAGTGTTTGTTTGGCATGCTACATTGCAAACGGCCACATCATGACCTTTGGCTTACCCAGTTTAAAACCTCTGTTAGACGTTGACTACATTCCGTTTCCTGATATCAGGTAACTCTGAATACATTTTCTGATAATGCTTATTTTATAAGTGCTAACCTGTTTGTTTTACTTTCAATTGTAAAACCTATAAATTTTTCGTTTTGTCAAAGGTACATTTTAAAAACATATCTTGATCATAAATTTCCTATACGTTAAATACAATGTTAAACAATTTGCCCATTTATTAACAATCTTCAACTGTTATCATTATGACCAACTCACCTTCTGGGAATAATTTAGAAACTTATCTAGATATTTTATTTCTGTTAGACAAGTATACACATGTCCATGACCGTGTGTGATCTTCCAAGCCAATAGCATGATGCACAGAAGATTTATTGCTTGGCTGTTATACAATACATGCTTGCTTTTTTTAGCAGTGTTTATTAGATGTCTGTGCACCAAAATGTAATTAGCAAGTGGATACATAATAATCGCTCTCAAGTTGGATATGTTTGGAGTAGGCTACAGTTGTTTTTCTCTTAACTGCTCAATAATGTTGTTGATGTCTATGTGTATATGTGTCCTGGTGGTTTTGTATATGTTTTACTCAGGGTGGTTTTGTATATGTTTTACTCAGGGTGATTTTTGTATATGTTTTACTCAGGGTGATTTTTTATATGTTTTACTCAGGGTGATTTTTGTATATGTTTTACTCCTGGTGGTTTTGTATATGTTTTACTCAGAGTGGTTTTGTATATGTTTTACTCAGAGTGGTTTTGTATATGTTTTACTCAGAGTGGTTTTGTATATGTTTTACTCAGAGTGGTTTTGTATATGTTTTACTCAGAGTGGTTTTGTATATGTTTTACTCCTGGTGGTTTTGTATATGTTTTACTCAGAGTGGTTTTGTATATGTTTTACTCAGAGTGGTTTTGTATATGTTTTACTCAGAGTGGTTTTGTATATGTTTTACTCAGAGTGGTTTTGTATATGTTTTACTCAGAGTGGTTTTGTATATGTTTTACTCAGAGTGGTTTTGTACATGTTTTACTCAGAGTGGTTTTGTATATGTTTTACTCAGAGTGGTTTTCATTCATTCATTCATTCATTTCAGACATTTATATAGCGCCTCTTCAAGAATATCTACTCAGAAGCGCTCCCGACCCAACCACGGCTAAAGAGAACAGTCTTAAGAGCAGAGTAGAACGTAGTCTTGAAGGCTCGAGGTATTAGACGTAGTTCCACAGGGAGCCCATTCCAGGTTGCAGGGCCAACAACAGAAAAGGCACGGCGCTGCGCAATAGAAGTGCGTGACCGGGGGACAAGAAGCTCAGCCTGCTTAGAAGAGCGAAGAGAGCCACGGCGCTGGACGCTCAGGGTGGAGCAACAGAGCTCCTGTAAATAGACAGGGGCCACACCCGCGAGACAGCGCCATACCAAGGAAGATATTCGGTAAGTGACCCTTTGTGAGAAAGGGAGCCAGTGCAAGACATCCCGCATATAGTCAGTGACATGGCCGAATTTTGGGATGCGACCGACAAGGCGTGCCGCAGAGCGCAAGACCCGATCCAAGCACCCAACCCGAGTCACCGGCAGACCCACATAGAGGGCGCTGCAATAGTCTAAACGTGAGACAACGAAAGAGTGGATAAGCGTTAAGGCAGCGCTGAAAGTTAAGGAGCGGAGCACCACTCTAAGCTGACGCAATTGGTAATAGCAGCTGCGGCATAGCAAGTTGATATGCCGCGTGAAAGTAAGCTCTTGGTCCAAAGTGACACCAAGGTCCCGGACAGAGGAAGAGAAGGTGAACTGAGGGAATTCCTGGGCAAGAACTTCCAGGTCAATTTTGGCGAGCTGTTGGCGTGTGCCAAACCAGATAAATTGGGTTTTAGAGGAGTTGAGTCGCAGGCGATTGGATGACATCCAGGCTTCCAGAGCCTCCATTGCTCGGCTCATGACTCGAACAGTGGAAGTGGCTGCCGGCGCAGAACAGTGCAGATACGCTTGCAGGTCATCCGCGTAGGATTGGCTAAGGACAGAAGAAGCAGCAAGGAGAGAATCGAGATCAGCCGTATAAATAATATACAAAAGTGGGCCCAGGACAGAACCCTGGGGCAGGCCAAATGGGGCAGGAACCCATGGAGTTCTGGCAGACCCGTAGACCACAGAGAAGGAACGGTCGTGGAGAAAGGAACCAAGCCAGTCGAGAAAGTTTCCAGAAAGACCAAACGAGGTTGATAAGCGCTTTTACTCAGGGTGGTTTTGTATATGTTTTACTCAGGGTGATTTTTGTATATATTTTACTCAGGGTGATTTTTGTATATGTTTTACTCAGGGTGATTTTGTATATGTTTTACTCAGGGTGGTTTTGTATATATTTTACTCAGGGAGATTTTTTTATATGTTTTACTCAGGGTGGTTTTGTATATATTTTACTCAGGGAGATTTTTTTATATGTTTTACTCAGGGTGGTTTTGTATATGTTTTACTCAGGGTGGCAAGGACGTTATGTTTCAGCAACGGTGGCAGCATGATATACATGTGTTCACCATCTGAAATTCAGAAGCTGACACTCTCCTCAGATATCTGGTCAGCCTTTTTACACCTGCCTTTCATACTTATGTGAACTACTTGAAATTTCTCCCTTAGCATCTTTTATGACTTGGGCTGGAATTTGTTTACTCCTAATGCAAGACATTTGTCCTTTTCTAGCTTCTGTGCTTAGGTCGGCAAAGATTTTGTTTATTCTAGGCAGGGCTGTACTCTAGGATATATGCGGGTATGCAGTGTGTACTTAACTCACAAAAATGTTTGCATCGTGTACATAGTTCTGAAAACGTTTGTGAGGAATACAGCATATTCTTACCTCACATAGACCAAAATAAGAAATTCATAGAAACAAAACGATGAGCAGAAAATGGATAAGATCGCGAAATCTGTAGAAGAAACAAATCCTGAATTCAGATCCTTTTACAACGTGGTGAAGGGTTTTCGGACCAAAAATCGTAGGAAAAGCATATGATGACTTAAAGGTCATCAGAAAATTTGATGACTAAAAATGGTCGTCAGAACATTTTGATGGAAAAGTCGATTTTTTTCAGGCAGCGTATACAACACCTCAAAATTTACCAGTACAGTCCTGCTTGTAGAAATGTGCAATTGTACATTGGTATATAGCTGTTAATTTTTGTAGCACAAGTGTGGTGTATTCCATACTGAACCCGGTCTGTGTTTCTAAAATCATGGACTCTACCTCCAGTACTTATGAATAAGCTGGTGCCCTGCACTTGGCTTTCGAGTGGTGCTTTCGAGATTTTGAGATTATGATTACCTGCCAAATTACAGCACTGTTTGAATAACTTTACCTTTATTTGCGATGTTTTATTTTTCAGGGAAGCTTGGAAAGACATTGTGGGTGATCTCTTTCTGCCCTGCAATATGCCTGAGGCTCCAAAGCAGGGATTTCTACGGAACCTCTTTGTTGGAACTCCAGCCACGGTCGACCGAGAGGAGCTTTGTACGTATTGTCGTAAGACTAGCTATTCAGTCGACGAATCCTCCTCTCACGAGCCATCGATAGATAACGTTGTGCTACTCTGCTTTGTGTCTCTGCTGTTCAACACTTTTCAAATAATATGCTTCATTAGCAATCTCTTTGCAACTAAATTTCAATGCATCTTCATTTCCATTAGTATCCAAAGTATTCCATACCTTCATTATCATCATCAACTGTAAAATCTTCTGTGTTATCTTCTTCATGATTGTTAGTCCTTCTGTAATCATTTTCATCATAGGCGTAGGGGGACATTTCAGGAGTGGGGGGGGGGGCAAAAGTTGAACTTTTGCCCGAAGAATCTGACGACCTTTTTTTCTAGTCGTCTTGTCAAAATTGCCCGAAAATTCCCGTTACTTCTTTTGCCCGAAAAATCTGACGGCGTTTTTTTTTTAGTCCGGTCTAAATTCCGAAAATTTGTGATACATTTTTTCTACTTTTCCTGGTCTGCTTGCCCGAAAACCAGACTTTCCCGAAATTTGGGGGCATTTGCCCCCTCTGGACCCCCGTCTCCTACACCTATGATTTTCATCATCATCATTATTGTCATCATGTCTCATGGATTTTGTCATCAAGTCTTTTATAGCACCATGAACACTCAGCCAGAACAGGGTGTAAGGGCAAAGTAGCAGTTGTGCCCGAAATAGGTCAAATTGCTTTTGTGCCCAGCAGGGCTTAAGACTACATATGTGACGCAGAGTCTTGAAACCTGAAACCTTGATATTGAGCTAGAAGCTGAAATAGGCAAAAGAGGTCAGGAATGTAGAATATTCTTCAATTCAGCAGATGGATATGAATTTGCCAGAATTTGTCAACTAGTAGACCGATTTTTATGTTTGCATTATTTTCTTCAGAATGTATTCCTTTATTGCCCAGCACAATTGCAGAATAACCCATTAGTGGTTTCTAAGGACTATGATGACTTGAATATTCACAAACTTTGTATTCGATTTTCTCACTCTAAATTAATGCGAGAATCAACCAAGTCTTGTTACTGCCATATCAATGCTGAATAGTGTCGCACTCCTCAAGTATAAATTCAGTTATGAAAAAGATATTTGCATTCTGTAAAAAGTAACACGGGCTCAAAACCCGTCACTTGTCAGTTTCTGACTTCTTTATTCAGTCATGTGCTAAAATGATTCTGCTTTAAAATACTTTTTACAGACTGAAAATATTTTTTCTCATTTGATTCTCTCATTAGTTTAGAATAAGAAAGTCGATTAAAATGTTTATGAATTTCGTGACATCAAAGTCCTCAGAAATGAATTCCACATTCTTGACTCCTCTCGCCTATTAAGATTTTAGCGCAATATCTAGGAAGCGGCAAGTGACGGGTTTCGAACTCTAGCGTCATATCATATGGTGTGTTACAAAATACCATTACCGTTTACTGTGACTCGTGTGGTGTTATGATTTGTTTTCAGTTGGTGAGGGAAGTGGAAAGGCTTCAAAGATGCTGACAAAGTACACACCAGGTCCAGCTGGAATGGCTCAAGCACAAGAGAGCTCTGCTTATGCCACCTCCGAAATAGGTCGTGCTAAAATGGTACGAAGATTTGTTATCTTCTGAAACAGTATCATCATCGATGCTTCAGTTGTAGTCATCATCATCATCTTTTAGCTACAACTACCTTGGTTGCATGTTATTTACGTTTAGCATTATTATCATATCATCGTTGTCATCAGCTTTATCATCATCAATGACATCATCATTATCATGTGAGTGAATGCTTCCTGCCTGCTAGTGCTATTGCTGTTTCTATTTTCTTCACATCCGGATTTAATTCCAACATCATGTTTTAGTATCGCTAAGCCATACGCCCAGCAGTATCTTTAATCTAATCTAGACATCTCTTCGAGGGGAAGTTCCCCTCCCCAGAGATGCAACACTATAGCCTACCAATGCAGAGATCCGGTATGTTATCCGCTGTGGAAAGGGAACCAATAAAGGACATCCTGCGTATACTTTGATATGGTTATTGGAACCTCGTAACTGCATTTTTTGCTTGATTGACACATTGACCGCCTACACGCCATGTTAAATGACTGGTTTAACTACGAGTTATCTCGTACCTGGCAGTCAATGTGTTACTTTATAGGACACCAAAGCTACACACTAAATAACAAACACACTGTTTGATACTTTGGTACTTCTTTGTACAAATCTAAGAGTAGTATGTGACCTGGGAAACTCAGAATATGTTCTCATTACTTGAGGTCAATGTCTTTACAATGCTACTGGCTTTACAATGTCTTTACAATACAACTGGTCAGAAGATTAATGCAAAAAATATTGTACTTTACAATTTTTTGACTTGCGCAAAATTTGTGCAAATTTCTTATTTTTGGTGTGCATTTTTTCATTTTTTGTGTGTAAATTTGGGGGACTTATTATGAGGCGTACTGCCGTGCGCAGAACCTGATTCAAACTTATTTTATTTTACCGACGACCCTGGTCCATTTAAGGTCTTTCTGTTGTATCCCAGAATTGCTCTGTGTTTTGTCCAAATATTGTTATTTGCTGTTTGTGCTTGAAACAGTAAGCAAATGGTTATATAAGGTTAATCATCTTATCATTTGCAGCACTTTTTAGATTGATATTATTATTTTGCATTGTCATCTTCATCTTTGTCTTGTGCTTGATTCTCGGTATACAGCTTCATATGCAGCCTACGTTTTTTGATTCATATCAAAAGACCGACCATCTGTATTTTGAAGTCTTACAATATGGAACCTCATAATACTTCAAATCATGTTTCTATATGTCAATAATCACTTAGACAAAAGCGGCCATTGTTTTGTCGTAATTTCATCTCTTGTATGGTAGCACTTAGCTATACGATATTCTTTGCACTTCCCAATTTTCTTTTCATCTATTGTTTTTTGAAGTCCATCAACCATTAACATAATTATCTCGACATTTGTTGCTATTTGCAAACTCAGTTAATTTTCACACTTTCTCGGCAACTTAAGTTTAAATTAACTGCAAATCGAAATCTCTAAAATCTACTGCACATAACTGCACTGTACGTTTAAAGCTGTCCATTTATACAGGCCTACAGACAAAACTATTGTCCAGACAAAGTAAATTCCGGCCATTGGCTAGTTAAACTACTAAAATTACATGGAAAGGTTGATAGATAGTATAGGCCAACGTATGTGCACATTTCCATTTCATGGACCGTTGTCTTTGAACTACTGTGAACTACGTCTGATGATCGCCCTTTTGATTGTCACCCTTTTGTTTGCTTACCCTTTCATCGGCACCCTTTTGAACAGGCGCCTTTATAATGGCCACCCTTTTGAACTTGCCATTTTGATTATCGCCCTTTCGAAGCTGTCCTTTTGATAAAATACCCGTTTTTGTGGGTACCTCAATGTTAAATTCCCTCTGGAGTTCATAGCAGGATTGTGGTGGGAAATTCACCTGCATCTTTTCATTTTTCATGGGCCTGTCATGCTGAGAGTGCTTCTCAATAGCTCTGCTGTGAGAAGCGCTTTACAAAATAATATCATATTAGGTTTTGTTTTGTTGCTTCATATAGGCTGCTCTGGAGCGAGGGGAAAAGCTGGGTGAATTGGAGGAGCGCACGGAGCGAATGCGTCTGGATGCTGAACAGTACTCACAATCAGCTCATCATCTCAAGATGAAGTACAACAAGAAATGGTACCAATTCTAGGTGGTAGAACCTGTGATGAAGTACAACAAGAAATGGTACCAATTCTAGGTGGTAGAACCTGTGATGAAGTACAACAAGAAATGGTACCAATTCTAGGTGGTAGAACCTGAACGCCACCGCATTTCCAATCCCTCCGGATCCTAAATTACTTGTCTCTCGTCTTAATCGTCGACGAACTGTTCCTCTTTACGAGCGCATCGACTTACGCGATGCCGTTGCTGTCATCATCTGCCACTTGCACTTCAGAAATCAGCTGCCTTCATGTGCATCTGTCTGCCTGCCTGTCTGTGTGCTTGCCTTTGTGTGCATCTGTCTGCCTGCCTGTGTGCTTGCCTTTGTGTGCATCTGTCTGCCTGCCTGTCTGTGTGTTTGCCTTTGTGTGTGTCTGTCTGTATGCCTGTCTGCCTGTTTGTGTGTTTGCCTTTGTGTGTGTCTGTCTGTATGCCTGTCTGCCTATCTGTATGTCTGCCTTTGTGAGTGTGTCCTGTCTGTTTCTGTCTGTCTCATCTGCCTGGCTGCACTCACTGACCTAATCACTGAGAAGTTTCATTTGCAAAGGTATCTTTCAACTGGCCAGATAGCTTTGACCATTCAGCTTTTGACTCGCTTGTATTCAACCAGTTATTTTCAGACTGACAAGTCATTCGTGTTTATTTGTATACTCGCCTTTTAGTTTCTCGCTGGCAGGTCGTTGACTGGTTGCTTACGTTCTCTAACTCTCTGGCAGAATTGTTGAATGTTCGAGACGTAGCAAATAACTGGTTTTACTCATTAGAGCTGGCATATTCTGAGTTTCCCAGGTTACATATTACTTTTAGAATTGTATTCACATTTATTTCATTACTGCTTCTATTCAATTGGTTACAGTGCTTTGAGGAGGGGGCAGTTGTTTAGTAAGAAGTCACAGCTTCAATTCCTTCTCAGCAGAATATTTCAAGGTAACATTAGCACCTACTCTCTGCTCTGAAATAAGCGCAGTGACTGCACAATTTTGATGTGAGGATCATACACCGCGGAGAGGAATGCTGAAATTTGAGACACAGTGACTGATGCTTGACAACCATGGTTTGCCCTTGAAATTCAATGACCAATTAATACGAGTTGTTAGTGCTCTTTCTTCTGACCTGTTGCTAATGAAGATGATGATTGTAATTCTTTTTCATAATGGTCATTGTTTTATTTAATTGATGGCTGCTGGCTGCTTACTCGATATCAAGCGGTGGTTGTTTTAAATGCCAGGCATTTTAGACATCTGCGCAAAATTTGTTTATGATCTTATGATCGAGATGTTTGTGCCCTGCTATTTATTGGTTCCCAACACATCTCTTCCGTGTCTTAAACCACCGAGTCAAAACGTCTTGACATTTGTGTTGCAGAAAAAAACAGATTAAATTAGCTGCACTGTGATTGTTCACTTTCCTAAATACTGGTTCATTTCACTCATCAACATGACTCATCAACATGACTCATCAACATGACTCATCAACATGACTCATCAACATGACTCATCAACATGACTCATCAACATGTTCACTGCCATAAGTAATAGAATCTTCTGAGAATGTGTTTTATGGTTAGAAAAGTCTTGCATACGCCCAGCCAGTGGTTACAGTGGCTTGGATGGGCAGTGCGAACCCAGCAGTGCGAACCCAGCAGAAGAGTTTTATTGGAGTGCATGTGTTTCAATTGTTTCTTGCGTGGTGAGCAAGCAAAGGGTTTTGAGAGCAGTGGAAATGTCGTTCCCACCCACTTTATACCGTGTGCTTAGCATTACTGAAGGAGGACGGTCTGCTTTTCAATCTCTTTGATCTGGACACAGCTTCGTTTGATCGTTCACAACCTTCGAATTAGAGTTTCATGTTTCTCACAGTGGACATAGTTTTTTTGTGGTTTAGGGTTTGATCTGTCAGTTGCATAATTTCTCATTATCATGAAACATGACGGCTACACATAGTCTGTAATAATTTTTTATGATATTACACATGATATTACAATAGATAGATTTTTGTGACCATCTTTATCGCCATTTTGTACAATTTTAGATTTTTTTACAGTAAAAAGTCACGAACAATCGAACATATAGCAGAAGAAATAAAGTCCTGCAGAATACTTTCTCATCTCTTGCTACCGGTATAAAAAATTATGACGAATCATGTCAGTTAGCTGTTTTTTTTATAATACCACTAAGAAGTTATCTCAGATTTCAAGCACACCAAACTTTATGTATTGAGGTGATTGAGGTAAAATTCTCAGTTGCGATTTGATGGCCTGCTATGATTTCAGTTGAAACAACCATCAAATGATACCTGGTTGGTCATGTGAAACTTATAGTTAAATTTCTTGGCCTGCTCTGTTAATTGGGAACTTGGTGAAAGTGGCAGCACTAGCATGGTCTCTATGGTTTGAATGTCTTTATATGTCCCAGTGGTAATTAATTTCCAAGATTTAAATTGTGTTCCATGCATTAGAACCTCAACTAACCATCGAAATGTGCAGCAGTGTGATAAATTGATTGAAAAATTAACATTGTCGATGTCATAAATACATGTACATTTACATTTATGGTTTGGATGTACATTTACATTTATGGTTTGGATGTACATTTACATTTATGGTTTAGATGTACATTTACATTTATGGTTTGGATGTACATTTACATTTATGGTTTGGATGTACATCTACATTTATGGTTTGGATGTACATCTACATTTATGGTTTGGATGTACATTTACATTTATGGTTTGGATGTATATTTACATTTATGGTTTGGATGTGGTTTCTTGTCGTTCGAGTGAGATCATGTACTTCGTTATGTGGCTGGCGGATGGAGAAGTCATTTCTCTTCATCTTGTAGGAACTTACACAGAGGGACAGTTGCAAAACTAGACACTAGGTGTTGCCAAACATATGAAGACGTCCAAACGATAGATAGCAGCACACTATTGTTTGTTACTTTCACTCAGACTGCCATTGCTTCCTTCTGTTTCGTCGTCAGTCTTCTTCAATCAAAAGATCTTTCAATCAACAGATCTTTCAATCAAAAGATCTTTCAATCAAACGATCTTTCAATCAAAAGATCTTTCAATCAAAAGATCTTTCAATCAAAAGATCTTTCAATCAAAAGATCTTTCAATCAAAAGATCTTTCAATCAAAAGATCTTTCAATCAAAAGATCTTTCAATCTCAGTTGAAACGTAGTTTAGCTGTTGGAACATAATTACCGTAGACATTTCTACTTCTTCTCAGTTGGGATTTGATGGCCTGCGATGATTTCAGTTGAAGTAACCATCGTTTCATGCCTTGTACGAATGTACGTCTTCTCATAATGACACAATATGCGAATCGTATGATTAGATTAATTCGCCTCTGTTCACTGTTCGTAACTTAGAAATCTAATAGGATGTTTCCGTGAATCCTGGAAGCCAGTGTCGCATGCAGGCCTCGTTCTGTTCTCAGCAAACCATGTCTGTCTTGCAGACATATGGAAAAAATGTCTTGCAGGCGTATGGAAATTGCATGGAAAAGCGAGCAGATCTGCAATTATTTGTTCCTATCACTGACAGTCTGACAGAGTTGATCTCACGTTGATGGGTCCATTGTGCACACTTGTATCACAGAGGCAGAGGACTGACATTTTTGCAGTTCTAACTCAGATTCATAAGCAGAGAAAAGCCTGCAGTGAGCAAGAAAGGTTGTATGATGATTCGTTTTGTCTCTGCTTGTTTGGATGCTCAATGATTCCATCGAGAAATCGAAATATGAATCTTTAAATTATGTAACCCACTTTTATTGTTGTGTCTGCAAAGGTTTTTGCAGGGTTTATGATTATTAGAGTGCAGTTTAAAACCTGAATATAACTGTGTACATGACTCACTGATTTTATTTTCAATGAGTGAACATGAATGAGCAGATTACTAGTGTTTAGCTTTCTGTGCATGAAAGAAACAGTGGATCTTAACAATAATGATATTTCTGCAATAGTAAAACTGACTATAATCGGTTAATTTAGAAAGAAATTTTTTTCCCATTCTTTTCAAAAGTTGCATTTTAGGAGAACTAAAATTTAGTCTCTAACACTCAAGTGCAATTTGTATTAGCATTATTTGCCAGTATTACATAGAATTTTGCAATACTGGACCACTTGATATAAGTATTCTGGGTTCAGTTGTTTGTACAGGACGATTTTCTGTTACTTGCTTTTTTATGTTTCAGTTTATTTTATCAGTTTTGCCGGAAGGAGTTTTGTGAACCTTCTTGTTTTGAATTTTATATTGGCAGTTTTGTTTGTAGCTCAAGATCTGTTTGACTATTCTTTGTGCAGATTACTGTTTCGTATGGCTGCTTATGCTGATGATGGAACTATTTCCATGTTGTTCATTATAATCCTGGTGTTTTAAGTTGTTATTCTGTATTTACAACGATCATCTGTTGCCTCCGTTTCCTTTTGTTAGCGTTTATATCTGCACTTGTTTTGTCTCAGATTTTTAGACATTGGTTTGAGATGATGACCTGGCTTGGGTATATGACAGCTCGGTATCGTGTTCGGAGCAGTGCTGCTGACGAGTTCTATTAATGAAATGAAGCTATTTAGATATCTGATAATATTATTACAAAGTTGAGGCTCAAGTGGCTACACAACTGCTGGTTAGGGACTGTCCTTATATTACGTATGCACAGAGAGGGAGGAGGGATCACAGGATTTAGGCAATTTGAGTACAGGGGAGGGGGGTCTTGGCAAAATGCACATGCGCAGAATAAATGTCTAATTATGACGGCCACATTAACCTATTTATAACTAGTGTTTGTCCGATGGCAAATTACTACATTAAAAATTAATAATATAGTCTGTTCCAATCTAAATAGTAAACCATAATTTTAGCTAGCTGATGTTTAACAAAAATAAAAAGTAGCCTACATGTTTTATAGATGACTTTAGCTAAGTAGTCTTAGTAGGGGTAGAGAAACTTATTTGTACGTACAGTGCATATAAGACAGGGGTCAACAAAATCTAAGGGTGCATAGTGCATACAGAGGGAGTCGAAAATATGACTTTGTGTACGTAATATATGGATGTTCCCATAGGGGTTACATGTATTGGAAAAGACATTTTCTTGTGCTAGGACAGTTTAGTTACAGGTAACTTTTAATTGGTTTTGAATTTCATAAACGTAGTGTAGGCCTATTAAGGTTAGATAAATTCCAAGATGGTAGCATAGTTGTTATAGATGAATCAACCGAAGTACTTGTTTACTATACATCAATTACTTTCTGCTTTTTATTGTAAGTTATGAACACTATTGTAAATAAATTTCTTGAAGGTCTTAATTGTGAATGAACTGTTTGACAAATTGCAAAAATGATTGTAGTTGCCCGGTAGCAGTTAGTTTGATTTAAATTGATTGTGGTAAGGCATGCTGATTTATATCTGTAACTTCTACATCTTACAAACACTATTGGATGATTATGCAGCTCAAGTTTTAAAACTTATGTTTTCAACAAAAGATTATTACAAATTTTGGCAAGTAACAATAACTACCACATAATTTCAAGTAATAGAGATAGAAAAAAGAACCTGGTTAAGCCCTTCCATCACTCATCAGCCTTTCAATCACAGTCAAAGCCACTCTTTTTCAAGAAATGTTCGTGATCAATTATTGAATCTGCCACCTTCTTACTTTAAACCTAATGCAACGCACACCCTAACAGCTCTTTGTCTCCTCAACCTGGTGTTCTAGAGACCGAATTATGGTTTTCGTACATAGGGAATGCAAATCTGGACTTACGGATACCTGGGTAACAGGGTCATTTTTAAAGCCAACAATCCGTATTAACCCCTTGCTTGCAAACCCAAGTTTAAGAGGTTTAAAAATAATAACTTTTATTCGCCGTTTAGATAGATTAGGTCATACAGATTAAAGCAAGCTAGGCTACAGCAGAGTGCAGAGCACACACAGTACACACGCTAATGTTGTACATAGGGAGTGCAAATCTGGACTTATGCATACCTCCACAGTCTCTTCCCGCACCTCCGAATAGCTCTCTACGGTCTGCTGATCGACTTGATCTATTAGCTCCCCTGGGCAAGGACTACTGAGGCGTGGTGTTGGCCTTTGCCATTGTGAGCCCTTCTATCACCTCCCTCCATCTATTAAGATCCTTATCTCATCTTCAGACCTTCACTGCTTGAAGTCTTCTTATTTCCTCAGGGCTTTCACACTGACAGCACCTCCGAATAGCTAATACTGCAAGAGGCGCTTTATAAATTCTCATATACAATACAATGTATAAATGTACCTATGGGTATTGAAAAACACCTCTCACAGTGCACACCAATCAGAGGTGCTCCCAGTGAGAAAAACCAGAGAAAAGAAGGTAGTTTATAGACAGCAAAAATATGTGCGTTGGTGATAGGCTGCCAAAGTGGTAACTAAAACGATGGTGCTGTGCTGATTACGTACAGCTTACTTACATGGCATTTGTTTGTTCGTTATGACATTTAACGCTATATTATTTATTATTTACTACTTATCTGCAATCATAAATTGGATGTTTTGTTTACACTTGACAATTGCAATTAACATGCCAAAGTCCTTGGAGACTTTTATAACAAATCTGAAGAATTAAGTAGCAAATCTAGATTGTGGTGCATGGGAATACTAAGTCTGTGTTTCTATAGGTTCATGTGGCATCATGACGGTGTGTTTTACCCTGCCGCTCGTCACTGCACTCGAACAATGTTCGTCACCAGCAGATCAATTTGCAGCCCATCACTTGCCAGTCGATCTCACACAAAATTTTGAGGAATCACTTTCCCGAAAACTTCACCGTTTCTACAATCTGCTAATTTCAAGGATGTTAAATTGTTTTCTGGCGCTAGTTTTGCGTACTGGACATAATCGTCGTTTCTGCCAAGAGTTTGGACATCAAAAGACATTTTTGCAGTCGCTTGGGCCATGTAACTGCCCATCCTTTGAAGCACACGGGCCACCGCACGCCACCAGTAACTGTTTGTTTACATCCCGGTTGAGGATGAGCGACGCGGCTCACTATACGACCGTGAGTCACTGGTGCCATCAACCGAAACGACAAATGCCAAAGTTTAACTCAATCGCTCGTTTTCAGTCGACGTTTTGCGGAATCACAATCTGATTTGGTATACCAGCCAAGAATCAAAGGAAACACCGTTTTTCAAAACTGTCATTAGTCCTTCTTAGTTTATCTTTGATTTCAGTGGTGCATTTACGTCGTCATCATGACATCGACACTTTATATTGTCACTAGGACTTCCCAATGCAAGGCAGCTCTAGTTTTTACGCTCATTTTATCACACAAACACATACTTACTTAGAACTTAGTCCTTCCCGTGCAGGTCTGCTGCCTGTAAATCAGGTAACGCATCTCCTCCACTAATCCTGTCCATTGCTTCAACATTCTCCCATGACATTTCCAGACATATCAAGTGATATGCCATTTCTTTCACAGTCTTCCTCTCTTCCTTCTACTTCTAGCATTCCAGAACATCACCTGTTTGGCTCTTCAATCCTCATCCATACAAATAACATGTCCCATCCACCTCAATCTCTCTCTAATGATGTCTTCCATTTCTTCTTGTCTCGTCTTCTCCCTATAATTTTTTACTATTTATACATCCTCCTCAGCCACCTCTTATGTTGTACAGAGGCAGCCTTTTTCTGTTCGTCACTGTCATGGGCTACATCTCAGATCTGTACAGCAGTGTGCTCACAACCACTGCATTTGTCACATAATATCTTCTTCTTCTTCTTGGTCTCTCCTCCGTCCGTCAGGGTTAGGGTTAAGCCAATGGTGAGGCCTCAACATGCCGTCTCCAACTTGCTCTGTCCCTGATTTTGTCCACCGCATCTCTCATGAAAATATCTCTCACATAATAATATATCAATACTTAAATAACACCACATTTAAATTGCTTAGCTTAACTTAGATTAAGCAATTAAACATGTGAAACTGTTAGATAATTAAGCGAATAATTTGCCAGACCCCAGGTTGAAAGATGTTTGTTATTAGTGATTACTATGTCGCATACAAGATGCATATCCATGAAAGTCATCTGTACATCTAGACACAAGTTACATTGCAAGAATTATAATATATTATTTTAAAATTTTACTTCTTAAATAAATATACTATGCCAACACCAATTACGGCACCTATGGTCATCAGCAAACAGTTCCTTTGCCAGTCTGCTGCCATGTTTTCTTTGCTCATACCACCAACAGGCATAAGAGAGTTTTCCGCAAAACATTCGCGTGTAATAGGACAGGACTTGAAGTCGACAGGACTCGAATGTTCAATTGAGTTTTCACTCGTTGATGTGGTCGGTGACGGAGACACCTTCTCTGAAAATCCTGAATCTGTTACACTGCTTGGCACTGGAGAGTGTGGCTGCTGTGAATTTTGTGCAAAGGAAATCTCATTCATGTGAAATATACGACTACTGTAATCTGTAGTATCCTCCGCAGAAGTTGAATATGTGACGATCTGTCTGTCGCAATACTGCTTTGCTTCCTCATCTTGTCGCCGACAGCGTTCTATTCTTGGTGCAACATCGATATATTTCGCAACTAATGCCTTATAAATGCTTGCATCTCTCCACATGTTAACACTACTGAGCACATTAATGTAAACAGAGAGCTTGAGAGCCTCCTTAGCTCCTTTTTCCAAATAAACTGGGCAGAATTTGTTTTTCTTTTCTTCAGAAAATGTTGCCCAGAGTGATGCCTTTGTCATTTCACTAAGAACATCATCATTTATCAGATGTTGGGTGAAAATGACAAAAATGTAGGTACAGCAATTCAGAGCAGCATCAAGCCAGTCAACATTATTTCTGACATACAATGCAACTTCTTCCCACAGACCGACGGTAATAGGTGTTCTTTCGCCATTGAAGTTCTCAGCATACAACTCTTCAATTATTCTCTTAAGATTTTTAGCAGCTTCATTGTCCTGCAGAGCATATATGATTAATATGTCAAAATGTTGTTGCTTTAATTCTGGTGGCAGACATTTCTCGATCAACGATCTTTTATGACAATATATATCGTCTGTTTGTGATAACTGCTGACGAGTCAATTCTGTTGTCTGAAAATTGTTAGAACCCAGATTTGAATATTCATCAGGTCTTTCTATCATCGGCAAATTCTGAAATGTAGCTGAGAAATTTGCTTCATTTCTTCCGGGTATTTCATCTCGTTGGTCCATGGGATTGCTGCAAGAAGTTTCACCAGAACATGTTGTACTGGAAGGTTCTGTTTGTTGACGTGCAGCTGATTGGTCTGATTCATCCGTTGGTGTTGAACAGCCAGGGACGGCATCAGTATCCAGATCATTGACATTCTCAGAACTTCCATACCACATCGTGCTCCCTGGGATTTCTGACATCGTTCTGAAGGACTAAGCTGAAACAACAATTTAATGTTCAATATTTGTCTATGTCATTGTCTGTCCAAAGTTTAAATGATGTAACATCTAGTACCGTTAAATACATGTGTAGGCAACAGAGACACAAAACACAGACAAGATGTTGGATGAAATGTATGTATTTAATCATTGTAATTATAGCGCATTTTAAGTACTACACAAAAGTGCTGGCTGGTACTTAAACTGCCATCTATTATATCTGGTCATGTCACACTATGACATTGCGAGTTCTGGGACTGCATAGTGTCCAAGGAGCGGTGTAGTGGCAAGCAATGAGTCTTGCAATATACATTATACATGAACAGAAGACACTGCCCTGCCCCTCCACCACCACCCCCATGCCACGAGGTCTATAGCAACAGATGCAGCAGCAACTTATTAAACACGTCACTGGAGTAAACGGTCAGCAACAATGCGATGACTCTACTGGTCCTTCACATCAATCAATCAGAATTTATATAGCTTCAAGGTACCTACTCAGATAAATAATTCCACGAACACATAATAGATTGGATGAGCAAAAATCATTATTGAGTAAATCTGCAAGAAACTAAGGATTGTATACATACAACAAAGTGCGCAAGCACATACAAACGTACATACATAGACACTTGCAAACGTTACACATGTTTATTACAACAATTTGATATAGTGACCCTTCAAGGTGCCTCCCAATCCAATCCGGGTCAACGAGGACAGCCAGTGAGAAATGAGACAGATACCAACAGGCATTTGACAGAGTAGTAGGGAGCCCATTCGAGGTCGCATGGTCAACGACGGAGAAGGTGCAGCAGTTGGCTGATTGCAATTCATGAGATGAGTTCTGCTTGTGCAGGTGAGTGAAGAGAGCAACGGAGCTCGACACGCATGGTGGAGCAACTTGGCACCCTTGATACTAAGGCACCTTTGATACCACGTGATTATCTGTTTACTTACTTACATAATCATAGCAAGCAGGGTACCAGCGTATTCAGAAAATCATACAGGAAATAGTTCAAAATGATTTTCTGAATACGCTGGTACCTTGCACTTGTATGATATTATGTAAACCAGTGATTCTCAAACTTCTGCAGGCCACGGACCGGTAATCTTATTTTAAAGCTAGCGTACTGCTAACATATTGGCAATCCTGAAGACTGCATGCCCATACTCCAAACAATATGGTTGCCAATGATTGCAAAAAAATAGAGCTCAGCCACCTATCGACTGCATCCCAACATGCAAAGTGCTCAGTAAGTAAATAACCGGCTCATTACCCACATGCAAGATAAGTAAGTAATCAGGGTAATTAAGCAACAGTAAAATTTAAAGCGATTTGGATAAGGAACGTTTCATGTGATCAAACAATAACGCTACATACGCAAGATGGCGTCACGAATTGTCACATTTAATAATGTTCTAACGATAAAGCTACCGAATTAATAGAAATAAGCCCTTTCATGCCATGCGAAATAGAATCTAAATTAGCCTATGCTGTAGCTTCACAGGCGCCAGGCGGAACATCAGCTAAATTATAGGTTTGATAGAGCCGAATTCGTTTACAAAGCGCAGGTTTATTTACTTTCAAACTGCAACATACTGCATAGCCTATCTAACCTTCATATAATCACCCTTTAATTCGATTACTTACTTATCTTGCATGTGGACAAGGAGCCGGTTGTTTACTTACTGAGCACTTTACATGTTTGGATGCAGTCAATAGCTGAGTGCGCTTTACTTTTATTGCAATCGTTGGAGTACGGGCATGCAGTCTTCGGGATTACCACCATATTATAAAAAAGACTATTATCCGGCTATTTATAATTAGGGGTTTGTTTCGATAATAAAAAACATACTCCAAACAGCATTTAAATTATGGCTGTGACTAGCGGACCGCCAAGCGGCCGTCGAATCTCAAATACTAGCGGACCGCCAGTCACGTGTAACCTGTCACATGACTGGCGGCCGTCCAATACGGAATACTAGCAAGCCGCTAGTATTTGAGATTCGACGGCCGCTTGGCGGTCCGCTAGTCACTTCGTTAAATTATTAAAGTTAATTTAATTTATTATAGTAAGTGGATCAACACATAGGGATTATATAGGCCTAGGCTAATTAATCCTTACTACGATTGTGTATTAATTATGGAACACTGATCGACGTGAAACACAGAAACCAGAAAAACAAAAATAAAAATTTGAAAAGTAATACTAATCATAGTAATCATATCTTAAAATTTCTAGCCTAACCTTTACTGTCGATCGCCAGTAAACTGCAGGCACATCTAATTGCTTGTAAATTCTTCTGTCACTGAAGTTCATCAAGATTTAGAAATATTTATGTTTTATAAAACGAAAACGAAACAGCACTTGTTTTGATTTCACGCGTTCAAAAACCAGTTTTCATCATGTCTGCTCGGAGTGTACTCGAAGTAAAGGTTACGCATGGAACAATATCGAGTAAAGCCAACTAACTAAGCGCACATGCAATTGTTTGTTTGTTTGTATGTGCACTTGCTATAGCGCCCCCTCAAGCTCTCACTACTCAGAGGCGCTCCCGAATGCAGTGCGGACACTTCATCAGAGTTTCAGCCGAAGCGCTGAGCAATTGTGAGTGAAGGACTTGCCTAAGGTCCCTACGCGGTGGCTTGAGGGTGGATTCGAACCTCGAACCTTCCGGCCACCACTACACCACCGCGCCCCACAATGTTTACGGATTCAATATAGTATTCTTGGTTTTAGATCTCAACTTCTAGCGACTGAAATGGTAGATCTTGCTGATGATCGTCTTCTGACTGCAGTTTCCACAAATCTTAATCATATTTCTACAACGCTCACGAAAGCTAAGTCGCGGGAACCAGCTTATTCACAGGCTCTCAATAAGATAAAATCAATAGCCTAGGCAACATGATCCGGAGTCAGATGAGGAGCTTTGGTGATCAGTCACTTCTCGCTAAAGGTTGTGAATCGCTCTATATCCATTGCTGCCCGCCCCTTTGGAACAAACTTCCACCAGCACTACGACAAACATCTGACTCATCTTACGAACTCACCAAAACTCCACTTCTTGCTATATCTCATGCACAGGTCCTTCACTTGAAACTCAAGAACTGCTTTTTTCACAGGTCCTGAATCTTCCACTTCCCCCCACATCCCATGCCGTTCCAACTCCAAACATCATCCACCATAGCTGTCCAACTTCTCGTCTGACTCTTCGGATCTTGACCTCTGCCTATCGACTTTGGACTTTGTTGATTGGGTGCCAATGAATAAGCTGAAGCTAGTTCCAGCGACTTCGCTTTTGTGGGTGCCGCAGTCAAGGTTGATGGGAAACTGAGGATGCTTTGATGAGTGAGCTGAGTGGAGTAGTGCATAAAATGAACAGCAGGGCCCAAGAACGGAGCGTTGAGGAACATATCATAGGTGAGAGGACATGATTGGGATGAGGTTTTGGATGTTTTAACAGCGAATGCAAGGGATGAGAGATTGACGATTGAAATGACTTCCATTTTCTTCGTCCACTCTTCCCACCCATTGTTGATCATCCAATCGAGACCATGCCCTCACAACTTTGAATTGCCACCAAAAGATGACAAACACTACATCTCAAGCATTGTGTATAAAAAAGACACCCTCTGCTCATTCTTCTTCTTCCTTTTGTCCTTCCAGCTGGAATTAATCCCTCGCAGGGGAGGGGTCAGCCACTCGGATCAGTTTTCTTCACAGAACTCTGTTTGCCACATCTTCTCTCCTGAGGTTGAGAAGTTCGAAGTCCTGTTTGATAGCATCCATCCATCTCTTTTTCTGTCTTCCTCTGCTTCGTCGCCCCTCCACCTCCGCCCTCATCACTCTCTTGATGCTGTCATCTTCCAATGCCCTCTCCACGTGACCATACCATCTTAGTCTGGCCTCCCGTACTTTGTTTGTAATACATGAAACTCCCAACTCCCTCATTAACTGCTCATTAATGATGACAAATTATCTAATCTCATTAGCCTAGAATATAAAAATAAAATCATTCTTTTTATATTTCCTGTAATATTCTACACTCATAAATTCAATAGGCATTGATAAAGACAATATTTTTGGTATAGGCTGTGTTCCATTTGATCAACTGCTTTTTTTTACCTGATATATCAGTGGCTCTATCAGTTTTTGTCACCAATAAATGAAAATAAAAAATAGCTGGCAAGCTCTCCTCATTTGCTTTTCTCACAAATTTGTCTTCTCTCATGGATTTGCAAACTGGGAGCACCTCTGAACGATATGTTAGAAGCACTTTCTATAATGTTTTAATACAATACAATAAAATATTTAGGCCTAATGCAAACAAGAAAATTGGTTCTTGTCCAGTCGCAAATGTGTAGGCCCACGCCTAACAATGGATGTTCCTTTTTTTGTTACTTCCAACAACTCTTCATATTGAAGTTGCAACCACATAACCTATAGAACGTGGCTGGGTTCAGCATCTATGTTGGAAATGGATCATGTTTTTATTGTATAATTACATTACTAGCATTGACATCTGGCTTATGTTTTTATTATGTAATTACATTACTAGAATCGACATCCCTTTTACACATCAAAAGCCTACATCGCTGCATCGGCCTTCGTAATGCATTCCGTATGTCCAAGTTCAGGTAGCCAGAGGCAAATCAAGACGAGGCAACTCCCATCCCCTACCATAACCTTCCCTCCTTCCCAATCCCGATCCACCCTATTCCCTGCCTTACTCTTCCCAAAACACTCCCTTTCCTCCAAGTTCCACATGGTAATACCTCTGGAAGTGTTTGAAATTGTACATGCTCTATCATGATGAGTGAGCTGAGTGGAGTAATATTTAAAAAGTCAATAAAAGCAGCCATGGAATCTGCATTTTCTTGTGCCTAAAATAAGTTTAGGAATGTTATGTAAAACCCTACCTTCAATCTGATCATAACTGATCATGCCAGATCAACTTTTGTTTCGAACAGCAATAACTAACGTCACTAAAAACGTCTTTGCCATACTGACATTGACTGTTTACTCTCTCAGTCTGGTCATGAAGCAATAAGTAAGCTTATAAATCTGTCGTTTACCGTTGCAGAGTCTCTGCATGAGAAAACTAATCATCTCTGCTCATGGCTGAAAGTGGTTTGGAAAAGTTGCCGGGTCTGACTTTGGCAAACAAACTGACGCCTTTGACCCCCACAAATTTTCTGACGACATTTTTTAAAATTTACCCAAAACTTTTGAAAAATCCTACCGTTTTTATTAGTTTTGGCATCTGATGACCTTATTTTTTAGTCATTTGCAACCAATATTTGGGTTTCTTATGCGTTCATGTGTTAAACAAGCAACCCGGTCACAAAAGTCAATGCGAGGGTCGCATACCTGGCTCACTTTCAGCCCTGTCTCTGCTATTCTATTGACAACAGGCAGCAGCCTGCCCTAATAATAAAAAAACTCCTACAAAGTCCAACCACAGCACAATTCCAACAACTGATAAATAAGAACAAATTCGCTTACAGCAGAATCTTAAGACTGGTGTACAAAATAAGAAAACTCAGTTGGTAAAAATTATATTATTTTAAAACTATATCATCATTAGACTTTATTACTCTACGACAATAGACAAGAGCTTCATAAAATCTCAGCATTCTGTATTGAGATAAAAACAGTTTGAACTATCACGCTCATCGTTCTAGGGCTGAGAAATTGACAAGGGCATCCTAAAGCATATGACCCACATCTAGGATCCATCATCTCACTGCTGCAGTATTAATCATCATTATACAATAATTATTTACATCTACAAACAATCCTTTCAATGTCAGTGATTGCAAGAGCAACTCTGATGATGACAACAATAACAGAGTTGTTATCACTGCATCAATATAAGCATAAGTTATAATACAACGATCAAGATATGGCCAAGATAAGAATGTTAACAATGATGATGATGATGATGATGGTGGTGGTGATGATGATGATGAAGATGATGATGATGATAAATAAATAATCAGCAAAAAATTCTGACCAAAAAGACAATGGTAAGGAAGGATGATTGCAGCTAAAAGCATCCTTATGCTTCAGACGTTTCACTGTCTAAAGTAGCAAACACTCTGAGTGTTGCTACAATTCACTCAAGTTATCCAATCAAACAACGATGAAATTCACCAAACCATTAGAGCAAAGATTCTCTTATTGCAACGATAATGCATGATCATATAAAACTGAAATGACTGACATAGATTCATCGTATAAAAATCTCAGCCTGTGTCTAACACACAAGAAACCTATTGCATTTAGAATCTCAAGCAAAGCATAATCAGGAATCAGGTTCACATTCATTTGCAAAAATTCAATAAAATGCAAGACACTTGCAATCAACTATACAGAAACAAACCTTGTTCTTAACAAAAGCAGCTCTTAAATTGACGTGCAATTAATTTCCAGTTGTCAGCCAGGACAAAATTAAAAACTTTCTGAGCAACTAGGTCTGAATTTTTCACAGACTGTTCTATCTAACTGCATCATATAAAAAGAGGAGCTGCCAAAAAGCTAATAAGCAGAAGGACCTCCTCCTCCTCCACCTCCTCCTCCTCCTCCTCCTCCTCCTCCTCCTCACACGATTCCATTCCAACTCAGAGATGACAGCTGTGTGAATTGTCTAATGATGAAAAATCACAATTAAGCAGTTATTCAGAGTTTGAACGACACACAATGACAATCTGACGACATGCAGATTTACAGACACAGATTTATGATTTGTCTGCAATGCACATGAAACAAACTGAAACAAAATGCAGATTCATATTCAGAGGTCAACAACGTACACTTACAGGACAACATACACTTACAGGAGTATTCGTATTCATATCCATAAAGTCACAATGAAGTAAGATATTTCATGCAGCAATCCAACTACGTAACCATCCAGGCAGATTCGGATTCAGAGAGTCAGAACGACGTAAACTTACACGAAGATTCATATTTCACATAAATGAAACTGGTCCCAAATCAAAGCGGAAAAAATTAATGGTGATGGTCGTTGGGAACTGATACACTAATGGCAGAGTCAGAGAATGGTGAGAGTGTGAATCAAAATAAAATACTGCAAGAAAAGAAAGATTCAATTTTTAGTGTGAAGAACGACAAAGAACAGTTCTCAACCGATTTCTTCTTCGTTCGTTCATAGCGCTACATGAAAGGATCCTGGTTGACAAGAACTGAATGCTGCGGCCGACGCAGGCGGAAACTACTAATGGATCGAGGAGATGGAGATTCAGTGACAGTAGATGACAGAAAACCGGGCAATGGGGAGGCAGTGGAACCTGGTACAGAAGAGGTAGTTAAACCAGGTGGCAAAGGCGTGGCGGAACGTGGTAATGGAGAAGTGAGTGATCCTGGCAGTGGTGAATTGTGGGAACTGTGTAAAGGAGTGGAGGAGGAGGAGGTTCTAATGGGTGCAGAACCTCGTAAAGGAGCAGAACCTGGCAAAGATGAAAGGACAGAGTCGTGCAAATGCAAAGACGTCGGTCCGGTCAAAGGTGTTGGATAGAGTGATTCAGAAGTGACGTTGCTTGTGCTCATTTTTGATGCACTTGAAAGACTGCCGAAATCAGAACCACTTGAAAAATGTAATGAGCCAGGAGATGAAATAATGCACGAATTTGCCAAAGTTCCATTCGCAACTGGTGACGCTGGAGAAATGGTGTTGCGTAGATGCATAACAGGAACGGTCCTTAAGTGCAGAACCGGGATTGGTGTGAGGACCAAAGACTTTGATGGCGACGTCGTTGAATCAAAAGATGATCTGCAGGACGATGAAGAATTTCTTGTTGAGTTCGAATCACTGTGCGACGTCGTCGTCGTCGTCGTCGGTTGAACGTCTTTCGAAGACACGTGGTGTTCAATTGGAATAACAATCACGTCATCATCATCATCATTCGTCAATGAATTGAGCGCTGTTGGCCGCTTCTTCAAATTGTCGATTCCCTTTGTACTACTGTTGACCGTGAGCGAGGAGGTGACAGAAGTCGTCGTCGGTTCATCGGTAACAAAGTCAAAGCTACTCAGACATGACGATGGAGTTGGAGTTGGCAACGTGTCCAAGCAGCTTGACGAAATACCAGCACTTGCACTGTTCGGCAGAAGATACTGCTGCGGGCCATTGGGGCTGTGTGCCAAAGAACTGCAGTACGAGTTCACCCCGCTGTTACGTAGGGTGACTGTTGAACCTTGAGTGGGGGTTGGTGGAGTGCTTGAATATGATTGCAGCGCTCCATTACTTGCTGGCTTACCGCCGAGGTCCCCTCCGCAGTCGGTCAGACTTTCAAGCGTGCGTTCGAGATCTTGTTCGTAGAGCGTCAACTGATTATTGTCTAGTACGACGTTTTTCGATGCCTCCAGAACGTCACTCAAGCGCCAACCATTCTCAAACTTCAGCTGGACATCGGTACCTGACAGGTCCAGGTTGGCCGGAAGAGTCTTGTCCGGCTTTTCCACGGTGTTTTCACTCGAACCGGACGTGTTGAAACCGACGACGACGTCTAGCAGACTGTCGACCATTGACGTGTGTGAGCTCGTGTA
This sequence comes from Lumbricus rubellus, assembly GCA_945859605.1. Lineage (NCBI taxonomy): Eukaryota > Metazoa > Annelida > Clitellata > Crassiclitellata > Lumbricidae > Lumbricus > Lumbricus rubellus. The sequence goes on from OX243828.1 coordinate 28,366,715, forward strand.
ATCAACGGCCGAAGCGTCGTGTGAGCTCGCACCGTCCGTCATCGCATCGTTGTTGAGGTCATCAACCGACGGCGAGAATTGACTCGACGACATGCGTGACAATCGCTTGGCCAGCGGACTCGGCAGAATGACCGGTCCACCGTCAGCCGGGATGTTTGGTCGAGCGTTGTTCCGACTGATGTCCAACTCCAGGTTGTCCTCATCATCCTCAAGGTTGCTTATCAGCTGTCCGATTGTAGGAGGATTGAACATTCCTAACGGTTTCGTCGGCTTTTCAACGACATCGTCGCCTTTTGGCGGCAAGTCCAGCTTAACGCGTCGCAACTCCTCGATGACATCCTGAAGCGAGTCGATGACACGGTCGTCGTCGTAGCCAAAGTCTTTGACAAGACCGCCTTGGAAGAAGTCCATCAAGTCATCCATCGTCATCTTCGGAATTCTTCCTGTTCAACAGCAAACATCATCTGACATTTCCATTATGTCATCTCAGAAAAAAACTCCACTGAAAGTACAGCATTAAAAACTATATGCTGAGGAATATGACAGAAGAGCTCTAGCCAAAGATTTCAGCAAATCTGTTAGTAAGTATGTGTATCATTAATTGCTAATCGCATTTTGGTTCACTCATGATGCCCTGTAAAGATGCGACAAATCAGAACATTTTTTTAATGTCAATGTTATCCTCCTCCCACTCCCATCTTCACCACCACCACCACCACCACCACCACCACCACCACCACCACCACCACCACCACCAACACCACCACCACCACCACCACCACCACCACCAACACCACCACCACCACCACCACCACCACCATGACCACCACCACCACTATCACCACCACCACCATGACCACCACCACGACCACCACTACCACCACCACCACCATAGCCTGCCTACTGTCTACACTGAATAGTCTCTAGCGATGCCGGCTACGTCTTGCTCCAATTTACCTACTTGTCAGGCTGTGTTGGGGGGTACTTGGACATGTCAATCCCTAAGCTCGGCTGGTAGGGGAATGCTATCAGTCCCGTTTCCTCATACCTCCATCATGCAAAGCCGTGCTTTTTCTGTGGGTGACATGGCGGTATGGAATGGCCTCTCTCTTCAGCTTCGTCTGTTCCCTAGATCACTCTCTGGCACATTCTATAAGCACTTTAAAACTATTCTTTTTGACCGTGCTGGAGTCGGGAGCACCTCTGAGTAGTTTCCTTGAAGAGGTGCTATATAAATACTTCAATGAATGAATAAATGAATGAACAAGTGAATGAATAAAGGTATTCTGATGAGTTGCCTTCGGACCTGTGACTGAGGAAGTGGAAGTAAGCATTAGTTGATCCCTACAAGAACAGTGCTATATAATTTCTATTACCTTTTACAGCTAACAGATAGATCATTACTGTAATACTGTCACAAAATTGACTGATTGATTTGACTAACATTATCACTGATTTTAGTCCATTAATTTGTGAATATTAAATTGAAAACTAAATGCCAACAAGAACCGACTCACTTCTGTGCATTTTCAGGAAATTGTAACTCATTGCAACAAGGATCCTTTCACCGTCGAGCATGTAAATGTCCCAGAGCCGAAGAGCAAGATGAAAAGGAACCTAACAGACAACACAGTGATAAGAGAAGACAATAATAGGATGTCAAACTGATAAAAAAAGACAATACAAAAAAGACAACATGCTGACAAAGGTGATACAACAAAGTTTAAAAGTGAAAATTCATCCATCCATCTTCCATTCTGCTTCTGATCACAAACTTTCATTAGCTGGTATCCAAAATGCAATGCCAAGTTGTTACATTCTGATGCTGTATGATGATGGTCTGCCAAATACTTCTCCACAACTCTAGTTTCAGTTGTCTGAGCTGTCGTCGACTGCATGTGTAATATGTGTATGGTCTTCACAATATATCTCTTTATGCTTTTGTTCATTCTGTGACCCAAACTACAATCCAGTGGATCCAAAGTTACCTGTCCAAGGGCATTATGTTCATGAAGACATTCTTTCATGTCCGTGAAAGTCATTATGTATACAAGTAACTACCATGGGAATTTTCATCTACTTTCCACCTCAGATCTGCTGTCTGCGAAACAACTTCCTTGTGGTTGTCAGACATTCATGGCAAAGTTGAAACACACATACATTCGACACAGTCGACCACGACATCTTGATGCAGCGACTTTCTGGTTCATTTGGGATAAAGGACAGAGCGCTTAGTTGGCTTGAATCCTACATAAGAGGACGCACCCAATCAGTCTATTTGGCAGGAGGGGAGACGGAACCCAGGCTGGTCACCTGCGGTGTTCCACAAGGATCAGTGCTCGGGCCTCTCCTCTTTGTACTGTATACGGCCGACTTGGAGAGGATTATAGAAGTACATGGATTGCTTCATCACTGCTATGCGGACGATACACAGCTTTACTTTTTCTGCAAACCATCACAAACAGCAGAACTGAAACAGAGAGTGCTGCTGTGTATTGAACAAATTTCGGAGTGGATGGCATCCAACCGTCTAAAGCTCAATCCCTCCAAGACGGAGTTCATATGGTGCACTACCTTCCGACGCCGCCATCTACTTGATGGCAGTGCGTTCAACATCGGTGATTCAGAAGTCAACCCAGCTGACACCATTCGCAACCTTGGAGTTCAATTCGACAGCTGTTTGACCATGACGGCCCACGTGAGTCAACTTGTTCGAGGTTGTTTCTACCAACTGCGACGAATCAAAACCATCCGCAGATTCGTCCCAACCTCAACGGCCGTCATATTAGTCAACAGCTTCATCGTCTCCAGGGTTGACTACTGCAACAGCGTACTGGCGGGTCTTCCGGCTTGTCAGCTGGAGCGGATCCAGTCGGTGCTCAACTCCGCTGCACGCATTATATACGGTCGCACACCATCCGATCATTTGACTGACCTGCTGCGTGACAACCTGCACTGGCTGCGTGTCCCCCAGCGTATTCAATACAAGCTCTGCCTAATTACATACAAGTCATTACACAACCTCATGCCTGAATACATCGCGGATTTCTGCATTCCAATCACAGAAAATAGGTTAAGATCGTCGGCGAGGGGCATGCTGCATGTCCCACGGTCAACCACGAGGTTTGGTGAAAGCTCGTTCTCTGTGTCGGGACCAACTGCTTGGAACAGTCTTCCTGCCCACGTGAAGATGGCACCATCTCTGGAGACATTTAAATCCAGTCTCAAAACTTACCTATTCAAACAATCGTTTATTTATTGACAGTAACATGTTATCCCGTGTACAGCGCCCTTTCCTTCGGCCTTGGCCGAGCTACGGCGCTATATAAATCGTCTTATTATTATTATTATACAATCTTGGTTTCACCATGGCATGCTGGTCAACAGTGTTATTTTAGTTCAGAAAATCATTTCTATTTTATTTTTATTTAGTTCTTCATCAAATCATTTCAGTTTAGTTTTAGTTTTAGTTTTGCCTCTGGTAATCATTTTAGTTTTAGTTTAGTTTCTATTCATAAAATCATTTTAGTTTTCGTTTTCGTTTTCTAATGACTAATCTTTTTCGTTTCGTTCTCGTTCACGAAATTAACCCTTTGAAGGTGAAGTGAAGCATTGGAATGTTTGTGGTGAGGTGGGGTATGACATACCCCAATAGGCAAACATGGGTTTTTTGCAAGATATCAATACGACAATATTAATTTGATATCAATAGAAAACATTAATTGTGAATTAAACTATTCTTTTATGACCAATTAGCAGATAAGCTGGCGATTATAACCAACAAATAATTTTTCAAATATTTTTGAAATGGTCAGCAGGTTAACTAATCACCGTCCAATATCTTTCATGTCATGTCAATCACCGACGTCGCTGCGCGACGGTTGGTCGCATGCATGGACTACAGCTCTCCACTGCCTCCTATCGCGTGCAGCGGCGAGAAGATTGGATCCGGAAAGACGGGACCAAGCAAGAATGTTGTCAATCCAGCTAATACGCGGTCTACCCTTGCGTCGACAACCTTCCACGTGACCCAGCATAATGGCTTTTTCCACGCAATCCTGGGGAATCCTGATGGTATGACCGAAATAGGAGAGTTTGCGAGCCTTAATGGAACCCAAGAGCTCTGGTGAAGTTCCGGCAAGCCGATAAACCTGCTCTGTGGTAAGTTTGAGCGTCCAAGAAATGCGCAAAAGCTTACGGGTACATTTGTTCTCGAAACTCTGTATCTGCTTTTCCTCCGCCTTTTTAAGCACCCATGATTCGCAACCATAGGTTGCAACTGACCAGACCAAGGATTTCATCAAACGAAGCTTGGTTTGAGTACTAATGGACTTGTTTTTCCAGACCTTCGTAAGCTTCACCATGACCGCCATACCCATGGCCAGCCTGGACTTAATATCGACTGAGCACTTTGCATCGCTTGAGATTTTGCTGCCAAGATATGTGAAGTTATCCACTTGTTTGAGTTCACTGTCCGCGACAAAAATCCTGAGGATCCTATCGGTATTGGTCATAACCTTCGTCTTTGAAACATTTATCTTTAAACCGTACTCCTTGGCAGCGGATTCGACACGATTGACGAGCTCCTGGAGTTCCTCTGGTGATGTAGCGATCAAGAGTCCAATATCTACTTACCACCAACAATAGGGTTCTAGGGCAATTACCCCCTGGACAATTACCCCCCGGACAATTACCCCCCGACAATTACCCCCTGGACAATTACCCCCCAGGACAATTACCCCCCGGACAACTACCCCCCGTGCCAATTACCCCCCGGACAACTACCCCCTGTACCAATTACCCCCCGGACAATTACCCCCCGTGTCACAGTGTGAGCTTGTTCTCTCACGCGTTAATCTCTTTACTAATCTCTTTGTATTTGTCGGACGTTCAGCGCTGTCTAAGCCTATCCTAAATTAACTTTATGGCCTACTGTGGTAGGCCTATAGCCATCTTTCGTCACTATCTCACTCTACAATACTTATTCAATGCAATATATACGGAGTTAGCTTACACACAGTCTACTTAATTTAGATATCTAGTCTGACTAGTCATGATGGAATTTTATAAATCTGGGAGAGGGAAAGATAAACGTTGTTTCGAAGGTTTTGATTATGTGAAACAGAAGAAACACAAGAATTTGGCAAAATGGTGTCCTTTCGCTGAGTAGGCTACGAAAATAGGCAGAACTCTATCGATAATTACATTTAAATATTAAGCAGGCGTTTAAAACGTTGAAGTTTTCTTGAACTTTTAACCTTATTCACACATTAGCTTAGAACCGTTTTCAGATTTGATTTAGTATTTTTCTTTAACGTTTAACAATAACTTGCCTATCTTCGTGGAGTTGCTCTTAACCTTGCTTAGTTATTATGCTATAACTAAAGTCATAACTCATCAATAACATTTAAATATTTAATTAGGTAGGCGTTAACATGACATAGATTTAATTTTTGGCACGGGGGGTAATTGTCCGGGGGGTAATTGGTACGGGGGGTAGTTGTCCGGGGGGTAATTGGCACAAGGGGTAGTTGTCCGGGGGGTAATTGTCCGGGGGGTAATTGTCCCCGGGGGTAATTGTCCGGGGGTAATTGTCCGGGGGGTAATTGTCCAGGGGGTAATTGTCCTGTTACCACCACCAACGTTATGAAAAACACGAATAGCCAATATTTCAAGTGCGACATAGAATGTTGTAAGCTTAGTCGTAATTATCTTCAGCCTACTCAATGCAGGGTAGGCCTATGTTCGTTCAAAATACCTGAAATTGCTGTAGTGTCCGACTGTCCGTATTTCATAGTCACTAAGGTAGACAAAAAATAATCCAAGCTGGTATCCACGTTTTCCGCTAAAGTAGAATAGTTCTTGGATGTGTCATAGTCAGTCATACCCCACATTTCCTCCAAAGGGTTAGCAGGTGAGTGACGTTCAGCAGGTTTGGAAATCAAGTGTTGTGAATGAGGGGGAGAGCAAAGCGACTGGAAAGAATGAGGTTAAGTAAACAGAAATTAGAAACTAAGCCATAAAATTAGCCTATACAGTTCAGATGGAAAGAATCAACCTCTCCCACTTGGTTCTAAGTGAGTGGGGTTAGAACGATAGCAATGTTAAACTGGAGCCATTCAAGCGTGCAATTGTCTGACCCCTCGCCCAAAAGGAATTAATCCGAGCCTGGAGGTAAAGATTCAAGTATGTAATTAAAGTGTGGTGCATGAGAGACCAATAAGGCAGATAACATAGACCTTTCAAAGGCTGAGGTTAATTAAAGAGGAACCAGCAAGCCGAGTCATAAAATGAATTGACGGTCGAAAGAGCAACCTTCCAACAATCACTTCTTTGTGGCCTAGAAAGACTGCAGAAGGGGTTTGGGTGACAGTAATTTATGGCCTATTCAATCATGCGCATCGTTGAACTGCTTCGCGCTCGAAAATTCCAGCAGATTTGTGTTTGTATTTTCTATAGTTTTCGTTCAGGATTTCAATATCGTTCTCGTTTTTTTTCGTTCCACAATGATTCTTTTTCGTTTTTATTCAGTTTCAGTTCACAATTTCTTTCTAGTTTTCGTTTTCGTTCTCGTGAACGATTGCCTATTCTTTTTCGTTCTCGTTTCGTTCTCGTTCACGAAAATAACACTGCTGGTCAAGATGGCGCTGAGGGCAAGGGAAAGTCAAGTACAGCAGCAATCTAAAAATCTATCTGTTGTGGAATGAAATTGAACATTTGGTCTTTGCATACTAACTATTAGTCCATTGTGTATCCCAAGATGAAGAAAACTATCGTGGAATCAAAGTTTATACATTAATTTTAACTAGACTGCTCTTTTAACGAATAATGCCTTTCTATTGTACTCTCACTCAAAGTGATAATCTTGTGTTGGGCCATAATATGATCCAATAGAGCAAAATAAGATTAGATTAGATCAATGTTTCCCAAAGTGGGTTCTGTGGGGTGAGCACAAGGGTTCCGCAAAAAGTTGTACATAAAAGAAATTTGAATGAGAAATTTCTGGAATACAACGTTTCAAACAGCTTTTGAAATGCAATGGAAGTTTGAAACCGCTTAGGACAACTGTCAGTTCTGATAAGCTCTTGTTTTGTCCTCACCATTGAGCAATTTAACAGAACTGTCAGTGTCTATTAGCAATCCAGTTACTATTTATAGACATCACTGCTGACACCTACATAGGTGAGAGCTGCAATTCTGAACATCTTTGCTATCGTTATCTCGACGAAACTAACGCAACAGTTTAAAAAATAACACCAAGTCAGATTATTCTAGAGCAGCAGTAACAAATAATTAATTTAATTTTCAACTTATTTTTTTTTATAAAGCTTTTAATTGTCACTAAAAAGCAGAGGTATTAGGCCTCTTTTGTTGAATTCAGTGATATTTGACTAAATGGATGATACTCTCAATGAAAACATTTGTTCAGAAATTGCATAAAATCATATTCACGACCTGAAAGCGAAGTTGGTTAAATGCTTTCTTACCATGAATGATAATTTAATAATTTGATAAGTAACTATTCAAAGTAGGCGAAAAACCAGCTAACTCTTCCAGTGAAGACTACAAACTTCTTAAACTTTTTGCGCCACATAACTCTTTGTGTCTATGAGTTACAATTTCCAATGAACCTTCACTTATCAATATCGGAAATGGCAATAGATAAAGCATATCGTACCACTAACTGTACGAGAAATGTGCTTTTGCCATTTGCCACGTAAAATTATACGAAAATGCATTCTCATATTATACTGGAACAGAAACAAAACTATAGAAATCGACTAAATGATGCAGCTGACAATAAGAATCCAGCTTTCAAGCATCAAGCCAATTAGAGGAAAAATGCATGAGGAGAAACAAGTGTGCTGCTCTCATTCTAACTTCATGTATGATACTTCAGTGTTGTGATCCACAAGCCAGGTTCTCAAAAACAGAGCAAATTAATTTTTTATAAAAGAAAACTAAACTTTCTAAAATAGTGTGTACTTAGGTATGTATCTTAGTGTACTTCTCAGGTGCTATGCATGCCTCATTGTGTTCAGCTGAGATTGGGGTTGCGCAAGAACGTATCAAGACACAAAGAGTTATGTGGCGCAAAAAGTTTGAGAAATGCTAGATTAGATGAATAAGTAAGTAAAAGACAATGGAAATCCATCAACAACAACAACAAGTGCACAGATACAATCTCATCTCAGACTTTCTGATAAGTAATTCAAGACAGACGCACAATTCATCAAAGTCTAAAGAAGAAGATTGGTGAGACAAGACAAGACGCAAACTCACTCGATCCAGGAAGCATTGCATAAACCATTTGATCGTATAGAGCTGCGAAAACATGTCGTTGCGCTCCTGAAACAATGCAGTGCAGATGATAAATCAATCGATCAATCAATCAATCAATCACTAAATCAATCGTGCAATCAGTCCAATAATTCAATCTTAAAAACGCTATTTTTATGTTGAATTATTATTCCTCAAAATGGATCAATCAAATGCTGGTACTCAATTGAATTGAATCTCTTTGGCATGGACATCATTCAGCATGCATGTTCTTGTTCTGCCTCACTGTGTATCCCATCAGAACCCTCGATGCACATGAGTCCTCCATGAAAGGCCTCCAAACAATTACAAGAGGGTCATATCTAGAATGATCTCTCTAGCATGGTGGAGTCTTGCGAGTGGAAGGGACAAGACCTGTCTTGACGGCTTCATGAACAGACTTTGACAAGCCATCTACTTATTTCCTGATGCTTTTACGGCAGAATCATTAGCGTAAAAAAATGCTGACACCGTGCTCATTAGAGCTGTTTAATAAAATCAACTTCATATCATCCTTGACATCTGCCGACTGCAGTGAAATCCATTATAATTAGAACTTTCGACGTTCGGCAAATTTCACCTTATCCAATAAACTACTTGATGAAATTTATCCCAAGAAAGTTGTTTGAAAACATGTACCGAAGTACTAACAAACTCAACCGTAAGTATTCAGTATTCAGTATCCTTACTGTCAATTGTCTTATTGTATACCTACATCGTTTTGCCTATTGTTTTTTGGAAATAAATAACTCTTTTACTCTTTGGTTTCAATAAAAAGTGTAGTTATGGTTACTTTTGTTTTACAATATACAAGCAGCCTGAATGACTGAACTAAATAGAATGGAACAAATGGATGGATGGATGGATGGATGGATAGATGGATGGATGGATGGATTTAATGATCAATCTTAATGGAATGAGAAAGAGAAAAAGAGAGCTGGCTGCTTACTAAGTGTTTTCTCATTTTAGGCAGGAACTTCTTCAAAATTCGGTCATGATGCTCTTGGAAGCGAATCAGCTTTGGAAAACCCGGAATAAAGAATCCTAAATGAAGCAACTTTCTCATTTAATTTTAATTGAACTGTATCAATTCTATTTAAAAATAGTACAGTGTTAAAAGCGATGTAAACACCAAAAGATTGCCACTCTATGCAGACAGGTCAAGTCTTTAACTATGTAAATAACTTTGAAAACAACAACAACAATCCACATTTCTTGCTTATATAGACCAATATGCAGTTGACTTTTTAAATAGAAACTTAAAAGGACAAGTCAATCTAAAGAACTTCACAAAGGCATTAAAGACTTGTGGAAGCTAAACAAATGTAATTCACGGACCTTTCTTCATGTTTTACTTTGATCAACATGCAACGGTAAAAAAGTGACAAACTACCACTTTCAAAGATTTAGTAAAGGCACTGTCATTCTGACCGTGCATGCAGTGCTTGTCGTCACCCAGTAGTGAAACCAATGCCCAGAATGCATCCTACAATCAAGATTTATAAACAGCTGATAAAGAAATGTATGCAACAGCATTGCTGAACTTAATGCAACAACATTGCTGAACTTAATGCAACAACATTGCTGAACTTAGTGGTCATCTTGCACAGATGTGAAATAAAGGCTCTTAATAAATAAATAAATAAATAAATAAATAAATAAATAAATGAATGAACGAACGAATGAATGAATGAATGGCTCACAGTCAGCACCCTACAGAATGACTGCACTGGAGAGACGTGCACCATCTGTTTTCAGAGATGAGCAGCATACACTAAACAGTATGCAGTCTGCAGTATGTACAAACCACTGTCTCTTCCATTGAGTATAAATGCAAATGGGTCAAGTCTGAAAGTAGACCAGTGATAAGGAATTGCACAAAACGTAACCAACCTCCTCATTCATGTACATGAGCAGGAGTGCTGCTATCTGGCTCATACCCTGGCAGTATCCAACCTCCGTGTTGTACATTGAATAGGCTGCCAATACATGAAACAGAGCCTGCTGTCTGCAAAACACATGCACATCATCTTAAAATCCGTCCATTACTTTTACAAATTTATGGAACATCCAACTCTGCATTGATGTACAAACGAAATTCTATCGTCATATATTTCAGACAAACTGCAAAGACTTCATGAGGAGCTTGCTCTCCTCATCTGTCAACTCTAGTTTTCAATTGGTTGCGTTTTGTATGCGAATGTGAGTCGACAACTCCTCTGCTTTTCTACGCAATGTATGCTTACTTTTCACTTCTTTCACTCTTTATTATCACTTAATTATCACTCTTTTCACTTTTAATTATATTTAAGATGGACAGCGAAGCAGAGAGCTGACCAGCCACCTTCGACGTCCTTCGTATGCTGAGGCTAAGAAAACGAAGCTGACACAACAGAATTGCTCGATAGCCAAGCAGGTATGCAGACTTTTCATCAAAGCAACAGCTGTTCATCAAAAGATGATTCATCAAGGGACTGTTCATCACAAGCTATTCATCATTTATTTCAGAGATTTGCATAACGCCTAGTCAAAAGTATCTACACAGAAGCGCATCAAAAGACTGTTCATCAAGATATGAGTGTACATACAGTACATGCGCACACATATAGATAAGTACATGCAATAAATACATATGTACACAAATGCATACATACACATGCACACATTCATGCAAGTATGTATGCATATGCATATGTAATTTATGTATGTATGTGTCTATGCAAATATATGTATGCATGTTTGTATGCATGCATGTACATATATATGTATCTATGTATATGTTATATAGTATATAGGTATGCAAGTATGTGTATATGTGTGTGTATATGTGTGCATGCACATAAATCAGCATTAGCATCAGCATTAACATACATATGTTAATGCTGATGCTAATGCTGATTTCTTTGATTGTTTGTCTATCTTTTGTTTGCATTCTTTCTCTAAATTTTTCCTGTAGTGTTTACTACATTTGATTTGATAATAATTTTTTATTTCCTTAGTTAAGTAACATCTTTGCATTCCAATTCTCCCTACAGCTTTTATTTTTACACTTCACTTTGTTAATTAGGCCCCTACTTAGCGGGACTCGTCCCTTTTGGTGTGCCTATTTGTTCCCTGACTCTTATTCTACTTGTTCACTTTGAGTATTTGATTATTGCTGATTATGTCTATACTTTGTTAAGCATACATGTACAATTGAATTGTTGGGATCAATAAAAACATGTCTATGTATGCAACTATGTATGCATGTGTCCATGCATGTTTGTGTGCATGTATGCATGTGTGCGCATGTATGTACGTTTGTTTCTTGATGAAAAGTTCATAGATCAACAGACCTTTGATGAACATTCACTTAAAAAATAGCACGTGAACAAAGCAAGAACTGTTGATCCACGTAAAAACAAGAAAGTTGCGATACTTCGGACACGTCATGAGACAACAAAAGAACAGCATAGAAAACAGCCTGATGACGGGATTGATGGAGGGGAACAGAAGTAGAGGAAGACCTAGAACGGCATGGATAGACAACATCTTGAAATGGACTGGACTTTCGGGGAGGAGAAAGAACATGGCAGGAGATAGACAACTGTGGAAGATGCTGATCCATTCGTGCAGCCAACCGTCGCAGAGCGACAATGGCGAAAATCGTCCTTTGTTGAACAGTCTTAGAACTGGTCAAGCAGTGTAAAACAATGGCGCTTCTTGAATTATTGTACGTTTTCAATATGAAAAAGTTGAACAAAAGAGAGTCGGATGGACTTACTTTACGTCGTATCGTTTGCGGAACATGATGTGATCTCTGTACGTTCGATTGACGTCAAGATCGATCTGTCGTATGTCCGCGAGAGGAGACCATCGCCGAGCAATCAACTTCATTTCCTTTACACATCACATCACCACACACGTCAACATCGTGTCATCACCACACACGTCAACATCGTGTCATCACCACACACGTCAACATCGTGTCATCACCACACACGTCAACATCGTGTCATCACCACAAAAGTCAACATCGTGTCATCACCACACACGTCAACATCGTGTCATCACCACACACGTCAACATCGTGTCATCACCACACACGTCAACATCGTGTCATCACCACACACGTCAACATCGTGTCATCACCACAAAAGTCAACATCGTGTCATCACCACACACGTCAACATCGTGTCATCACCACACACGTCAACATCGTGTCATCACCACACATGTCAACATAGTGTCATCACCACACGTCAACATCGTGTCATCACCACACACGTCAACATCGTGTCATCACCACACGTCAACATCGTGTCATCACCACACACGTCAACATCGTGTCATCACCACACACACGTCAACATCGAGTCATGACCACACACGTCAACATCGTGTCATCACCACACACACACGTCAACATCGTGTCATCACCACACACGTCAACATCGTGTCATCACCACACGTCAACATCGTGTCATCACCACACACGTCAACATCGTATCATCACCACACACGTCAACATCGTGTCATCACCACACACGTCAACATCGTGTCATCACCACACACACGTCAACATCATGTCATCACCACACACGTCAACATCGTGTCATCACCACACACGTCAACATCGTGTCATCACCACACACACGTCAACATCGTGTCATCACCACACACGTCAACATCGTGTCATCACCACACGTCAACATCGTGTCATCACCACACGTCAACATCATGTCATCACCACACACGTCAACATCGTGTCATCACCACACACGTCAACATCGTGTCATCACCACACACACGTCAACATCGTGTCATCACCACACACGTCAACATCGTGTCATCACCACACACGTCAACATCGTGTCATCACCACACACGTCAACATCGTGTCATCACCACACACACGTCAACATCGTGTCATCACCACACACACGTCAACATCGTGTCATCACCACACACGTCAACATCGTGTCATCACCACACACGTCAACATCGTGTCACCACACACACGTCAACATCGTGTCATCACCACACACGTCAACATCGTGTCATCACCACACACGTCAACATCGTATCATCACCACACACGTCAACATCGTGTCATCACCACACACGTCAACATCGTGTCATCACCACACACACGTTAACATTGTGTCATCACCACACACGTCAACATCGTGTCATCACCACAAAAGTCAACATCGTGTCATCACCACACACGTCAACATCGTGTCATCACCACACACGTCAACATCGTGTCATCACCACACATGTCAACATCGTGTCATCACCACACACACGTCAACATCGTGTCATCACCACACACACGTCAACATCGTGTGTCATTAAGTGTTACAATTATTAATGCAAAACTACTATGCACACAACGTCGATCAATTTTGTCAAGTTCTTACCAAGTGCATAAATTAACTCATGAAAGAAATCAACTGACAGCTGTACAGTAAACTAAGGCCTAACGCTCTGTACGATGCTAGGAGAACTTCCAAAAGCTCCTTAAGCTTCACCCAGACTGTCTGGCGCAGACCAAACCTTAATCCTCCACCAACCACCATCACATCCCATTTTTTATGTACTGCAGTCAAAGATCACTGCTCATTTATAGGTCTTCTCGGGTGCTGCAAAAATTCTTGTATTAAATTATATAATCTTTGATTATCTTTCGAAAGCAAAGAGTTAACATCGTAAAATATTACCCATGAACTTTATTACCCCTCCCTAGTCTAACAGCTGGGAATTTGGACCAGGGACCATTGCCACCACTTACTGTCTGTCATAGAAAGAACTTACAGACAAAATGTATTACATTCGCTCAAGTCTGTAAGCTCAGAGAGTACATATTTCAACTTCTCCCCATTTTAACCCATTGTTAGGAACCTTGAGTAAGATCCCATTACCAGCAAAATAATCATAAGAATGATAACAAAATAATTGTGTTGCATTTCTACCTCGTATAGTGCAGGGTTGGCCTTTTTACTCTGGTCAACGTCAAGCAGAAGGCACCATATCTGGCCCCTCAGTGCCTCTGGAATACCCTTGTAAATTCGACGAGTAACCTATAGCAGTCAAAGAAACCGTTTCCAGACATGAATGAGACGTATGGTAGTCTAACCTAACACAACAACTGTATGAAGAGCTTAACACCAAAGAGGGAGAAGCAAAAATCTACAAGATAGCAAAAGCAAGACAAAGGGATAGACAGGACAAACAGGCAGTGAACATAATTAAAGACAGTAATGGTAAGATCCTGACTGATGAGGATTCAATCAAGGCTAGATGGAAGTCATACTTTGATGAGCTGCTTAATGAGGAAAATCCAAAGGAGCCACTGGAGAAAGAGAACCCCATAGAGGGTCCAGAACATGAGATCACACACAAGGAGATTGAACTAGCCTTAGAGCGGATGAAAAGCAACAAAGCCCCGGGACCATCTGGAATGACGGCCGAGATGCTTAAGGCGCTAGATAAGGATGGTATTGAATGGCTTTACATCATTTTAAATGATTTCATGAGGCAAGAAAAGTTGCCGGATGATCTTAAAGCAAGTGAAATTGTAACAATCTACAAACAGAAGAGTGATGCAATGGAGTGCGGCAACTACAGAGGAATCAAACTCCTGGAGATTGGATTGAAGGTGTATGAGAGAGTGATCGAACATCGGATTAGGCAGCAGATCAAGATACAAGATAACCAGTTTGGTTTCATGCAGGGTAGGGGCACGACAGATGCAATATACATACTTAGACAGGTACAGGAAAAGGTCCTAGAAGGAAACACCAAAAGATACTGGACCTTTGTGGACCTGGAGTAAGCTTTTGATAGGGTACCGAGGGAGGTGGTATACTGGAGTCTGCGAAAGAAAGGGGTAACGGAAAAGATCGTGCGGCTAATAATGTCCATGTATGATGGGGCACGCACCTCGGTGAGATGCAGAGCTGGAGGCACAGTTGAGTTTGAGATACAAGTTGGATTACATCAGGGATCATGCCTGAGTCCACTGCTATTCATCATCGTCATGGATGCGATATCAGAAAACATCAGAAGAGAAGTACCATGGGAGATGCTGTACGCAGACGACCTCATTTTGGCTGATGCTTCAGCAGAGAGTGCTCAGACAAGCTTCACCAGTTGGCAAAAGACATTGGAGAGTAAAGGCCTCAAAATAAACGCCAATAAAACGGAGACTATGGTATGTACAAGATCAGATGAAGTTTTACTGGTGGTGGATGGTGATGGAAACGCACTGAAGCAGGTGGAAAATTTCAAATACCTGGGGTCAATAATGCATGCAAAAGGTGGATGCGAGCAGAATATCAAACACAGAATAAAAGCAGCTTGGCAGAAATGGAGGGATCTATCTGGTGTGTTGTGTGACCCCAAGATCACAGTTCCTCTCAAAGGAAAGATATATAAGACGATGATACGACCTGTGCTGATTTATGGAGCGGAAGCATGGAGGCGCTAGAGAACAGAGAAGGAGCTTCTGGAGAGAACGGAAATGAGAATGCTGCGCTGGATACTTGGGATTACCTTGAAAGACAAGCAGAGAAATGAGAACATCCGAAGGAAAGTAGGAGTAGCTTGTATTTCCGACAAGACACGAGAAGCCAGACTGAGATGGTATGGTCATGTGGAGCGAGCGGAGGATAGCAGCATCAGAAGAATAATGAAGGCAGAGGTACAGGGAAAACGCAGTTGGGGAGGGCAGAAGAAGAGATGGATGGACATGATCCAACAAGACCTGAAACATCTCAAGCTGAGGCCAGACGACGCTGGTCAAAGATCAATATGGAGACAGAGGATCCGAGTGGCTGACCCCTCCCCAGCGAGGGACTAATTCAAGCCTGAAGGAAAAGGAGAAGAGTAGTCTAACCTAAAATGAACTTTTGTAAAGCACTTCTCACAGCAGAGCCATTCAGAAGCGCTGTCAGCATGACCTGCAGGCCCGTGGTTACCGTTCTTCAGCCTGTTTTTAAAAAATAAATTCCCTATGGAGTCAGAGATATTGTGAAATGCCTGCTAAAACAGCAACATCATAGTGAACTATCTCTGAATCATATGGACAGGGAACGAGACAGACAGACACATGCAGGCACACAGACAAACACACACAGACAGTGGTAAGAGAGTGGGAAGAGATACTAGAAGAAAGAAAACAGAGACAGAAACTTGAGCTTTATCACCTCAGCTATGTTTACACCTTGGTGTCTAAAGTCCAGTAAATCACAGACTTGCACTTGATAGAAACACAGCTGATATGGGAACCGAAAAGACAATTTACTGTCTAAACCCTCACAACAATTGCATTTAATTTCTTTTTATTGACTTTTACACTCGACATATCTGGGTGATGCCATGCCTCCAGTTGCCAAATGACATCATCCATTAGACTTTTATAAATTATTATAGATATTCTTTATTTCAGTATGCAATTCATATTTAAATTCTTCACAGAAAAATTCCAGAACGTGTGCCCGAAAAGAGGCTCTTAAGATGTGTTAGATACAAGTGCTCTGTTAAATAACATTACATGAGTGCAGAATGTAAAATACACTAATATTGCACTTATACTTGAACGGACAATTGAAAAACTTCCAGTAGACCTTTTCACTCGGGTAATATCGCTTCCACTTCTGGAACATTTTGAGCCATTTCTGTATTCGCTCATTCTCTATGACTTTCGCCTGAAGAACAGATATAAGCAAAATACGAGAAATTATGATTAACACAGGAGAAAAAACTTTTACTGAAACAATTTTGCAATATGCATAAAGAATTGAAACTTTAAATCCCTAAGCAGAAGAAGACTTGAGTTCTGAAAAGGGACATTGAATGTTGAGAAATAAAGAGGACAAGATAGCAATAATTACCATAAGAGTATTATCACAGATATCATTGTCGTTGCCTCATTGTCATCGTCTACATTAAGTTAAGACAACACATGAATTTCTTTTGTTACAGTACACAACATCGAGTAAACTGCTCTGAGGAAAATCTGGATGTCACTTATCACCAATGTGTTATCTAAACAAGAGGACTTTAAGAAACTGTTATACATCTGAGACTATCCTTGATAGTCCAATCAACACTGACACAATCTGTAATCCTTCCATAATTGTATTAATTAAGACAAGGGAGGGGGCCATTTGCCATGCATACTTAAGAGGCATCAAGCCATGACCTCCTGACCTCTTCTATGCCTCATCTCTCAGATCCGGAACCCCTCTAACAAATACCTCTTGTTCCTCCTCCTCCTCCTCCTCCTCCACATTCTCCTCCTCTTCCTTCAATGAGTTCCTCTAAAAATACTAGCTAACTACAGGTATAGAGCAGAAATAAGCTGCAGCTTATGCAAATTGTCTAGCTACAACAACACATTTTTTAATACCGTACTAGTTCACGGTGATCTTGGAGAGAAAATGGAAGATATGTTGAAGAGATCGCATCTGCGCTGGCTGTGGCATGTACACAGATCGGACAACGAAAGAATTCCAAAACACCAACGAGATGGAAGAGAAAACGAGGGAGACCAAGAAAGACTTGGCAAGACACGGTCACTCAAGATCTGGACGACGGTGGAATGACGTGGGAGGAGGTGGAGAGGATTGCGGAGGACAGAGTGGTGTGGAGAGCTGTGTCGCCCAATGCTCTACCAGCGTGAGGAAGGACTAAGTAAGTGATGGTGCTCGATGAACACTGGACTGTCGAGAGGTTGGGCGTTCAAATCTCCACCAGGGCAGTAAATTCAGACTGAGATTTCTGCATGACCAGCAATCCCTAGACAACTCAGCTATAATGATTGTCAGTGGGAGGATGACACGGTGAGGGAGAGGATTGGCCCTCGTGTGCTGAGTCTAAGAAAATGAAGCAGCTAACACTTGATATCCATGGCTGCATCAAGACTACGGTAGCTTAAATGACAGCTCTTCTTCTTCTTCTTCTTCTTCTCCTCCTCCTCCTCTTCCTCTTTTCCTCCTCCTCCTCCTCTTCTCGTTCTCCTCCTCCTTCTCCTCCTCTTCTTCTTCTTCAGAATATCTCCTAAAGACCAGCATTATATTGCCAGAAACTACTACCGGTTTTAATAAAAAGCACTGACAGTGCACAGTCCATGACTGCACAGTCATAATATTGCTATTTTTCTTAGCATCATCATCATCATCCTTCTCCTCCTTCTCCTTCTCCTCCTCCTCCTATTCCTCCTCCTACCACCAATGCAGATATATAAATATCAATTGATCGCATCCTTTATAAACATTTTAGGAGATTATTGCATGGAAGACGGACTGCAGCCCTGGGGCAGTAAACCCAGTCCAGAAAATAATAACTGTTTCAATTAAATCACTGGCAACATTCCACCATGGCAGCCGGTCACAGTCTACTGTGGCAGTCGGCCGTGGTCATAGTGCTATACTGAGCAACATACTTGTCAATGCACTCAAGGAGCCATCCAAATTGGGCTTTCCGTCTAATAGTGATCCCATCTCCAGTTAAATGGACAGCAGCCGGAAAGCAACAGTACGTACTGCAGTGAACTGTGATAAATTGAGTGATATGATGATGGATCTGATACAGTATATTACATGCATGATGATGATAATAATAATAATATCATCATGTGATAACATTATGTGATGAGAAGAAGTGACCAGATCACAGAACATTACTGGATGAGATGAGAATTAGTTACATTAAACACGATGACACAAAGTGCAAAACAGTAATAATATGATTTGATGGGACAATGGTTCACGAGATGAGACTTAAACAAAACAAAGTAGATAAGAACCATAAGGACGTGAAGCCATTGATCCTAATACATGTACAGTGAATCCTGTGTACACTTCCTTCCCTTAAAGATCCTTCACCACAACCAGGTCAGTATATAACGACAGCATTGACTGCATTTGATTCGTATAGAATCCTAGACTGCTCATATTCTTACTCAGTTCCAGTATATGACACGACTGCTTCACAAATCTATTTTAGCTGAAGAAACAAGGTCAGTGAAGTAAACTCGATCATCAGTGAATAGTAAAAAGTTTTGGCGAATTGTATTGTATTGTATTTGACCATTTATAAAGCGCTTCTTGCAGCAATAGCCTTTCAGAAGCGCTCCCAGTGTGTTCAGCCCTAGAAAACAGGCAAGTATCAGACGAGAGAAAGACGAGGATACGCTACCAGAGAGGATGGCAGAGCGAACTGATGGGGAAGCCCATTCCATAGGGAGGGTCCAATGCAAGCAAATGATCCGCCATGGCGGTCCTGACTCGGAGAGGACAATTTTAGTTGAACGATTAAATCCGAAGAAAGGAACGAAACTATACGGAGCTAGGAACGAATGCTTACCTTGGCTTCAAATGCTTCTGGAAGTTTCGGCAGAGTGTGATCGCTGAAACAAAGGAGTGATCAATGAAACAAAGGAGTGATCAATGAAACAAAGGAGTGATCGCTGAAACAAAGGTGTGATCGCTGAAACAAAGGAGTGATCAATGAAACAAAGGAGTGATCAATGAAACAAAGGAGTGATCGCTGAAACAAAGGAGTGATCGGTGAAACAAAGGTGTGATCAATGAGATCTTCATTCAAATGGCATTGAACGAGAGAGAGAATACCAAGACAAAGACGAATGTGTAGTCGGTGATGGTTTTGAGTATCAACAATGATAGCAGCAATGGTGATGACAACAGCAATGTTAATGGTAACAATGATGATGATTGTATATCACCACTTGTAAGCACCAACATCTATGCAGCTAATGATAACATAGCGAGAATTTATATAGCACCTCTAGTAGGTCTCTTGAAGAGGTGCTACATAAATTCTCGAAATGAATGAATGAATAACATAGAACCCTAAGCGGGTTGGGTTGGGGCCATATACTTAAAAGGCATCAAAAAGTTACGATTGTGGTGGTAAAAATGCGGATCACGGTGATGACTGCACATCTACGTTATCATTCATATCATTACAGACATGTGCTCATTATCACTTTTGTGAACTTCTTAATTTAAGGCAAGTGCTCTAATGACTCCTCATCACCACCACCAATAACATCATCATCAATATGCCATCATCGATGATTGCACGCCTCTGAGTAGGCTTCTTGAAGGGGCGCTATACAAGTTTTCTGAATGAATGAATGAATGAATGAATGAATGAATGAACGAATGCACGATGATCAATGCATCATCATCATCATTATCATCATCATCATCATCATCATTATCATCATCATCATCACAACCAACTGCATCGTCATAATCATCATCATCACCACTTTTATGTCGCCGTCACCACCACCCAACTGGTGATGATAAAACGAAACGCAGTACGTCATCTGAATGATGGAAATGATGAGATGACTGAATGGATAGGAAGTCACTGCAGTATATCTCCACTTACTGGATGAATCCATATCTATCGGTAACGTGGTACACCTCAAACGACGGGTCTTCCCAAGGGTCAATATCTGCACCATCTCTTCCCTGCAAACAAGACAATGAATCCTGAGTCAGTCAAACAAACAGCGTTAAACGGATACTGATACCAATTCCGCACTGTACTTCCTCCTGCTCATTCCTCAATGAATTCAGCACCTCACTTCCTCCTCCTAATCCCCCCCAAAGAAAAGTTGGTGCACCAAACCTGACATCACAAATCTCCTTTGTAGAGATTCACAGATGGAAAAGACACTTGAGAAGCAGCTCATTCCACATATTCTGTTTGGCAAAATATATCCAGTGTTGCTAATGAACAGCTTCCTTTAACAGAGAAGTAGATTAGGAAGGAAGAGTTGTGTGCTCTGTGGTTGAGGAGGTGAACAGAAAACACAGCCAGGGGCAGCTGGACTGCACAGTAGTAGGTGAAAGCTTGATCATAAGCAATCAGGCAACCTGCACTCCTTCCACACCTCTATCACCAGCAGAGCATGGACTAGAAGATGGTCAAATGTAATTGTAATTGTCATCAAACATTTATATAGCGCCACTTCAAGAGAACTCCTCAGAGGCGCTCCCGACCTGACACCAAACCATAATCAAAGAGAATGGTTTTCAAACGCTTGCGGAAAAGGGGCAAAGAAAGACAAAGAAGTTCATTACGGAGACTAATAGGTAACTTATTCCAGAAAGACGGACCGACCATAGCAAAACTTCTATGCAGCACTGTGGAAGATCGAGCCCTAGGAACAACCAGGTCACCATGTGTTGCAGAGCAAGGAAGCTGAGGTCTTCAGTCATCAAGTTTTCAATGACAAATTTTTTCAAGTCCATAATCATTAAATCTTGTGCAAGACCCATGCCCACACCTCCACAGGCTCTCAACTAATCAATAACTACACAAAAATAATAGGATCCTTAGAAAGTATGAACAAAAATCTAGTTACAGACCACAGTATATTGTCATTTATTACCAGAAACTAAGTATTCCTGTAACACTCGTGTTTTCTGAGCAAAAGACATTAATTTTATATGTGACAGGAAAGACCTATATAGGAAAGCTCTTTGCAAATTTGATTAAGACAAACTGCACATATTGACAAAATAATGATATTCATATTACTGAAAACTTTGCGCAATGGCCAAGACCCTGTAGGCAAGGCTGCACACTGACAATAGTGACAAAGACAGCAGAAGGGCATACGGGCAAATCTCTATTCATATCAGTGACCTGTGTTTCATTCCAATTGATTTAAGGCCATTTATTCATTCATTCATTCTTTGTGCATATTTGTATAGCGCATCTTCAAGAGAACTACACAGACGAGCTCGAAAAGGAAGCCATCATTGCAAACCAATTTTTCTGTGTCCTACAACAAATGGGTTTGAAAGAAATTGTGCTGCATAAGACCAAAGTCATATGGAAGTTTTATAAATACGGTATATGCTACTCATTGTCCAGAATGGCCATTTGCATATTGAAAATTAAGTTCATAAACTGATGAAATCAGAGAGTGATGAAATCAGGCATTCAAGAATTATGTGAAAAAATCAGGCTAACACCGCTAAACCTCTTACAAAGGAGTGATACTGATTGCAAGAATTCAAGTACCTTGCAATAAGGTAGGATTCCAAATGACTTCTGGGTTGGTGAATATGTGAAGAAGGGCAGTAAGCCTGTTTCAGGTATGACGTCGGCATGAAAACAGTTTAATATGACATTGCCAAATTCACCGATTCAAGGTTCAGTCAGGAGTGAAAAAAATAGATCAGAAATGAAGTTTCATTTAGAGCAAGAACATCTACTGGACGATCAAAGGTGCTATAATAGAAAGAGGAGAGTTACTGAGGATAGAATGAACATTGAGATGGAAAGACTACAGTTTTACTACAGCATGGAATATTCCCTCTGAAGACTAAAGATCAGCACAATCAGACCGGAATCACATGACTATGATTTACAACTAAGGACAAAAGGAATTTCATCCCTAGGGTTTATACAAAAACATGTACTAGTTCTCTATGTTCTGTAGGAACATTCTGTAACAATGCCGCTATTATTTCAAACAAACTCACTTTTTTCATCTTCCGTATTGCATAATTGTATACTGCAACTTGTGGGGACTTGACAGTCCCACGCTACGGTTCCACAACAACTGGTCTACCGACAACTTGTCTAACGACAACTCGTCTACGGACAATTGGTCTACCGACAACTGGTCTACAGACGACTCGTATTGATGAAATACAAGCAGGATTTAGGAAAATGGTTTCTTAGCTTAAATGGAAGCCGGATTGATGATTTTCATTCATGTATTTCAACATGCATCCAGCTTCTACATCAGATCTAAAAATACTTTCATCCAGCTTCTATTTCTCGCCTGTTATTTTTGTCAATCCAGCTTCTATTTCAGATATAAAAATACCCTCATCCAGCTTCCATTATTTAAGCGTTTTTCATCAATCCAGCTTCTATTTCAGATCAAGAAATATCTTCATCCAGCTTTTATTTCTCATGCGTTATTTTCATAAATCCAGCTTCTATTTCACCGGTAAAAGAACCATCATCCAGATTCCATTTCTCTTGCGTTTTTTCATCAATCCAACCTCCATTTCACCTGTAAAAAACTTTCATCCAGCTTCCATTTCTCAAGCGATGAATCAGTTGTCTGTAGACCACTTGTCGGTAGACGAATTGTCCGGAAACCACTTGTCTGTAGACGAGTTGTCGTGACACCCACGCTACAATGATGTGGGCCCACCACTCCTTCTCATGCATTGGACCTCCATACCGGAACAGTCTTCCATTAACAATTCGTGATGCTGTACTGCATGTGTCTCATGAAACATTCTCAAGGTTACTGAAGTCACACTGGTTCAGAACTATCAGGTAGCTACCGTACATAAAGCGCATTCGTGAGGTTATTGTAAGACGCTATATAAATGTTCATATGCAATAAATACATACATACATACTCTGTAACTGGTTGCGATCTGTCAACCAGATCATTGAATAAATGAAAATTATTTACTTATTACTTATCAAGAACCAGGATTTTCAGCTCAACATCGCCTGAGCGTAGTAGCAGAGGGAGATATGTAATAGTAATTTTTGCCTATTCAATAAACTGGTTGACATACAGCCACTGGCAACGCCATAGGGAAGATAAAAAAAATTTGCTTCATATAGGATGTGACAGCAAAATGTGATATTTACTTGATACATGCTAAGATGAATATTTATAGTAATTGTGAGGCGCAAGAGCAGGTACGAACAGAGCAAATACATGTATTGCATTAGTTATTTGGTCAAATGAATACACATCAGGAGGATAGTAGAATAAATTCAAGCTGACATGAGGTGACGGCTGTTAAGACGAAGTACACACACATGTGACAGAGAACATACAGAAGGTCAACAACAATAATAATAATCGATGCAGAGAAAGATGAGAGAACCAGCTCAGGTGAAACGAGCAACACAGCACACAGCATGCAGCAGTACGGTACTTTAATAGTTTAATATGTCAACGTTTGCCAAATAGGAACTGAATAAGTTTTAACCTAAAATTCACAGCAGGGTCTGAAGATGAAACCACTGTACATAGTCTAAATAAAATCAGTCAAGAATCTGCAGCATAATTATGGGTCAACTGAAAGTTAGAACTTGAGAACCTATGTTTATTAAAGAGATGTGAGGCACACACACACACAACAGATTTGTGGAAAGTATAAATCCTAGTCAGCTATTAAATGAATGGACAATAACAGAGGAAGCAGGATGTCGTACACCAAGACTACCAAGTGCTTACAAAAATACCACAATCATGCAGGTATATATAGAGTATATATACTGTATGTATGCAGACACACATACACACACACATGAACACACATGCATATAATATATATAATTATATATATGCGTGTGTGCATCATATATAAACAGTATTGGACAGCAAGCAATTAACTGGTAAAAGCCAGTACAATGAGTGCACAGATCTTTTGATGATGACATAATGGCTAAAAACTAATTTATGGCTTAATATTATAGGCTCAATTCAGTCGCTAATAAACATTGAGTCTTAATACTGGGCAATTGCTTCCACACAAATAGCAAGCTGACCATTGGTTGGATTACTGTGGGAACATTACAAAACTGATGCACGTACATGATGACAGCGTGCGTGCGTGCGCCACTATAACAGTTTGGCTAAATTGTGAGTCAACTTTGATATTTCAGATTATTTGGCTCCGACTGTGATAGCTCTGCATCAGATTCAAACAATACAAATGCAAAGCCCCATTCAACACTGAATTCATATGACAGCAATATTATCTCAGCATTCCAATCATTATAATCAATATTAAAGTCTGCTAGTTTCTTATTATATCATCAGAACAATTATTATGTTTCTTCAAGGCAAACACTTTAAAGTATTCAAGAGAAATTGAAGTGCTACATAATTACACGTAAAACATTTTGAGATATGATCAAAAATTCAAATTGTTAATAACTATCTCTGCCTTACTAATGGAATATCTGTAACGACAAAAGTGGTTGGCAACAAGTTCATGGGTCAAAGTGACCATGATAAATTCACCAGACAGTTTACGTGATCAACTCGCCACACATTTAATATGCATAGTCAATTATTGACATAATTATATCTATTGATGCAAAGTCCTGCGATTCTGTGGCTTCTAAACTACTTTCTTCCACTTGGCCTGGATTGGGAGTGCCACTGAGTAGGAATCTTGAAGCGGCGCTGTATAAATTCGGATTGATGGAGCGCTGTTTGACTGAAAGGCATATAAGCTAAAAAAAATGGAAAACTTAAACCATAACTCGCAAGGCCGTAGCCAGGATTTTATTTCGGGGGGTGTTTCTTCGGGCGCCGAAAAATTTTGATGTCTTTTTTTAGTCGTCCGGTCGAAATCTCGGAAAACCATACTATTTTTAATGCCAAAAGGTTGATTTCCTGGCCAAAAAGTTTTTTAAAAGTCATTCGACTGAAATTTCGTTCCTTTCATTTGGGGTGGGTGTTTTTATGGTTTTATTTCATAGTTTTTACATCATGTGCTAGTAAATGCATCATATTATTTCTTACATTTTTCAATTCGGGGGGTGTTCAAACACCCAAAACACCCCCCTAGCTACGGCATTGATAACTCGTCTTAGCAAACACAAAATGGACTATTCATATACAGGGTGAGACATAAAAAGTAATCCCCTACAGATTTTTCCAATAAATTATCTTGGCCAAAAATAAGAATTTTTCACATCAAGTTTTGCGGGTTTGAAAGTAATTCACATCTACATACAGAAGTCAAATTTCATCGAAATATTTTAAACAAAACAAAAGTTAGATCACTTTTAGCAAGCCCACCCGCTGCTTTTTAATGATGAAAAATGTAACGCAATAGAAAGTAATAAAAACCGGTTTCATTAAGTCACATCCCAAATAATTATCAAATAGACTTGATATTACCAGATGATTTTAAGAAACAGGCTACCAGCACAGCTGCGCGTCACTGAGAAGTTACTTAGCAAGATGACAATCAAATTGGTAAATAAGGAATCTGTCAGATTAATCAACAGGTCCATCAAGAACTTCGCAAAAAACTCAAAAGAAGTTTTGGCACTGGTGGTGGGCACATTGAACACAAGACTTTGTGAAGCACTACCAAGTTCATTTGACAACAGTTATTTGAGATGTGACTTAATCAAATCGTGTTTTTGCTACTTTTTGATGCGTTTTGTTTTTGAATCATCAAAAAACGGTGGGTGGCCTCACTAAAAGAGGTATAACTTTTGTTCTGTTTGAAATATTTTGATGAAATCCGGCCATCATGTGCAAATATGAATTGTCTTTAAGACCGTAAAATTTCATATCGAGATTCTTACTTTTGGCCAAAATATTGGCAAAAAATCTAGGATTTTTTTGTGCACCCTGTACATGTGCAATTGTACATCATCGCATGTCTACTTAGGCAGTGATTTTTTATTCAATATTACCACACGTAGGTCAGTATACATAATAATACGCATGAATTCATAAGTATATGCACATTGATATAGTTAATGCAAGGTGCAGCATATATTAGATGCCTACAGTATTGTACATCTGTCAGTGGTCCTTAGAACTGAAGGCAGCTCTGTTCAGCCAACAGTTGATCAACGCCCACCTTGAGCAGATAACAAGCCCACACATCATTCTTTCTAAGGCAGAGCCACAAAACCATGGAGAAAAGGAGTAGGAGGACGAGGACGAGGAGGAGGAGGAGGACGACAAGGAGGAGAGAGACCATCCTTAACAGGGCACCTCAATTCAGTTCATTGTTCCAAAAACAAGCAAGAAAAGTCAGACAGAAACACAATTTACGCAAATAAACTTATGAAGAGACGTAAATGGGACCAAATGGGACCAAAGTCCTTTGGTCCCACTAAATCAGTGGGGCACAGTGGTGTAGTGGTGGCATCAGTGCCTTGGAGCTGGAGGGTTAGGGAGTCGAGCTGTGAGCTTAGCCTAAGCATATGACTGATTGAAGGAGAGAGAGACGTTGTTTTGGGAGGTGCATGACCATGAGCAGTGAGTTGCTTATACATGTAGTCCAGGTGATAGTTCAGACAAATGCATGAACTATGGTAGTGAAGACATTAGACTGATTGTCTGATGTCTCTGAGCCGCCTCAGTTGAAAAAAGTAGAGCGGATCAAGTTAGATATGTGCTCCTTAAACGTGAGTGAGGAGTCAAGAGTTATTGGCATCTCATTCGAGTGCTTGATATCACATGCAAGTGATTTGGCATCTAATGGAAGCAATTGGAATCTCGTGCAAGTGATTGACATCTCATTTGAGCGATTCGCATATCATGCAAGTGACTGGCATCTCATGCAAGTGATTAACATCTTCTCCTTACGACTGATTGCACATATAGAGCAAAGTCTAACCTTGTCGTATCTGTCAATTATGTCCAGCCTTTCCTTTGTCGCATGTGCAAGTCGCACCTTTTCCTCAATTGTTAACGTTTGATCTGAAATCAAATTTCAAGAACACTCAGTTGATGTGTAGCATCTTTACGCACCGTATTAAGTGTACATAAATCTACAGGGCATTTGCAGTAAATCAAACTTACCGTTTCTAGGCCGGTCTTACCTTTTGTCCCTAGTATTACTAATCCAGATAATTTCTAACTGTGCCAACATGTGCATCAACAGCACAGGGAATAAGACGCACACAGACAAGAATGAAATTGCAAGCCCATCAGCGTTTCCCTCTATCTCACCCAATCCAGCCTCTTATCAGCCATTTTGTGTGTGACCAGTTTGTAAAGTGTGCTATAATAATGTTCTCTGCTATGTACAGCATACATGCACGCATCTCACCTGGTCTAGTATATACCGTACTTGGGAGCTGAGCGAATAGCTCACAGCACTGTCTCATAGTTCACAAAATCTAATATTCAAATCAGACAAGGTCCTTCTCTATCGTTGCTCATCTCTCATGCCAGCAAAAACATCATGCATGATCAAAGTATAAAACGTATGACTTTGATGTTCCTCACACCTAAACAATATTGGGCTCTCGGCGTTTTCAGTGGCTGGTTGCAGGCTCTGGAACTTGGAATGACTGCCCTGTTCTGTGCCTACCATCAGTTCTGTATTAAATGTCATTCAGAACTAAGTCTAAAATAAAATGTGATTCAGCTTGCTTAATCGCAATCATAAATTTATACAGCACCACTTCAAGAGAAACTCCTCAGAGGTACTCCCGACTAAACACCAAACCACAACCAAAGAGAATGGTTTTCAAACGCTTGCAGAAAAGGGACACAGAAAGACAAAGTTCTACGTTCATCATGGAGATGGATTGGCAACTTATTCCAGATAAATGTACCAACCATAGCAAGCTTTTATGCAGCACCGTGGAAGATCAAGTCAACCTTCTGGTTTCTGTGACTTAACGGATTTCAATCTCTAGAGATGATTATGACTGAGTACAAAGTAACTGTAATTGTAATTACAGCAATTTCTATAGCATCGTCAGTCGTAAGCTACTTCCAGGTTGCTTTACAAACACTTTATATTATACAGTCAACGCAAATGCTAATGCTCAGAGTTGTATAGCAGGCACATCATTTTTAAACTGTTCTTTATGCTTTGGCCTGCAAGAAAAGTCTAAATTCTGTTTCCAGGCACATGGACCAGTGACTCAAAAGACCCGATCATCTGATTTAGTGTTGGTATGAAACACATGACTTACGCAACATGACAACAGCTCCACAAAAAGAGTCCTTAGATTAGATTAGAAGATTATACTGACTGACTATGAAAAAGATATGATGCTGGCATGCAGAGAGGGAAGGAGAAAACAAGGGCGATAAATTTTTCTAGTAAGAATTTTTCATGTCATGGAAACTGTAAATTCCATGATCTTTGACACTTGGCTTCAATATCCTGAATTTGCCAAATGCCACGAATTTTGATGTGATTTTTAGGCAAATTTCAGCTTGTTGTGATTTTCACCATTTTACTAAATGCTACCGTAAATTTAGAAGTTTTCCCACGAATTTCTACTATCCTTATCCATGGTGGTTTGTGAGTTAACAGCTACTAACTCAATTTGGGCAAGTTGTAAAGTCTGGGAGATAATATGGTCTGCAAACGAGTGCTGAACTTCAAATAATTCGTTTAATATTTTTCCCAAAACCTACTTGCCCGAAAGACAGAAACAACAGAAATTTTGGGGGCACTTGTCTCTCTGACCCAGGGGCGCAACCAGAACATTTTCCTGGGGGGTGCTCAGAATTGATTGTGTAATCTGAAAGACTGAAAGACCGAAAGTTCACTTACCCGGGCTACCCCCCCTCCACCTCCACCCACAAAAACTCATCGGATTTGGATAAATTGCGTGGGTCACCTTTTTGACCCGGGGGTGCTCAAGCACCCCCCAGCACCCCCCTAGTTGCGCCACTGCTCTGACCCTCCTGCCTCCTACACCTATGCCTCTGTTAGACAGATTCCCTGAGGAGAACGGAGGAGTCTTTGGGGAGAATGAAAAGAAGAAGGACAAGAAGCTGGTGATACTGATAAAACTAACCGATGCAGATGCTGGCTTCTCTGCTGCACAGCAGACCACGGAACCATAACACTTGAGATGAGGAAAGCAGCAGACACTTCAAGAGCAGCAAATTGGCCGCATAAACAACTTGTGTCTGTGTCTCACAACTCTATACATAGACATCCATCAACCGATGGACAGCAATGGCGACGGATGCAGTTGGGCGTCGAGCAGCTTATCGAATGGATGTGCCCTAAAACGGACACGTTACTATATGGTGCGCAACCAACAGACGGCATCCCTCATCTCAACATTGGCGACCTCAGCGTCTGTGGGTCTTCGATCTGACCCGTGACTGCTGTCCGCGACCTCAGTGTCATACTGAAATCCGACCTCTCCATGTGGCATCACTTGGTGCAAACCGTTGGATGCTGCTTTCGTCAACTCCTCCGCTTCCTGAGAAGCTGCATCAGATCAATGCATCAGATCAATGCATCAGATCAATGCATCAGATCAATGCATCAGATCAATGCATCAGATCAATGCATCAGATCAATGCATCAGATCAATGCATCAGATCAATGCATCAGATCAATGCATCAGATCAATGCATCAGATCAATGCATCAGATCAATGCATCAGATCAATGCATCAGATCAATGCATCAGATCAATGCATCAGATCAATGCATCAGATCAATGCATCAGATCAATGCATCAGATCAATGCATCAGATCAATGCATCAGATCAATGCATCAGATCAATGCATCAGATCAATGCATCAGATCAATGCATCAGATCAATGCATCAGATCAATGCATCAGATCAATGCATCAGATCAATGCATCAGATCAATGCATCAGATCAATGCATCAGATCAATGCATCAGATCAATGCATCAGATCAATGCATCAGATCAATGCATCAGATCAATGCATCAGATCAATGCATCAGATCAATGCATCAGATCAATGCATCAGATCAATGCATCAGATCAATGCATCAGATCAATGCATCAGATCAATGCATCAGATCAATGCATCAGATCAATGCATCAGATCAATGCATCAGATCAATGTCTTTCGATGAACTGCAAAGGCGGCCATCGCTTCTTTCTCACATTGGACATTTGCTTCTTCTTCAAGTTCTCTGCCCCTTGGCAGGTTTCAACTTCCAATGATGCCATGCTTCTCTTTGCTGTGCTTTCCTCTTCAGTTCGTTGTATCCTTCAATCATCATCCATCCCAGCATCATCTGTCTTGGTCTTCCTCTCTTTCTTTTCCCTCCAGACAGTTACTTAATGAAAAATTTTCCAGCAAATGTGCACCTGTGAATAAGCTGATGCCCTGCAGGTAGCTTTAGAGCAGGGGTTATTCTAAGAAATTTTTAGAACTGCACAAAACGACCTTTTTAGTCGTCCGAACCAAATGTTTGATCGTCGAAATCCCGTGAAAATCTTACCATTTTGAAATTTTCCCGGCCCCATAAAAACTGATGACCCTTTTTTAGTCGTTCGTTCACTATAACACTATGAGTTACTGCACAAAATCTTATTTTCAACTGCACAAATTTCTTTTCCAACTACACACTTTGTGTCCAGCTGCACGTTAAAATAACCTCTGCTTTAGAGTACCGGTAGTACTAGTACTTCAAAAATTTGGGGTTAAGGATGAACTTGTGTCAGACTAATGCATAATTCATGTGATGTGTGACATGCAAAAAAGAAACATGAGCCATCTTAGTCATTTGATTTGATTTGTTTCGAAGGGACCGAGTAGAACGGAGAGATGGTGGAATTGCCATTTATTGTAAAACCCAATTTATACAGACTGATATTTTCCTGCCACAGGTAGGAGCGGTCCCACCGGAGCTGGACATCCTGTGGATTAAAATGGTCATCGGAGGGAATTTACATTATGTGGCAGCCATCTACCATCCTCCAAAACCAAAATACAATACTGAACATTTTATATCCAGCATAGAGGTGACCCTTGAGGAGATCTTATCATTCAACGAAAGAGGATTTGTATGTTGTCCTTGCTGGAGACTTCAACCAATTACCATCAGCAAAGATTCTCGCGATGGGATTGCGAGCAGAGTTTGATGGACCATCACACGAGGGACACTCGTTGGACCACATTTACAGCTCCGGAAAGTTTACACTGTGTGCACAGCAATTAAGTCCAATTATATTAAAACTAAACAACACTCCGCTGTGATTACATCATCCGCTCCTATCTCTGTTGAATCTGTTGATGCCATCAAACTCTGGAAGAAAAACCGCCCGGTTACGTCCACGAACTCCAGGTAAATTTGCGAGATGTCTGGCACATCTTGGAGAGCAGAGTTGGAACTTTATTACAACTGGCAACTCACCGGCGGAAGCCTTCACTGCCTTCTACACTTACCTAACAGCAGTGCTCGATCTTTACTTCACCCTTCGAAGCATTGTGATGAAAGATACAGACCCACCTTATATGAGTCCAGCTGTAAAGTACCTGATCCGCAAGCGAAGCAAACTGCGTAAGAGGAATCAGAAAAAAGCCGCTGATGCCGCTCCTCTCTGCTCTCTTCATCGCTCACTGTGCACGATCTTTGAGTCATCCTTGACTCAGCACTGTCCCTCAAATCTCAGATCTCAGCAGTCATCTCTCGGGCCATGTTTGTTTCATCTCAGTAGAACCTAACAGCTCCGCTCTACTCTTGACTCAGCATCACTGAAAACACTGATTCACTGCCTTATTCTGACACGACTTGACTACAGCTCAGTACTTTATGATCTTTCTCAATGCACACTGCTTCCTCTAACTAGAATACCCCATCAGGCTGCAAGACTGTGTCTTGGACTCTCTTACCAAGTCCACGTCACACCTGCTCTTCGTTCTTTACACTGACTTTTTGTCTGTGAGCCTACTCGCTTCAAGCTGGCACTCCTCATGTACAAAGCACACACAGATCATCTGCCATCCATCCCACTTATTCTCCATGGTCACACCTTGCAATTCTGTTAAAGGTCTCTTTTTTCGATCAGCATCTGCTGGAAAGTATGTTGTTCCTGGTACACGTCTTGTCTTTGGTCAGCGTTCTTTCACATTTGCTGGTCCCTTCATCTGGAACTCTCTCCTCCTCATGTTAGTAACTCTCTTAGCGAGACTGTCCTTCGCTCCAAACTGAAAACTTACCTTTTCCAGTCTTCCTATGGTTGTTAATGGTCTGCCAAACTTCAGTGAGCTTTTAAGGAGGACATTATCAAATTTCAGTTGTATTGTATTGCATTGCATGGCTGCAAGAATCAGCTTTTCAATAAAGCCAAACAAAAAGGTCCGACAATCGGCTTAAAATCATTTTTTTCTAAATCCGACAATCAACGATCCAAACAACGATGTTAGCGACCTGAATGAGCATATTATATATATATTATATATATATATATATATACACACACACATATCATATCATATATATATATATAATTAATCAGCAATAGTCACCAACAGACAGAGAGGGTTTGCAGGTCACAATGATTCCGCCATTGCCAACCATATCA
Organism: Lumbricus rubellus; assembly: GCA_945859605.1. Lineage (NCBI taxonomy): Eukaryota > Metazoa > Annelida > Clitellata > Crassiclitellata > Lumbricidae > Lumbricus > Lumbricus rubellus. The sequence goes on from OX243828.1 coordinate 28,400,091, forward strand.
ACACCTGCTTCTGCTATTACCAGATACTGCTTTCAAGCACACAAATGCTGATTCAGAAATGCTAATCTAGAAAAAAAGTCAATAACACAGGAAGTGGCCAATCCAGATAATTCCGGGTTGTGGCATATCAACTGATATTAACTGAACATTGAACAGGTCAACTGGTGTTAATTAGGGTGTGCTGTTCAAAAGCTGAAAAGGAAGTCCTGGGGAAATCTGTTCTCGTCAGGTGCCAGCCCTAAAACCTATTGCAACACAGTACAATCAAAAATAGATTAGCAATGCCAACAGGATACACAACTCAATCTGCCTTGTAAGCAGAACTGGCCCTACCTAAAATTGTGCCACAAGCAAAACATACATTTGGTATTTGGTCCATCCCACGTTACAAGACAACATTGATGAACCATGAAAAACATTTCGTTCAACTGAGTTATTTCTTATTAGTACCTATGGTAAACGCTGGAAAATTTAAATTTTAGCGAGAAGTAAAAGCAAAACCACTTGGAATTAGCGAAAAATCTTAAAATTTAAAACACCTAAAGCTTTTCTTGTAAAAATGGTGTCCCAGATTGTGGCACCACAGGCAACAGGTGCCTGCTTTGCTTGTGCCTAAGGCTGGCCCTGCTTGTAAGTAAACAATCCAAATTTAGTTAATACACTTAACAAGTAATAATCGACAACATGCTCACCACCACTCCAAGTCAAAAGCATAATATTGCTATGAAATGGAATTTATAGAAAACTACTTCAGAAGCGCATTAGAATCGACTCGGAATCGACTACATAAGTTTGCATATTACATATGCACGACTGCACAAGTTTACACAAAGCACAAACTGCCATGAAAACGGGTGCTGCACATGAAGGCATTTGAAATAAGTAGGAATCCCCTTATAGGGCACTTATTCTCCTGTGTTGCAGCTCTTGCGTTGCATAGAATACAACTTCGACAGTGCAGAAAATGAATGAAGAAGACGTGCACTCACCCATTCTCAAATCTGCAGCATCTCAAAGTCCAACTTCTTTTGGTAAAGTCTAAGAAATAAAAAAATTGAGTATACATACAGTACTCTTACTAGAAACAATAACTTATATTATTAAATCACAGACTTTTCAAAACGAATTTCTCTTCTTCGTCCGTGTTTTGAAATCGAGTTAATTCAGCTCAATCTGTTGCTTAGCAACCAAAGTAACCAGTAAAGTTAAGGATGCCAGCCAAAGAAATTTTCAATACCAAATCACAGAATTTGAAGTCCAGACCAAAATGATGAAAGGTTTCGGTCTTTCCACCATGCTACTAAATCAACAGGTATGGGCACATGAAAATGTGAGTTATGGTATGGTATAAAGGTAGATAAAGCTAAGTAAGGCAAAATAAAAACAAGGCACAAATAGGATAACAACGGTTAAGACATGGTAAAGCAAAGCAATGTAAGGAAATGTAAGATCGAAGCACGCAAGGAACTGATAATGTATCAGAGAAATTTAAATGAGGCGTAAAAAAAATTGTTGTGTTTCCGGTAACCCGACCGACCCATTTTTACGGCCGCGACTCAAATATTTTTGTTAAAAAATTTTATTTTAAAAAAAAAAAATTCAAAAAACATTTTTTTTTAATTTAAAAAAAAAAGTTTTTAAATTTTTTTAAAAAAAATTCCAAAAAATATTATTTTAACATTTGTATTGACATAACATAAGAGACGTCAACAAAATGATATTAATAGGACTGTTTCTAGAGCAGTTTTAGGTGCAGACAGTCGGGAAATAGGCAGTTTATACTTGCTCAGAACACGTATTTTGTTTCAGCGTGCAAAAAAGACTAGTGGGGTATACTTTTTCGGATAGTCTCTGCATAAAAATATTTTACCAAAATAAAAATATTTTCCGACCTACCTACCCAATTTTTTTTGGCTCTGTTACCGGAAACACAACATTTTTTTTAGGCCTGATGTCCACACATTGAATTGAAGTGGTTGTATTTGCATATCGACAAAGTAGTCCTCAAAACCTTGAACCATGGACTGTACTGTATAGGTACATGAAAACATATATAATGTTCATTCCAAGCACCATAGTTAATGCTGCTGTATGCTGCTTTCCCTCTCTAACAGCATGTAGCCTGAAAAGGCATGGTGCACAGGTTGAATTCAATGGGACAGCTTTTCCATACAGATTACACACAGCTTTCTACCCAACAATCCCAGGCTCATTCATATTGGGATAAACTGTTAACACACTTGATATTCTTGAAGAACTTGGAGGCCAAACTGAGCAGCAAGGCCACACCTTCAACAGCTGGCACCAATTTGCTCACAATGTTATATAAAATGCATGAAAATGGATCAACAATGAACCACAGTACCCAGATATGACCCCAGAAGCAGTGGAAACAGAATGAACAGCTACAGTAGTTCTAATTACACCCTAGGAGAAAAAAATCTAATATTGTATCACAGCTTGCTGAGCATTATCATCGTTCTATTATTAACACTCTTTTATGCATTGTTGCATGCATTTTGTACTGTGCTGATGAAGATTACCTGCTTGCTTGCTTACTTATTCACTTACACAATAACTTAAGACCGTAAATGACAATCCAGATCATAATTAACTTCTTCAAAATGTGAGAAATTCAAAGGACTGCCTTGAACTACCAAGCAACACCCAGGCAACTGAAGCCTAAGTTCTTAGTACTGGAAGACACCAGATATCTGTCACTGCAAGTATCGTAATCGTAATCTCGAGACTTCTACATCGCCCACAAAAGTGAAGTCGTGGGAACCAGCGTATTCACAGGCGCTTAATCAAAACAAAATCGATATGCAGCGGGTCAAGTCCGGAGAGTCAGGCAGGCAGACAGATGGACGGCTAAGGTGGGTGATGCTTAGGGTTGAAATGACGAGGGATGTGAGGAGAATCAGAAGAATCAGGATAGGATTTGCGGAAGAGCAATGTTTTCAGTTTTGAGTGAAAGACCTGTGGGGAGAGAGCGGGCGATGGAGTTTTGGTGAGCTCGTGTGATGGGTCGGAAGTTTGCCGAAGTGCTGGCGGAAGTTTGTTCCAAAGAGGTGGAACGGCAATGGCTATGGAGCAGTTTGCGAATTTCAGCGATGAAGTGATGGGAGGGCGAAGCAGTGTAGTGGAGGATGAGGAGCATGTTGAACGAAGTGGCTGGATGGTGAACAGCTGACGAAGGTAGAACGGCTGGGATGATTGAAGTGTATTGTAAGTGGATGAGAGGACTTTGTATTCAATGCGTTCACCACTAGACTACTGTGCAGGGTGCTCCCTGTGAGCCTCAGGAACATTTTTCATTAAGAAAACTCTCCACAAGAATCTGCACCAGGGTTTAAAGTAGGTGGGAACGCATGGGACCCACTGCTCTCGAATTTCTTGGCTTGCGTTCCCACTGCTCACCGTGCATGGAACCCTGGAAGCATGGGCGTTTCAGGACTATAAAACTTCAACAGCGTTCCCACTGCTCACAGTTGGCGTTCCCACTGCTCACCCAAACCACTTTAACCACTGATCTGCACCTAAATTGAGCAATTAAAATTTAGTATATACTTATGAACATGTTAGTCATTCAGTTCAGCCTGATTGCCAGAGCTCAAAAACTCTGCTGTATACCTCTTGAATTTCTCTCCCACAGACAGAGCATAACTGTGAAAAGTAAACTGTATGCCAAGAACCAACTTATATTTCTTTATCAGTGCAGAGTTTCTTACTAACTTTGGCAATTTATAAAAAGAAATGGTTTACAGCGCTGCCACACGCCACTTTATACAGTATACAATGTATAAACAGTATATATTCAAAACATAAACAAACACAGCGCCTTATCTATGTAATCCTTACTACTGTGCTGTGTAAAACAGTAGCTAGAGAAGCAGTCATACAAATAAGCACAGCTCCAGAACACTGAGGTATACATGTACAATTGTGCATGGTATTACAAAGGGAGCACCCTGCACAGTAGTCTAGTGGTTAGTATCCTGAAACATCATTGAAAGGGTTGAGGTTGAAATCATTGCAAGAGCAGAAAGGCATTAAAAAGTTTTGATTCATTTCAACTCCTAACCAAACTCAGTATAAGTGCCTGTGAGATATGAGCCACTAGAATGTGGAATCCGATGTGTACAGGGTGCGCCAAAAAAAGGACTCCCTAAGATTTTTGCCAATATCTTCACCAAAAATAAGAATTTCTAAATGAAATTTTAGTCTTAAAGACAATTCATATTTACACCCGATGGCCAGATTTCATTAAAATATTTCAAACAAACCCAACGTTATACCACTTTTAGTGAAGCCACCCACCGTTTTTTGACGATTCAAAAATCCGACGCAACGAAAAGTGACAAAAAATCAATTCAATTATTCTGGCCAATATAGTAAGAATATCGAACTGAAATTTTACAGGCTTAAAGACAATTCATATCTGCACATGATGGTCAGATTTCAACAAAATATTTCAAACACAACAAAAGTTATTCCACTTTTAGTGAGGCCACCACCCATTTTGTGACGATTCAAAGACGTAACACAGCAAAAAGTAGCAAAAACACGATTTTATTGTGTCTCATCTCAAACAATTGTTATCAAATAGCTTTCATATTGTCAGATGATCATTATTATTACTATTTAAAAAGAAACAGGGTACCAGCGTAGCTGCACGTCACTGAGAAGTCACTTAGCAAGATGACAATAAAAATTGGTAAATAAGGAATCTGTCAGATTAATCAACAGGTCCATCAAGAACTTTGCACAGAGACTCAAAAGAAGTGTTGGCACTGGTGGTGGGCACATTGAACACAAGTTGTGAAGCACTACCAAGTTCATTTGACAACAGTTATTTGAGATAAAACAAAATAAAATTGTGTTTTTGTTACTTTTGGTTGCGTTTCGCCTTTGAATCGTCAAAAAACGGTGGGTGGTCTCACTAAAAGTGGTATAACGTTTGTTCCGCTTGAAATATTTTGATGAAATTTGGCAATCATGTGTAAATATGAATTGTCCTTAAGCCTGTAAGATTTCATTTCGAAATTCCTACGCACGACCAAGATATTAGCAAAAAACCTAGTTTTTTTTGCGTTTCGTTTTTGAATCGTCAAAAAACGGGGGATGACCTCCCTAGAAGTGACATAACTTTTGTTCTGTTTAAAATATTTCGATGAAATCTGGCCATCCTGTGTAAATATGAATTGTCTTTAAGACTGTAAAATTTCATTTCGAAATTCTTACTTTAGGCGAAGATATTGGCAAAAAACCTAGAGGGGTCTTTTTTTGGTGCACCTGGTAGGTCCATGGTCCGCTGTGCCTGCACCTGGACCATGGAGCTGTGCTAGAGTTACAAGTGAGGACATTGGCCATACCCTATCATTGGAAAGACCAGTGGTGAGCCTGTCAAACTAACATAGAAGAGGTTCGGCCAAGCAGCAGTGGCACCCTCTCTCAGGTGCCGAAGTTAGAATACAAGTATGGACTGACCATTTTCTTTCTCTAAACTGTAGAGCTATTGGCCATGCACGAACCACTAGTAAATCAAGAGGGGGAGGGATGGTTGGACGTTCTTTTCAGCCACAGCAATGCGTGGCCGGGTACAGCTAGTTATTTGCATAGAAGACTGGTACTTTGAAAAACTGCTGCATGTTACTAAGACGTCCAATGTCCATGCAGCCTATAATTACCATCTTTTGTCTCAAAACATTCCTATGATATAACCATAGTTTCTCCCTTTAAAGAAAAAGCAAAAGAAGTTTCTGATGACGAAGACAGTGAATGCAGCACATTACAATGTCAGCTTCATCAGTCACAAAATTCAGTCAGACTTTGCAACAGGTGATGAGTACGATGAACTGACAATTTAAGAAGGAAGTCTGTATCGAGTTTTTGGTCATAGATGTGTTATAATAATAATTCATACATTCAAATTGAACAAAATGATATTCCCATCATTAGTCAAAATTGAAATAAATATTCATCAGGATGAGTTACCATTACTAAAGCTGATAGTCAACCAACCTAGTTATACCATCAATTGGCAACTCTTAATTAATGTCTGTCACTCGTAGATTTCCCATCATTTATTCACCTCAGCCACAAGTATATTCTTCAAGCACAGCTTAGCACGCGAATGCATTTGAGGAATATACTTAATTAAAGGATGAAAAATTACCTCACATTACTTTTCCAGACTAGACGGCTGCTACATGATGGACAGATCTATCCTTTCAGGTTTCAGCATCATGATGAAGGAAATACTGGAAATGCATTGACACACTAAGAATCAAATACATGTTGTCAATAAAACTATAGAACTAAAAGGGTTACACTAGAAACTTTAGCGCAAGAGGCTGACAAAAAATGCAAACTGCATCAGGAACAAACATCACAGAGAATTAAATGCAATTTATGTACTTTTCCTGTGTAAATATTATTTAATGTGGTCAGGAATGGTTGCAAGCACAGTTGATCTGTGGCATCAACAAGAAACATTGGCTTCTCAAAATCAATGCACTCAAGTCTTTCTTAGTCCAAGTCAGCCCACCACCATAACACTAATCATCATAACATTAGTCATCCTATGAACAACATCGCTGTTTGCCTCAAACCAAGAAATTAGGCAATGCAATGCAAAATGCATGGATCCATGTTGCAATGCAAAATGCATGGATTCATGTTGCAATGCAAAATGCATGGATCCATGTTGCAATGCAAAATGCATGGATCCATGTTGCAATGCAAAATGCATGGATCCATGTTGCAATGCAAAATGCATGGATCCATGTTGCAATGCAAAATGCATGGATCCATGTTGCAATGCAAAATGCATGGATCCATGTTGCGGCCGTTTAATAAAGACTTTCTGTCTTGAGTGCAGTCCTACATTCCGGTCATTATTGATTTTCTGGGCACTGATAATTTATTGATTCTGTTGAGACACTTTGGACATTCCTCGTGGATTGTCTGAAGTTCATATCAAGCAGACATCTTTGCTCGAATCAACAGAGGAATATGGAGCAGGACAAAAACTGAACTGGCTCTACCATAACACTTTTTAAAATCAATATCTCTGATGGATCGCTTGCCAAACCAGACTCACTGCTAACCCGTAGGATGTCAGTTTGAATTCCTGCTTTAATAATCCATTAACAGCACTTTAATTAGTACCAGCTCTAGTATACATACACTGTATGTACACATATGTATTATGTATTGTATATATTTATGCATGTTTGGTTGACTCCATGGTAGTGCTGGGAGGAGTTACCATAGCCATGAATCTATGGGCTGCTCAGCACATTGATTAAGTCCCAAGAAATTTGCGCAAACAAATTGATAAAATGTACACCAAAAACGACGAATTTGCACGAATTTTGCACATTAAAAAATTATAAAGTACATTATTGTTCAATTAATCATGTACCAAAGAGTTTGTGTTATTTAGTGAACAGCTTTGGTATCTTAGAAATTAGACAAGGGGCCGTCCATAAAGTATGTCACGCTCGAGGGGGGGGGGTTTAAGAAAGTGCGACAGTTTGTGACAGGGGGAGGAGGTCAGGCCATGTGTGACGTCACACATTTATTTTTTTTAAATTTATTTCTAATTCTTTTTTATATTTTTTTTGTAGAATTTAATAGCTTTAAGAATAATTTTCACACATTTTGTGAAACATTTGAATTAGTTTTATGTCAAAATAGCATGAAATGCGTATCTCCTGAATGTGGAAATTTCATATTTTAGTACAGTTTAATAGTGAAGTGTGTTTTAGATTAAATTTTAATGAGGTAATAATTAAGAACAAAACTTGATCGAAAGTATGACGTACTTTAGGGGGGGGTGATCGAAAGTGTGACGTACTTTAGGGGGGGTCCGAGATTTGTGACAGTTTGTGACCGGGGGGTCAAAAATAGCGTGACATACTTTATGGACGGCCCCCAATCTGCTAAAATTGCAGAAATAAGATTACTACAACCATGAAATCAAAGAATTCAGACGATTGCAAAGAATTTTAATTTTGCAAAATCTATGCACACCAAAATCTATGCTCGTTACAGATACAACTTCAAGACAGTGTATGCTTATATTATAATCAATCACCAAGTTACACAATGTGCTGAATAGTAGTCATCCGTCTTCATTCATTCATTCATTCAGAGCATTTATATAGCGCCCCTTCAAGAAACTACTCAGGAGGGGTTCATATGTAGCCTCAGCCCTATAAGTTAAATGAATTCGTTCCATCACAAGCCAAAACACCACGCAACGCTAGTGTTTGTGTGACTGCTTTGAGAAACTTCATGTAACGCGTTTTATTGTGTGGACATGAAGTTCTGGGATTTTTTTATACAATTACAAAAATAATGCAGTTAAAGGACAAAAACAGCACCCAAGGTTTTGTGCTTATATAGTGCTGGTCTAAGTCCTCTGCGAGTCTGCATCCTATATACTCATGTAGTAAATTTCACTTGATAAAATATAATTGTTCCTGATATATAAGCTAATTATAAAATGATTGATACATGTATGCTGCTCCAGTAAAACAATTTACAACGCTAAAACAATGGATTGCCATATATTTGGTTTTTAACAAATTATAATGCTTGCATACACTCACTCTTTAATTTACTTTCCTTCACAGAAATATCGGGCTATTGATCAACGTAGGCCAGAGCAGTGAGCACTCTATTCTGTTCCTTTCTGGTGAGGCCATATTTGTTTACTCGCTGCATATCGGTGACCGAACCACTGTACACCTCTACCGCTTCATCAGAACTAATGCAATTTCCAAGATAGCATATAAACGGCATTGGAGATTTTGCAATATTCCCATAATTAGTAAATGCATGGTAGATCGGACATTGTGGAGCATGGTGGTGTAGTGGGTATGTTCATTGCCTTGCAACCGGAGGGTTGCAGGTTCAAATCCACCTCAAGGTACTGCGTAGGGACCTTGGGCAAGTCCTTCACTTGCAATTGCTCAGCGCTTCGGCTTGAAACTCTGATGCAGTGTCCGCGCTGTAGTTAGGAGCGCCTCTGAGTAAAGAGAGCTTGAAGGGGCGCTATAACAAGTATGCATACAATACAATACAATACAATACATACAATGGTTAGCGGCCAAGGGTTAAAATGAAAATACAGCCATGTATGTGTAATAGGCTTCAGTGAGGCTAGAATGTTCAGACATATGCCATCAGAGTGTAAACTATAAAGGCATTTGCACCGTAGCCAGGTGACTTGCTCAGTAATTTTAAAGGCTACATTGACGGTTTTGAACAAAAGTGATTCGTTCATTCATTCATTACCGTTACTTAAGAAGCCCGCTCCCAATCCAACCACGGTGATACAAATAGGTCTTTAGGAGCCGGTAAAACAAGGAGTATATAGATCTCCAAATGAAGACTATTCCACACAGATGGAACAACAACTGAGAGCAGTGTGAGTCAGATATTTGGGGCAAGAAACGCTGAGCTTTGATGATCCTCAACCACAAAGTCTCATTTCAAACGAATTAAACCCCACAACCGACATTGTCCCATCCCACCAACCACACCCCAAGATGGCAAAAATGACAAAATCAACCGTCGTAAGGCACGTGGACTAGTAGTGCGCTAAAACTTTTGCGAAAATGTACAATCGGGGACCGCTATTAATAGATCTTACGTAATATTTTCAATTTGTTGGAAAGAGTGACGACACTAACCCTAATTCTAACCCTAACCAACCCTCACGACGCCTAACCTGAGCCCTAAACGACCCTCACGACGCCTAACCTGAGCCCATACCGACCCTCACAACGCCTAAAATCTATTAACCCCTTTACCGTGAACCCCGAGTTAACTCGTCCAACGTTAACTATTGTGCAGCGTGATCCCCGAGTTAACTCGTCCACGCGGTATGCGTCTATTCGCCGGCCGTGTATCACGAATAAACTCGCCCAAATGGCATAGGTGACTATAATTATGTTTCACGATTGTACTAACGGCTTTCCATATAATAAATTACGTCATTTGCTGGGCGGAAAACAAGAAAATATAAACATAGTTCGCTAGAAAATGGATGATCGAACGCGTTTTGGGTTGCGAGCGTGGGTTGTCTAGTGAAGAACTACAACGTTTATTGCTTGAAAGTAATGATATTTTGTCCGATTTGGACATTGATGATGATAGTAAATTTAGTTCTAGTTCCAGTAAGGTTATTGACGAAAGTAATGATAGCTAGAAATCCGTCCCGTGTGACCCTAATTCGCCGTACACGTGGGTCAAAAGTTGAAAAATCGGACGCGTCAACGCTTAGGCCTATCCTTTATAAAATCATTTCCTGACATGACGGATCCAGCGGAATACTGAATGTGCGTAAATATAGTAATATAAAAATACACAAATACAAAAAAGACAAGAATAGCGGTAGAAATACATATATACAAAAATACAGAAATAATTTACACACAAATGCAGAAATTCCAATGCCACAAGATATTTCCCACAGTTCCATCCTGGAAATGAGGGCAAGGCCTAGGCCTACTATAGACATTGCAAAGTCTGTTGTTCACACTTGTGGGAAGAGGGGAAGAGAGTCGGAAAGCAAAGACGTCTGTAGAAATTGTGATGCTGCATGCTCTCAACCCGAAACCACGCTTTGGAATATACAAAGCGAATATAGGCCTACCAAACTGGCGCTACATAAATTCATCAGGGCCTATTTTTCATAGGCCTACTAAATATTATAGCTGATATTTATGTTTATAGAGCAAACAAATGCTTCTGGATTACTAATTTACAAATATACCCCTGCATGGTTGTCCATTTATCACATCCATTATTTCGAAGAATACCTAAAAATAATTACACGGGTGGGTAAAAAAATTAAAAATTTTATTACACGGTAAAGGGGTTAATAGCGGTCCCCGATTGTGCAGTTTCGTCAAAACTTTATACCTAGACTCAGAAGATAGTGACTTAAGATTAAATAGGGAAAGAAATTTGCGAAATCCCGATTAATTAAACATAATAACAAAAGCAAATGGAACGCAAATTTTAGCACAACAATATTATATACACGAGTAACACGATCTATCCGTGCAGAGATGAAAATAGCGATTCAGACGATGACAAAATTCAAGATTTTCTTACTTTAGCAAAAAAAATAAAAATCCATTTATTAGCTTAGCTACAATAGCAAAACTGAAGTCGACGTATACTCCACTTCGATTAAATCATTTATAGATATAAGCATGACAATTTACATCATTTTATATTATTCCGATTAAATCCTCTGCTTCTCATTATACATGTCGATAACACGATCAGTGTTACCACTGAGGTTTCAGAAATAAGCCCAGATTTCCATCAGGAAAATAAAAACATAGAAAGATTATTATGTAAGCGAATTTTTACTCCCTCACTATTCAGATAAAGTTAGGCCGCTATGTAGGCCTAGGTCTATGTACGCCAGTGGTGGCCAACGCGCGCCACTTGTCACAAGTGGCGCGCGCGCCACACGTTGGCCACTTTATGATGAGTGGAGGAGCCAGGAGGACCATGGTTGTTACATGTTAACGACACTGCCATATCGAAGATGATTGTCGTTAGCCTACGCCATTTAGGTCCCCGTGGACGGACCGTGCTAGCCCGAGATTTTGAATCTCTGAAATAGCCACCTTCGGGAGTCTAACCGCGGCCCGCACGCTCTATTTCACAAAGTAGCGTGCAGAAGACGCGCGGCCATCGACCTTACCGGTGTATCTAAACGACCATTAATAAATTTTATAAAATATTTATTCTAAGACATCTATATAGGGCCTAAGTCTGCTCGTTTCAAATGCTATCTCTTAGCGAATTTCAGCTAGGCGCCTCGAGTACCTCCGTAGCTGCAGTGACCAATCAATCAATCAATCAATCAATCACATAAATTCATATAGCGCCTCTTCAAGATCTCTACTCAGAGGCGCTCCCAACCCAGGCCTGGTCAAAAAGAAAGGTCTTGAGAAGACGGTAGAAAGAGCCAGCAGAGTCACGAGGAAGAGAACGCAGAGCCGTAGGGAGGCCATTCCAGATAGCTGGACCCACCACGGAATAAGCTCTTCGCTGCATAGTAGCGGTACGACAAAAAGGGACAAGATAGTCACCGCGGGCAGCTGACCGCAGCGAACGGCGGCCCAGAGAAACGGAGACAAGAGTAAAAAGTGCACAAAGATATGATGGAGCTTGAGACAGGATGCAGCGCCAAGCAATAGACGAAACTCTGTAAGCAATGCGTTGCTGCAGTGGGAGCCAGTGGAGGTCGTCCCTCATGAAGGCAGAAACGTGATCGAACCGGGAGATGCCACCAACCAAGCGTGCTGCAGATCGAAGGACCCTAACCAAGGAGTTCAGGCGGACCTGTGGGAGGCCGACATAAAGAGAAGAGCAGTAATCTAAGCGGCTGCAAACAAAGGCATGGACAAGAGTAGAAGATGCAGTGAATGAGAGAGAGCGAGCAACAACGCGCAGCTGTCGAATTTGGTAATAGCAGGCACGTGACAGGGAAGATATGTGCTTACAAAAGGAGAGTTCTTGGTCTAAGATGACTCCAAGGTCACGGACCGAGGTAGAGAAAGTTACCAAAGGAAACGCATGTGCGAGAGCAGCCAAGTCAATCTTGGCCAGCTGCTGGCGAGTTCCCAGCCATATGAATTGCGTCTTCAGAGAATTAAGTCGCAGTCGATTTGACGAAAGCCAAGAAGTGAGGGTGTCAGAAGCGCAGACCATAAGGCGGACAGTTTTGGCAGCGTCCTCAGCAAAGCAATGAGCATATGATTGCACATCATAAGCATAGGAGTGGCTTCGCAGTGAGCAAGAAGCGAGCAAGGAGTTAATGTCCGCAGTGAAGAGGATATAGAGCAAGGGCCCTAGAACAGAACCTTGCGGAAGGCCGACTGGAACGGGGATCCAAGGGGAGGGAGTGGAGAGAACGACAGTGGAAGAGGAGCGGTCTGTTAGATAGGAAGTTAGCCAGTCAAGGGGCAGAGCAGAGATGCCAAAAGAAGTGGAAAGTCGGCGAATAAGAATGGTGTGATCGACAGTGTCGAAGGCAGCACTCACGTCGTAGAGGGCCAAAAGGGTGACCTGCGATCTGTCTATAGCGCTATAGACATCAGTGAGAAGATGGAGAAGAAGGGTCTCAGTGGAGTGTCCCTTACGGAAGCCAGATTGGAAAGGTGGAAGAAGCAAATTAGAGTCTAGATACCTGAACAGTTGAGAAGCAACAAGCTTTTCAATAATTTTAGATAGAAACGTAACATTAGCTATAGGCCTATAGCTGGACGGTAGAAGAGGATCAAAACCCGGCTGCTTCAGGATCGGCGTGATGATCGACCGTTTCTGGGATGCCGGTAGAATGCCATCACGAAGCGAGGCATTACACATGAGAGTCAGGAAAGGAAGGAAGATGTCGATGGATTCCTGTATGAGGAACGGAGGCAAAGTGTTCAATTCAGATGACTTTGGCGGAGAGGAGAGGATGAGGCGACGTAGCTCGAGCTCAGAGACGGGGTCGAGGCTGGAGAGACGGCAATCGGTAGGAGGATAATCCGGAGGAGGAAACCCTTCGGTATCCCGACGCACCATGTCGATCTTGGAGGCGAAATTGCTGGCGAAGTCAGCTGCCGTGAACGGTGGAGGCGTTGCGGTAGAGGAAGGTTGAGGTCGCCCCAGGAGATCCTTGAAGGTGGACCATAATCTAAAGGTGAGCTTCTGGTCCCGCGGGCTCGCTTGGCTATTAAGCAGCGCCGTGCTTTCTCGGTCGTGGGGCCTACTGTTTGGAACGACCTCCCGGTTACGCTTCGCTCACTACTTGTGGTCCATCCGGCTGCGTTCTACAAGTCCCTCAAGTCTTTTTTCTTTGTTCGTGGTTGGGCTGGGAGCGCCTCTGAGTAGTTTCTTGAAGGGGCGCTATATAAATGCTCTGAATGAATGAATGAATAATCGTCTGGCATCTCCAGCGTTGGAAGAGATCTTACGCTCCCAGTATTGACCTTCTATCTCCCTGAAGCGACGGTGCATGGAGCGCACGGATCGGACCCACTTCAGATGATCGGCTGGCGAACGCGTGCGGCGATAGGTTCGCTCTAGCCGACGGGTGTGACGGCGAAGTGAGTGGCAGAGGTCAATAATTATTAGCCTGACAGCTGCAGACGGACGCAGCTCACGAATTCCAAACGGACTGAGGCTGACGGTCAAAGTCCACTTTCTCCGCAGCATGTCTCTGCTATTCACAGGGTTGCATGATAAAATAAAGGAAGAGACTGCATGTTCTTCTCAGATAGGATACCGTTTTGTTATTGGCCACCGGTATGTCTTTAACATCAATTGCTGCTTGCAGCAAGGAGTGTAGAACATTTCCGCCCCCGCCCTCTGGACAAACCCTCTCGGACCGTTTTCTTATTGGCCACCAATAGCAACAATTGCTGCTTGCAGCAAGAAATGTAGGACATTTCCCCCTGGACAACAACCCCCCGGACAAACCCCTTGGACAATCCGGACAATCCCCCTGGTTTAGCCTAGGACATTAAACCCCCCACGGACAATTCCTCCTTTGCTGTGCAAATAACCTGTATCTGTATTCTGTAGGTATCATTTGCTCAAACTTGGGGTAATTACCCAGTTCGCGGTGTCGGTGCATGATGTGTCAACATTCAGGTGTGAACTTATAACTTGTTAGTGTCATTCAATCACTACGATACGAAGCTAGTACCTGTTGATGTAATTTAGTAAGCATAAATCCTTGCCATCAATCCAGCTTCCAATTAGACAAAATTCGTTTCATCCAACTTCTATTTAAATAACCATTAATTTTGTCCATCCAGCTCCAATTTAGCAAGAATATTTTCATAAATCCAGCTCCAATTTAAGCAAGAACATAATCCATTTAAGTAAAATTTATTTTTTAGTCGGGTTTCTATTTAGCGAGAATTCTTTTCATCAGTACAACTTGCGTACTTAGGACCGCCGTTTTATAGTAGTTTTATAGGGGGTGGGCTTGCTCTCAGTTGAGAGAGCGCTGGTCGATAAACTGAGAGTCATCCACGCGACCCGGGTTCAAGCCTCGCACAGGGCAACAATTTATTTGAATTTTCTGTTAGCCGTCAGGGTCGGAATGCATATGGCCAGGCATAGGCTACCTACCTTCCTCCAGACATAACTGATCCAGACATATCCGTTGGAATTTATCCCTATGCATGACCATATAATACCAAGAGACATTGCTAAGCTGGACATTCCTTGCACCCGACGATGCATGACGCTTGCTCTTCCCTCAGTTCAATGGGGTTTAGCTGAGCGCGCATGCAGATCAAGACCTATAGACACAGGGAAATCTCAACGGCCGCCTATTGTTCACGCTGTCCAGCAAAGTCGGCTGTCACCATTGGAATAGCAGGCTAACTCCTGCCTCTGAGTTGAAATAACGTTATACCTAGCACAACTCGCTCAGCTCGACCAGTGCATACGGAAATAACCCAGTATTCCCGAATAGGCCTGATTTACGCTAAACCGTAAGAGTTATGCCCTCTTGTGCATATCGGCCCAGTAGCCTAGTAGGATACAAAAGGGACCAAAGAAGAAAGCATGGATTACCACAGAAACTCTCACACTGATAGAAAAAAGAGAGAGACAAAACAAACGACAGAGTACAAAGACTTTTAAAAAGAAGTACCGAGGAAAGTTAGAGAGGATAAGCAAAAACAAATAGAAGAGAAATGCAACTAGCTGGAAGAGAATAGCTAGCCTCCACTAAGAACAGAAGTGGCAAGGGCTATGAAAGAAGTGGCGAACGGGAAGACTGCATGGATGAACGAAGTACCAATATAATTATTTAAAGCAGCAGGAGAGACTGCACTGGATCGTGTGCATCTTATTTGCAAAGAGTTATTCATTCATTCATTCATTCATTATTAGAATTTATATAGCGCCTCTTCAAGAAACTACTCAGAGGCGCTCCCAGCCCAGCCACGACCAAAGAAAAAAGATTTAAGAGACTTGAGAAATAGAGATTGACTGGTCAGATTGAGGAGATGGAGGTTTGAGGGGAGGTCATTCCAGATTGACGGTCCCACAACCGAGAAGGCTCGGCGCTGTCTGGTAGCTAAGCGAGCCCGTGGAACAAGCAGTTGTCCCTTCGCAGCGGAGCGAAGGGCCCGACGCGCTTCAATGTCAGAGACAGGACGACAGTTATGGGAATCAGGAGAATGGCCAGAGGATTGGACGAGTTCAATTTTCATACCGATGCCTAAAAAGGAGACCTAGGTAATTGTGGAAATTACAGAACCATAGCCCTGGTATCTCATGCCAGTAAAGTCATCCTAAGGATCATACTGGAGAGAATAAGAGAGAAGACGGAATCGGAACTTGCAGATGAACAGGCCGGTTTCAGAAGAGGAAGAGGCACCAGAGACTGGCAGAGACCAACTAACCAATCTTAGAATTATCATGCAGAAAATGCACGACCACCAGCAACCGCTATGCATGTGTTTCGTGGACTTTACAAAAGCGTTTGACTGTATATCACATCAACAGTACTGGTCCAAAAAATGAACATTGAAATATTTGAAAGGCATGTTTTTTTGTACATCTGGTACAAGAAACCCACAGTGCAAAATATTAAAACACTGTGGCTCTATCTTCAGGTCCCTCAATGCTGTCAAAGTTTTGGCATGCTTACTACATTGTAAATGGTGCAATATAACTGGCAGGCCTCCAGTCAACGAGCACTGAGCCTTCCATTTGAGCTGTTAGCAATGTTATTGAATTGCCAGCATGAAAAGCAGCTGCAATTAGTGTTTAATTGACTGTCCATGTCCAGTGTCTAATAAAAAAAAACTATCTAAGAATGCTGTCAACATGTCACATTGTCTGTTCAGAAAGTCGAATTTGACCATGAAGATTACGATGAAGCTCCGTCACTTAGACTTAGAGTAATGCTTAGTGTCTTCGCTCTTCGTCAGTGAGTCATTGAAGGTGCTGATTGTTGCAACTAATCTCAGAAATTCCTCTGCCCCATCATTCACGACTTGGTCTGTAGGCCTACTTAGGGGAAGATCCAACAACGTCTCCTTAATACAAAGAGATTTCATAAACCTCCGGCTCTCTGTTATGTCCTCTCCTTGTTTTCCTTAGGAACCTACCTCTTGCATTCTAGGTTCTTCTTCTTCACTTGTGTCTTGATTATCTCTTTTATCGTTCATTAACTGCTTCTTGGGGAAAAAATAAGAACCCAGCAAGGTCAATTCCTAAATACCAGTAATGACGCATGAAAGTAGTAAATGCCGCCTTAGTGATCTTCTCATTTACAGCGTTGTGTAGGTCATCCAGGAGAGCATCCAGGAGAGCCCAGTCATTCACAGTAGCATCACAAGCTCTTGGAGCCACTACCCTACAGGTAATGATTAGATCAGGAAAATGAAAGCAGCCACTTCTCAGATTGAGAATAGCTTCCTCGATCCTGACTGGTTTCATTTGCTCACAAGGCATCACGAATTTGAGTATACGTAAATGAACGCTATTATCTGTCGTGCATGGTGGAATGTGAAGATCCCTGTTAGAAAATATAGAAGCAGTTAACACAGTTCTGCAGGTCTTCAAATCAAATCAAATCAAATCAAAATCAGTTTATTCTGAGAACGAAAACAAACAAACAAACAAACAACCAAGGTAGACAGCAAAGGAAAATAGTACACATGAATAACACTTAATGTTCATTGGACACCTTGATTGTATAAACGGTGAATCCTCAGAAAGGGTCATCCAGAAAGAGACAGGTCCCGCTAACCTGGATAACCCCTGAACGTAAAATGTAAATCAAGATGATGAGGTTAGAGATATAAACAGAAAATATATCTTTTTTAGAGAAAATACAAGAGAAGAACTCAATGTGACATAAGGTCACACAATAACACACAAAAAAACCTTTGGCAACAAGCCAAAAAAATAACAACATAAAAAAACCACACAAACAAAAAACAAAAACCAAACCAAAAAAAACAAACAAACATCAGTCAGTAATGGCAACCTAAAACATTAGGCACATGAAATATAATAGTATTCAGATCGAAGCAGAGGAACCAGAGGAAAAACACAATAACAATAACAATAACACAATGACCACGATGGCTGCATCTTGGCACTTCCTGCAGTCAGCTATTTTAGAGCCTGCAATGCACAGACTAGCGGACGGTTATGATGACGGACCACTGTAACAGTTGGTGATAAACGTTTGAATAGCTGGATATCGGGTCCAGAAGATGCGTCCATGCATCACAACTGTGAAGACTATATCTGTTGCGAGATGTCTGTACAAGTTAAATGCAACAGAGGTCAACACGACGTAACACTGAACAGTTACTAATATCCGTAATGGATACCATGCCAGTGTTGTAAGCAGTAGTCAAATAACAGAGCTTCAATAGGTTTTTCCAATGTCCATTATTCAATGATCTTGACAGCGACGTTGGTCATGGCAGTAGGCTACCCGATGGAAGTTTTGGCACAGCAATGAACTCATCGAATTTGATATTTGGGCTTGAAATCAACAATTATTGACAAAAGGTCAACTCAGTGTAAGAATTGTGGAAAAATAACTGGGGGTTGAACCCTGATCCACTTGGAATTGAGGGTGTAAAAAACAGATTTTACTATGGGGCTCTAAGAAAGACTGGGGGCTGAAAAGTCCAGTAATTCTCACTCTGGGCCAACCTATGCCTTTTTTTCTCGGGATTGAATGCACTGGGAGCGCTTCTGAAAGGCTCTTGCTGCAAGTGGTCAGATAAGATAAGATAAGCTAAGATATGTGCCCTCTTTTTTCTCCTGAAAGGTCTGGTACAGTTACCTTACCATTCCAGCGTGGAACTAAGAGGACATCTTCTTTCTTGACTTCGTGGATGAAGGAATCTCTCAGATTGACGCTATAATGATTCGCCTGTCAACCCTGGCATGCCAAAGTGAGCTTTAAGAAATAGACTTTTGGCCATACAGTATTGGACTGCAAATAGGATGTGACTAGAAAGCCTGTTAAAAATAATGCTGCAGTCCTGAGTTGAAACCAGCTCAATTTATAGAACATCATGGGTAGTGTGGTCCAAAAAAATTAAATTCAAGCTAGAATCGAAGACTAAGTCCCAGTTTGTTAGACTTGTTATTAGTATGATTGAGACCAAATTTCAGTCCCAGATTCGGACTAGAAGGCGGTGCTTGATGACACACAAAAATTACCACGTAGTAGTATTAGCTATAAATCTTGATACCTTTCTTTTTTGGTCAAAAACTCAACATATGTCATGTAGATGAGCTTGAAATAGTTTCTGTTGTTTATTTGTATGTACACTTGTTATAGCGCCCCTTCAAGCCCCCTACTCAGAAGCGCTCCCGACTGCAGAGCGGACACTGCATTGGAGTTTCATGCCGAAGTGCTTAGCAATTGCGAGTGAAGGGCTTGCAACTTGAGATGGATTCGAACCTCTGCCTTCAAGGCAATGACGCCACCACTACACCACCGCGCCCCACGTTGTGTTATCATACTTACCAGAATCAACACTACACAGTTAGTAACTGTTGTTAAGCCATTAAGTGACAAGTGTATTTTATGGAAATGAAACTTCTGGTGATTTGATCATGAAGGATTGAGATTTTGGTGCCAATTTCTGCAGCACTTGTGTAGCCTACTATCCTTCTGTCCTGCGCTTTCATGGAGTACCATTAACAAGGAATGCTTAAGAAGACCAGGATGGAGCGTGCCGAAGTTGAAAGATCTGATTTTGTACCACCAGATTATCCAGTGGTAGCACACTGGATGGGAAATTCCTACCCGATATCTTCAGAGCAGGAAATGTTAACCGCCTGCCAGTGCTGGTTTCAGGTGATGGTGTGTATAAACTCTTAGGCCCAAATTAGCTTCAGTGGCAGGATGCAATTCAAATCCAAAGCAGTTCGTTATTTTCTGGAGTTATGGAAACTCACTGATAATATGCAGGCCCAGAACTTTGATACATCATTATGCCAGCACCGGAATTTGCAATAGAGTGCACGATTTTGCATGAAATCAAGATAGGTCAAGAGTTCCTGTGGCTGACCTTCATGTGATGGAATTGATTTTGGCCATAAGCCTTCTGCAAGTTCCTGTGATTTATCGAATTCACAATATATTCCAATGTTTAAAAGATTTAATGCTGCTTGGTAAGGTGTGACACTTGACAACATCTTAGGACTGGAAGTCACATCCGGTACTAAAGCCCTTCATGCAAGAGTATTCAGTTTTCTCAAGTACTTTGCTGAAATAAAGTCAGTTTTAGATAAATTAACAAGAACTCATTCAGATATCAATGGTTGACATTGGAAGTCAGTCTTCAATAAGAAACTGGAGTCCAATAATAAAAATGCACATTGGATGACCAGGTTACTGTATGACATAAAAATATTCCTTTTAGTGCTCAACAAAGTCAACATGATGTAATCAATCTAATTAAGAAGAAAAAACTCGGATTCATCAACTTAGGCTATGTAATTTGGTGGCCTTCGTCACATAAGGGCATGGCTAAAAGACTTGCTGCTGTAGCTGCTGGATCTAAGATGTTGTCAAGTTGCATAAAGTTATCATGTGATATAGGCCGATAATTTTGGCAAAGGTTGGTGTCAAGGTTAGGCTTTTTGAGGGAAGGAAAGACAAGAGCCCGTTTCTGTGAGGGAGGGATGCAACCTTCAGAGAGGGACCTATTAAACAGGTAGACTAAAAAGGGGCTAAAGTCATCCAAAATGTCATTGATTACGAATGGGGGTAGAGGGTCAAGTTCACATGAGTTTAAATTTGCAGTTGTAAAAGCTAGCCGAAGGTCAAATTCAGTGGTTTTTGCGCATTTCAATCGTCTTGGTCTTTTCCTGCCAGTGTATCGCCACCCATCTGAATGGTGGATTACGGCATGATCCTATAACATCAAGGTATTCCTGGGGGGGGGGGGGTTTCGATTGTTGTACTTGATTGATAATTCATGTCCAGTTATGCAATGATAGTATTCACAGAACAAATCAAACAGCTTCTTAATGTTTAGCATAGGATTATCAAAATACAGTCTATCTGATCGTTTACATTTATAGTGAGATTGACGATGAGGAATCGAACGACAAAATATGTTCAATAATTCCCAAATATGGGCATTTACACGATGTGGTCGGTTCTTGTGACGTCCTCGTGTCGACTCCAGAGTTATATTCTCGTGAATTTTTTGTTGCAACAATACTGTTCGTTTAACTCCAATCTGAAAAACAGCGTGGAAAAATGGTCGACAAACGAGTCTCTTTACCTCTTACTTTCAGCACATAATGCCACATAGCCCGTCGATTATGTGTAGCAGGTGCTGTGCTGATGCGCCGAGTTGAAACGCTAGACATCAGTCCGGAGAGATAAAGATTCTGCTTGTCATAGGAACCAATCTGATAAAAGTTCTCAAATAACCCGCGTTGATCTCCTTCTTCGATCTTTTGAAAGCACTGTCTTTTGCAGCAGTTATCGACTGGTGTGAGCGTTTGTGCCAGAACGAGCTCATGTGATCGAGTGCGATATGCAAGGCCCTGATAATTGAAACCATAACACAAAACCACAACGTTACAATGAGCATAAGAAATATTTCACAAATATCTGTTAACTGTTAAAAAATGGTTGGTTCATACATAGGGCTTGTGCCAGGGTTAAGCAGAGGTTTATATCGAACTGAAAGTTCAGCAGGCTCATAAGATTTTCCATCTCTGCTATTTCACATGGCACAGATAGTCTTGTGTCTACAATGAGCATAAGAAATGCTAAGAATAGTTGGTTCATAGATATAGGGATTGTGCTAGGGTTAAGCAGAGGTTTATATAGAACTGAAAGTTCAGCAGGTCAGCTTAGCTCATAAGATTTTACGTCTTTACATCGGTTCCTATTGCTCTACGTCGTTTGCGTAAATTGTCCTTCCACAGCTCCGGTTGACTTGTCCGGATTCGTCCAAGTTCCCCAGCACGAGTTTTCTTTGCGTCCGTAGTTTCACAATCATCCGTCTCGGTTTCATAGTAGAATTCAGTTTCTTCTCCGGAATCGGATAAATCTTGTCGATTCAACGAAGCCGCCATACTTGAGAAATTAGCTATGTAATTTTCAGGACCTTCACGGAAACACATACGGTATGATCCATTACTTTGTTCGGTGTGAGCGTTATTCGATAGAACGATGATTGCGCTACACTCCTGTAATGGTGGACTCAAGAACTAATGGCACTTACTGCCTTTTTCCACCCAGGGGCTCAATTGGAGGAAAAAACTGGAACCTTTCATTACCTAGGATCGATGATAACAGTACTGAATACGCAGATAGCAGCACAGATATACGAGAAAAACTAGCAAGAGGACTCAACACAGAGGCAACGTTGAAGACGTTATGGAAAAGTCATAATATAAAAATGATTACCAAGATCAAACTTATGAAGGCGTTGGTATGGCCAGTGGCAACTTATGGGTGTGAAAGTTGGACGACCAGAAAGAGAGCGAAGAGGACAGAATAAATGCTTTTGAAATGAAATGCATAAGAAAGATCTTGAGAGTACAATCGACAGGAAAAAACAAACGAATGAGTATTGGAGAAAACAGGAACAGAAAGAACCTTATTGAACTCGATAAAAAGAAGGAAACTCATTAATTTCGTTCATTTGATGAGAAAACAGGCTGTATGGAAAAGGAAATAATACAGGGTACAATATCGGGACCAAGGGCAAGGAGAAGACCGAGGATGGGATGGATCGCGAATGTCATCACGTGGATGGAACCAAAATTGCTAAAAATACAGGTATTATTTCCCGCGTTGCTTATATCTTACCAAAGACAATTAGAATGAATTTATATTATGCCCTTGTCTACCCCTACCTCACGTATTGCAACCTTGTTCGACATACGACATACGAATCCAGGCTTCGTAAACTTATAATCTTACAGAAGAGGGCTGTTCGTATAATTGCGGGTATTCGTAAATGGGAACACACTGGCCCTTCCTTTAAAGAACTTCATCTCCTGAAAATAAACCAGATAAAGAATCTTCAAATTTTCGAGTTCTTTTTTCGACTCGAACACGGTCTCCTTCCTTCGGTATTCCAGGGTTACCTCCCTCACGCCTCTGACATCCATTCGCATTTCACTAGGAATTCATCTGCTTTTCGCCCTGTCAGAGCTCAACCTAATACTAGGCGTTTTACTATTAAATCTTATGGCACTAAAGTATGGAACACAATACCAATTGACATTCGTCAATCCAGTAGTCTGCAGGTATTTAAAAAGAAACTTCGTGTTCCTCTACTTTCCTCCACTAAAGCTTCTTGAAATGCACATGACCGTGTAGTTAAGATTTTAGTTAAGTAGTAGTTAAGTTTGTTTTTCTCTACAGTCTACATGCTCTTGACAATCTAAACTTTTCTGCAATCTGTCATCACCTAATTTGATTTAGTCTCTTTCATTTCAGCTATCTTGATTAATCTTTCTTGGGAATTTTTTTACTTGGGTGACCCTTCCCAGCGGGATGTCCATCCCTTTTGGGTCCCCTTTGTAGCCAATGCATGTTTTGTGCCTTTGTTGTTTTCTTGTTTTCTGGTTGCAATGAAATTAATTGTATTGTATTGTATTGTATTGTATTGTATTGTATTGTATTGCATTGCATAGCATTGCATTGCATTGCATAGCATTGCATTGCATTGCATCGCATCGCATTGCATTGCATTGCATTGTATTGTATTGTATTGTATTGTATTGTATTGAACTACCACTCGAGCGGATACTAGGAAGAGTCGGAGGACAGGAGAAGGTGGCGAAGACGTGTCCGTGAAGCGACCAAACCCTCGAATCGAGAATGGTTGAAGACAAGACAAGTTAGCCGCCAATGGCGTTTTATGTTGTATTGCTTGACCCTGGTTCTGCTGAAAATAAGATAGCCCCTCCCACTTCTGGCTTGGCCGAACCTGGAGTGATCCTGCACTTAGGTCATTATTGTTAAGCTACCGAACCCACTGCTGTGTAAAAACGACATGCATGTCGTGCTATAGCGGGTCGCATTTCGTATAACCAGTACATGTAATCATTCTGCGGTTTGTCAGATTGAATGTTATTACTATTATCATTATCATTATTATTATTATTATTATTATTATTATTATTATTATTATTATTATTATTATTATTATTATTATTATTATTATTATTATTATTATTAATATTATTATTTTTTTTTTGCCCCGAGGTATTTAGGATCCCTCAGGGACTTATTACTAACTACGTGTTTAAAAACCAGTCCAGAATGGCCCTAATCGTCGATTTCTTGGCTAGCGAAAGTGCCCCTAAACGCTACTGCGTTAAACCGTTATTTTATTATTATTATAATCTTTTAATATCATCAAGAAAACATATCAATAACAGGAAAAACAAAAAACTAGAAAAGCTATAGCTATAGTTACATGTCCTCTGGCTTCGGCTCAGCTAAAGTGCCTCGAAAGGCCACCGAATTGAAGCGCTGAACAGTAATAGAGAGGCGTTGCAGCAAAAAGCAGGTCTCTCTCAGATCACCGGAAGACAATGATAGAATGCGGCCTAAATCTGATAAAAAGTCGAGACCAATAGTGCAAATGGGACCTAGAGTCTCAAGGGCAAGAGGGACAAAAAAGTGAGGGTTTGCAAGAGCGGCGTATTTAGTGTTTTTCCTTTCCGTTGCAATCTCGGCTGCCGCGCCCGCCGTCGATGCCGTGGCCTGGATATATGATGGTGCCAGAGTGTCTACAACTGTCGCATCCCACACAAGATGACGACCCGCACGCCATGGAATCATGGTAAGGCCGTCTGGTCGTCTACCATCCGTTCCAAGTAGACCTGGTGGCTCTTTAATGGACGGGATTCCTGCTTTTGAAAGGGAGCGGTGTATAATGTCGTTGATTGTGCTGTGTCGAGCTATTCGACCGAAGCCGAGAGAGCAAGACAGGCCGTGGCTGCCTCTGGCGTCGATTTGAGCTCCGCAGGCGCAAGTGTGGGGTTCACATATTGCGGCCCCAAGTCGCAAACCGACGGCCACTCGAACATCCTCGTTGTCCAGTCGTAGACCACATGCAGTTATTGGTAAACTCTCTCAATGAGTCGTATCCTGTGTTGTTATTGTTACGTGCTATCACCTTGCATTTGGAACGATTAAGTGTCAGGCCCATAGTGGAGCACGTTCTCTCAATGAAGTCAACATCGGCTGCGACCGTTTCCGCTTTCCCGCCTAGGGTGAGATCGTCGAGGTATCCGAATGATAGGGGTGAGACCAACTGAAGAAGTATAGGTTGCAGAGGCAGGCAGAAAAGCAAGGAACCCAGCGGATCGCCTTGCTGAGGCCCCACCCGAGATTGAACCGTGTAGCCGCCGAATTTTAATGTTGATTCTTCGGCGTAGGATTGGAAACAGTATGGAGCCAGGTCGGGTAAGACAGTGATATAAAATGACCAGTTGAAGAAAGAACGCCTGGAACTCCAACACCCAGTTGTTTCGGCGATAGATAAGCTGCTGCTTGGTCGCTCGCATATTTGTTATCACAGACGCCAGCATGCGGTCTCGGTAGAGGCTATTGAAGGCATTTGATAAATCGAGTTTCACAACGATGTTGTCGTCATCCATGTTTGTGATAAACCTACGAGTTGCATGAGCCGCTGCCTCACAACCGCCTGGAACTCCAACACCCAGTTGTTTCGGCGATAGATAAGCTGCTGCTTGGTCGCTCGCATATTTGTTATTATTATTGCTTATTATTATTATTGCTTATTATTATTATTTATATTATTATTTTTTTTTACCCGAGGTATCTATAATCCCTCAGGTGTCAGATATTAATAAGAAATTTAAACTCTGGAGTGGCCATCCATGTCGAGATCAGGAAGAACAAAAGTGCTGTGGAAGGCAACAGCATTAAAACGCTGAATGGTGACAGACAGGCGCTGAAACAAGAAGCTTGTTTCTCTTGCGTCGCCTGAAATTTGGCTCAAGAGACGACCCAGGTCGGCGAGAAATGCCTGTCCCTTGGCGTTAATTGGCCCCATTGTTTCAAATGCCAATGGGACAAAGTGGTAGGCTTGCATTAAATGTGCATATTTTGTATTTTTCCTGGCTTCAGCCAGTTCTGCAGCGCCCCCCATCCGAATGGAGGTTGTGGCAAGATAAGAGGTAGCCACAGTATCTGCAACTGTAACGTCCCAGGTCAAACAACGACCTGAGCGCCAGGGGATCAATGTAAGGCTGTCTGGTCTCTTGCCATCCGACCTTGACAAACCAGGTGGTTCCATAACTGCCGGAATGCCTGCCTGAACAAGGCCCCTGCAGATTAGGTCATTCAGGACCGCATGTCGGGCCTGACGACCAGGACCAAGACGGCACGAGAGGCCGTGCGATCCTTCAGCGGTCACAAGAGTGCCACACGGGCAGCTGTGTGGATGACAAATGACGGTACCTAGACGGAGGCCCACCGCTATCCTAACCGCCTCGTCATCCAGCCTGAGACCACATGTACTTATGGGTAAGGCAAACAGCCAGTCACCTGCACGAGGTGCTGAGACTGCTTTCAAACGTGCTTGGTGGTAATCACTGGTGTGAAGGTGGTCAAGCTCGGCTTTTGATTCTGCAATAACCGGTTTATCCCAGAAGGACTGCCTGTGAGAAAGTTCTCCATCAGTACAGTATGTAGGGTATTTTAAGCACCAATGCTCAAACGATGTAGAAAAATGTGGGTCTGTTTCCATGTTCACATTGCTCAGCATGGAGGTTTGGAGGGCGAGGGTACCTGCAGCGGAGGCCAAAAAGGCAGGAAGCGCAAGCGAGGATACCCTGCGGATACCCAGACCACCAGCTTTAACAGGGAGGGTGGCCTGCAACCATTGATCATATGTCAGCGAAAGATTCAAAATCGAACAGAGACCAGCTCTCAACAAAGAATCATACTGTTCAAGAAGAGGATGGTCCGAACAAGGACCGCAACGGAGAATGTGCATCAGCTTGGGGGAGCTGAGTGAACATCTCAGTAGAATGAGAGCGTCGTGTTTAG
Source organism: Lumbricus rubellus (assembly GCA_945859605.1). Taxonomy (NCBI): domain Eukaryota; kingdom Metazoa; phylum Annelida; class Clitellata; order Crassiclitellata; family Lumbricidae; genus Lumbricus; species Lumbricus rubellus. The sequence continues at coordinate 28,427,191 of OX243828.1, forward strand.
TGACGCTTACCAATCTGGACAGGGCCAGAGAAAGCTCTGAGCATCTTTTTTCAAGTGAGTGCGTCCAACATGGAAAGTGGAGCACCAAGAAGAACGGCTTTCTCCGGTGCAGTGACTGAAAAGCGACTGAGCGGTTCAGGTAACTGTGAGTCGATGGAATGCGTTATTACTTCGCATTTCGCATGGTTTAGGGACAACCCCAGGTCCATGCACTCACGTTCGATAGTCTCAACGTCGGCAGCCACCCCCGCTGCCGCCCCTCCCAATGTAACATCATCGAGATAACCCAGAACCAAAGAGGAGCACAAGTTCAGTAATATCGCTTGCAACGGGAGACAAAACAGCAACGGACCGAGGGGATCGCCTTGCTGCGGGCCCACTTCGGACCGTAGAGAGAAACGACCGAACTTTAGGTCAGAAGTTTTTGCATAAGCCAGATTGCAATATGGTAGAAGTTCAGGTAGAGTGTCAAGTACTGAGGACAACATTCGGTCTATTATTATTATTATTATTATTATTATTATTATTATTATTATTATTATTAGTATAACTGGTTTAGGTTTCGATTTAGCTTTAACATATCAATTTTAGATTGCTTAGGGTGGCCGGTCCATGGCCCCAGGTAATCCGGACAAGGTGCCTTGGTAGGCAACGGCATTGTAGCGCTGGATAGCGATTGAAATGTTCTGGAATAAAAAGCTTGTTTCACGTATTTCTCCAGATAACTTTGACAGCCGGCGACAATCTCGGACACATATGCGAGACCATCAGTGTTGATGGGCCCCATTGTTTCCACTGCTAAGGGGACGAAGATGTATGTCCTTTGGAGGTCGACGTACTTTGTAGTTTTCCTTGTTGCGGCTTTCTCCGCTGCTCTCCCGGCTTCGGTCGCATTCTCGAGGACGTACGAGGCGGCCACCGTGTCCACCACAGTCGCATCCTTTCCGTTACTCCAGGGAATCAGAGTCTGGCCGTCCGGTCTTTTTCCGTCCAGCCTGGTGAGGCCCGACGGCTCCTTGACTGCCGGAGTTCCAGATCAGTTTAGACTTCGGTAGACAAGGTCGTTGATGGTGCTGTGTCTTGCCTGTCTACCGAATCACAGGGAGCAAGAAAGACCGTGCGAACCCCTTGCTGAAACAGGAGCGCCACAAACACATGTGTGCGATTCGCATATGGGCGCGCCCAGTCGGAGACCAACCGCAACTCTCACAGCCTCGTCACTCAATCTGAGGTCGAACGCGGTCAGTGGAAGGGCGTGTAGCCAGTCAGAGGCGTGTGGTGCCATTGACGCCTTTAATCGTGCCCGATCGTATGGGTCTTGTAGCTTGGACTCTCCTTCCAGTCTCGTATCCGTTGGATCTCCCGTCTCAGTAATCCGCATCCACTCGGACGGCGCGGAATCGGATGAATCGTCGTCAATGATCCAGGCCGTTCCCAAGATGAGGGACTGGAAGGAGAGGGTGCCAGCGGCAGAAGCCAAAAAGGCTGGAAGTGCCAACGAAGACACCCTCCTAACTCCCAGTCCCCCTAATCTAATTGAAAGGGAGGCCTGCAACCATTGGACGTCGGTCAGCGTAATGTTTAGTATCCTTTCAAGCCCACCTCTTAGCAGCTCGTCGTAATCATGCAATTGAGGGTGATCATGGCAAGGGGTGCACCTAAGTAGGTGGATCAGCCTGGGCGAGCCAAGAGAGCATCTCAGGATCAAGAGGGCGTCCTGCTTGGCGACGAGTTGCAATCTGTCGATCGAGGTCCTGAGGTCGGTCACGCATCTGTCAAGAGACGATAGAAGGGCCGACGACGACGTGAGTGGAGCACCAATAAGCATGGCGTCGTGGGATCGACTCTGGCGAAATGTTGCATAGCGCCTCGATTGATGTTGTTGAAGTTGAAGTCGGTCGCGATGATCTCGCATTTTGTACGGTTGAGCGTGAGGCCTAGACGCGAGCATCCTTCCTCGATCGAATCCACGTCAACCTCCACTATCTCTGGGTCCCCGTCAAGCGTGAGGTCGTCGAGGTATCCAAAAGCCAATGGCGACATCAAGCGGATTAGAATTGGATGGATCGGCAGACAGAATAGAAGATGTCCCAAGGGATCGCCCTGTTGTGAACCTTCCTGCGATAGTATATTAAACCTGCCGAATTGTAGAGATGTCGCCTCGGCGTAGGCAAGGTGGCAGTATGCGGCCAATTCAGGGATGATTTCATCAACCGACGCCAGCATGGAATCACGGTGTAGACTGTTGAAAGCGTTCGAGATGTCAAGCTTGACCAATATTGACTGTGGGCCCATGTTTTTCAAGAATCGTCTGGCGGCATGGAACGCAGCCTCGCAACCTCCTGGTACATCTAAATGCGCCAACGCGTTTGCCATCCCGCGTGTCACCCCAAGTTGTTTAGGGGTTAGGTACGGCGTGACACGCGGGATGGCAAACGCGTTGGCGCATTCAGATGCGAGTCTACGCCAGACATATCCAATCGCTATCGGTCTTAGGCCGCCACATTTCTTGCGAAGCGCAAAAAGAGTTCCATCCAATAAGATGCAACGAAACTCTTGAGGGCAGGTACCAGCCAGAAGTAGGTTGATGAACGCGTTCGTCGCTCTCAGTAATCCAGGTCCTGCGTCCAAATCTGTCAAGAGTTCCGCGACGTGTTGGGGGCGCAGACCATCCGGACCCCCCGACGAGCCCATGGGGAAGGAAGGTTTTGATGTACGAATCTCCAACTCAGTGGCCTAGGAATGGCGCGCTTGATGACGAGCAGACGATGGCTGGGCGATCAGATGGAGGCGTCGGATGCTTTTTCCTCAGAACGTCAAACGTTTCTCGATTAGTCGGCGCAGGAACGTCATCTGAACAGAGGATACGAGCTGCAGCACTGATATTACCATCTTCCATCTTGGCGGCCACCGCAGAAGCTAGCGCTCGCCTCCCATCCAGGTCCGGAGGTTTGCGTCTGACATTAGTATCCGCGTCTGATTCGAAAATGGTTTCGGCGATAGTCGGCCATCTCAAGTGAAAGTCGTCAACGCGCTTCTTGATGATAGACGTAAGGTTGCGGCGCCGACCGCCCCTCAAGGGCACTTCCAAAATCCCCGCTCCGAAGGTGAAGAGGCGTCGCCATCCCTGAACGGCCATTGGATTCGACAGTATGGATTCCAATACGTCTGTAAGCAGGCGTCCAGCCACAGATCTTGCACCCTTTGGAATATGTCTGAGTAAACCCCTTGAGAGGCAGGGGTGCTGCATTGGTCTTGTGGTTGTCGGAGCCAATGCATCCGAGACGTCAGTCGACCGAATTTGCGTAGTCATGTCAGGTTCGAGGTCCGCTTGTGTTGCGTCGGCGACCACAGAGCCAGAAGGTACCATGGGTCCTGTGAAACCATTAGACAAGGGCGGCCGATGCGAACCCACGCATGGTTTAACTCTGGGCCCATGTTGGTGGACCATGCCATCCTTGCTGTGAATCTGACGGATTGTGTGACAGACACTACAGGTTCCTTGAGCCTTCTTTGGCTTAACACCGGATATGATTGTATCAGATGGAAAAACCATCAGCGAGAGCGTGAAGTGAGAGAAATTGATCTTGATGGCAATAAGAAGTATTTGAAATGTAAATAGATGAGCGTTTTTTTTATATTATTATTATTTTTTTTTTTTTTTTTGCCCCGAGGTAAACATGATCCCTCAGGGACTTCAACTCTCTCGATAAAAACAAATTTGTCTGGAATGGACCCTAATCGTCAAGAAGGTCCAAGTTGGAGAAAGTACCCTTAAAAGCGACATAGTTGAAGCGCTGAATCGTTAGCGAAAGCCGCTGAAACAAGTAAAACGTTTCGCGGACGTCCCCAGTTGCAGTGCTTATGCTTTGTCCCAAAGCAGAAAGGAAAGTCAAGCCCTCGTTGTTGATGGGGCCTAGGGTTTCGAAAGCCAAAGGAATAAACAGATGGGTTTCAGACAACTGACAGTATTTTGTGTGTTTGAGGGTCGCTGCTCTCTCGGCCGCCGCACCCGCCACCCGAGAAGTGTCGGGTAGATAAGAAACGGCTGAGGTGTCGGTCACGGTCGCATCCCAAATGAGGCAGCGACCAGCACGCCACGGAATCAGAGTGAGACCATCAGGTCTCTTGCCGTCAGCCCTTGACAGGCCAACGGGTTCCTTTGTGGAAGGGAAGCCAGCCCGGGTCAAACCTCGGAAGACAATATCGTTCAAGGTCGCATGTCTGGATGAACGACCTGGACCCAAAGAGCAGGAGAGCCCGTGCAGGCCGTCAGCGGCCACGGCAGAGCCGCAAGGGCATCTGTGCGGTTCACAGAGGGAAACCCCCAGCCGGAGACCAACTGCTACTCTGACTGACTCGTCGTCAAGTCTGAGCCCGCACGAGGTTATAGGGAGAGCAAGCAACCAATCGCCTGCGTGCGGGGCAGAGACAGCTCTGAGACGCGCTTGATGGAGTGGGTCCTGAAGCCTGGTGTGCAAGTCAGATACGATCTTATCTGTCAGTGGTTTTTCCCAAGATGATTGCCTGTGGACAACACTGCTGTCAGGAAGCTGCACCGAACTGGCCATTAGCCAGCGGGACAACATCTCTCCATGTTTTAGATCGGCAGGGAATGGCTCACCTAGCATGATTGACTGGAGCGGAAGTGTACCTGCGGCGGAAGCCAGAAAGGCGGGTAATGCCAGCAAGGTTACAGATCGAATGCCCAGTCCACCATCTTTGATTGGCAATGAGGCTTGAAGCCACTGATCCTCTGACAGGGACAGATTTAAGATCTCGGTTAGTCCCGAATGTAGGGTCGCGTCGAAAAGCGCCAGGCCCGGGTGGTCCGCATAGGGGCAGCAACGTAATGTATAGAGAAGTCGAGATGAATTGAACGAGTATCTCAAAAGGGTAAGAGCGTCGTGTCTTCCAATATCCTGCAGTCTTGCGAGCGCCCGCCTGAGCTCTGTCGTTCGCTCCTCCAAGACCTTTTCTAGCGCACCAAACGTGGACAGCGGTGCACCCAAAAGCGATGCCATTTGAGGGCTAGTGTATGTGAAGAAGTCCAAAGCGTGATGATCCGCTGCGAGACCAGGATCCTACGAAATCACCTCACATTTTGAGCGGTTAAATTCAAGACCTAAATCCCGGCATTTCAGCTCCAGTAGTTTAACATCATCAGCAACTACTTGCGCCTTCCCACCCAGAGTGAGGTCATCTAGGTATCCTAGAGTGAGAGGGGATGCCAATTCCGCCAAGATGGGTTGGAGAGGCAAACAGAAGAGTAAGGGTCCCAAGGGGTCGCCTTGTTGAGGACCAACTTGGGAGAGAAGACTGAATGTGCCGTATTTCAGGCTCGAAGGTTCGGCATAGGCCAAGTGGCAAAAAGATGCTAGCTCGGGGAGAATTGCAAAAGCAGAGTTCAGCATCTGATCTCTGTAAAGGCTATTAAAAGCATTTGAAAAGTCTAGTTTCACTAGCATAGAGTCATTGTCCAGGTTGTCCAAGAAGCGCCTTGCGGCGTGCGGTGCTGCTTCGCAGCCTCCGGCCACGCCCACTCCCACCTGCCTTGGTGACAAATATGTCGCAACCTTCGGTGCAGCATAAGCGTTTGCGCATTTGGCGGTCAGCCTACGCCAAAGATAGCCAATGACTATTGGGCGCAGACCCCCTGAGCTTTTGCGCAAAGCAAAGAGAGTGCCTCCAAAAAGGGTCGCTCGAATCTGAGGGGGGCATGTGCCCGCCAGCAAAAGATTAACCAGAGCTGTGACTGCAGAGAGCAGCTCGGGACCAGAGTCGGCCTGGTTTACCATTTCCAAAAGATGTTGGGGGAGAAGGCCATCGGGCCCCCCAGATGAACCCGCCGGAAAGGTTCGGATGCTGGACAGCACCTCTGCTTCCGTGACTTGAAGCGGGCTGCTAGTTGGGAGCGGAGGGATGGGCGGGCGGTCAGAAGGTGGCGTGGGATGCTTTAAACGGAGTTCTTCCAAAGTGGTCTGATTGATTTGGACTGGCTCGTCATCCGAGCAGAGAATCCGCGCTGCCGCCCTTATGTTGCCATCCTCGAGTTTTGCCGCCACTGCTGCAGCAATCGTTTGCCCCCTGCTTGGTCCCGACCTCCCTCCCATGCACGAGCTCTCCTGCGGGTTGAAAAGAGCAGGAATCTGAAGGGATGCAGCTCAGAAGAATTCATTCGCCCTTGTCTTACTCTTAGAAGTGAGGTTGTGTCGTTTGCCTCCTCTAACAGGTTGTGAGAGCGTGAGGGCCCCAAAAGCGAGCAAGTGCTGCCAGGGGATCGGAGACAGTGGGTCCGACAGGATCCGACTGATAATAGTCGTTAGCAGTCTGCTAAGGCTATGTCTAGCTGCTTTAGGTATGTGTTTAACAAGTCTGACCTGAAGCGTAGGGTGGGGGACCAGGTCTGGGGCAAGGGCTAACCCTGCGTCGTCCACCAGTGGTCCCGGAGCCCCCTGAATGGCCTGCTGCGGCGCCTCAACAGAAGACGTCGAAGGAGGCGGCCCCACCAACGGAAGTGTGTGGGAGCCAGGGCATGGATTATTCCTAGGTCCATGACGGTGCACTAGGCCATTTTTATGATGCAATTTCCACTCGGAAAAACAAACCCCGCAAATTCCTTTCGCTTTCTGCTGGGACTGCGACGAAGAGGGAGTGTCGTTAGACGCCAGTTTCGTGTACGATAAATGAACAACAAAGCGGCATGGCTAAGTAGGTCAGAGAACAGGGGGCGTAGAAGGCTACGAAAAGCCACAATGCCGTCGACTAATCTCTTCAAACTGAGTCTGAAATCGATTTAAAAGAGATAGGAATACGACCTGGGGATACAGAAGGACCTTTCACCGAAAGTTGACGAAAAGTTAGGCTAAAATCAACGATAAAACCAAGTTATTGTATTATTATTATTATTTTATTTTATTTATTTATTTTTTTTTTATTACCCGAGGTATCTATAATCCCTCAGGTGTCAGATATTAATAAGAAATTTAAACTCTGGAGTGGCCATCCATATCAAGATCAGGAAGAACAAAAGTGCTGTGGAAGGCAACAGCATTAAAACGATGAATGGTGACAGACAGGCGCTGAAACAAGAAGCTTGTTTCTCTTGCGTCGCCTGAAATTTGGCTCAAGAGACGACCCAGGTCGGCGAGAAATGCCTGTCCCTTGGCGTTATTTTAATTATTATTATTATTGTTATTTTTTTTGGCCTAACGCTTTCGCGATTGTTGGCACGAATAATTATTTATTTATTTCACTTTGTTATAACGCCCTGTTATTATTATAATTATTCTTTTATTTTAATTTTTATTTTATTTTATTATAAACAACTTCATTTATTGAGAAAACAGACAACTTCCTATTCAAACATCAACTCCGAAGAGTGATAATTGCTACTATTGTCCTCGTCACCGGTGTCGGGAATAAAAGTCCCTCTAAACGCTATTGCGTTTGTAGCGTTGTTCCATACTTTGTCTATCATCTTCCTCTTTCCTTGGTATCCGGACATTACCCCCCGGCCCATTACCCCCTGCCATTACCCCCTGCCATTACCCCCCCGACCATTACCCCCCGTAGGACATTACCCTCCCTGCCATTACCCCCCGGTCATTTACATTTAGGTCCAGTGTGTGCATGCATGTATGTATGTGTATATGTATGTATGTATGTATGTATGTATGTATGTATGTATGTATGTATGTATGTATGTATGTATGTATACAAAGCGCTGAAAAAGATGTGTAGACTCCTGAGGGTCGCCCGTGGCTGTAGTCAGCCGACGACCTAGTTCCTCAATGAACTCGCGACCTGACAAGTTAATTGGTCCCAATGTTTCTAACGCGATCGGAACGAAGCTGTGGGTTGCATATGATATTTAGATATTTTGCGTGAGGCTGCCAGCTCAGCCGCACTTCCAGGTGTCGTCGCTGTCTTATTTATGTATGATGCGCGCAAGTATGTATGCTGGTTGCGTCCCAGGTTAAGTATTTTCCTCCCGCCCATGGTATGAGACCTTACCGTCGGTGCGAAGGAGCCCTGGGGTTCTTTCGAACTCGGTATGTCCGCTCTTTTCAGCGATCTCCAAATGATGTCGTTCATCGCAAAGTGGCGGCTTGATCGTCCTTCCAATTTTTTGCATACCAACCCATGGTGGCCTCCTGGGTCTGCCGTCTCGCCACATTGACACTGATGTGGGACACACAAGTTCAGACCAAGGCGTAGGCCGATCGCCACTCGCATCGCCTCGTTGCTAACGTTGAGCTACGAGCCTCTATAATTTCTTTCTCGTAGTCGTCGAGTAATTCTTCGCGGTCGAGGATGGCCATCCCGAGTAAGACGGTCGATGCAGCTGAAGCTAAGAAAGCTCAAGAAGCCAGCATCGTGACACGTCTCACGCCGAGACCGCCATCTCTAATTGGCAGTGTGGCTTGTAGCCGTTGAATGTCGTTAAGTTCAATGTTAAGAATCTTCTGAAGTCCAAATTTCATCTGGGTGTGGATTGTTTCCAGGAGGGGGGTGTCCCCAGCATGGAGCCGACCGAAGTAAATATGTAAGCTTTGGCGCTCCAAAACAGGATCGAAGTAGCATGAGTGCGCCTTGTGCAGCCGAGATCATTCAACGCCATCTCTAATGTATTGCTGTAGACCTCCAGTGCTCGGTCCAGGGCTTTCCCTCTGAACAATGGTGCACCCAGCAGAGTAAGGGATTCTCGTTCAACTCGCTGGAAGCCGGCAAGAACGTCCTCTGTGCGTTCCACATCTGAGAAGTATTCGCATTTATGTCGGTTTAGCTGGATACCCAATGAATGCTCCAGATCGTGTCGAATGTTGTCCATTTTTCCTCCTAGAGAGATGTCGTCTAGAAATCCAAGCCGGAAGTCGGCCTCCAAGGTGCGCAGATAGGGCTGCAGTGGTAAGCAGAAGAGCAAGGGCCCCAAAGGGTCGCCTTGCTAGGGTCCCACTTGAGACCGAACTTTGAAAGCACCAAACTGAAGAAGGGACTCGGCTGAGTATGCCTGGTGAACGAAGGCGTAAAGCTCTGGAATGGTGTCGTAAACGGCTTGTAGCATAGCATCTCTTCTCATGGTGTTAAACGCATTGGCAAAGTCCAGCTTAATGAAGATCTGGTCTTATGTCATGTTGGAAACAAAAGCCTTGGCCGCGTGGACCGAAGCCTCTGCTCCACCAGGAGTGGCAATGCCAACCTGGATGGGAGAGATAAGGGGCGCCAACTTGCTTATTACGTGTTTATTAGCACATTTGGCCGCAAGTCTCCTCCACACGTAACCTATAGCGATTGGTCTGAGTCCTCCGGGTTTTTTTTTAAAGGGCGATGAGGCTGCTGCCTCCAAACATTAGACTGCGGATCTCCTGCGGACATTCGCTCCTCAGCATAATGTTGACAAAACCTGTCAGGGCCTGACGGAGCTCCTCCGAGTACTCGCGGTTCTTCAATACAGATGCTGGGCCTCCAGGCGATCCAGCCGGGAACGATTTAACCGCCTCTAAAACGTCTTTCTCTGTGATCTGGATGGGTGTGGTCTCTGCCGCGTCAGGTAGTAGTGCTAGATTTGCACTCCAGGCGTCCGATGGATGTTTTTCCTGAATTAAGGCCAGAGTTTAAATCGTTGCTCTGACTGGAAAGTCGCGGCTACAGAGGATCCGAGTGGCAGCTCGTATGTTGCCCTCTTCAAGTTTGGAATTAACCGCTGTCAGGACCACATCCTTCGCGTTCCAAGCCTTATATTGATATCCTCTGTCTCTAGATTTATCATCCACGTCATATGTACGATGAAAGTTCTGCCCGTACAATCGCTTTTTCACTATATTAGCAATGCTGCTCGCTGTGGCTGCTCCAGAATATTAGCGGCGAACCAAAGCAGCTGGCGCCAAGACTAGACTCTTTCCGGTTTATTACAGATGGAGCACACCTGCAAACGAACAATGACATAACACACCAAAATAATAAAAACATAAAATTAAAATCACAATTTAAATATAATATATTAATAAATAGCATTCTTTATTCTTTATTCTTATCTCGACTACTCTTACGGACAACTCTTTGACTCGACGCGTCGCTCGTGAATAAGCTGATTCCCGCTCTTGGCTTTTGAGCAACGCTTTAGAAATTTGGATATAGCGATACGATTGCGACGACGATGATTCTGGGGATAAATCCCTTTGGACTAAACAAATCATAATCTCTAGATTATGTTGTGTTGCTTGGGCTTCTCCTTATGACCCAATTCTGAAGCTTCAGACAGCTGCGTGTCGTATTATCTCGCACTCTCCATATTTCTTTCACTTTCAGTTACGGTATGTTCTAATTAAGTATTAGGCTAATATTAACTTGCAAAAAAATAGTCATGAAGGGTCAGGGTTGTAGAAGCTATTAGCTTTTCCTGATTCCCATTGCACTATGTTTATTGAGCTAAATGTGTACTGTTTTACTTGTAGGCTATGTGTGCAATAAGCAAACAACAATGTGAGCGAGACCTCGCCACGACTCGATCGACTTGTCTTAACTGATGATCGACTCGATCGACTTCATCGACTTGGACGACATTGTTGGCCTTTTGACCCAAATTGCTGACGACATCTGCATTTTTATATCCCAGCATCTACAAAAAACCTATTCTTAAATGCGCCAATACAATGCGTCTACAAGTATTTATTCGCGAATAGGCCTATATATGACACAAAATGTTTTTCCTAATATTTCATCTATTGTATCTTCGATCCGGAGGCTTATGCTCTTTTGGCTTTGTAAAGAGTCTTGTAAAGAGTCTAAAGTGTTGTGCTACAGTCAGAGTGAGAATAACCGGGGTTTAGAACCCCCAGTCAAACAACACGAAAGCGTCAGCAGCCTAAGAAGTAAAATACTTATATGTCGTGTCGAGTCGAGGAAACAACGATCGATTCGACTTGGCTAGACCAACGACCGACTCGACCTGCAAATCGATCAAGTCGACGATTTTCGATCGACTTGACTTGGCCGAGTTACGATCTACTCCATCGATCGACTGCAAGGTATGGGCCTGAAAGAGTAGGCCTACCCAAAGGCGCAACCACCCTATGGAACACTCCCCAACTTTTGAGATGCTTAGTTAGGACGGTTCCTCCTAACTTTTGCCACCGACTGTTGCTAATAGCCGATAGACTGACATACTAATAACTTAGCCTCTCAGCTTTAAGCTGAGTCAAGAGCGTTAAGTTTAAGGTTGCATGTTCATCATACCCCGACAGATTGCACGTGAAATTGCTGCTAAGGAAACAAGGAAACTAATTTTTGGCTAAATTATGTGACTTTTAGAGTAGTAGTATGACTGAGAGTTCTGGAACAATAGACCAGCCCCCACTCCTCCTATTGTTCTAAACAATACCCCATTGTTCTCAGTCGCCGACAGTCAAATTGTGCTAGTACCGCATACAATACCACATTGGCGACTCTCTGCCGCTCCATTGTGCCAGAACCGTACTCGCATAATTTGTGCTAGTATTCCAATCCCATTGTTCGAAGACGCTCGGTCCTTCCATTGTCCATGAAATCGACCATGTATCAAACCTAATTAAAATCGTTCTTCGCCATTCAAACCCTACCATTGTATCAAACGCAAAAAGTCGTAAATGTCGTAACAGTAAATGTTCCATTAAAAGTTTACGACGCATCGACACAATCGAATAAATTTACGCACGAACACGCACGCAAACCCTGTGGGGTAGTCACGTGACATCTTGGAATTTCCATCCCTCCACCCACGCCAGCCAATCACAGCGATCGGTTACTTCCTTAGCAATCAATCACAGCATTTGTTTACATAGCAACCAGCAGGTCGAGGACTTATAAAAGACTGCAATTCGGTAGTTTCATGCATACTTCACTACAAGTTTGACATAAAGCACACGAGAACGGAAATGTTTGCCAGATCCAACATATCGACGAGTTCCGTGAGAATTAGTTGCAATGTAACTACATGTATATTTTCATCATCATCATCATCATATACGCTTCATATATTCCCGCGCCTCAGATTCACATTTCGGTGTGACCTTGCGCGCGTAAGAAATTTATGTAATAATAAAATAATAATAATAGATCGCGCCAGAGCTGACACCATACAGCCGCCTCGCATACACAGAAGCCACTATGCTGCAGTTCGGAAAATACACACTGCTCTCACAAGTCGGTCCCCAACAGGGTGACCCACTACGACCATTGCCGTTCTGCATACCGCTGCAGCAAATCCTGCAGAACCTGTCCTCAGATCTAACGTTGGGTTTTCTGTACGACCTAACGTTGGGAGGAGCAGCGGCCGTGGTAACAGATGACGTGAGAGAGATAGAGCGTCAATGCGGCCTCATGGGCCTTGAACTCAACCGTGAAAAGTGTGAAGTGATTTCACGATCGGACGAATGGAGGAAACATCCATCTCTACATCAGTTCAGCCCAGTAGCCGTGGAAGGCCTCTATCACCGGATAAAGCCTTAACAACGTGCCTGGAATTTCGATGTAGCGAGCTCATGAGGTCGCATTGACGCTCTATCTCTCTCACGTCATCTGCTACCACTTGCAGTCTCAAGACTGGAAAACATCTAAAAATTTATGCGATGGTCCTGTTAAGAAACGCCCTATGCTCTCAAAAAGTGCTGCACATGCTTAAATGTTTTCCCTGCTATGAACACCCGCTACTGGACAAATATGACGAAATACAGAGAAGAGGCATTTCTTCTATTCTAAACATCAGCCTGAATGACAATCAATGGCACCAAGCGTCTCTACCAGTCATCTATGCTGGGCCATGTTCGACCAGACCAGGACGAGCAGGAGGAATATATGCTGCAACTATGGTTGGAAGAAAGTCAAACAATACGACCAGACAACCAGGCAGCATATAAACAAGCTTGTTGGGACGGACCACCTATAGAGAAGATGACAGAAGGCTGCAACGACGAATACCATCAAGCAAGGCTGAAAGCAACAGCGGCGCCCCACGCTGGCTATTTGCACTCCCGATCTCGTCATGTGGGTTACGAATGGATGATGAGACAATCAGAGTGGCAGTGGGTCTGAGATTGGGAACGATGACCGGCGAGCCCCACACGTGCCCTTGTGGGATGAATGTCACTTCAGAGGAGTCGCATGGCCTATCATGTAGCCTAGGCCCGGGCCGAATAGCCAGACACGCGACTCTAAACGACATCATAAGCTGAAGTCTTACACGAGCTGGAATGCCAACCGGTCTCTCACGCACTGATGGAAAAATACCCGACGGAATGACTTTGATTCCGTGGCGAGGAGGACGCAGCCTCGTGTGGGATTCCACCGTAATAGACACGGTTGCTCCTTCCTACCTACATGCCTCGGCTGCAACGGCGGGGGGCTGCGGCTGAATTGGCGGACACGAGAAAAACTGCCAAGTACGATCACCTGTTGGCCAACCACCACTTTGTCCCCATGGCCCTGGAGACCCTGGGCCCAATTAACAACAATGGACTTGATTTTATTAAGGACCTTGGAAAACGTCTAACACTAATCTCTGGAGATATTAGAGAGACATTTTCTTCCACCATCCAACGCTTTAATTTATTTTTTTCCTTTCCGATGCACTTTTGCCCAACCATACACTACCGAGTGAGCCGTTCCAGAGCAACATTATTTATATCTCCGGATATTGTTTTGCATCAATATTGTCTACGAATAAATTATTTCTTCATAATACTACTACTACTACTACTACTACTACTACTACTACTACTACTACTACTACTACTACTACTACTACTACTACTACTACTACTACTACCACTACTACTACTACTACTACTACCACCACTACTACTACTACTACTACTACTACTACTACTACTACTACTACTACTACTACTACTACTACTACTACTACTACTACTACTACTACTACTACTACTACTAATAATAATAATAATAATAATAATAATAATAATAATAAATATTAATAATAATAATAATAAATAATAATAATAATTCTGGAGACTCTAGAGAAACTTCTTTTCTCTTCCAGCGCTTGTCGATTTCAATCCAGCGCTTCAATGCCGTGGCCTTCCGCGGGTCTTTTGTCGAACCAGATTTCGTTGAATAACAGTGAACACATTATAACACATTTATAATAATAATAATAATAATAATAATAATAATAATAATAATAATAATAATAATAATAATAATAATAAATTAAGGCTTTATCCGAAAAGTGCTGCATTTGTGGCGGTCGCCCTGGAGACCAGCGGCGCGTGGTGTAGTGAAGGACAAACATTCATTTCTGAGTTGGGAAGCCGAATAACCGCCGCAACCCACGACCCAATGGAGACATCTTATCTTTTCCAGCGAATCTCGGTGGCTCTACAACGAGGGAATGCCATCTGCCTCTCCGTGACATTGCCACTACTCCCCGAGCTGTGAATGACACTCAGCTGAGCGACTTTTCCACCAGTTGGAGTGACATAATAATAATAATAACAATAACAATAATAATAATAATAATAATAATAATAATAATAATAATAATAATAATAATAATAATAATAATAATAATAATAATAATAATAATAATAATAATAATAATAATAATAATAATAATAATAATTATAATAATAGCAGCGGCCGTGGTAGCAGATGACGTGAGAGAGATAGAGCGTCAATGCGGACTCATGGGTCTTGAACTCAACCGTGAAAAGTGTGAGGTGATTTCACGATCGGACGAATGGAGGAAACACCCGGCTCTGCATCAGTTCAGCCCAGTAGCCGTGGAAGATGCCTGTCTTCTGGGGCGGAAGCGGCATGCCACGCGGCGAGGAGATTCTTAACGGAAATTCCCAGCGACTCAATCATGGTAAAGCTCGATTTCAAAAATGCTTTCAACAGCCTGCATAGAGATCGCATGCTCCTGGCATTGGACGAGATCGCGCCAGAGCTGACACCATACAGCCGCCTCGCTTACGCAGAAGCCACAATACTGCAGTTCGGAAAATACACACTGCTCTCACAAGTCGGTCCCCAACAGGGTGACCCACTAGGACCATTGCTGTTCTGCATACCGCTGCAGCCAATCCTGCAGAACTTGTCATCAGATCTAACGTTGGGTTATCTGGACGATCTAACGTTGGGAGGAGCAGCGGCCGTGGTAGCAGATGACGTGAGAGAGATAGAGCGTCAATGCGGACTCATGGGCCTTGAACTCAACCGTGAAAAGTGTGAGGTGATTTCACGATCGGACGAATGGAGGAAACACCCGGCTCTGCATCAGTTCAGCCCAGTAGCCGTGGAAGATGCCTGTCTTCTGGGAGCGCCTCTATCACCGGATAAAGCCTTAACAATGTGTCTGGAATTTCGATGCAGCGAGTTGGCACTCGCAGTCTCAAGACTGGAAAACATCGCCAAACATGACGCGCTGGTCCTGTTAAGAAACGCCCTATGCTCTCAAAAAGTGCTACACGTGCTTAGATGTTTTCCCTGCTATGAACACCCGCTACTGGACAAATATGACGAAATACAGAGAAGAGGCATTTCTTCTATTCTAAACATCAACCTTAATGACACTCAATGGCACCAAGCGTCTCTACCAGTTAAGATGGGAGGACTGGGCATACGTCGGGCTGCATCGCTTGCGCTACCCGCCTTCTTGGCTTCCGCTGCGAGCACCCGCTCTCTCCAGTCATCTATGCTGGGCCATGTTCGACCAGACCATGACGAGCAGGAGGAATATATGCTGCAACTATGGTTGGTAGAAAGTCAAACAATACGACCAGACAACCAGGCAGCATATAAACAAGCTTGTTGGGACGGACCACTTAAAGAGAAGATGAAGGACTCACTGACTCACTCACTGGCTGCAACGACGAATACCATCGAGCAAGGCTGAAAGCAACAGCGGCGCCTCACGCTGGAGACTGGCTATTCGCACTCCCGATCTCATCATGTGGGTTACGAATGGATGATGAGACAATCAGAGTGGCAGTGGGTTTGAGATTGGGAACGATGACCTGCGAGCCCCACACGTGCCCTTGTGGGATGAATGTCACTGCAGAGGGTTCGCATGGTCTATCATGTAGCCTAGGCCCGGGCCGAATAGCCAGACACGCGACTCTAAACGACATCATAAGCAGAAGTCTTACACAAGCTGGAATGCCGAACATCAAGGAACCACCCGGTCTCTCACGCACAGACGGAAAAAGACCCGACGGGATGACTTTGATTCCGTGGCGAGGAGGACGCAGTCTCGTGTGGGATGCCACCGTCATAGACACGGTTGCTCCTTCCTACCTACATGCCTCGGCTGCAACGGCGGGGGCTGCGGCTGAATTGGCGGACACGAGAAAAACTGTCAAGTACGACCACCTGTTGACCTACCACCACTTTGTTCCCGTGGCCCTGGAGACTCTGGGCCCAATTAACAACAATGGACTTGATTTCATTAAGGACCTTGGAAAACGTCTAACACTAATCTCTGGAGATATTAGAGAGACATCATACCTTTTTCAACGCCTTTCTGCCACCATCCAACGCTTTAATGCCATTTCTTTCCGTGGCACTTTTGCCCAACCAGACACTAACGAGTGAGCCGTTCCAGAACGACATTAGTAATATCTCCGGTTATTGTTTGACACACCTTTGTTTATTAATAAAGATTATAATAATAATAAATAATAATAATAATAATAATAATAATAACAATAATAATAATGATAATAATAATAATAATAATAATAATAATAATAATAATAATAATAATAATAATAATAATAATAATAATAATAATAATAATAATAATAATAATAATAATAATAATAATAATAATAATAATAATAATAATAATAATAATAATAATACTGGGACGCACCGCTCGTGAAGAAAGAGATCGACCTTTTGGAAGCAGCATCAGACGACGCACATCATCAAGCGAGGATAAAGGCAACAGCGGCTCCTCACGCCAGCGACTGGCTGTTTGCGCTGCCTGTGACATCTTGTGGACTGAGGATGGACGATGAGACCGTACGAATAGCGGTGGGCCTTCGCTTGGGAACCAAAATCTGCGAGCCACACATCTGTCCTTGAGGAGCAATGGTAACAGCGGACGGCTCTCATGGTCTTTCATGCGGCCTCGGTCCCGGCAGAATCGCTAGACATGCCATGCTGAACGACATAATAAGCCGCAGCCTCACCCGCGCTGGTTGGCGTAACATCAAGGAACCACCAGGGATCTCCAGAACAGATGGAAAGAGACCCGACGGACTGACGTTAATCCCATGGCATCAAGGACGCAGTCTCGTATGGGACGCCACCGTAATCGATACTCTGGCGCCATCTTACCTTCAGCAGCAGAACTGGCAGCTGCAAGAAAAGACACAAAATACAGCCAGCTTCTAGCAAATCTTTGTCCCAGTGGCTCTCGAGACTCTTGGTCCTATTAATACCAGTGGCATGGACTTTATCAAAGAGCTAGGGAAACGATTAACTCTAATCACCGGAGACCCTAAGGAGACCTGTTACCTCTTCCAGCGCCTCTCTACTATCATTCAGCGGTTTAATGCGGTGGCTTTCAGGGGAACTTTTACCCACCAAAATCTTGACGAAGATGAGGCCGTTCCAGAGTAACATCATACCCATCTCCGGATACTATTTTGACCACCTAAGGGATCATAAATACCTCGGGTAAAAAATATAAAAAAATAAGCCTATCCCTGAATAGACAGAAGTGCGAAATCTTGGGTGGTGAAAATATAGCAGAGAGGACATTCGAAGACTTCAAGCTAGTTACCATAGACTCGATTACTCTGCTGGGCGCACCACTCTGCAGAGGCACGGCACTAGACGAAGCATTGGAAGAACACTCAAAGAAATTGGAGCAAGCAATGATGGACTTGCAGAGGCTGCCAACACAGGGAGCCCTGATGCTAATAAGATCTTGCTTCGGGGCGGCAAGGTTGACCTTCCTGCTCAGAACCACACAATGCTTTGAACACCCGTTGCTGAGCAAAATGGATCAACAGATGAGAATTGGATTGGAAGCAATCGTTAACATCAGACTGAGCGACATCCAATGAATACAGGCGACGTTACCGACAAGAGACGGTGGATTGGGGATTAGAAGGCTTCAGATGCTGGCATCTTCCGCATATCTTGCATCAGCTGCATCAGCCAGAATTCTTCAATCTACCATTCTTCACTCGGAGGATTGGCAAGACGTCTTCAGGGATGAGATTCTTTCTGCTCGCGAGGCCACGCTCCCAAACGGTGCGTTAGAGAACATCACTGCACAGAGGGTTTGGGACAGACCGCTTATTGAGAAAGACCTATCTGAGGTGTGGCACTCGGCTACAAATCCGACTGCCAGGGCCAGATTGGGGGCAGTGACTTCCGATCATGCTGGTGACTGGATGGCTGTCTTTCCAATCGCCTCTTGCGGACTGTGTCTCAGTGATGAGTTGCGATAGGCCTACGCCTAGGTCTGGTTCTATGCGAGCCATACCAGTGTCAATGCGGCGAGACAACAGATCTGAGAGGTTACCATGGTCTGGCCTGTAAGCTGTCGCGAGGGAGAAGTGGCAGGCACTTTTCAATGAATGACGCCATCTGGAGGGCCCTCCAGCGAGCTGAAGTTTCGAGCACCAAAGAACCAGCAGGATTGTTCAGAAGTGACGGAAAAAGACCAGATGGAGCGACGCTAATACCGTGGTCAAGAGGAAAATATATGACTTGGGACGCCAAGAGCGTACACACGTGCGCAACGTCATATATACACCTCACATCCTTAACGCCTGGAGCAGCAGCAGAGATGGCAGCCTCCAAGAAGAATACAAAGTATGCAGAAATTCCCACCACACATGATTTTATTCCAGTGGCATTGGAAACTCTAGGCCCCATCAACGCTCAGGGTCGGGAGTTCTTGTCAGAACTTGGTCGGCGTCTGACCATGGTTTCTGGGGATCCGCAGGAGACGGCACGCTTGTTTCAGCGCCTTTCCATTTGCATGCAGAAGTTCAATGCCGTTGCATTTCGAGGCACTTTTGCACAATTGACCGACGAGGATGACCGTTAACTCCAGAACAACAATGTTTTTATTATTGATTTTAAAGTCTGAGATATCATTTATACCTCAGGCGCAAAAAAAAATAATAATACTAATAATAATAATAATTATTATTATTATTAATTAATTAATTACCGGGGGTGCGGCGGAAGTGGCTGCAACACGAAAAAATGCGAAGTACGTGAACCTCCCCGCAACACATGATTTCATCCCTGTTGCTCTCGAAACACTTGGTCCGATCAACAAATCAGGCACTGAATTTTTATCTGAATTAGGTCGGCGTTTGACAGTTATTACTGGCAACCCACTCGAAACCACTCATCTCTTCCAACGCCTCTCAATTTGCACCCAACGATTTAACGCAGTTGCATTTCGAGGCATTTTCACACAGTTGTTCTGTGATGAGGACCGCTAACTAGAGAACAAAGAACTTCTTGTGCTGTTTCTTGTAAGAATGTTTTGTTTAATAAAAGATTGGTATAATAATAATTTTAAAAAATAAATTTAAAAAAAAAATAATAATAATAATAATAATAATAATAATAATAAAAATAATAATAATAATAATAATAATAATAATAATAATTGTCAATGCGGTGAGACAACGGATATGAGAGGATATCATGGTCTGGCCTGTAAGCTGTCTGGAGGGAGAAGTGGCAGACACTTCGCAATGAATGACACCATCTGGAGGGCCCTCCAGCGAGCTGAAGTTCCGAGCACCAAAGAACCAGCAGGCCTGCTTCGAAGCGACGGAAAAAGACCAGATGGAGCGACATTAATACCGTGGTCAAGAGGAAAATATATGACTTGGGATGCCACCAGCGTACACACGTGCGCAACGTCATATATACACCTCACATCCTTAAAACCTGGAGCAGCAGCAGAGATGGCAGCATCGAAGAAGACTACAAAGTATGCAGAAATCCCCACCACACATGATTTTATTCCAGTGGCACTGGAGACTCTAGGCCCCATCAACGCTCAGGGTCGGGAGTTCTTGTCAGAACTTGGTCGGCGTCTAACCATGGTTTCTGGGGATCCGCAGGAGACGGCACGTTTGTTTCAGCGCCTTTCCATTTGCACGCAGAAGTTCAATGCCGTTGCATTTCGAGGCACTTTTGCACAATTGACCGACGAGGATGACCGTTAACTCCAGAACAACAATGTTTTTATTATTGATTTTAAAGCCTGAGGGATCATTTATACCTCGGGCGCAAAAAAAAAAAAAAAAAAAAATAATATATGTTCTCGAAAACGCGACCGAAGCAGGGAGAGCGGCGGAGAAAGCCGCCACAAGGAAGCTTACGAAATATTATCATCTGTGAGCCGCACACGTGTGTTTGTGGCGCCCCTGTTTCAGCAAGGGGCTCACATGGGCTTTCATGCTCCCTTGGATTCGGTAGACAGGCAAGACACGGCACCATCAACGACCTAGTCTACCGAAGTCTTAACAGAGCTGGAACTCCTGCAATCAAGGAGCCGTCGGGCCTCGCCAGGACTGACGGGAAACGACCGGACGGCCAGACCCTAATCCCATGGAGTAACGGGCGAGCGTTAATTTGGGACGCGACCGTGGTGGACACGGTAGCTGCCTCGTATGTTCTCGAAAACGCGACCGAAGCAGGGAGAGCGGCGGAGAAAGCCGCCACAAGGAAGCTTACGAAATATTTGGACCTTCAAAGGACATACCTCTTTGTCCCGTTAGCCGTGGAAACTATGGGTCCCATCAACAACGAAGGTTCCGCCTTTGTATCCGAGATCGGTCGCCGGCTGTCGAAGATCTCTGGTGATTTGCGCGAAACAGGATATCTGTTCCAGAAGATCTCAATTACAATCCAACACTTCAACGCAGTTGCCTACCAGGGCCCCTTATCTGGATTGCCCGGGGCCACGGTCCGGCAGCCATTAGAAAACTGAAATTGACCTTTGAAATCTTCATCATAATAATTATAAAAATTGATTTTATAATAATAATAATAATAATAATAATAATAATAATAATAATAATAATAATAATAATAATAATAATAATAATAATAATAATAATAATAATAATATAATAGTAATAATAATATATTGTACGTATTCACTGCAGATAAATTAAATTGATCTATTTTCATAGGTGAGGTCTGCGCGTGGAAAGCAGGATCTTTCCGAAGAATTGATCGGCAACTGTCGATTTCTATCCTATTTGATTTGCGTGGTCCTCGCTGGCAAAACATGGCCTACAAGGAGGAACTGCTCGTGCATATTAGAGAGTACGACGTGGGAAATGGCAAATCGTATCCAACAAGGAAGGCGTATGCTTCCCCAAACCAAGATGGGCGACATTCATCAACTATCTAGACGAGATAAATGGAGCTGTGGAGCAACTCAAAGCGGATCAACCCGTCGAATTCTCGCAACACATCGGCGGAAAATACTACATCACGGTCTCGAAGTGTATGAAATGTGTAAACATTCGTCGTTATTTCATGCCATCGAACACGGAACGGCCGACTCGCAGCGGAATTGCACGAAGTCTGGGCGAATGGGAAACCCAGATCGATAAGATTCAAGAGCTGCACGAGAAACTACCGGAACTGAAAGCCGCTTCACCATGTTTTGCCAGCGAGGACCACGCAAATCAAATAGGATATCTCTACTGCTTGGAATGCAACCCGTTCGGACTCGATTTGCTCAATAGCCAATTTATATCAAATAACAAAGACATCGATTTGCTTTCAATAAAGTTTATTAAATCGAAAAAAGTCTTTTCTATGCTAGAGTCTTACACACATAGTTATGAACTAAATAATCGTTTAATCCAGTATCAGTATTAGTAGGCCTAATGGCATTAACATTTTTATTTCTACATCTATGCAAACAGTAAAATATACAATAATGTGCGCAAAAGTTACTGCAAATGTTATCGTTGAAAATCCAATGGATACAATATCTATTTAAAAATAATCTAAATGGTTCTTCCGGTGGACTGTCGTAAGAATCAAGGTATTCGCCGTACGAAGAATCTTCTACGTACAAAACTATCCAATGTTTGCCGGGTTTGTCGTGGGGATTGGTATGCAACCAATAGGACGGGTTAAGGTTAAACAGATTGGGTAGGCGATCGAATGCAAATACACCGATAAACAGAGATGAACATTTCGGATCTTTCCGCAAGAGTTTCGAGTCTTCCTCCATCCATGATCAATTCTTGTAGTCGAAAATGACGTTTCTGGAGCGATTGATTTCCAAAATATTCTCAAATTTGGCAAACGCTTTGACGTTATGATTGCGCAAATTTCATATCCAGACCTGTTTAACCAGATTGAAGTGCTCGGCCTCGGACAAGTCCGGTGTTAAATCGAAAGCGTAAACCGACCGACAAAATCCTCTCTACTTATTTCGAAACGACGTCCCCGATAAGATTGCGTCTCTTTCGAAATAAAGATACATTCTGTTGGATGTCGTCCGTTCAAGGTGCCGCTTGCAAAGCGCGAATTTTGGATTGCAAATTATACGTCAGGCGAAAGCTCTCGAACGCGGAGACGTCAACTTTCCTATTCGTAGAGCTGTATGTAAAACTTTTACCATACCTAGAGGCAATTTGGATGCGACTCAGGAAAGTCTTTTATCTGGACAGATACCTAACAGAATCGTCATTGGATGCGTGGATAATGACGCCTTTAATGGATCATATTGGAAGAATCCGTTCAACTTTAAACAAATGAATCTGTCGCAATTGAAAGTATACTTGGATGGCCAGCAGCAGTGCGTGAAACCGTTGGAAATTAACTTTGCCAACAACCAATACATTAACGCCTACGCTACTCTGTTTATTGGTACTGGAAAATGGATGAGAGACAAAAGATGAGCCAGGAGCCATGACCTGGAAATCATCAATGACAACGGCATCATCAGAGGTGACTGTTGCTTTTGCAGTAGGTTTCACATAATGCAGCTCCGTAGATGTTTTAATGTAATGTAGATGAATATTAATTGTGGCTTTTTAAAGATCGATCCATCTCGGTGTTGGGCCGCTCAACGGTTTAAAATCCATGTACGGTTTGAGCCATCGAGATTGGGATATATGCATCGAGATTGGGATATATGATTCAGACAAAGACCTTTTAAACAAGTTAGATATGGGTGCTGACAAAAGATGAGCCAGGAGCCATGACGGAAGCCAATCAGGTCCAACTGACACACTACGAATAGATGATAGGGCACGGAAGACCTGGAAATCATCAATGACAACGGCATCATCAGAGGTGACTGTTGCTTTTGCAGTAGGTTTCACATAATGCAGCTCCGTAGATGTTTTAATGTAATGTAGATTAAGACTGTCAGCGCATAGTTGTGCATAGTTGGAGACGCGCTGGGCGTTTTTCTTTTGTGGGTGAAAAACAGCCAATACGGAATATACAAAGGAAAGAAACATTGTCACTATTTTGAATATTAATTGTGGCTTTTTAAAGATCGATCCATCTCGGTGTTGGGATGTAGTTCGATGCACCGACCGGATTGTATTCTGCAGTGTGTAGTGTTATATTACTGATCTTATCAACCGACCGACCGGATCCGTTGTGAGTGAAGGCAATGGACATCTCCTCAATGCGGTTAATGGCTTCTTCGATATGTTGTGAAGTGTCGATTCGATTCAGCATGGTTGCAGGTTTAGACTCAAAGTAAGCTGTTGTGGACTTTTTGCTGCCGTCGGGATTCTCGCGATCGAAAAACGAAATCGCCAGCGAGGTGCCATTTTACTGGGCTGAAATTACAATCCAAAGAAATTGATAGGCCTATACGATAGATCTGACACTGAACTGTTGATTATTTATTGAAATATAGGTTACAAAAATGGATGACTGATTCGATGTTATAATTATACTGAAGTCAGTGTAGTTTTTCAATTTCATATTATAAATAGGATTGAATTTTGAAGAAAAAATTGTTGATGTCTTGAATGTTTCTAAATAGATCTATTGAAATCAAGCATACCCATTTCCCGCTAAATGATGTTCCAGACTGGTTGTGATGTTGTTTTCCAGTCCCCGAATCACCATTCCTATGTCCCTTGCATTCGGATCCGACTGTAGGCTCTGTTCCCCGAAGGTATTGCGGAATGATGCGCGCACTCGTGAAGATTTGGTTCTTCTTTCACAAGTGTTGCACCTTTGACACCTTCGAAGAACTTCGCTTGACACTTCACATTTGATGCGCACTCGACGGCTCGTGCATACTTCGCACAAACCTTCTTCGTTGAGTTTGGTCCTCTTGAAGGCTGAGCAGTGAGCACAGTAGCTGTCGATTTCTGAAATGTACAAATTTGGATGATTCTAGTATATAATTTGATACATATACTCAGGGCCGTAGCAAGAACGAACGTGGCCCCCTCCGAGCATAATGTCCGAAATTTCTGACTTTTTTCAGTCATCCGGCCAAAATGTCGGGAAAATTTCATCAATTCGCCATCCGAAAAAGTTGAGGACGTTTTTGGCCAAAATCTCGGGAAAACTTTATATTCGCCGTCTGAAAAAGTTGATGACTTTCTTGGGCCAAAATCTCGGGAAAATTTCATATTCGCCGTCCAAAAAATTTGATAACCTTTTTTAAAATTTATTTTTTAGTCATTTCATTCATTTTTTGGCACTTTTAGGGGCCCCTTCCTTGCCGGGGGCCCCTTCGATCGGAGGGTACGGAGGGCGGTCGCTACGCCTCTGCATATACTCGTCCAAACAATCCTTAATAAATAATTTAAAAAATCCTTGGTCTGGTCAGTCGCAACCTATGGTTGCGAATCATTGGTGCTCAAAAAATGCGGAGGAAAAGCAGAACAAATGTACCCGTAAGCTTTTGCGCATTTCTTGCACGCTGAAACTTACCACCGAGCAGGTTTATCGGCTTGCCGGAACTTCACCAGAGCTCTTGGGTTCCATCAATGCTCGGAAGATTATCGACGCAAGGGTAGACCGCGTATTAGCTGGATTGACAACATTCTTGCTTGGTCCCGTCTTTCCGAATCCAATCTTCTCGCCGCTGCACGCGATAGGAAGCAATGGAGAGCTCTAGTCCATGCATGTGACCAACCGTCGCGCAGCGACGTCGGTGACTGACATGACATGACTCGTCCAAACAACTATGTATGCATGTTATCTTACGCATGTTTTATGATATAAATTTGAGAATCCTACTTTGTTTCTTCGATGGATTTCCCGCGGACGTTGACGGTTCCTAATAATTTGAATGATCTCTTCGTCACTATAGATATAATAAAATTTACTTTAATACGTATAAAGTATGTTATAAACCACTCAACTTGTTGTATATATGTATTGGTTTATGTATGTGCAAATGTATCTGGTTTGGTACTCGCAGGCAATTGGCATCCACTGATCTGCACTTACTAGCAGCAACTTTCCCTTCTCTCTCACAGTGCGAGACCTTGGAATTACTTTGGACCAAGAGCTCAACTACTCAAAAGCATATCAATTTGGTCACTCGTAGTTGCTACTGCCAACTTCGGCAACTCCGTGTTGTGTCAAGATCCCTCTCTCATAGTGCTACTTTGACACTTGTCCATGCCTTTGTCACCAGTAGAATTGATTACTGCAGTTCGGTACTCGTGGGTCTGCCACTTGGACTTATTGGGAGTTCTTCGTTCGGGTGCTCGCTCTCATTGGCCGCATTCCTAAATACGCCCCCGTCTCTGTGTATATGCGTGATGTTCTTCACTGGCTCCCTGTTTCACAACCGAGTTGCTGCACTCGTCTGGCGGTGCCTTATTGATTGTGCTACATCATACCTGTCTAGCCTTTGTCGACCTGTCTCCGACCTTGCAGCGCGTCGAGCGACAACGGGGGAGCCTTTGGTTCCTCGAGCTCGCACTTCTACAAGACAGCGCCGAGCCTTTTTTACTGTGGGTCCCGCTATCTGGAATGGCCTCCCACTAAACTTGCGACTTATGCCTAGGCTAAATTCACCTGCTGTTTACAAGTCGCTCAAAACCTTTTTTAGCTGTGGCTGGGCTGGGAGCGCCTCTGAGAAGATTTCTTGAAGAGGCGCTATATAAATTCTCGGAATGAATGAAATGAATGTATACGTACTAGGCCTCTTTCTAGACTTCTCTGTTTTCGAAGTTCTTCATCGTTGGTATGTTTCAGAATTTCGTCGTTGGTCTGTCCATAGATCTTCGTTCGCATGTTGATTCAAATCGGACACATCGTTCAGTTCCTCGACCGTATGTTGCAACAACTCGAAAGAATCAACATCATCCCGAATTTCTTCATTGACCACGAGTTGCTTTTGGCCTTCGTTCGTGGTTTTAATTATTTCGGTGTTCGACGTTCCAACATCGTATGTTTGCTGTACTACAAACGAACAAATTGAATTTTTTTCGTAATTTATGTGTATGCTTAACACAATGAGGAAATTATTACGTATTCAATATTTAAAAAATATAAATGATCATTCTGGATACTTACCAATAGGGACGACTTCTATAGAACATATAGCGTTGGCGATTTGAATCAGATTGTTGATTTCCATATCACGATCGCTTGTCGGGTCCATAGCAATTGTTGTCTTCGTCTCGGAGCAGAATGTTGATTTTGTTCGTCTCTGGGCAGAGTGTGTGACTGAGCAGTAATTGTTTCGGGTTTTTAAAATGCCTGTGTCGGCAGGTTGCTATATAAGCAGTGGCAGTGATTGGGTGTTAAGGAAGTAACCGAGTGCTGTGATTGGCTGGAGTGGGTGGAGGGTTCGGAAATTCCAGGGTGTCACGTGGCTACCCCACAGGGTTTGCGTGCGTGCTCGTGCATAAATTTTCAGTAAACTTTTATTGGAACATTTACGACTTTGCAAGCGTGTTGGATACAATGGTAGTGTTTGAATGGCGAAGAACGATTTTAATTAGGTTTGATACATGGACAATGGTCGATTTCATGGACAGTGGAATGACCGAAAGTCGGCGAACCTAATTAAAATCGTTGATTGGAATACTAGCACAATGTCATGTCATGCGCGACGGTTGGTCACATGCATGGACTAGAGCTAGAGCTCTCCACTGCCTCCTATCGCGTGCTAGAAGATTGGATCCGGAAATAGTCTTTCCGGATTCAATCTTCTCGCCCCTGCACGCGATAGTAGTTAATTAGGGTTAATTATGCGAGTACAATAGGTCGGTTCTGGCACAATGGAGTGGCCGAGAGTCGACCAACAATGGGCAATTGTATGCGGTACTATCACAAAAGGGCTGCCGGCGACGGAGAACAATGGATTATCGTTTAGAACAATAGGAGGGTCTGGTCTGTTGTTCCAGAACTCTTAGTCATACCACTACTTTTTAGTCTTTACTTTATTTCAGTAAGTCTAATTTCGTGTCTGGTTTAAATGTGTTTGTATTTTCAAGTTAAAAATATCAGGTTATTTGCAGTCAAATGTGCCATGTATATTCATTTAGTTATGTTTCGCTCAGTTGCTCATTATATAAGTAAGTAAGTATATTCTTTAATGTACCAGTTGACAAGACGCACTCTGGTTTACAAGCACAAAAACATGACACAAAAAACAAATACAAGACAAATCTGGCAGCCATCAACGGCGCCAACTCATATAACTCAAGCCTATTGTCACAACGACAGAGTCATTCTTAGGCAAAATTCCGCTCGAGAAGCACAAGTCACCATCGTCAAACTCCTACGCGTTGGCTACACGGAGAGTTCACCCAACAGTTTATCGTACCGATTCCCGATGATGGTAGTTTAACAGCATTTTCAGTGTCTACAGAGCCGAGAAGCAAAGTGCGAAGAGCAGCGACGGTAGCACAGCGCTGGAAACGTGGCACTACTACGGCAGTGTCTTTGGTGCTGGTTAAAAATATCCTTTCTTTTCCCATTCATGTGTGCAAACGTTCGGCTATATCGATAATGATGATCGAACCAATTATGACGAACCTGACACCCCTTGATGTTCAGCATAATGGAATAGTCCAAAAAGGAGAGACGCGTGGCGATGGTTGAACGTCAAAATTTAAAATCAAGTTACCGTCCAAACGCTTACGACACAAATGAAGAAAAGTCGGAAACTCGACACTCGACACTCGACATCAGTAAACAACAGAAAATCCGAAAAGAAGCGAGCGATGTTCGCCTGTTCGGTTCTGTTCTGAGCCTCCCTCGATCCGATGGTCGGCCGCATCATGTACAATGTTCCTCCAACGCTTCCTGTCCTCCGTCAATTTGATCATTTCTCCCAATGTTAATCCAGTCCACTCCTTTATGTTGCCCAACCAGTTTGTTCTTGGTCTTCTTCTTTTCCGGTCTCCTGGCATTGTGCCCTGCATGATATCTTTCTCAATGCATGATGTGTCCAAAATAAATCATTTTTCTTTCTTTTACTGTCTTCAATAGATTCCTCTCCACTCCTGCCGCCTCCAGCACCCATTCATTTGTCCGTTTTTCCGTCCATGATATTTTCATTATCATTCTCAGACACTTCATCTCGAACGCTTCTATTCTTCTCTCTTCCTCCTTCCTTATTGTCCAACTCTCACAGCCGTATATGGCCACTGGCCACACCAGTGTCCTCCATAGCTTTATCTTCGTTGCATTTGTTAGATCATGACTCTTCCAAATCCTTTTGCGGTCTGTAGCTATTGCATATACCTTGTCCAAACGTGCTCTGATTTCTGTACCGCAGTCACTGTCTTCATCAATCGTCGAACCCAAGTACGTGTATTTGTCCACCTGTTCCAGTTCTTCTTGGTTGATCTTAATTTTACATTGATTTGCTGTTGTTGTCATGACCTTCGTCTTGCTCGTGTTAATCTGCATTCCGTATTTCTTGCCCACCCTGTCCAATCTCTCAATCAAAAGTTGTAACTCTTCCTCCGAGTTTGTCAGAAAGACAATATCATCAGCGTATTGCAAGTTTGTCAACCTCCTTCCCCCTTTCTGCACTCCTCCGTCATATCTCTCCAATGTTTCTCTCATCACTCTCTCGGCCAAGATGTTAAACAAACTTGGAGACAGGACACATCCCTGTCTCACTGTAAAGGCCCGGCCTTTTAGTTTTCTCATTAGCGATCCAAACGTATGCGTAACTAACCGCTGAAATCTAGCGGGGACGTACGGACATACGTAGTAATAACGATTATATTAGGTAATTTCTTTCTTTTCGGGTCTTGGTTTGAGGCTGACATGTTTGTCACATGGCGAATTTGATATTGTTGTTCGTCTTTATTAATTACGATACGTCGCGAGTGACGGAATAAGTTGCGTGTGTTGTTGTGCATCTTTTGTTGTGAAGTTCTCAAGCCAAAAATGGCAACAAATGACTTATTCCCTCCAAATGACACAATGAATATTAACGACCCTTCGTATCGTAATGGTAACGACTATGCCTTTGATATAGAAGAGGAACAATAATGCACGTCGGGATAGATCCCAGAATTATATCAGCGTCAGAGGAGGTAGCCCAATTGAAAGAGCAACTAGGTTTAATGCAGTTGTTGAACGCTACCCTCGTGTCAGCTCAGACAAGCCAAGAGGAAAGCGGAGAGCGGACGAACCCAGCCCGACCTTTAGCGGCGAGCGTTTCCAAATCGGAAACTGTTGACATGATGTCCCTTGAACCACTCGCGCGGCATCCTGGTAAAATAACGGCGATCACTTCAATATCTGATCTCTTTCGAAATAATCGTCCACGTGCAGGTGTGCTCTTCCCACAATATACTCCTTCGCTGGTAGAAAGTCCTACCCGAAAGGGGGGAACATTACAAAGTGGTAACAGAAGTGTAGGGTCTTGCTCTTGGAGAAACGATAGAAAGACCAGTGAAAAAAGTATGTATCAGCAAAGTGTAAGCAGACGCTTGTGATTCCTTTTAGATTTTAGAAGCTGATGAAGAGGCAAATGAAGAAAGTACGTATCGACGAGGTGATACCAAAAATTCAGAGCAGTGGAAAGACGAAAGAAAAGTAGAGATATTGGGAGACGGTGAAGAGAATGAAGGGAGGACATGTCAACAAGAGTACGCTACGGGAGTGGAAGAAGTTAATGAGGGAACTGCCATTAATTCTTCACGAGTAAAGAAAAACATGACGACGACCGAGACTGGACAATTGCAAGAGATCACCACTACAAGAACTGTGTAAGCGTTTAAGCGAGATTTGTGTGAAAAATGGAAAAGTTGCAAGCAATAGTCCAGGGCCGCGGGTGGAAGTCGGACAAACGCGAAGTCGTCCTGTTGAGTCCAGTCAGTTCATTCGGTGTTTTCAGTTGAGTGCGATGGGTCGAGACCTAGCCGACCATCGATGAAAAATCATGTAGGACGGATGAAACGAGAACGAAATCAGGTGGAGACAGACAAAAGCAGTGGCTGAAACTGGAGAAATTTGACGGTCGAACGCCTCTTGAAGCGTTTCTCGTTAAATTTGAGATCTGCTACATAACGAATGGGGCGAAAGCGAGAGGATGAACCAGTTGATGTGTGCCATGGTAGGAACAGCAGCGCATCTGTTATGGGAATTCAACACATCCGGCCTGTCATCCTCGAGCGACTTTGTAGCACGACTAGGAGTAGATATGGATGTTCTGATCAAATGATATTCTATCGTACTCAGCTTCGTACTCGAATACAGAGAGAGAGGGAGAAACCTTGCAAGAATTAGCGCAAGACATACGGCGACTAACATTATTAGGTGATGGCCTATGCTGGCCCAACTACTGAAATGAGTGAGATGGAAGCCATTGATGCTTTCATTGACGCGATAGATGACTCCGAGTTGGCTCTGCGTGTGCGAGACAGGGAACCAACTAACCTTGAGCTAGCGTGCCGATATGTTATTAGACTCGAAGCTAATAAATCCACGCGGAGTAGTACTGGCGATCATGAGCGGAGATCGGGAATAGTCAAAGCGATCAAAACAGACGACAGATCTAGCGACGAAATACTTCGTAGACTGTCGGAGCAAATGGCCAACATGGAACAGCGTCAGTTGCAGGTGGAGCAATGGAGGAAGACACCAACATGGCAAGCTTCCAATGGGACGGAAAGACATCTGAGGAGCCAAGAGATATGCTGATGTAAAATCGACAGAGATCGGAGAGAGGGGCAAGAAATAATGTAGCGACCCACGATCGGAGGAATCGACGAGGTGATGGGCGATGCTTTCTCTGCCTTCAGCCAGGACATTTCCGGAGGGACTGTCCACAAGTGATGAGATACCAGCAAGGTCAAGAAGAAGTAGAAAGGATAGCCAACGCACGTTACATTCAAGGAAGTACTAACGCGTACTTGCAACTGCGGTGGGAGAAAGGCGTTGAAAAAGGTAAGATGTCTCTCATCTCCAGAGATTAGTGTTAGACGTTTTCCAAGGTCCTTAATAAAATCAAGTCCATTGTTGTTAATTGGGCCCAGGGTCTCCAGGGCCACGGGGACAAAGTGGTGGTTGGCCAACAGGTGATCGTACTTGGCAGTTTTTCTCGTGTCCGCCAATTCAGCCGCAGCCCCCGCCGTTGCAGCCGAGGCATGTAGGTAGGAAGGAGCAACCGTGTCTATTACGGTGGCATCCCACACGAGGCTGCGTCCTCCTCGCCATGGAATCAGAGTCATTCCGTCGGGTCTTTTTCCATCAGTGCGTGAGAGACCGGTTGGCTCCTTGATGTTCGGCATTACAGCTTGTGTAAGACTTCGGCTTATGATGTCGTTTGGAGTCGCGTGCCTGGCTATTTGGTCCGGGCCTAGGCTACATGATAGGCCATGCGAACTCTCTGCAGTGACATTCATCCCACAAGGGCACGTGTGGGGCTCGCAGGTCATCGTTCCCAATCTCAGACCCACTGCCACTCTGATTGTCTCATCATCCATTCGTAACCCACATGATGTGATCGGGAGTGCGAATAGCCAGTCTCCAGCGTGAGGCGCCGCTGTTGCTTTCAGCCTTGCTTGATGGTATTCGTCGTTGCAGCCTTTTGTCAGTGAGTCCTTCATCTTTTCTATAAGTGGTCCGTCCCAACAAGCTTGGTTATATGCTGCCTGGTTGTCTTGTCGTGTTGTTTGACTTTCTTCCAACCATAGTTCTAGCATATATACCTCCTGCTCGTCTTGGTCTGGTCGAACATGGCCCAGCATAGATGACTGGAGAGCGCGGGTGCTCGCAGCGGAAGCCAAGAAGGCGGGTAGCGCAAGCGTGGCAGCCCGACGTATGCCCAGTCCTCCCATCTTAACTGGTAGAGAAGCTTGGTGCCATTGAGTGTCATCCAGGTTGATGTTTAGAATAGAGGAAATGCCACTTCTCTGTATTTCGTCATATTTGTCCAGTAGCGGGTGTTCATAACAGGGAAAACATCTAAGCATGTGCAGCACTTTTTGAGAGCATAGGGCATTCCTTAACAGGACCAGCGCATCATGTTTTGAGATGTTTTCCAGTCTTGAGACTGCAAGTGCCAGCTCGCTGCATCGAAATTTCAGGCGCGTTGTTAGGGCTTTATCCGGTGATAGAGGCGCTCCCAGAAGACAGGCATCTTCCACGGCTACTGGGCTGAACTGATGCAGAGCCGGATGTTTCTTCCATTCGTCCGATCGTGAAATCACCTCACACTTTTCACGGTTGAGTTCAAGGCCCAATGAGGCTGCATTGATGTTATATCTCTCTCACGTCATCTGCTACCACGGCCGCTGCTCCTCCCAACGTTGGGTCGTCTAGGTAACCCAACGTTAGATCAAAGGACAGGTTCTGCAGGATAGGCTGCAGCGGTATGCAGAACAGCAATGGTCCTAGGGGTTGGGGACCGACTTGCGAGAGCAGTGTGTAATTTCCAAACTGCAGTATTGTTGCTTCTTCGTATGCTAGGCGGCTGCATGGTGTAAGCTCTGGCGCGATCTCGTCCAATGCCAGGTAGCATGCGATCTCTGTGCAGGCTGTTGAATGCATTTTTGAAATCCAGTTTTACCATGATTGAGTCGCTGGGCATTTCCGTTAAGAATCTCCTCGCCGCGTGGCATGCCGCTTCCGCCCCTCCTGGCACTCCCCCTGCGGTACGAGGTATGTGGCTGCTTTTTGAACCGTGTTGGAGTTGGCGCTTTTAGTAGTAGCCGATCACTATCGGACGCAGGCCTGCAGTCTTCTTCCGTAGTGCGATGAGCGTTCCGCCGAACAAGATCGGTCTGATCTGCGCTGGACAGACTCCTGTCAGGAGGAGGTTGACCAGCCTTGGGATGGCTTCCACGAGTCCTTTTCCAATATCGGAACAAGTCACCAGATCCATCAGGTGTTGTGGTCGAATGCCGTCCGGTCCACCTGAAGAGCCAGCCGGAAAGGATCGTATGTGTCCCCTCATCTGCTCCTCACTGATCTGTAAGGGCGCAAATCGGGGCGCTGGTGTGATGACAGGTCGGTCGTTTGGAGGATCTGGATGCTTCGATCTTAATTCCTCCAGCGTCTCTTGGTCCACGTTTGCCGGTTTGTCGCTCGAGCATAGAATTCTTACAGCAGCTCTAATGTTGCCGTCCTCCAATTTGGATGCTACAGCTGCTGCCATTGTCTGCTCGTCGCTTAGGTTGGCCTTACGTCTGTAGCTATTGTTCGTGAAGTCCTGTGCAGTGATCTCTGCCCACTTGCGTGGCCAATTTGCGAGAAAGCCGTTAACCCTGGTTTTGATTGTCGTAGTCAAATTGTGGCGCTTGCCTCCTCTTTTCGGTTGCTCCAGAATCCCGGCGCCGAAGGTCAACATCATGTGCCAGTGTGATGGATTGTCTGGATCGATGTTGTTGATTGTCGTTAGAAGCCGACCCACGCTCGGTCTGGCGCTTATTGGAATGCGTTTCAAGATTCTGTGTCGCATCGTCGGGTGAGGGGTCGTGTCCTCGATGGTTTCACCCTCTTCGGTTCCTTGAACTGATGCTTGTCCACTGGTGTCCATCCCTGTTGACATCGATTCAACAACATCCGTCAAACGGCGTTTGTCTGCCTCTTGAATGACATCCTGGCTGCAGCTCGCTTCAAGGGGTAGTCTATGCGACCCTGGACATGGTTGATTACGAGGGCCGTGAATGTGAACTTTCCCGTCTATTATTATTTATTTTTTTTTTTTTTTTTTTTTTTACCCGAGGTATCAATGATCCCTCGGGATTTAAAAAAATTATCCGGAGACTTAAAAAATTGTATTCTGGAACGGCTAGAACTCGTCAAGATCAGGCGAAGTAAAGGTGCCTTGGAATGCAATGGCGTTGAAACGTTGGATTAAAATGGCAATGCGCTGGAAAAGATAACTGGTTTCCCTCGTGTCACCGGTTTTACGAGCTAGACAGCACCCCAACTCTGTGATGAAACATAGACCACTGCTGTTGATTGGGCCAAGAGTCTCAATTGCCAACGGGACAAAGTGGTAGGTTTGTGCAAGTGTGTTGTATTTGGCGCATTTTTTGTCTGCCGCTAATTCGGCTGCGCCGGCTGCTGTTGCTGATGTGGACGGCAGGTAGGATGCGGCCAGAGTGTCAGTTACCGTGGCGTCCCATATTAGAGCGCGACCCATCCGCCATGGAATAAGAGTCAGGTCTCTTTCCATCCGCTCTGCTTAGCCCCTGTGGCTCCTTCACTGCTGGGAAGCCAGCGCGAACCAGACTTCGATATATCAGTTCGTTGAGGCCTGCGTGCCTGGCTACTCTGCCTGGTCCCAAGGAGCAAGAAAGCCCATGAGCGCCATTGGCCTTGACCTGGACGCCGCAGCGGCACTCATGAGGCTCGCAGATGTTGATCCCAAGTCTGAGACCCACTGCGATTCTCAAGGCTTCATCTTCTAGTCTCAGACCACAGGATGTAATGGGCAGAGCAAAGAGCCAATCGCTAGCGTGTGGGGCTGCAACAGCCTTGAGTCTTGCTCGGTGGTAATCATCAGAGACCAGATTGCTGAGATTGTTAGCCTCGGTGTCAATTATAGGTTTGTTCCAGCATGACTGCTTATGAGCCAAGGTATCTTCTGGGCATGGGGCAGTACAGTTTGCACACCATTGCGCCTGCAGAGTCTCAAACTGTAGGTCTCCAGGTACCTGTATATTGTAGAGCATAGATGATTGGAGACACCGAGTACCCACAGCAGAAGCCAGAAAGGCAGGTAGTGCCAGCGAGGTCACTCGGCGAATGCCCAAACCACCTGCCTTGACTGGCAGAGAGGCTTGCATTATTATTATTATTATTATTATTATTATTATTATTGTTATTATTATTATTATTATTATTATTATTATTATTATTATTATTATTATTAATATTATTATTATTATTATTATTATTATTATTATTATTATTTTTATTTTTTTTATTTTTTTTTGCTTCGAGGTATTTAGGATTCCTCAGGGACTTATCACCTAACTACTGTTATAAAATCAGTCTGGAATTGTCAGGCCTCGTCTTCAGGGTTTAATTATTATTATTATTATTATTATTATTATTATTATTATTATTATTATTATTATTATTATTATTATAATAATAATAATAATAATAATTCTTTGAGTCAAGCCCTAGAATCACGAGCGGAGGAGCTAGATAAATCTCTGTCAAGACTAACCATGATAACCCGTCAGGACGCCCTGCTGATTCTCAGACACTCACTTGGCACTCCTAAATTAATCTACACGCTGAGATGTTCTCCATGCGCCAATCATCCGGTTTTAGAAACTTATGATAAAATCCTAAGGAAGGGTTTACAACGCATCCTGAACATTGACTTCACTGACCGGCAATGGCAACAAGCTACCTTACCCACCAGTTTGGGCGGACTGGGCATTCGAAGGGCGTCATCGCTGGCACTTCCCGCTTTTCTAGCGTCGGCCGCAGGCACCTTCGAGCTCCAGTCCAACATCCTTAGAGTGCTAGACAGTCAACCTGACATACACTACACGAACCTGTCATCGCTCTGGGAATCAACTACCGGATTGTCACTGACGGAGGTCTTTCCTTCGAATGTGCAAGCGAAATGGGACATGCCGATTCTGCATAAAGATCTATCGGAACTTCTCTCCACCACAGAGCCGAGTGATCAGGCGCGCCTGAAAGCCGTGTCCTTTCAACACGCTTAGCGACTGGCTACACTGTCTACCGATTACCTCATGTGGCCTTAGACTCAGCGAGTGGCGGTTGGGCTTCGTCTTGGAGCCAACATTTGCCAACCTCACGACTGCGCTTGTGGCTCGCTGGTCACTGCTAGAGGCACGCACGGCCTTTCATGCACTCTGGGGTTTGGTCGCGTGGCCCGACATGCAGCAATCAACGACTTGATTCATCGAAGCCTCATCAGAGCCGGCTTTCCAGCGGTCAAAGAACCACGGGGTATGCTACGCTCGGACGGAAGAAGACCGGACGGTACCACCCTTATTCCTTGGAAAGCGGGCCGATGTCTCGTATGGGATGCCACAGTGGTCGACACCCTTGCGCCTTCCTATCTGCAGGCAACGGCTGTCACTGCAGGAGCAGCAGCTGAAATAGCAGACAGTAGAAAGGAACAAAAATATCTGTCAATTACAGCCACACATGACTTCATTCCGCTGGCCCTGGAGACTCTAGGTCCCATCAATTCTCGAGGAATAGATTTCTTAACTGATTTAGGTCGTCACTTGTCACAGGCGTCGGATGATCAAAGGGAGACGTCGTTTCTGTTCCAACGTCTTTCAATTACTATTCAGCGCTTTAACGCTGTAGCTTTCACGGGCTCTTTCGTTAATCTGAAGCCCGATTTGGAACAGGGTTAACCTTTCATATAACAATAGCATAACGGTATTATTATTATTATTATTATTATTATTATTATTATTATTATTATTATTATTATTATTATTATTATTATTATTATTATTATTATTATTATTATTATTATTATTATTATTTATTTATTTTGTTTAAAATTTTATTTATTTATATTTTTTTAATATATTTTTTTATTATAACACACATTTATTTTTTTCAAAGAAAATAACAAAGACATTTAAAGTCTAATGGAAATGCTCCTGTTCACAACAAGAGCTAACATAGTTCTTCAGTGCAAGACCTCCATGTGTCTTGACTGTTTGAGTCTGTCGTACCCAAGACCGACAAAGAGTTCCCTATTTGTAGGGCGACTGATAGACGCTGGAGCAGGTGGCTCGTCTCACGCTTGTCTCCTTTGGCCGCTGAAATTTTCCGACCTAGATCTTGTACGAACTGCAGAGAATCTGTGTCCCAGCTGCCTGCTGTTTCGACTGCAACAGGGACGAAATGATGCGATCTTGCTAAGTCTGCATATTTGCTTTCTTTCTTACGGGCTGCTCTTTCCGCCGCGACACCTGCACTTTCTGCAGTTAAGTGTCTGTATGATGTTGCAAACGTATCCGGTACCGTCACATCCCACGTCAAGCAGAGACCTCTGTGCCATGGAATGATGGTAACTCCATCTGGCCTTTTGCCATCAGATCGGGAGAGACCATTCGGCTCCTTTATGGCTGGTATTTTAGCTCTTCCGAATGCACGCCAAAGCACGTGACGTTGCTGCCTTCCAGCTCCTTTGTTGCAAGAGAATCTGCGCAGGCCATTGGATTCGACTATGGCGCCACATTTGCATGTGTGCTTTTCACACAACGCAGTGCCTAGTCGAATGCCGGCTGCTATTCGCAACGTGTCTCCCGACATTCGTAGTCCGGCTGCTTAATCGGAAGCGCATGAATCCAGTCCCCTGAATGTGGTGATTGCGCGGCTAAAAAGCGGGCTTTGTCTGAAGAATCAGTTGTTCTTTCTGATAGGTCTTCAAGTGCATGTGTGATAATTGCGCTGTCCCATTCTCTTTGTGCATGAGCCTTCTGCTCTATGGGAGGAGGTGCGTTCGATCTTAAAGACCACGAATTGAAAGCCTCCTCCACCAGTGGGTCCACAAGCGACACATAGACATCGTGCAGAATTTTGAAGAATTCGTGTGCCAGCGGCTGATGCAAAAAAGCGGAAGTTGCCAGCATAACGGCACTACGAATCTCCAGACCACCATTCATCACAGGTAGAGATGCCTGGATCCACTGATCGTCGCTCATGTGAATGTTGAGAAGACTGCATAAGCCCGTTCTCAAGGCGTTGTCGAAGTTGTGTAGAAGTCCTTCGCTCAGGAAACAGGCTGATATTCTTAGCGTATATAAAAGCTTCGGGATGCTTAAGCTGCTCCTCAACAAGGTGAATGAATCGTGCGGATGTAATGTCTCAAGTATTGTGATAACTTTCACCAGATCGTTTATCTTCTTTTGGATGGATTTGTCGACTGCATTGCCAGACAGTAGCGGCGCCCCAAGTAAAGACAAATCCTCAACGGCTACAAACTCAAAATCGGAGAAGACCTGATGCTTC
This sequence comes from Lumbricus rubellus, assembly GCA_945859605.1. Taxonomy (NCBI): domain Eukaryota; kingdom Metazoa; phylum Annelida; class Clitellata; order Crassiclitellata; family Lumbricidae; genus Lumbricus; species Lumbricus rubellus. The sequence goes on from OX243828.1 coordinate 28,465,603, forward strand.
TTTACTTCGTCGTAAACTCTGGCTGATGCTTCACATTTAGCTCGGTTCAGTTGTAAGCCGTATACGGATGCTTGTTTCTCTATCAAGCGGATGTCATTCTCAACTTTGTCAATCGGTCCAGCAAGAGTGAGATCGTCCATATAACCAATATGTAGTGGGGTCACCAGACTCTTGAGAAGTGGATGTATCGTTAGACAAAACTCCAATGGCCCTAACGGATCGCCTTGCTGAGTGCCTTCCTCCGAAAGGATGATATGATGTCTGGTCTGTAGCTGGGAGGAATAAGCGTAGTTGTCGAATATGTATCTGTGTATTCCTGGAGCTGTTGCTGCTACCGTCTCTAACATTGAATCTCTTCTCAGAGCATTGAAGGCATTCAAAAAGTCCAGTTTTACTATAACATGGTCTTCAGGCATGGATTGTAAGTAGCGTCTGGTTGCGTGAACAGCAGCTTCGGCTCCTCCTGGTACTCCCACGCCGATTTGAAGCGGTGACAGAGTTTGAGATAGGTATGGGGTAACAACATGGCAGACACATTTAGCAGCCAGGCGTCGCCACGTGTATCCTACTGTGATTGGTCTGATTCCACCATCTTTCTTACTCAACGTTATTAGTCTTCCACCGCAGAGAATCTCTGCCACTTGTTTCGGTAGGTAGGCCGCCTCTCAATAATAGATTGATTAGCTCTGTAGTTGTATCAACAAATTCAGTGTCTGCTGAATTACTCAGAAGGTCTTTCAGATGTTGGGGTGTGAAGCCATCTGGACCTCCACTAGATGCTGCTGGAAAGGAAGCCACAGAATCACAAACCATCTTTCCCGAGACCTGAATGGCGTCAAACCTGTCTTCCTGAGGACATTGAAGTGTTCTCCTTTCATCGTAGGCCTTTTGGTGTTTCTTTTACAATTCTTCAAGCACTCTGGGCGAAACTTCTACAGGCACGTCATCAGAGCATAGCAGACGAAGAGCACCTTTTATGTCGCCATCTTCGAGTCTACTGGACACCGCTTGAGCAAGATAGTTTGTTTTATCGTAGATCTTGTCAGTCCTCTTCGTTCGTGTGTCATACGTGTGACGAGGGGTGTCATCGGATGCGTCACAGAAGACCATTCCACTGTGCCATGCCTCAATGCGATTTAGAATGATCTTGCTCAAGTTCCTGTTTTGGCCACCTCTCTTGGGCTTACACAGGATTATCGGTGAGAATTGGAGTAGATCTTGCCATTTTGATGGACTGTTTGGCTCTCGGATAACACCTTTCATGATCTTTGTAAGTAAATTCCTACACGCTGTTCTTGATGCAAGTGGGATGCGTTTCAGCCGCGCTCTTTTAACATTAGGATGAGTTTAAATGTTTGGCAACGACTCACTGTTGACTTGCTTTACATCACCATCTCCCTTGTAATGGCTTTCATCACATTGCGTTTAGTATGAAGAACTACCCACATCTGCAGGCATAGATAGCATTGATAATTATTATTTTTATTTTTTTATTTTTTTATTATTATTATTATTTTTTTTTTTTCATAATGTACTAATAGTTTGCCTACAACAGCATACTAAAAACATTATTATTATTATTATTATTATTGTTATTATTATTATTATTATTATTTTTATTATTATTATTATTATTATTGTTATTATTATTATTATTATTATTATTATTATTATTATTATTATTATTATTATTATTATTATATTCCTCTAAAAACAGAGTACTACGGCCTCGTCGAGCCCAGGCATGCGATGGCGTTGAATCGCTGAACTGTTACAGATATTTTCTGGAACAGGAAGAAGGTTTCCTGAGGGTCTTCAGTAATGCGTGACAATCGTCGACCGAGTTCTGTGATGAAAGCCAGGCCTTCTTCGTCCATAGGCCCCAGCGTTTCTATCGCAACCGGAGTGAAGTTGTATTTCGTCTGCAGTTCCGAGTATTTAATTTTCTTCCTAGCAGCGGCTATTTCAGCAGCTCCGCCCGCCATTTTAGATGTCTCAGCCAGGTAGGATGGTGCTAGCGTATCGACGATGGTCACATCCCAAATAAGTGAACGCCCACTTTTCCACGGAATGAGGGTTTGACCATCTGGTCTTTTCCCATCCATACGGGTGAGACCAGCTGGCTCTCTGATCGACGGAATACCTGCTCTGATGAGATTGCGAAGCACAATTTCGTTCACTGAGGAATGTCTAGCTTGCCTGCCGAAGCCAAGTGAGCAAGACAAACCATGCGAGCCTCTGGCCGAAACCATTGTGCCACATGTGCAAGCGTGTGGGGCGCAGATGACCGCTCCAAGTCTCAAGCCTACTGCCACCCTCATCTCCTCGTCGCTGAGTCTTAAACCCTGGGCTGCCAGCGGAAGGGCGAAGAGCCAGTCCGAAGCATGTGGAGCTTGAATTGCATTGAGTCTTGCCTTATCATACGAGTCGGCAGCGCGTGATGTGATCTCTGATAATTCCGCTGATAAAAGAGGTATGTCCCATGAGGACTGCTTGCTGTCAGAAGCTGGTAAGTCAAATGTTTCCGTGGAGCTCTGTTGCCATCTGGTTCTGTATGTTTCCATCGTAGAGTCGTCTGGAACCTGTGTGAGTGCGAGGATGAGCGATTGGGTAAGTTGAGTTCTTGCGGCTGAGGCTAAAAATGCTGGAAGTGCCAACGAAGATGCTCTCCTTATTCCCAGACCGCCCATCCTGATTGGCAGAGTAGCGAGTGACCATTGATCATTCGATAGAGCGATATTAAGAATGTTTTCAGTCCCAGCTCGCAACCCCTCGTCGAATTTCATGAGGCCAGGGTGGTCGCAGCAGGACGTGCACCGCAGAATATGTATTAGCCTCGGAGCCCCTATTGAGCACCGCAGTATCAGAAGTGCGTCCTGCTTAGGTATCTGCTCAAGTTTTTCCATTGCTCTTGACAAATTCGAAACGAGAGTGTCTAGAGTGCTGGTGAGTGATTCTTGCGAGGCAAGTGGTGCGCCAAGCAGCTCTGCTGAAAATGGATGTACACGCTTGAATTGGTTAGCCGCTTCTGTCAGGGTGATGTCTGCGTCTTTGGAAATCACCTCACATTTAGAGTTGTTGACGATTAAACCCAAGCGGGCGCATCCTTCCGTGATAGCCACCACGTCCTCACAAATTACCTCATGCGTGCCTCCTAACGTGAGATCATCCAAATAACCGAATGCTAATGGTGATCGTAAATGAGACAAAATATCTTGAAGTGGCAGGCAAAACAAGACAGGACCTAGAGGATCCCCTTGTTGCGGACCTTCTTGCGATTGAAGAGTGAAGTTGCCATACCTCAAGATAGACGGCTCAGCGTACGTATTATTATTATTATTATTATTTGTATTATTATTATTATTATTATTATTATTATTATTATTATTATTATTATTATTATTATTATTATTATTATTATTATTATAATTATCATTGTTATATTCCTCTAAAACAGAGTACTACGGCCTCGTCGAGCCCAGGCATGCGATAGCGTTGAATCGCTGAACTGTTACAGATATTTTCTGGAACAGGAAGAAGGTTTCCTGAGAGTCTTCAGTAATACGTGACAATCGTCGACCGAGTTCTGTGATGAAAGCCAGGCCTTCTTCGTCTATAGGCCCCAGCGTTTCTATCGCAACCGGAGTGAAGTTGTATTTCGTCTGCAGTTCCGAGTATTTAAGTTTCTTCCTAGCAGCGGCTATTTCAGCAGCTCCGCCCGCCATTTTAGATGTCTCAGCCAGGTAGGATGGTGCTAGCGTATCGACGATGGTCACATCCCAAATAAGTGAACGCCCACTTTTCCACGGAATGAGGGTTTGGCCATCTGGTCTTTTCCCATCCATAAGGGTGAGACCAGCTGGCTCTCTGATCGACGGAATACCTGCTCTGATGAGATTGCGAAGCACAATTTCGTTCACTGAGGAATGTCTAGCTTGCCTGCCGAAGCCAAGTGAGCAAGACAAACCATGCGAGCCTCTGGCCGAAACCATTGTGCCACATGTGCAAGCGTGTGGGGCGCAGATGACCGCTCCAAGTCTCAAGCCTACTGCCACCCTCATCTCCTCGTCGCTGAGTCTTAAACCCTGGGCTGCCAGCGGAAGGGCGAAGAGCCAGTCTGAAGCATGTGGAGCTTGAATCGCATTGAGTCTTGCCTGATCATACGAGTCGGCAGCGCGTGATGTGATCTCTGATAATTCCGCTGATAAAAGAGGTATGTCCCATGAGGACTGCTTGCTGTCAGAAGCTGCTGGTAATTCAGTTGTTTCCGTGGAGCTCTGTTGCCATCTGGTTCTGTATGTTTCCATTACAGAGTCGTCTGGAACCTGTGTGAGTGCGAGGATGAGCGATTGGGTGAGTTGAGTTCTTGCGGCTGAGGCTAAAAATGCTGGAAGTGCCAACGAAGATGCTCTCCTTATTCCCAGACCGCCCATCCTGATTGGCAGGGTAGCGAGTGACCATTGATCATTCGATAGAGCGATATTAAGAATGTTTTCAGTCCCAGCTCGCAACCCCCTCGTCGAATTTCATGAGGCCAGGGTGGTCGCAGCAGGGCGTGCACCGCAGAATATGTATCAGCCTCGGAGCCCCTATTGAGCACCGCAGTATCAGGAGTGCGTCCTGCTTAGGTATCTGCTCAAGTTTTTCCATTGCTCTTGACAAATTCGAAACAAGAGTGTCTAGAGTGTTGGTGAGTGATTCTTGCGAGGCAAGTGGTGCGCCAAGCAGCTCTGCTGAAAATGGATGTACACGCTTGAATTGGTTAGCCGGTTCTGTCTGGGTGATGTCTGCGTCTTTGGAAATCACCTCACATTTAGAGTTGTTGACGATTAAACCCAAGCGGGCGCATCCTTCCGTGATAGCCACCACGTCCTCACAAACTACCTCATGCGTGCCTCCTAACGTGAGATCATCCAAATAACCGAATGCTAATGGTGATCGTAAATGAGACAAAATATCTTGAAGTGGCAGGCAAAACAAGACAGGACCTAGAGGATCCCCTTGTTGCGGACCTTCTTGCGATTGAAGAGTGAAGTTGCCATACTTCAAGATAGACGGCTCAGCGTACGTAATATTATTATTATTATTATTTGTATTATTATTATTATTATTATTATTATTATTATTATTATTATTATTATTATTATTATTATTATTATTATTATTATTATTATTATTATTATTATTATTATTATTATTATTAATTCTCCAGTTATTATTATTTCTCCAGTTGGAGAAAGTACCCCTAAAAGCAACATAGTTGAAGCTCTGAATCGTTAGCGAAAGGCGTTGAAACAAATAAGACGTTTCGCGGACGTCCCCAGTTGCTTATGCTTTGTCCCAAAGCAGAAAGGAAAGTCAAGCCCTCGTTGTTGATAAGGCCGAAGGTTTCGAAAGCCAAAGGAATAAACAGATGGGTTTCAGACAATTGACAGTATTTTGTGTGTTTGAGGGTCGCTGCTCTCTCGGCCGCCGCACCCGCCACCCGAGAAGTGTCGGGTAGATAAGAAACTGCAGAGGTTTCGGTCACGGTCGCATCCCAAATGAGGCAGCGACCAGCAATCCACGGAATCAGAGTGAGACCATCAGGTCTCTTGCCGTCAGCCCTTGACAGGCCAACGGGTTCCTTGGTGGAAGGGAAGCCAGCCCGGGTCAAACCTCGGAAGACTATATCGTTTAAGGTCGCATGTCTGGATGAACGACCTGGACCCAAAGAGCAGGAGAGCCCGTGCAGGCCGTCTTTATTATTATTATTATTATTATTATTAATATTATTAATATTATTATTATTATTATTATTATTATTATTATTATTATTATTTTTATTATTATTATTATTATTATTATTATTATTATTATTATTATTATTATTATTATTATTTTTAGCGCCCGAGGTAGTAAGGATCCCTCGGGCTGTAAAAGTGTAAAATAATAAAATCAGGTTATAGGTTCTCGTCTCCCACGTAGTGCTCAAAAGTGCCTCTGAATGCCACTGCGTTGAATCGTTATTATTATTATTATTATCATTATCATAACACACATTTATTTTTCCAAAGAAAATAACAAAGTCATTTAAAGTCTAATGGATTAAAGTATTATTATTTGTAGCGAATTAAATGCTTAACAAACGAATTAATTAACTAATGAACTGTTTAATTATTAATTATAGGTAATAGTCAAGCTAGCGTAATTACTGGCGTTTTAGTTATTTATAATGAACAGTTGTGGCTTAGCTTAATATAAAAACAAATGCGCAACAAAAGTCAGTCAACGCATGAGGAGGCCAGAAACAAGCGTTACGCACAGGACGATAACACGGCGCGCGTTGGCAGCGTGCCAAGAAGTGAGCGAGGCAGACGACAGCGATAATAACATTGATTTGGGGCAAAAACTTTCGACGAAACGGTCGGCCATTAAACATTTTGGCGATTCGTGAAGTTAATTCGAAAGGCCTCGATGATCCATTGTGGGAAAGTAAGATTTCAGTGTCTACTTGTTCCTACTGCAGAACTGTAAGTCCGAGGGGAAGGTAGTACCTTTGGCCGGTTAAGTTTAGTGACTTTGCGAAGCGCTGAACGTTTTCGAGCGATTGACAGTTGATGAGAATTGAGCAATCGGCGAGAACTGTGAAATCTGAACATTTTCGAGCGATTGACAGTTGATGAGAATTGAGCAATCGGCGAGAACTGTGAAAATCAATTGCGATTGATCTGAAGTGAGCGAGGAGGCGAAACGGCATCGACAACGGAGGTGGAAGACGGTAGGCCGCTGTGAAGAGACGCAGCCTACAATTCAGCATCAGTACGGTGGTGAACTACGACGGATGACTTCGAGGGAGGATCAACCGATCCTTTCTTGTCCATCCAGTCTGTTCCCTGTATTCGAGACGAGGACCGAGCGAAATCTTCTTGAGTGAAGGACTTCATCATCCAACGAGAATGGACGCATGAGGACAGATAAGACAACTCACAATAATAATTATTTAATCAAATACGCCACACTAGGTAGTTAGGCCATTGAATATTATTTACTGTTGAATGTTGCTATTTATATTATACATCAAAAATGAAATACAGCGAGTTATTGTTGTAGGCTAATTCTAAGTAACATTCTTGATCACCCATTACGAATCACTGAGTTTATAAAGCGTCTAGGGTAAGACCTGGTATGCGACATTATTATTATTATTATTATTATTATTATTATTATTATTATTATTATTATTATTATTATTATTATTATTATTATTAGAATCAACTTCCTTTATTGCAAAACAGACAAGTGCCTATTCTAACGTCTCTTCCGAAGAGTAATAATTGATTACTACTATTATTATTATTATTATTTTCGTTGTTAAAATGACTTTATTTTGCCAGATAATTCTTATTATTATTATTGTTATTATTATTATTGTTATTGTTATTATTACTATTATTATAAAGAAAATAACAAAGACATTTAAAGTCTAATGGAAATGCTCCTGTTCACAACAAGAGCTAACATAGTTCTTCAGTGCAAGACCTCCATGTGTCTTGACTGTTTGAGTCTGTCGTACCCAAGACCGACAAAGAGTTCCCTATTTGTAGGGCGACTGATAGACGCTGGAGCAGGTGGCTCGTCTCACGCTTGTCTCCTTTGGCCGCTGAAATTTTCCGACCTAGATCTTGTACGAACTGCAGAGAATCTGTGTCCCAGCTGCCTGCTGTTTCGACTGCAACAGGGACGAAATGATGCGATCTTGCTAAGTCTGCATATTTGCTTTCTTTCTTACGGGCTGCTCTTTCCGCCGCGACACCTGCACTTTCTGCAGTTAAGTGTCTGTATGATGTTGCAAACGTATCCGGTACCGTCACATCCCACGTCAAGCAGAGACCTCTGTGCCATGGAATGATGGTAACTCCATCTGGCCTTTTGCCATCAGATCGGGAGAGACCATTCGGCTCCTTTATGGCTGGTATTTTAGCTCTTCCGAATGCACGCCAAAGCACGTGACGTTGCTGCCTTCCAGCTCCTTTGTTGCAAGAGAATCTGCGCAGGCCATTGGATTCGACTATGGCGCCACATTTGCATGTGTGCTTTTCACACAACGCAGTGCCTAGTCGAATGCCGGCTGCTATTCGCAACGTGTCTCCCGACATTCGTAGTCCGGCTGCTTAATCGGAAGCGCATGAATCCAGTCCCCTGAATGTGGTGATTGCGCGGCTAAAAAGCGGGCTTTGTCTGAAGAATCAGTTGTTCTTTCTGATAGGTCTTCAAGTGCATGTGTGATAATTGCGCTGTCCCATTCTCTTTGTGCATGAGCCTTCTGCTCTATGGGAGGAGGTGCGTTCGATCTTAAAGACCACGAATTGAAAGCCTCCTCCACCAGTGGGTCCACAAGCGACACATAGACATCGTGCAGAATTTTGAAGAATTCGTGTGCCAGCGGCTGATGCAAAAAAGCGGAAGTTGCCAGCATAACGGCACTACGAATCTCCAGACCACCATTCATCACAGGTAGAGATGCCTGGATCCACTGATCGTCGCTCATGTGAATGTTGAGAAGACTGCATAAGCCCGTTCTCAAGGCGTTGTCGAAGTTGTGTAGAAGTCCTTCGCTCAGGAAACAGGCTGATATTCTTAGCGTATATAAAAGCTTCGGGATGCTTAAGCTGCTCCTCAACAAGGTGAATGAATCGTGCGGATGTAATGTCTCAAGTATTGTGATAACTTTCACCAGATCGTTTATCTTCTTTTGGATGGATTTGTCGACTGCATTGCCAGACAGTAGCGGCGCCCCAAGTAAAGACAAATCCTCAACGGCTACAAACTCAAAATCGGAGAAGACCTGATGCTTCTTTACTTCGTCGTAAACTCTGGCTGATGCTTCACATTTAGCTCGGTTCAGTTGTAAGCCGTATACGGATGCTTGTTTCTCTATCAAGCGGATGTCATTCTCAACTTTGTCAATCGGTCCAGCAAGAGTGAGATCGTCCATATAACCAATATGTAGTGGGGTCACCAGACTCTTGAGAAGTGGATGTATCGTTAGACAAACTCCAATGGCCCTAACGGATCGCCTTGCTGAGTGCCTTCCTCCGAAAGGATGATATGATGTCTGGTCTGTAGCTGGGAGGAATAAGCGTAGTTGTCGAATATGTATCTGTGTATTCCTGGAGCTGTTGCTGCTACCGTCTCTAACATTGAATCTCTTCTCAGAGCATTGAAGGCATTCAAAAAGTCCAGTTTTACTATAACATGGTCTTCAGGCATGGATTGTAAGTAGCGTCTGGTTGCGTGAACAGCAGCTTCGGCTCCTCCTGGTACTCCCACGCCGATTTGAAGCGGTGACAGAGTTTGAGATAGGTATGGGGTAACAACATGGCAGACACATTTAGCAGCCAGGCGTCGCCACGTGTATCCTACTGTGATTGGTCTGATTCCACCATCTTTCTTACTCAACGTTATTAGTCTTCCACCGCAGAGAATCTCTGCCACTTGTTTCGGTAGGTAGGCCGCCTCTCAATAATAGATTGATTAGCTCTGTAGTTGTATCCACAAATTCAGTGTCTGCTGAATTACTCAGAAGGTCTTTCAGATGTTGGGGTGTGAAGCCATCTGGACCTCCACTAGATGCTGCTGGAAAGGAAGCCACAGAATCACAAACCATCTTTCCCGAGACCTGAATGGCGTCAAACCTGTCTTCCTGAGGACATTGAAGTGTTCTCCTTTCATCGTAGGCCTTTTGGTGTTTCTTTTACAATTCTTCAAGCACTCTGGGCGAAACTTCTACAGGCACGTCATCAGAGCATAGCAGACGAAGAGCACCTTTTATGTCGCCATCTTCGAGTCTACTGGACACCGCTTGAGCAAGATAGTTTGTTTTATCGTAGATCTTGTCAGTCCTCTTCGTTCGTGTGTCATACGTGTGACGAGGGGTGTCATCGGATGCGTCACAGAAGACCATTCCACTGTGCCATGCCTCAATGCGATTTAGAATGATCTTGCTCAAGTTCCTGTTTTGGCCACCTCTCTTGGGCTTACACAGGATTATCGGTGAGAATTGGAGTAGATCTTGCCATTTTGATGGACTGTTTGGCTCTCGGATAACACCTTTCATGATCTTTGTAAGTAAATTCCTACACGCTGTTCTTGATGCAAGTGGGATGCGTTTCAGCCGCGCTCTTTTAACATTAGGATGAGTTTAAATGTTTGGCAACGACTCACTGTTGACTTGCTTTACATCACCATCCCCCTTGTAATGGCTTTCATCACATTGCGTTTAGTATGAAGAACTACCCACATCTGCAGGCATAGATAGCATTGATAATTATTATTATTATTTTTTTATTTTTTTATTATTTTTATTTATTATTTTTTTTCATAATGTACTAATAGTTTGCCTACAACAGCATACTAAAAACATTATTATTATTATTATTATTATTATTATTATTATTATTATTTTTTTTTTTTTTTTTTTTTTTTTTTGCTGCCCCGAGGTATTTAGGATCCCTCAGGGACTTATCACTTAACTACTGTTATAAAACCAGTCTGGAATTTCAGGCCTCGTCTTCAGGGTTTGAAGAGAAAGTTCCTTTAAAAGCCACCAAGTTGTAGCGCTGATTGTTGACAGAAAGACGCTGGAAAAGAAAGGTTGCCTCGCGTCTGTCACCAGTAATGGATGATATGCGCTTGCCGATTTCATTGATGAATTCCAGGGCTGATGGATTAAGCGGACCTAGGGTCTCCATGGCCACTGGTTGGAAGATGTAAGAAGCGGGAAGACCTGCGTATTTCTGGGTTTTACGGATGGCCGCCTGTACTGATGCCGGTCCTACCAGATTGGCCGGTTGAGTAATGTATGAGGCGGCACAAGTATGCACAATTGTGGCGTCCCACGCCAGGTACTTCCCCTCCGACCAGGGTATTAGGGTTGCACCGTCGGGCCTTTTGCCGTCAGATCTAAATAGGCCCACGGGTTCCTTGACGCTCGGAACATCTGCTTTGAGGAGGGCGCGCCAGATGATGTCGTTTATGGCGTGGTGGCGCAAGGAGCGTCCCAATGCCCTCCTGCAAACGAAGCCATGGTGGCCATCCGGGCCAACTACAGCGCCACAGTGGCATGTGTGAGGACCGCACAAGTCCAGACCCAACCTCAATCCCACCGCCACCCGGACCGCTTCATTGTCCAACGCAAGGCCACACGCGGCAATCGGGAGCGCGGTCAGCCAGTCGGCTGAATGAGGACTGCTGACCGCGACCAGCCTGGCCTGGTTGACAAAATCAACGGCACTCCTACGGACGTCCAACTTGTCCTTCTGGATCAGAGGCTGATCCCAGCAGCTCTGTCTGATGGGCATGGGGTCTATCGTCGCAGGCAAGGTGTCTTGACGTGCCTCCAACAGGTCCGCCACGTACACATCGGGGGCTGTCTCCACGGTCGCAAGAATGGCGGTCTGAAGCTCGAGAGTCGACGCGGCTGAAGCTAAGTAGGCAGAAGAAGCCAGCGAATCGACTCTGCGAATACCAAGTCCGCCATCTCTGATAGGAAGTGCGGCCTGCAGCCACTGATGGTCATTAAGGGAACAGTTGACAATTCCCTGTAGACCCGATCTCATTAGTCCATCCAGTGTCACTAGGGCCGGGTGGTCAAAGCAAGGGGAGCACCGGAGAAGATAGCTCAGTCTTGAAGCGCCGAATGATGAACGCAACAAAATCAAGGCGTTCTGTGATGGCAACAGGCGCAATCTGTCCAGAGCTCGACGGAACATATCAGAATGACTCTCCAGGGCAGCGTTCAGCGCCCTACCCCGAAACAGGGGGGCCCCCAACAAGCTAATTTCGTCCACATCGACCCTAGTGTATCCCGACAAAGGAGGAACCAATACCAATGTGGCGTCCCGCAAGAGGACCTCGCACTTAGCGGAATTGAGGTGAAGGCCAAACTGAGTACCCAATCTAGCCACAGTTTGCACGTCACGGGCCGCGCTTTCCACATCACCGCCGAGGGTTAGATCATCAAGAAATCATATTTTGAGGTCTGATTCAAGCGCATGCAATACCGGCTGCAGAGGAAGACTAAAAAGCAGAGGGCCCATGTAATACCGGCTGCAGAGGAAGACTAAAAAGCAGAGGGCCCATTATTATTATTATGATTATTATTATTATTATTATTATTATTATTATTATTATTATTATTATTATTATTATTATTATTATTGTTATTATTATTATTATTATTATTATTATTATTTTTATTATTATTATTATTATTATTATTGTTATTATTATTATTATTATTATTATTATTATTATTAATATTATTATTATTATTATTATTATTATTATTATTATTATTACTATTATTATTATTATATTCCTCTAAAAACAGAGTACTACGGCCTCGTCGAGCCCAGGCATGCGATGGCGTTGAATCGCTGAACTGTTACAGATATTTTCTGAAACAGGAAGAAGGTTTCCTGAGGGTCTTCAGTAATGCGTGACAATCGTCGACCGAGTTCTGTGATGAAAGCCAGGCCTTCTTCGTCCATAGGCCCCAGCGTTTCTATCGCAACCGGAGTGAAGTTGTATTTCGTCTGCAGTTCCGAGTATTTAATTTTCTTCCTAGCAGCGGCTATTTCAGCAGCTCCGCCCGCCATTTTAGATGTCTCAGCCAGGTAGGATGGTGCTAGCGTATCGACGATGGTCACATCCCAAATAAGTGAACGCCCACTTTTCCACGGAATGAGGGTTTGACCATCTGGTCTTTTCCCATCCATACGGGTGAGACCAGCTGGCTCTCTGATCGACGGAATACCTGCTCTGATGAGATTGCGAAGCACAATTTCGTTCACTGAGGAATGTCTAGCTTGCCTGCCGAAGCCAAGTGAGCAAGACAAACCATGCGAGCCTCTGGCCAAAACCATTGTGACACATGTGCAAGCGTGTGGGGCGCAGATGACCGCTCCAAGTCTCAAGCCTACTGCCACCCTCATCTCCTCGTCGCTGAGTCTTAAACCCTGGGCTGCCAGCGGAAGGGCGAAGAGCCAGTCCGAAGCATGTGGAGCTTGAATTGCATTGAGTCTTGCCTTATCATACGAGTCGGCAGCGCGTGATGTGATCTCTGATAATTCCGCTGATAAAAGAGGTATGTCCCATGAGGACTGCTTGCTGTCAGAAGCTGGTAAGTCAAATGTTTCCGTGGAGCTCTGTTGCCATCTGGTTCTGTATGTTTCCATCGTAGAGTCGTCTGGAACCTGTGTGAGTGCGAGGATGAGCGATTGGGTAAGTTGAGTTCTTGCGGCTGAGGCTAAAAATGCTGGAAGTGCCAACGAAGATGCTCTCCTTATTCCCAGACCGCCCATCCTGATTGGCAGGGTAGCGAGTGACCATTGATCGTTCGATAGAGCGATATTAAGAATGTTTTCAGTCCCAGCTCGCAACCCCTCGTCGAATTTCATGAGGCCAGGGTGGTCGCAGCAGGACGTGCACCGCAGAATATGTATTAGCCTCGGAGCCCCTATTGAGCACCGCAGTATCAGAAGTGCGTCCTGCTTAGGTATCTGCTCAAGTTTTTCCATTGCTCTTGACAAATTCGAAACGAGAGTGTCTAGAGTGCTGGTGAGTGATTCTTGCGAGGCAAGTGGTGCGCCAAGCAGCTCTGCTGAAAATGGATGTACACGCTTGAATTGGTTAGCCGGTTCTGTCAGGGTGATGTCTGCGTCTTTGGAAATCACCTCACATTTAGAGTTGTTGACGATTAAACCCAAGCGGGCTCATCCTTCCGTGATAGCCACCACGTCCTCACAAACTACCTCATGCGTGCCTCCTAACGTGAGATCATCCAAATAACCGAATGCTAATGGTGATCGTAAATGAGACAAAATATCTTGAAGTGGCAGGCAAAACAAGACAGGACCTAGAGGATCCCCTTGTTGCGGACCTTCTTGCGATTGAAGAGTGAAGTTGCCATACCTCAAGATAGACGGCTCAGCGTACGTATTATTATTATTATTATTATTATTATTATTATTATTATTATTATTATTATTATTATTATTATTATTATTATTATTATTATTATTATTATTATTATTATTATTATTATTATCATTATCATTGTTATATTCCTCTAAAACAGAGTACTACGGCCTCGTCGAGCCCAGGCATGCGATAGCGTTGAATCGCTGAACTGTTACAGATATTTTCTGGAACAGGAAGAAGGTTTCCTGAGAGTCTTCAGTAATACGTGACAATCGTCGACCGAGTTCTGTGATGAAAGCCAGGCCTTCTTCGTCCGTAGGCCCCAGCGTTTCTATCGCAACCGGAGTGAAGTTGTATTTCGTCTGCAGTTCCGAGTATTTAAGTTTCTTCCTAGCAGCGGCTATTTCAGCAGCTCCGCCCGCCATTTTAGATGTCTCAGCCAGGTAGGATGGTGCTAGCGTATCGACGATGGTCACATCCCAAATAAGTGAACGCCCACTTTTCCACGGAATGAGGGTTTGGCCATCTGGTCTTTTCCCATCCATACGGGTGAGACCAGCTGGCTCTCTGATTGACGGAATACCTGCTCTGATGAGATTGCGAAGCACAATTTCGTTCACTGAGGAATGTCTAGCTTGCCTGCCGAAGCCAAGTGAGCAAGACAAACCATGCGAGCCTCTGGCCGAAACCATTGTGCCACATGTGCAAGCGTGTGGGGCGCAGATGACCGCTCCAAGTCTCAAGCCTACTGCATCTCCTCGTCGCTGAGTCTTAAACCCTGGGCTGCCAGCGGAAGGGCGAAGAGCCAGTCTGAAGCATGTGGAGCTTGAATCGCATTGAGTCTTGCCTGATCATACGAGTCGGCAGCGCGTGATGTGATCTCTGATAATTCCGCTGATAAAAGAGGTATGTCCCATGAGGACTGCTTGCTGTCAGAAGCTGCTGGTAATTCAGTTGTTTCCGTGGAGCTCTGTTGCCATCTGGTTCTGTATGTTTCCATTACAGAGTCGTCTGGAACCTGTGTGAGTGCGAGGATGAGCGATTGGGTGAGTTGAGTTCTTGCGGCTGAGGCTAAAAATGCTGGAAGTGCCAACGAAGATGCTCTCCTTATTCCCAGACCGCCCATCCTGATTGGCAGGGTAGCGAGTGACCATTGATCGTTCGATAGAGCGATATTAAGAATGTTTTCAGTCCCAGCTCGCAACCCCTCGTCGAATTTCATGAGGCCAGGGTGGTCGCAGCAGGGCGTGCACCGCAGAATATGTATCAGCCTCGGAGCCCCTATTGAGCACCGCAGTATCAGGAGTGCGTCCTGCTTAGGTATCTGCTCAAGTTTTTCCATTGCTCTTGACAAATTCGAAACAAGAGTGTCTAGAGTGTTGGTGAGTGATTCTTGCGAGGCAAGTGGTGCGCCAAGCAGCTCTGCTTATTATTATTATTATTATTATTATTATCATTATTATTATTATTATTATTATTATTATTATTATTATTATTATTATTATTATTATTATTATTATTATTATTAATTCTCCAGTTATTATTATTTCTCCAGTTGGAGAAAGTACCCTTAAAAGCAACATAGTTGAAGCTCTGAATCGTTAGCGAAAGGCGTTGAAACAAATAAGACGTTTCGCGGACGTCCCCAGTTGCTTATGCTTTGTCCCAAAGCAGAAAGGAAAGTCAAGCCCTCGTTGTTGATAAGGCCGAAGGTTTCGAAAGCCAAAGGAATAAACAGATGGGTTTCAGACAATTGACAGTATTTTGTGTGTTTGAGGGTCGCTGCTCTCTCGGCCGCCGCACCCGCCACCCGAGAAGTGTCGGGTAGATAAGAAACTGCAGAGGTTTCGGTCACGGTCGCATCCCAAATGAGGCAGTGACCAGCAATCCACGGAATCAGAGTGAGACCATCAGGTCTCTTGCCGTCAGCCCTTGACAGGCCAACGGGTTCCTTGGTGGAAGGGAAGCCAGCCCGGGTCAAACCTCGGAAGACTATATCGTTTAAGGTCGCATGTCTGGATGAACGACCTGGACCCAAAGAGCAGGAGAGCCCGTGCAGGCCGTCTTTATTATTATTATTATTATTATTATTATTATTATTATTATTATTATTATTATTAATATTATTATTATTATTATTATTATTATTATTATTATTATTATTTTTTTTTTTATATTATTATTATTATTATTATTATTATTATTATTATTATTATTATTATTATTTTTAGCGCCCGAGGTAGTAAGGATCCCTCGGGCTGTAAAAGTGTAAAATAATAAAATCAGGTTATAGGTTCTCGTCTCCCACGTAGTGCTCAAAAGTGCCTCTGAATGCCACTGCGTTGAATCGTTATTATTATTATTATTATCATTATCATAACACACATTTATTTTTCCAAAGAAAATAACAAAGTCATTTAAAGTCTAATGGATTAAAGTATTATTATTTGTAGCGAATTAAATGCTTAACAAACGAATTAATTAACTAATGAACTGTTTAATTATTAATTATAGGTAATAGTCAAGCTAGCGTAATTACTGGCGTTTTAGTTATTTATAATGAACAGTTGTGGCTTAGCTTAATATAAAAACAAATGCGCAACAAAAGTCAGTCAACGCATGAGGAGGCCAGAAACAAGCGTTACGCACAGGACGATAACACGGCGCGCGTTGGCAGCGTGCCAAGAAGTGAGCGAGGCAGACGACAGCGATAATAACATTGATTTGGGGCAAAAACTTTCGACGAAACGGTCGGCCATTAAACATTTTGGCGATTCGTGAAGTTAATTCGAAAGGCCTCGATGATCCATTGTGGGAAAGTAAGATTTCAGTGTCTACTTGTTCCTACTGCAGAACTGTAAGTCCGAGGGGAAGGTAGTACCTTTGGCCGGTTAAGTTTAGTGACTTTGCGAAGCGCTGAACGTTTTCGAGCGATTGACAGTTGATGAGAATTGAGCAATCGGCGAGAACTGTGAAATCTGAACATTTTCGAGCGATTGACAGTTGATGAGAATTGAGCAATCGGCGAGAACTGTGAAAATCAATTGCGATTGATCTGAAGTGAGCGAGGAGGCGAAACGGCATCGACAACGGAGGTGGAAGACGGTAGGCCGCTGTGAAGAGACGCAGCCTACAATTCAGCATCAGTACGGTGGTGAACTACGACGGATGACTTCGAGGGAGGATCAACCGATCCTTTCTTGTCCATCCAGTCTGTTCCCTGTATTCGAGACGAGGACCGAGCGAAATCTTCTTGAGTGAAGGACTTCATCATCCAACGAGAATGGACGCATGAGGACAGATAAGACAACTCACAATAATAATTATTTAATCAAATACGCCACACTAGGCCATTGAATATTATTTACTGTTGAATGTTGCTATTTATATTATACATCAAAAATGAAATACAGCGAGTTATTGTTGTAGGCTAATTCTAAGTAACATTCTTGATCACCCATTACGAATCACTGAGTTTATAAAGCGTCTAGGGTAAGACCTGGTATGCGACAGTATGGGAACTCAGATTCCGGGATTTTAGTCAGCTTAAAAACTGATCTAATTGAACATTAATGACACTAGAAACAGCATAGAACAATATTGCTAGTATATTGATTTTTTTGGATGTAAAGCTGAACTGATAGAGACTTGCATTTTCGAACTGTAGAGTGTATTTTAAAGAGTCCACAGCGACTGATATATTGAATTGATTTCTGTGTTCAGAAATTATATAGTGCATTTTTTGCCTATATTTTACTACTTGCTAATTTGAAGTAAGCCAGTAAGTGATGTCCACCAGTGATTTCGAAAACTGGGCGAGGATAGCCAAAGAGTTAGAGCTAAGTGGAGAGGAGCTTCATACGTTTGTTAAAGAAAGACAGGACTGGGAGAGACAAGACATAGCATTGGAGAGAGAATACGAAAAAGAAATGAAACTAGCAGATGATGAGATGAAGAAAGCTAAGTTAGATGCTGAGACAGCTGAGTCAAGACGAGCGGAAGCTGTTGACAGAAGGCTTCAGGCGGAAGCAGATGCTAGAAAAGCAGAGGCCGATGCCAAGAAAGCCGAGGCTGAGATAAAGAAGGCTGAGTTAGCAGCAGAGGTCAAGAAAATAGAAGTAGAAGCGGAAATAAGAAGAACCGAGTTAGATGCTCAGGCAGCTGCAGATACAAGAAGGCTTGAAGCTGAAGCCGAGGAAAGGATAGCCCAAGCAGCAATGCATGCTAGAAAGGCCGAAGTTGAGTTAGATGCAATTAGGAGTGCACAATTGGAAGCAAGAGAAAATTGCTTAGCAGCAGAAGCAAAGCATACTCGTGAGGTTGCAGACTTACAGAAACAGATCTATAAGTTGCAGTTTCAACTTAAGAAAATTGAGACACAATTGGAAATGTATGAGGTTGAATCCAGAAGCAGAAGCGACGTCAGGATAAACCATGAGATAAACGACAGGGAGGTTGTTGAACACACTACAGCAGAAGTGCAAATATTCGAGAATCAGACAAATAAGGCCAGACAGCAGATTGAAGTGCAGAAAGTAAGTAATGTTGCAAAGGAACAACATAGGGTAGATGACAAGATGGTTAATGTATTACCCATGCAAACAGCTGCAAGTGCTTTGGTGACTGGAACCAATGTCGGATGCATGAATCTAGAAAACAGAAGTGAACATAAAGTGAAAGTAAATGGAAAAAGTGTTGAGTGTTTCTATGATTCTGGATCGACATGTTGCATAATTAAACGTTCGTTAATAGACGACACAGATTTGACAGGTGAGGAGACACATTGTGTATCGGTCGATGGAAGTTTGAGATGTTTTCCACTAGCCAAGATAAACATAGAGGGTGAATACTTTAGTGGAGAAGTACGAGCGATGGTTATGGAAAATCCGTCGATGCCAGTTATAATTGGGATGATCGAAGGTATACAATACCAGATCACACATGGAAAACAGGAGGAGATAATCAGTGGAGAACCAGAGAATGCAATTGCTGAAGTGAAAAGCAAGAGCATATTGAGAGACAGATCTAAATCTAAAGAGAGATCGGTACATGACAAGAAGTCAGTGAAATTCACCGACGATGTAACCGTGAATAAAACAGAGGAAGCAACAACAGCAGCAACTGTTAAAACCAGAGCTGAGACTAAAAGGGATGGTAAATACAGACCATTCAAAGTTGCGGAAAGGCCGTATTTAAATGAAACTGCTAAAGGAATGCAGAGACGGCATGAAACAGTAAATAAACAGTGGGATAAAACCAGAGACTGGAATTACACAGATAACAGGAAGCCAGCTTTTAATAAAACGACGAAAAGGAATTATAGAAGTGAACCATTGAGATTGGTGGAGACGAATAATAAATATTTAATCACAGGTGGAAGAAGTGAGTTAAATAAGAGTCGTGTAGATCAGAATAAATGGCAGAACGGAAGAGTAGACTGGAGAAATCGAGAGAATAGAAATAAGTCTAATGAGACACAGTCAGGAAGATCCAATGAGTGGATGAATAGGGGATACATAGAGAATCCAAATGTGGATAGGAGAAATATAAAGTGGAACAGGAGTCAAATGAATGACACAAGTAAGTGTGATTGGAGAAACTACAGACATGACAAGAGAGAGTCTAGTAGTAATTTTGGAGTTAGGTGTGACAGACCTAGTGATCTCAATTGGAGATATAGAAGTAATAGAGACGAGGTTGGAAATAGTGGAAACCATTGGAACAGTAGAACGTGGTACAGAGGAGAACGAAGTGTTGATTCTGTTAGAAGACAGAATGAGAATTGTAGTGGATACAATGATGTGAATTGGAAGAAAAATCGGTTACGGAATGACAGAGGATGGTCATATCCTAACAATAATGTGGATAAATGGAGAAGTAGCAGAGACTACAGTGGAGAAGTTGAAACACAAGAAGATGTTGAGTTGAAAACTTTTGGAGATGATGCAGATGCATTGAGTTTTAGAGAGAAGCACACAGGTGAACTGGAAACACAAAATGGCATTACGTTGAATTTATACGAGAAGGTGAACAGAGATAGTAAGTCAGATATGGACAGGCTGGACTGTCATTACATGAGAAGAGGTACTGCAGATAGAAGCTGACAGTAGCTAGTGGAGAGTATTTAATTAAGGAAGTAATGTACATAAGTATTAATGTGAGATTAAGTTGAGTTGCTAGTTAAAGCAGTTTTATGAGTTGTAGTGAGTGATAAGGTGAATCATAGGATCAAGTGAGATAGTGGTATAATTATTGAAGTTGTGTAGTAGTTAAGTATTAAGTTGAGATTAATTAGAATACAGTGTCTGAGTGTGATGTTGAGTCACTTAGATAAATAAGGAAACAGTTGAGTAACTGGAAATAGTTAAGATAAGAAGAAGTACTTTGTCTAGTGAGTAAAGTACGAGGAATAATAAGATGTTAGTGAAATGACAAAGATCATTCAATATGAGGCATAGGATGGATGAATGCCATATGTTGAGATGGTGGCATACATAATAAGTAGAATAGTAAGTTGATAATAAGTATGAGTTAAAAGTGTTGAGGCAATGTGAAGCATACCATTCGGATTAGTGAATAGTGCTTCGAGTTACAACAGACTAATCAGGAAAATTCTGCATGGAACAGAAAACCTTGAAAGTTATGTGGATGACATATTAGCCCACAATGAAGGATGGAAGGATCACTTGGAGACACTGGAGATATTTTTTGAAAGGGTTAGGGAAGCCAGCCTAACATTGAAGCCAAAGAAATGCTCATTAGGGTACGGAAAAATAGATTTCTTGGGTCACACGTTGAATAATGATGACATCAGTCCAAAAGAAGAGTCTGTGGACAAGATCATTGATATGCCAAGACCAAAGACGAAAAAACAAGTGAGGAGTTTCATCGGAGCAGTGAATTACTATAGAAAATTCATTCCACACTGTGCAGAAATAATGGCACCACTAAGTGATTTGACAAAGAAGTTGTCACCGGGAAATGTCGAATGGAATGAGAAATTGGAGAACAGTTTTATGCAGTTGAAAGAAGAACTGGCAAAGGCACCAATTCTGAGATTACCGAACTTAGAGAAGGAGTTCATATTGCAGACGGATGCAAGTGGAAAAGGGATCGGATGCGTAATAATGCAGGAATATGAGGGGGTGAATCATCCCATAGCATATGCGAGCAGGAAGTTACTTGAGCGAGAGACGAGATATTCGGTGGAAGAAAGAGAATGCTTAGCCATAATGTGGGGCGTAAGTAGGTTTGACCGATATTTATGCGGCAAGCAGTTTGTGATTGAGACAGACCATTGCGGATTGCAGTGCATGAAAGAGGGGAAAATGAAAAATGCAAGGGTTATGAGATGGAGTCTAGCCTTGCAAAATTATTCATTTAACATTAGATACATCAAGGGGTCCAACAATGTAATTTCAGATTACTTGAGCAGGGGACTAGAGTGATATATAGTGAACCTTTGATGAATGATAAGTTGTATATAAATAGGTGTAGAACAGTAATTTTGTTGTGTTATGTAAGGTAAAGAAAAGGTAGTTTATTAGATTAGTTTGTTAAGTAGGTAAGTAAAGTGAAGCCTGTGAACAGTCTTTTGAAGGGGGGCATATGTAGCGAATTAAATGCTTAACAAACGAATTAATTAACTAATGAACTGTTTAATTATTAATTATAGGTAATAGTCAAGCTAGCGTAATTACTGGCGTATTAGTTATTTATAATGAACAGTTGTGGCTTAGCTTAATATAAAAACAAATGCGCAACAAAAGTCAGTCAACGCATGAGGAGGCCAGAAACAAGCGTTACGCACAGGACGATAACACGGCGCGCGTTGGCAGCGTGCCAAGAAGTGAGCGAGGCAGACGACAGCGATAATAACATTGATTTGGGGCAAAAACTTTCGACGAAACGGTCGGCCATTAAACATTTTGGCGATTCGTGAAGTTAATTCGAAAGGCCTCGATGATCCATTGTGGGAAAGTAAGATTTCAGTGTCTACTTGTTCCTACTGCAGAACTGTAAGTCCGAGGGGAAGGTAGTACCTTTGGCCGGTTAAGTTTAGTGACTTTGCGAAGCGCTGAACGTTTTCGAGCGATTGACAGTTGATGAGAATTGAGCAATCGGCGAGAACTGTGAAATCTGAACATTTTCGAGCGATTGACAGTTGATGAGAATTGAGCAATCGGCGAGAACTGTGAAAATCAATTGCGATTGATCTGAAGTGAGCGAGGAGGCGAAACGGCATCGACAACGGAGGTGGAAGACGGTAGGCCGCTGTGAAGAGACGCAGCCTACAATTCAGCATCAGTACGGTGGTGAACTACGACGGATGACTTCGAGGGAGGATCAACCGATCCTTTCTTGTCCATCCAGTCTGTTCCCTGTATTCGAGACGAGGACCGAGCGAAATCTTCTTGAGTGAAGGACTTCATCATCCAACGAGAATGGACGCATGAGGACAGATAAGACAACTCACAATAATAATTATTTAATCAAATACGCCACACTAGGTAGTTAGGCCATTGAATATTATTTACTGTTGAATGTTGCTATTTATATTATACATCAAAAATGAAATACAGCGAGTTATTGTTGTAGGCTAATTCTAAGTAACATTCTTGATCACCCATTACGAATCACTGAGTTTATAAAGCGTCTAGGGTAAGACCTGGTATGCGACATTATTATTATTATTATTATTATTATTATTTTATTTTTTTTGGCCCCGAGGTATTTAGGATCCCTCAGGGACTTATCACTCAACTACTGTTATAAAACCAGTCTGGAATTGTCAGGCCTCGTCTTTGGGGTTTGAAGAGAAAGTTCCTTTAAAAGCCACCAAATTGTAGCGCTGAATGTTGACAGAAAGACGCTGGAAAAGAAAGGTTGCCTCGCGTCTGTCGCCAGTAATGGATGATATGCGCTTGCCGATTTCATTGATGAATTCCAGGGCTGATGGATTAAGCGGACCTAGGGTCTCCATGGCCACTGGTTGGAAAATGTAAGAAGCGGGAAGACCTGCATATTTCTGGGTTTTACGGATGGCCGCCTGTACTGATGCCGGTCCTACCAGATTGGCCGGTTGAGTAATGTATGAGGCGGCACAAGTATGCACAATTGTGGCGTCCCACGCCAGGTACTTCCCCTCCGACCAGGGTATTAGGGTTGCACCGTCGGGCCTTTTGCCGTCAGATCTAAATAGGCCCGCGGGTTCCTTGACGCTCGGAACATCTGCTTTGAGAAGGGCGCGCCAGATGATGTCGTTTATGGCGTGGTGGCGCAAGGAGCGTCCCAATGCCCTCCTGCAAACGAAGCCATGGTGGCCATCCGGACCAACTACAGCGCCACAGTGGCAAGTGTGAGGACCGCACAAGTCCAGGCCCAACCTCAATCCCACCGCCACCCGGACCGCTTCATTGTCCAACGCGAGGCCACACGCGGCAATCGGGAGCTGAATGAGGACTGCTGACCGCGACCAGCCTGGCCTGGTTGACAAAATCAACGGCACTCCTGCTGACTCCCAACTTATCCTTCTGGATCAGAGGCTGATCCCAGCAGCTCTGTCTGATGGGCAGGGGTTCTATCGTCGCAGGCAAGGTGTCTTGACGTGCCTCCAACAGGTCCGCCACATACACATCGGGGGCTGCTTCCACGGTCGCAAGAATGGCGGTCTGAAGCTCGAGAGTCGACGCGGCTGAAGCCAAGTAGGCAGAAGAAGCCAGCGAATCGTCTCTGCGAATACCAAGTCCGCCATCTCTGATAGGAAGTGCGGCCTGCAGCCACTGATGGTCATTAAGGGAACAGTTGACAATTCCCTGTAGACCCGATCTCATTAGTCCATCCAGTGTCACTAGGGCTGGGTGGTCAAAGCAAGGGGAGCACCGGAGAAGATAGCTCAGTCTTGAGGCGCCGAATGATGAACGCAACAAAATCAAGGCGTTCTGTGATGGCAACAGGCGCAATCTGTCCAGAGCTAGACGGAACATATCAGAATGACTCTCCAGGGCAGCGTTCAGCGCCCTACCCCGAAACAGAGGGGCCCCCAACAAGCTAATTTCGTCCACCTCGACCCTAGTGTAGCCCGACAAAGGAGGAATCAATACCAATGTGGCGTCCCGCAAGAGGACCTCGCACTTAGCGGAATTGAGGTATTATTATTATTATTATATTATTATTATTATTATTATTAGAATCAACTTCCTTTATTGCAAAACAGACAAGTGCCTATTCTAACGTCTCTTCCGAAGAGTAATAATTGATTACTATTATTATTATTATTATTATTTTCGTTGTTAAAATGACTTTATTTTGCCAGATAATTCTTATTATTATTATTGTTATTATTATTATTATTGTTATTGTTATTATTACTATTATTATAAAGAAAATAACAAAGACATTTAAAGTCTAATGGAAATGCTCCTGTTCAAAACAAGAGCTAACATAGTTCTTCAGTGCAAGACCTCCATGTGTCTTGACTGTTTGAGTCTGTCGTTCCTAAAACCGACAAAGAGTTCCCTATTTGTAGGGCGACTGATAGACGCTGGAGCAGGTGGCTCGTCTCACGCTTGTTTCCTTTGGCCGCTGAAATTTTCCGTCCTAGATCTTGTATGAACTGCAGAGGATCTGTGTCCCAGCTGCCTGCTGTTTCGACTGCAACAGGGACGAAATGATGCGATCTTGCTAAGTCTGCATATTTGCTTTCTTTCTTACGGGCTGCTCTTTCCGCCGCGACACCTGCACTTTCTGCAGTTAAGTGTCTGTATGATGTTGCAAACGTATCCGGTACCGTCACATCCCACGTCAAGCAGAGACCTCTGTGCCATGGAATGATGGTAACTCCATCTGGCCTTTTGCCATCAGATCGGGAGAGACCATTCGGCTCCTTTATGGCTGGTATTTTAGCTCTTCCGAATGCACGCCAAAGCACGTCGTTGATCATCCCGTGACGTTGCTGCCTTCCAGCTCCTTTGTTGCAAGAGATTCCGTGCAGGCCATTGGATTCGACTATGGCGCCACATTTGCATGTGTGCTTTTCACACAACGCAGTGCCTAGTCGAATGCCGGTGTGGTGCGAAATACTATCCGGGCAACAGAAACGATCCGGCCACGCCCACTTCGTTGCTAGGATGCAATTTCGCACGACTTACGTGCGAAATTTAATCCGTTGACAAATACGATCCGGGTGGCTTGACCGACTTGTTAACAATAACAAAAGTCTGTTTATTTAGCATAATAACTTGGTGTGAAAAAACTATTGTAATTCACGCCGATAAGTGTGATTGTGAGATATTAACATCACGAATATGCAAGTATATTTAGGAGAAAACGTGATTCTAACGGACGAAGCGGTGTTACGTAGCCTACCGTTGCGTTCCGAATGATGACAGCTGACGCACAACCAAATTCCCACTTTAAAAAGTATTTCTTATATAGGAAAACTGTATTATTAATAAATTGAGCGCGTCCTATGTTACGGGCACCTTATATTAAAGTTTTGCTTGTGTGTGACTGTTGGCATTCGTCTGATTGTTTGTGTCCGCGTTAAGGTTATGACAACACCAACGAACTATGTCATGTCATTCATCTTAAACACCTTTTTACCATGATCTCACAAACCTATATAAGAATTAACTGCAGTAGTGTCGTCATAACTCTGCCACTGTTTGCACTCTTTCAGTAAGGAGGTAGGTATAATTCTCGATCTCGCGCCTTGTTAGGGCTACTTTTTAGTTGTCATTATGAAATCTCGTTAGAGGAACAAAATTAAGACGTCACGCTAAACTAGGCATCCAGGGCCTACTATCCCACTGTATAAGCTGGAAGCAACCCCCGTTGCGGAAAACCTTTGCCGATAGGCTATATAACGGAAGTGTCAACACAATGGATAATCAAGACTAGTGCCAGCAGTCCTCTTCAGATGAGGGCCAACCTGAGCGATAATTAAAACCAGCGGCGCCTCCGGGCGTACGCACTTACGCATTACGCAAGTGCGCACGGCCAGTGCCAGTCCCAGGCATGGATAAAGGAGGAGGGCGTCGCTAATGGTCTTTGTCACTACCCAGTGACGTTAAACTGCAACTACTACTAGTGTCGTCATAAACTTGCAACTGATGTAAAACTACGCGATCATGCTTTTTTCTCACTTCCTGGAACCTGGTGAGAATTGCCAGAGGTTGTGAGGTTCAAGCCCCAGACTTTCTTGGAACCCCGTAGTGTCCTCATGATTCATCCAAACTCTATAAATCAACGTAAAACCCCAAACCAGCCTCTTACTTTTCTTTTGTTCTCCTACTACAACAGTCCACGCCCATCACAAATCTTCACGTTCTTAAACGAAGCGATGCTCCACACTTCACCATCTCTTGAACTATCTGTTCTTTTCTTTTCACCATGGGCATTCCACTCAAAACTAAAATATCGCGATTCGCCGCGGGGGTGGGGCTGTTGGAGTTCAACCCTCCAATTAGGACCCCATAGTAAAGTCTTCATTAAGCTTAGACTTTAATCCTTCCCGTGCAGATCTACACATCGGGAAACAGCATCGCTCCAAGTAATCTCGAGACATTTCAGATCCTCTCGCAGTCTCCATCCAGCTCTTCCTTGACCTTCCTCTACTACGTCTTACCTCCGTGGTCCAGATCGTTGCTTTTTTAGATCTTCTATTTTGATCACTTAAGAATCCAAGTCCATATAAACCAACGGCGGACCCTCAGTAACTGAGGGTCCGCCGTTAAAACTAAATAACTGTTATTTTTCCTCAGCTTCGATCACGTGTAAAATCCACACACTGATGAAGTTCCTTAATAATAAGCTTTGTTCAAATAGCCTACGTTAGGTTTTGAAAACAGCAAGATCCATTATTAAGAAACTTTATAAAAGAAAATAGGGTGTCTAACGAATATAATTTAAAATGTTTAAACATACATTTCAATCACATCCGTCTAACTCAAAACAACTTAATCCCTCGGCTTTTGTCCCTCAACCCTAAGATTTAGTCTAGTAGTTGTTTAATACTAGTTAATATTATACTCTTCCAAGGTAGCAAAAGCTATCTACCGATTCTACATCCTGACCGTCCACCATAATACTGCCTTCTTCCTCCCATTTTCCAACCTTCATGAGTTTTGTTTTATTTGGATTGATGGTAAGTCTCACCTTTGCTGCTTCCATCTGTGTTCTGAGTGTTAAATCTGTCATCCCTTTCCAGGTGTTGTCCAACAGGGCGATATCGTCAGCGAAATCCAAGTCCCTCAGCCTATCATCATTTACCCATCTCAAACCAGTATTGGCGTCCTCTGATACTCTCATCATCACCCAATCCACGATTAAGGCAAAAAGCATTGGTGACAACACATACCCCTGTCTTACTCCTGTCACAATCTGGAACCATTCGCCCACCTCCCCTCCGCATCTCACCGCACAGCGACTACCATCATAGAAACTCCGGGTGATGTCAATTATCTTTGATGGAATCCCATAATTTTTCATTATCCTCCACAGCGATTCTCTGTGTATACTGTCAAAGGCCTTTTTAAAGTCAATGAAGTTGATTAGTTCAGGTGTCTCGTACATCAAAGACTTCTCTATTATTTGCCTAAGTGTGAACATCTGTTCGCAACATGACCTACCAGGTCTGAAACCCGCCTGTTCTTGTCGTAATCTTTCATCTATGGTAGACCTCATGCGGTTCAGCATTACCGTGGCCATAACTTTTCCCGGGATTGACAGCAGCGTGATGCCTCTCCAGTTGTTGCAATCCCTTAGATCTCCTTTTTTGGTATCGGGATGATTATGCCTTCCTTCCATGCCTCCGGAACTTTGCCCGCTGTCCATATGTTGTTGCACAGTTTCGTCAGCTGTTTCACCATTGTCTCGCCTCCGTGCTTGATCATTTCAGCTTTTATCCCATCATTCCCTGCAGCTTTTCTATTTTTCAGATGTTTTATTGCCTTTCTAATCTCTTCTTCGCTTATGGCCTCTACATCAATATCCAACTCCTCCACCTCCTGCTCTACGTCAGAAGCCTCATGTTGTATTGTTGGCTCTGGGCAATTCAGAATGTTCTCGAAATGCTCCTTCCAGCGCCCGGCCTGCTCTTCGTGGGTTTTTGCCACCTGTCAATCTTTCCTTTTGATTGGCATGGTTTGCGTTCTTGAATTCCCATTCAGTTCTTTAGCAATCTGGAACAGCTTTTTGGAGTCTCCTCTTCTTGCTGCCTCCTCTGCCTCATCTGTTCTTTCCAGAATATATTTGTTCTTGTCATCTCTACACCTCTTCTTGACTTTCTTATCCTTCTCCCTGTATGCTGTTGCTTTCTCCTGCTGACTGGTTGCTTCAGTGCACGTTTGTTCCATACTCTGCTTTAGCAGTTTTCTCTCGTCTATGGTCTTCAGCAGCTGTGACAGGGAAATAAAAACACGTATAGGAAAGGCAAATGCTGCATTTGGAGGACTTGCTAACATCTGGAAAAAGAACGGATGCAGCATATCAACTAAGATGCGCCTCTATCATGCTGTAGTCTTGAGTACACTTTTGTATGGATCGGAGACATGGCCGATGACGGTGGCAAACAAGAGAAGATTGGAGGCAGCACATCACAAATGGCTAAGAAGAATCCTGCATATATCGTGGCGAGACAAGATACCGAACAAAACCATTAGAGAGAGAACGGGGCAGGAAGAAATGGAATACATCATCAGAAGACTGAGGTGGGCGGGACACGTGTTTCGAATGGAGGACGAAAGAAGAGCCAACCAAGTGATGTCGTGAAATCCTGGAGAAAAAAGGAAGAGAGGAAGGCGGGAGAAAGAACTGGCCGGAAACCATCAGGGAGGATCTGAAATGCCTGGAGATGTCGTGGGACGAGGCCAGGGAATTGGCGTCGGACAGAGAAGAATGGAGACGATGCGTTGCCCGATGTGCAGATCTGCACGGGATGGACTAAGTTCTAAGTAAGTAAGTAATATTATACTCTAAACAACCCGCATCTTCTGTCCGCAATCACCTTGAATCAAGCAGCCCGGATCATATTTGTCAACGAAAACGAGGCAGAGGCGTAACCGTTGCTCTCTGACGTCATACGTCACGTGAACCAATGACAGAGGTTTTCGGATAGTATTTGTTGCCGGATAAAATTTCGCACTACACCGGCTGCTATTCGCAACGTGTCTCCCGACATTCGTAGTCCGGCTGCTTAATCGGAAGCGCATGAATCCAGTCCCCTGAATGTGGTGATTGCGCGGCTAAAAAGCGGGCTTTGTCTGAAGAATCAGTTGTTCTTTCTGATAGGTCTTCAAGTGCATGTGTGATAATTGCGCTGTCCCATTCTCTTTGTGCATGAGCCTTCTGCTCTATGGGAGGAGGTGCGTTCGATCTTAAAGACCACAAATTGAAAGCCTCCTCCACCAGTGGGTCCACAAGCGACACATAGACATCGTGCAGAATTTTGAAGGATTCGTGTGCCAGCGGCTGACGCCAAAAAGGCGGAAGTTGCCAGCATAACGGCACTACGAATCTCCAGACCACCATTCATCACAGGTAGAGATGCCTGGATCCACTGATCGTCGCTCATGTGAATGTTGAGAAGACTGCATAAGCCCGTTCTCAAGGCGTTGTCGAAGTTGTGTAGAAGTCCTTCGCTCAGGAAACAGGCTGATGTTCTTAGCGTATATAAAAGCTTCGGGATGCTTAAACTGCTCCTCAACAGGGTGAATGAATCGTGCGGATGTAATGTCGCTAGTATTGTGATAACTTTCACCAGATCGTTTATCTTCTTTTGGATGGATTTGTCGACTGCATTGCCAGACAGTAGCGGCGCCCCAAGTAAAGACAAATCCTCAACGGCTACAAACTCAAAATCGGAGAAGACCTGATGCTTCTTTACTTCGTCGTAAACTCTGGCTGATGCTTCACATTTAGCTCGGTTCAGTTGTAAGCCGTATACGGATGCTTGTTTCTCTATCAAGCGGATGTCATTCTCAACTTTGTCAATCGGTCCAGCAAGAGTGAGATCGTCCATATAACCAATATGTAGTGGGGTCACCAGACTCTTGAGAAGTGGATGTATCGTTAGACAAAACTCCAATGGCCCTAACGGATCGCCTTGCTGAGTGCCTTCCTCCGAAAGGATGATATGATGTCTGGTCTGTAGCTGGGAGGAATAAGCGTAGTTGTCGAATATGTATCTGTGTATTCCTGGAGCTGTTGCTGTTACCGTCTCTAACATTGAATCTCTTCTCAGAGCATTGAAGGCATTCGAACAGTCCAATTTCACTATAACATGGTCTTCAGGCATGGACTGTAAGTAGCGTCTGGATGCGTGAACAGCAGCTTCGGCTCCTCCTGGTACTCCCACGCCGATTTGAAGCGGTGACAAAAATTTGAGATAGGTATGGAGTAACAACATGGCAGACACATTTAGCAGCCAGGCGTCGCCACGTGTATCCTACTGTAATTGGTCTGATTCCACCATCTTTCTTACTCAACGTTATTAGTCTTCCACCGTAGAGAACCTCTGCCACTTGTTTCGGTAGGCCGTATCTCAATAATAGATTGATTAGCTCTGTAGTTGTATCCACAAATTCAGTGTCTGCTGAATTACTCAGAAGGTCTTTCAGATGTTGGGGTGTGAAGCCATCTGGACCTCCACTAGATGCTGCTGGAAAGGAAGCCACAGAACCACAAACCATCTTTTCGGAGACCTGAATGGCGTCAAACCTGTCTTCCTGAGGAGATGGAAGAGTTCTCCTTTCATCGTTGGCCTTTGGGTGATTATTATTATTTTTTTTAAATTTTTTTAAAAAAAATTATTATTATTATTATTATGAAATAATCCGAAGTAGTACAATTCACCAAGGCAAATAAGGCAACGAATAGTGTATATAAAGACTATGGAATCAGTAGTCAATCTGATAGCTGTGGCTGCTTCTCGATTGTGCCTCCTGCAAGCAACAGCGTTGAATCGTTGGATGCAAACTGAAATCCGTTGGAACAAATAGCTTGACTCTTTGGGGTCTCCAGTGATTTGAGTCAGGAGACGCCCCAAAACCTTCAGAAGCTTCAATCCATCGATGTTGATTGGGCCCATGGTCTCGAAAGCCAGTGGGACAAAGAGATAGGTGGCCATAAGATGTTTGTACTTAACGACCTTCCTGGTAGCCGCCACCTCCGCTGCCGCTGTTATTTTTATTATTATTATTATTTTTTTTAAATTTTTTTTATTTTTTAAAATTCTTTTGCTTCTTATTTTTGCCAGAGGTAGTAAGGATCCCTCGGGCTGTAAAAGTGTAAAAGAATAAAATCAGGTTATAGGTTCTCGTCTCCAACGTAGCGCTCAAAAGTGCCTCTGAATGCCACTGCGTTAAATCGTTGTGTGCAAATTGACAAACGCTGGAAAAGGTGCATGGTTTCTCTATGCTCGCCCGTTGCCTCTGTCATGTGTCGGCCCAACTCCTGGAGAAATTCTAGTCCTGTCCGGTTGATAGGGCCAAATGATTCGATGGCCACCGGGATGAATTCGTGCGTAGCTGGGAGGGAAATGTACTTGATGTTTTTCCGTTGAGCAGCTTGCTCCGCCGCTCCACCCGTTACTGTCGACGTCAGGTGAACATACGACGCCGCGCACGTGTGGATTGCTGTTGCATCCCATGCGATGAATCTACCTCTTGTCCATGGGACCAGTGTGGCTCCATCTGGTCTTTTTCCATCGGTGCGGCTCAGTCCTGACGGTTCCCTTGAACTTGGAATATCCGCCTTTGACATTGCTCTCCAGATAATATCATTTAACGCAGCGTGCCGCGCTGTCCTTCCCATTGACCTCTTGCAGACCAGTCCATGATGTCCACCTGGGTCTGCGGTCACGCCACACTGGCACCGATGTGATGCGCACAGAGTTAGTCCAAGGCGGAATCCTACAGCCACCCTAACCGCCTCATTGCTCAATCCCAGTCCGCATGCCGTCAAAGGGATCGTCCCGAGCCAGTCTCCGGCGTGTGCAGCTGATAAAGCTCGAAGTCTTGCCTTGCTGAGTGGATCGTCGCATCCGGACCAAATCTTCATCTTGTCACAATCAATCAGAGGTCTGTTCCAGGTATTTTGCTCTCTTGGGATCGGCTCCATCACTGCGGGAAGTGAGTCTTTTCGAGCCTCCATCATCTCCTCCCGGTATGCATCGCTCCACTCCTCCGCGACCAGGATGGCACCCACGAGTCCGGCGGTCGATGCAGCTGACGCCAAATAGGCTGATGATGCCAGCATCGATATCCGCCTGATCCCAAGGCCTCCATCTCTGATCGGGAGCGAAGCCTGCAACCACTGCATGTCGCTCAGCTCATTGTTGATGATCTTCTCCAAACCTGTCTTCAGTTGATGGTCCATTTCATCGAGTAACGGGTGATTCCAGCTTGGAGAGGTACGCAGCATGTAGGTCATTTTTGCTGCTCCAAAGCATGATCGTAGCAGCAGTAGTGCTGCTTGTGCTTGGATATCCGTCAAATCCTTCAATACTCGATCCAAGTTGTTGCTATGCTCTTGAAGAGACTCGTCCAGCGCCTTCCCTCTGAAGAGCGGGGCGCCGAGCAGAGTCAATTCATCCCGAGTCCGTCGTCTAAAGTTGTCGAATTTCACATCTTCCACCTCGGTCTCTGAAAAGAATTCGCATTTATTTCTGTTCAATGAAATTCCGAGTGTCGCCTCCAGCTCTTCGATCTTTTCCAAGTCCTGCCGAACCTCATCCACGTTTCCACCCAAGGATAGGTCATCCAAATAGCCCAATTTGAACTGGGATTGCAGGGATCGCAAGGTCGTCTGCAGGGGCAGGCAAAACAGCAGAGGTCCCAGCGGATCTCCCTGCTGAGGACCCATCTGCGATCGCACCACGAATCGGCCGAACTGCAGCGTTGATTCTGCCCAGTAAGCCTGGTGGATGAAGGCATAGAGCTTTGG
Organism: Lumbricus rubellus; assembly: GCA_945859605.1. NCBI lineage: Eukaryota > Metazoa > Annelida > Clitellata > Crassiclitellata > Lumbricidae > Lumbricus > Lumbricus rubellus. The sequence continues at coordinate 28,498,513 of OX243828.1, forward strand.
TAGGGTCTCGTGGACTGACCTCAACATGATATCTCGGCGCATTGAGTTGAAAGCATTTTGCAAAATCTAATTTTACGAAGATCTGATCGTCTTGCATTCTCGTTATTATTATTATTATTATTTTTTATATTATTATTATTATAACACACATTTATTTTTTCCAAAGAAAATAACAAAGTCGTTTAAAGTCTAATGGAATTGCTCCTGTTCACAATAAGAACTAACATAGTTCTTCAGTGCAAGACCTCCATGTGTCTTGACTGTTTGAGTCTGTCGTTCCTAAAACAGACAAAGAGTTCCCTATTTGTAGGGCGACTGATAGACGCTGGAGCAGATGACTCGTCTCACGCTTGAAATTGGATTTAAAATTTTTATTTTTATTATTATTATTATTATTATTATTATTATTATTATTATTATTATTATTATTATTATTATTATTATTATTATTATTTAACACACATTTATTTTTTTCAAAAGAAACTGAAAAGTCATACAGGCTAATGGAAATGCTCCTGTTCAACATTCATAGTAATTCAGTCCAAGACCTCCAGGTGTCTTGACTGATCGAGTCTATTGTACCCAAAACGGACAACGAGTTCCCTATTTGTAGGGCGACTGAAAGGCGCTGAAACAGATGGCTCGTCTCACGCTGGTCACTTTTGGCTGCTGATATCTTTCTTCCTATTTCTTGAACAAACTCAAGAGAATCAGTGTCCCAACTTCCTGCTGTTTCGACTGCAACAGGGACGAAATGATGCGTTCTTGTTATTTCTGCATATTTTTTCTCTTTATTGCGGGCTGCTTTTTCTGCCGCGGCACCTGCAATTGCTGCAGTTAAATGTCTGTACGATGTTGCGAAAGTGTCCGGTACCGTAACATCCCACGCCAAGCAAAGACCTCTGTGCCAGGGAATAATGGTAACACCGTCTGGCCTTTTTCCATCAGGTCGGGAGAGACCACTAGGCTCCTTAATAGCCGGTATCTTGGCTCTTGCAAATGCACGCCAAAGCACGTCGTTGATCATCCCGTGACGTTGCTGTCTTCCCGCTCCTTTGTTGCAAGAGAATCCGTGCAGTCCATTGGATTCGACTATGGCGCCGCATTTGCATGTGTGCTTTTCACACAACGCAGTGCCAAGTCGAATGCCGGCTGCTATTCGTAGCGCCTCTCCCGACATTCGAAAACCTGCTGCTGTTATTATTATTATTTTTATTTTTATTTTTATTTTTTATTTTTAAATTTTTATTATTATACGTTATGAAATTATCCGAAGTAGTGCAATCACAAAGGCAAATAAGGTAACGAATAGTGTATATAAAGACTATGGAATCAGTAATCAATCTGATAGCTGTGGCTGCTTCTCGAATGTGCCCCTGCAAGCAACAGCATTGAATCGTTGGATGCAAACCGAAATCCGTTGGAACATATAGCTTGACTCTTTGGGGTCTCCAGTGATTTGAGTCAGGAGACGCCCCAAAACCTTCAGAAGCTTCAATCCATCGATGTTGGTCTCGAAAGCCAGTGGAACAAAGAGATAGGTGGCCATAAGATGATTGCACTTATTGACTTTCCTGGTAGCCGCCACTTCCGCTGCCGCACCCGCAGGCACGGATGTCGCCTGGACGTATGATGGAGCAACAGTGTCAATCATCGTGGCGTCCCAGACGAGGTTTCGGCCTTTGCACCAAGGTATCAGCGTAAGACCATCAGGACGTCTGCCATCAGTTCTAGAGAGACCTGGTGGTTCCTTAATATTTGGGAAACCTGCTCGTGTGAGACTTCGACTGATTAGATCGTTTAATGTTGCGTGTCTGGCGATTCGACCAGGTCCAAGATCACAGGAAAGTCCATGAGCTCCGATCGCTGTCACTCGGGCTCCACATGGACAAGCATGAGGCTCACAAATGCATGATCCCAGGCAGAGACCTAACGCAATTCTGACCGCCTCGTCGTCTAATCGTAATCCACATGATGTCACGGGAAGGGCGAAGAGCGTAAGGCGCTGCAACTGCCTTGAAACGTGCTTGATGGTATGGGTCGGAAAGTGCATTGCTCAGCTCGGTAACCGTATTCTGCACGATAGGCTTGTCCCAGCTTGATTGTTGTGAGCCGCACCGCTCTCAGGTATCCCATATTGGCTCTCAGCACACCAAAGATGCTCCATCAATTCCACCCGCTCGTCAGTATCGGGGCATGCATTGCCTAGCATGGAGGATTGGAGTGCTCGGGTACTTGCAGCGGAAGCCAAAAAGGCAGGAAGAGCAAGCGAAGCCACCCGGCGAATTCCCAGTCCACCCATCTTCTCAGGCAAAGATGCCTGTAGCCATTGGGCGTTGGATAGGGCGGTGTTGAGGACTGCACTCAAGCCGTTCCGAAGGAGTTCGTCGAATTTATCCAGCAGCACGTGCCCTGTGCAGGGGCTACATCTTAAAGTGTACATCAGTCTATGGGAGCTGAGAGAGCATCGAAGGAGGATCAGAGCGTCGTGTTTGGCGATGGTTTCCAGTCTGCCAACGACAACTCGGTACATCTGCCTCAAGACAAGTTGTCAAGGCCTCATTGGTTGACAGTGGCGCACCCAGCAAACAGGCTTTCTCCGGCGATGGGACGGTAAAATTTTGAAAAACACGGTCGATGCCTTGCAGGTCATGGTGATAGATGATTTCGCTTTTGTTCTGATTGAGTTGCAGTCCAAGATGTTCACATCTCTGCTTCAAAAGACTTACATCCTTCGCCACCATGGCTCCCAGGGACAGATCATCCATGTAGCCCAGAACCAGCGGTGATGACAAATCTTGAAGAATGGTTTGTAACGGAAGACAGAAAAGCATCGGACCCAGTGGGTCTCCCTGTTGGGGCCCGACTTGTGATGAAATTGAATACTGACCAAACCGGAGCTCAGAGGGCTCCGCGTATGCGAGGTGGCAGAATGAAGAAAGTTCGGGGAGGATGTCGTCGATCGAAGAAAGCATTTGATCTCTGTATAGACTGTTGAACGCATTCTTAAAGTCAAGCTTCACAAGAATTGACCCTGCTGGCATTGTTTCCAGGAAGCGTCTCGCTGCGTGGACCGCTGCCTCTGCTCCACCCGGCACACCGACTCCCACCTGCTTCGGTGCGAGATAGTCGGTTGTCCTTGTAACCGCATAGGCATTTGCGCATTTAGATGCGAGTCTACGCCAGTAATATCCTATGACAATTGGACGGACACCACAAGAATCTTTTCTGAGCGCCATGAGGGTGCCTCCAAAGAGAACGGGTCTGATGTGCTCAGGACATTCACCCTTAAGAAGGAGGTTGACCAGTCCGGTGATGGCAGTGCTAAGCTCGGATTTAATTTCGACGGAATTTACCAAGTCTGATAGATGCTGAGGATGAAGGCCGTCAGGTCCTCCCGAAGAACCTTGCGGAAAAGAACGGATCCGGCCTCTTTTTCAATGGTTTGGTAGGGCTCCACGCTGCAATTTACCGAGAAATGAGGTCGATCGGTTGGATGCTCAGGGTGTTTAGAGCGTAACTCCTCTAAGGTTTCCGAATCTGCCATAACTGGAACGTCGTTGGAGCACAGTATTCTGATGGCCGCTCTGATGTTAGTTTGGAAGCAACAGCTGCGGCTATCGACTGGTCATCGTGTGATCTAGTTTGAATACCACTACGGTTGCTGTTGCTACTGTTTTCCGAGAAGATTTCATCACTCTTGAGCTGACAAGATTTGTGAAAGTTTACCACCCGCTTCTTTATGGTTGACGACAGATCGTGGCGCTTTCCTCGTCTTCTTGGTTGTTCCAAAATCGCCGCACCAAAAGTAAGAAGCATCTGCCAAGTGGTAGAGTTTCCAGGGTCACACAAGATTTTGTTGATGATGGTGGTGAGAATTATTATTATTATTATTATTATTATTATTATTATTATTATTAAGCAAATTACGAATAGCCCCCCCCCCCCCAATATTTCCAAGCTCGTGACCACAAGAATGGCGAGGCCGGGGAACAATTGGTAGTTTACATGCAGTTTATCAGTACGTATTGCTTTAAACAGGTGTTCATCAGCTTCCTATGCCATCTCTGCTGCCCTGGAGGATTGAGATTGTAGGTACTGTCTGCGTTTCATTTTCCTCTGCAGCCGCTCAATCATTGCAACTTTATCTCTGAACTTCTATACAAAAACATTTAGCGTTCCCGTTCCTCAGCGCTAGTTCCCCACCAGACCGGAGAGGCATACATTAAATGAGCGATGGTTTTCATTCGCGAGACTTCCTGTGGGAGCCCTTTTGCTATCCGTGAATCAGATCTTAATGTTACACCTAAGACACGCATCGATTTCGTTCTGGTCGCCTCGGGAATAATAGGTGGAATAATCGCATGTCTCTTCCTCCTCCCGAAGAGAAGTTATTCTTTCTAGCCTAAACTTTTTTAATGTTTTAGTTTTAAAAGTTATAAAAAAATTAAAACAGTGGGTAGAGGACATTATTTTATTGAATTCTTAGAGCATGTCTTTCAGCAATTAGATTATAAATTTTTTTCCAGATAACAGCTTAAGAATGTCCCAAAAAATTTACAGCGTGGAGATTTTCCAAAAATGAGCAATTGGCGGAGACGCTTTTAAAGTCTTGACCACGACTATCAACAATGAAAGGATAATCAATTTGGTGAAATGACAGCCTAAAATGCAGTGCAGTGTTAAAATACTGTTCGAAAGTAGGAGGGGCAGGTCATACTCTCAAAATTCCGCCTCTGATCGACGTTTCGACCGCTCGTACGTTTCTCAAAGCCAGCAAAAAAGTCTTCGCCTATGGTCTACTTTACAGTCTACACTGTCAGGAGATGGAAATGAACACATTGCTCATTCTTTAGCTCCACTGTGCATAATGCATATGAATCAATGGATAAATTGGATATTTGTTATCCGTGAATCAGATCTTGAATGATGCTTGCACTTGAAAGAGGAGACATAACTTAGTGCAATGCAATCGGTTTTGCAACAAAGCAGAGTAGTAAGGAAACAGTGATCAAATCGCCTCCTCAAAATCTTTGGGGCGTTCAAGACCAATATATGAGCGTTACAAATCTTGATCGTTCCGAGAATTTCAAACGGTATATCATGTAGGTAATGAATTATATTCAATGACAACCGATTTTATTAAGTTAACAAAGAACGTGCATAAAAGTATTGTGAACGCATAATCCTAACCCTAAATTAGACTATTTAAAAAAGAGTACAGAAAGGAAATATTCCAAATTCTGAGATCGAGTGGGGTAAATGTCCTATTCAATATCGGGGGTGGGGGAACGTTCTGAGGGGTAAATGTCCGGGGGAAATGTCCGGTGGAAATGTCCTAGCTTTTCTTTTCGCCGTCAAATAATATTAAAATTTGGCTAAATACCATAGGAAATTGCATTCGAAGTGCCGCTTGCTATACAAGAAAAATCCTGTTCTGAGAATGACAATTCGAAAAATAGCTTCTACGCCTAGCGTAAAATGCGCCTACACCATAACCGCCGGCCTAGTAGTTTTATTGCCCTTTCCAATTCTGCTTCCAAATCTGTTTTTTTCCATTTTCTGTTACAACAATTTTCTCTTCCACTACTCTCCTATCTTCACAGTACAGCTCCTCCGTGTATTCACCAAATTGATTATCCTAGTCTGTTCTTCATTCCCTCTTCATCTGCTATTATGTGTCCATCGCCTGACTTCAGTGATCCCATTCTTGATGTGAATTTTCTCAATCACCTTTGAAAACAGTTCTGTAGTTCTTCCCATCCGGTCCACGTGTACGATCTTCTTTTTGATTGTACGAACCATGTATTCATTATTCTCATACTGTTGCCGATCACAGAACTCTACTAGTCTTTCTCCTGCTTCATTCTGTTTTCCTAATTTATGATTGCCTATCGTGTCCCTTTCTCCTCCACTGTATTTTCATAGCTTTGCATTAATGATGATGATGATGATGATGATGATGATGATGATGATGATGATGATGATGATGATGATGATGATGATGATGATGATGATGATGATGATGATGATGATGATGATGATGATGATGATGATGATGATGATGATGATGATGATGATGATGATGATGATGATGACGACGACGACGACGACGACGACGACGACGACGACGACGACGACGACGACGACGACGACGACGACGACGACGATGACGATGACGATGATGATGATGATGATGATGATGATGATGATGATGATGATGATGATGATGATGATGATGATGATGTTTCTCTGGCCGAAGGCAGATTCATTAGCTTTTACGCCCCTGGGGATGAGATGAGTGAGGTGGTCTCCCGGGTGACCGGACAAAAACCCCCTGGACAAAAACCCCCCCCGACAAAAACCTTCCCGGACAAAACCCCCCGGACAGAAACCCCCCTGATTTAGCCTAGGACATTAACCCCCCCCCGGACAATTTCCCCCCTTTGCTGGCAAAGTGCAGGTAGGCCTACAATTTGTTTAAACTTAGGCTAATTATCGAGTTCCCGTGCTGTGTCAACTAATTAGTGTCGTACGGGTAAACACCTGTCGCTGTCATTCAGGCGTGAACTTATAACTTGTTAGTGTCATTCAGTCACTCCGATATGAAGCTAGTACCTGTTGGTGTAATCTAGGACAGCATGAATCGTTGTCATCTATCCAGCTTCCATTTAAGAAGGAGTATTTTCATCAATCCAGCTTCCATTTTAAAAAAGAGTATTTTCATCAATCCAGCTTCCATTTGAGAAAGAGTATTTTCATCAATCCAGCTTCTATTTAAGCAAGAACATTTTCATCAATCCAGCTTGTATTTAAGTAAACTTTATTTGTATCAATCCGGCTTCTATTTATATAGCAAGAATTCTTTTCATCAACCCAACTTGCGTACTTAGGACACCGTTTTATAGTACGACAACTTATGTGCAATATATTCTACCAGGGGGGGTTATGTCCTACTCTGGGGGGTTTCTGTCCGGGGGGGGTTTTTGTCCGGGGGGGATTTTGTCCGGGGGGTTTTGTCCAGGGGGGGGTTTTGTCCTACAACCGGTTTCCCGTTGCCTTCCCAACAGACAATGATGGGTAAGCAACTTGCCCAAGGTCGCTCCGCAGCAGCATGCGCCACCGCGTCCCACACGTGCTAGCCCGAAATATATAAATCTGTAAATATCAACTCCCAGGCCGGGGCTTGAACCGCAGTCAGTTGTATTCAACAGGCGAATGCCGCTCTCGCTTACCGGTGTAGCTAACTAGGCCAGTAACTTTGCTTTAAAGTCACCAATTATCGTTATCATATCCCTTTGGGTGTTCTGTCAATTATGCTTTGTAAATGATCTTCCTCTTTCGCCACCGATGTTGGTATGACCTGTATGACCGTTAAGTTAACTTTCTTCCCCCGGAATCTAACACCCAATATTCTGTCACTCACAGTGTCGTACCCCATTATTGCGTTTGCACTTGACCTGTCACACATGACTGCCACCCCCATTTCTTCCCCTCTCCTTCTGCCCCGACAATACTATCCTATATCCATTCCAGTTGAAATGTCTTTGTCCTTTGCACCAATTTGACACTTACTCATTCCCATGACTAGTCGTTTTCATTTCCCTCTGAATCACATCTAACTTTCCAATCTGCTATCTCCGTAAATTCCAGGTGGCTATATTCAACCTTTGTTTGCATCTCATGTTGAGTCTTTGCCCTCTGGTGCCATCCGCCGCTTGACCTTCTTTCGGCTTTAGTCTAGTAACTTTATTAGACCAAATTGCTCCCGACTCTCTCCAGTAGCTGTTGAGTCGCACTCCGGCCTGTGAGTATCACCGTCTGCGACTATCACTGTTGGCTTCGTTCATGACGATTTTCTTCGCAAGTTGACACAGGTGGTTTGTCATTGCCTTCCTCTGGTTTTGCCTGCCGTGTCCACTCGTTCACTTTCCCGTTACAGGAAAGCTTCTAACAGTCTGCACCACGTGAAGATGGGCACGGAGGAATTTGGTTCATCAGCCCAGGTCGGTTCAGAGTCTACGATCAAAAGATGCGTCGGTCAGGTCTCATCCCTTTTTTACTATATGTGCGTTAAATTGGCTGTTGAACGTTAGCAGAATACTAAGAAATTGCTAAAGCAGAGGTGCAGCAGAAACAGCAGATTAGGCTACGAGTGGGAGCTTAATTTTACAAATTTTAGGCAATGATATTGCCAAAGTTGGATTGAGTTAAAATAGAAATAGAGAAGACTGCAGAAATAGCAGACGTGACTGTGTCACCTTGTCACCTTGTGCCGTTGATTCTTTGAATCCTAGCGACGTATTACCTTCTTTAGTCGCGTCGTGACTGTGTAAGGGGCAAGAATTCTTGAATTTCGGACGACTTGCCGTTCCAGATTTACGAACTTTGGACGAAGTCAAATGGGTGGTTGGTGAGTGAAAATGATGAGGTTGCATCTATGGCGTGGAAACGTTGGGGAAGAAGCAGCCAAAAATTAATGCTTCTCCTCCAACGTTTCACACGTCACAGTGAGTATGCATGATATGTGTTTGATTGTGCGCTTCAGCATTTCGAAGTAGAGGAGTTGTCAAAATTGTGCCAAGGGCAATGTGTCTAATCTGAAATCACGGTTTCTATGCACTGGAATTAACCAAATTGCGCGAAGTATTATTATATACAGAAGTTTTTTTTAAAAAAGTATCAAAGATTCAATTCAATTATTCTGGCCAATATCTTGCCCAGTAGTAAGAATATCGAAATGCTATTGTAGGAGGAGAGGAGAAGCCTTGGAATCTGGAAGTGGAGGGACGATGAGTGATAAAGATACGACGATTCCCAATGGAAGTTGTAGGAAAGGCAGCAGATGTGAATTATTAAATTTTCCACTTTGTGCTGACGATTCATTATTATTTCTATGTGCATAGTTTATAATAGTAAGACATGTACTCGCAATTTTTAGCAATGCACCAGCTTGAACGAATAAAGAACTACCATTGTATGTTTCAGAAACGCGCATCGCTGCAGCTGCTCTCATGACCACTTTGACAGAGGTAAAAAAAATGATCAGCACTTTTGTTGCTCGCTCGTTAGACTCAAAGTATCAGAATTGATAAAATTGTGTAAAGTAACATTTTTCATATTAATCTAATTAATTATTAGTGTGAAATCTTACTTTTCACTCTTGTATACAAAACATTGTGTGCGCGCCACCAAGCGTGAAATATAGCAGCAGACTTGTTGGCTTTGCGATGCCACTGTGCATGTCACACCTTAGAAAAACTAGTAGTGATATTACTTTGTACCAACACCTATTTCACTACTCATCTATTTTGCATGCTTAACTGTGTTATTGTGTTAAATGGTTACTCTCCATAATTATATGTCGAAATAATTCATTTTTCTCAATATTAAGTCAGATATTTTAACTTGTAAAATACTTCAGTCTAACCACTCATCATTACCATCATTATCGTCATTCATCACCAAAGGGAGCGCTGCACAATGAGTTGATTAAATTTATCCAACGTGTCCGATCCTCAGCCACAATGATGGCCATGTTCAGGTCTATACCCAGCCCTGCTAAGTCTCCATCTATCATCTCGAACCAGGTAGTTCTATGTCTTCCTCTAGGGCGTTCCCATGAAGGCGGAACTTGCGTCAGTAGTGCCTGCTGGCATTCGAAAAATGTGTCCAAGAACTAATTGTACCGGATGTCCAGTTCTAGCGTACACCTCCGTGTTGGATGTCGCATAAGGTCCTCAGGGCCTTAGTGCCAATTGCGTGTAGGCGTAGCTGATCTCGCATACCGAACTATCATGTTTCAGGCATAATATAACGAGTTGAACAGTGAAGTCTGGTCCACTCGCTGAAGCGAAGGAATTTCTCTTCTCTGCGGAAAAAATATACACACATGACCATGCACTGCATTTTATAGTACTTGTCATAATATTTGTAGATTTAAATATTTGGACAATTTATATAACACCTAAGCAAATTTATCCGAGCATGGTATCATGGCGCGTGTTGGCTGCCTCGTGCGCCAATTCTTAAGTTTAAATAGATTTTTACCGTTTCTCTTCATTATATGGCTAATGCAGTGGATTGTACGGTTTCGTTATAAGTTGCCGTTCAGGTGTGTAAAGTAGCCGCAGATCTACAATCGTGCGCCAATTCTTAAGTTTAAATAGATTTTTACCGTTTCTCTTCATTATATGGCTAATGCAGTGGATTGTACGGTTTCGTTATAAGTTGCCGGTCAGGTGTGTAAAGTAGCCGCAGATCTACAATTTTTAAGGATAATTTTCATTCTGGATGGTCTTCTCTCAGACGTCATCATGGATTTATGCCATCGTTACTGTTGATCCTAGCGTTTTTTCAGGCCATGCCGTTTTTGACTGGGCGTACAACCAGTGCTAAAAGTGTAAAAAAAAAGTGCCTGGACGCCCCTTACCTTTCCAAAAGAAGTGCAAGGACGCCCCTTTACATTTTCAAGTGTGCTGGCAAAATAAGTGGCAGGACGGCATAGAGATCTTAATGTGCCAGGACGCCGTCCATGACCGTCCTGCCACACTTTAAGCCTTGCGTACAACGGAATCAAGTGCTAATAATGCTATAATTACTTTAAACTTTCCATAAATGCTTTTGACTAAAACTTCACAATGCACACATACACACATTGAGAGAGAAGCTTTACTCGATGAAGAACGTGAACTCTGTGCTTAAGAGTTATTCGACAATGTGTTATATTATTTTATTATTATTATGGATGTTGCCCGATGTGCAGAGCTGCACGGGAAGGACTAAGGCTCTAAGCTAAAGTATCGTAATAGTCAATCACTATTATTTCACAATCCTCACTGTCAGCTTTAATTATATCTTGTTAGTCTTCACGTATCTTGTACCCAGCGAGTTCCTGATCGTCAACAAATTCTGCAATTGCGTCTTCGTAAACATCCAGAACGAAATTTACTGCTCCATAGTTACCAGGCTTGGAATCTCCAAAGGGCTCTAGAGTGATGTAACAATTTGCTAATAGACGTTTCTAGACTAAATTGACCCGTGCTGGAAACGAAAATCGCGCTTAGCAAGCTGGATTTTTGACGGTTGGTGGGAAAACAAGATGGCGGATAAAATGGTGGCCTATTTCTTCCAATGAAGTATTGTATATGATCGAAACATGATTTGAAAGTCTAAAGTAGCCTTTTAGGGTGCCAAGAATGCGATTAAACCAAATACGCATATTATGTAACACTTCCAGTTTGCCAAGATGGCGGACAAAATGGCGGTCAGAATGTTAAAATTGCTGTAAATGTGATGGAAACATGATTTCAGAGTCTAAACTAACATTTTCGGGGTCAGGTAATGCGATGAAACTAAAGACTAACATTTCGCTTCCAGAAAACAACAATGGCGACCAAAATGGCGGCCAGAATCTTAAAATAGTTATAGGAAAAATCATGTATGTGATGGAAATTGATTTAAGATTTTAAATCAACATCTTTGGGGTATGGCATATTAGATGCAACTAAAGACGTCAGGAAACAAATTTGTCTGCTAGAATCTTAAAATCGCTACAGCTATTTTAAGGACCATGTATATGACAGTCATGTATATGACAGAAACACGATTTGAGATTTTAAATCCGTATTTTATAGTAAAGGGATGCAACTTAAGACAAAATGTTACACTGCCAGGAAACCAAATTGACGGACAAATAGGTGACAAAATGGTGGTAACTGCAGAAATGACAATGAAGCTGAAAATATGTAACAAGATTCTGTTCAAAACACCTAGTTTCAGGGAGCCTACTTTGAAAATGCTATGAAACAATAAAGTCAGCATGATTAAACTAAATGTAAACTTTCAAAATTAATGATGACGCGATAAAAAAAAGTATAGTAGTCAAAGGGCAACAGGACCAGATGGAAGGTTGGGAATAATTATTCAACGACACCCGAAGAAGAGCAATACTCCTATATTTCACGGCTTGTACAAGAATTTTTCTTCAAGCAGAAAAAAGAACACAGAAAAAATTCCAAAAGAAAATCGTTATATCACGCAGCGACAGCAAAATGAAGCTGACCGTTTCGTGGATCTGGCGAACTTGCTATGTACCCTAATATGCAATTGCACTGACTGCAGCAATGCTTGAAAAAGCTGTCACATTGTGTTTTAGTTTACAGAGAAAGCATAGCCACAGACTCTAAAATGGTTTGCGATTACACACAGGACTTTACCTATAGTCATTTTTAGATTCTGGCCGCCATTTTGGTTGCTATATTGGTTTTCTGGCAGTGTTACATGTTCGTCTTTAGTTGCATCGCATGCCTTGACCCCGAAAATGTGGTTTTAAAATCTAAAATCGTGTTTCTGTCATATAGACCAGGCTTGGGATCTGAAAATTACACTGTTAGAAGGAAATCATGTAACAATTTGCTAACGGGTGTTTCTAGACTAATTCGACCCCCCTGAAAACGAAAATCGCTGTTAGCAAGCTGGATTTTTGTCGGTTCCATGGGAAAACAAGATGGCGGACAAAATGGCTGCAAATTGCTTCAAATAAATAAAAGTAAAGTATTTTATGTGATATGAACACGGTTTTAGATTCTAAATTAAGACTATAGGGTCCAAGGAATGCAATGGAATCAAAGACATAATGTAGCACTGCAAGAAAATCAAAATGGCGGACAAAATGGCGGCCAGAATCTTAAATGGCTCTAAATGAAGTTATGTATGCAATAGAAACATGATTTCAAAGTCTAAATCAACATTTTCTAGGTCAAGGAATGCAATGGAACCATGGTCAGATATGTAGCGCTGCTCAAAAACCAAAATGGCGAACAAAATTGCGGCCTGAATCTTAAAATCGCTATAGGTTAAGTCATGCATGCAAAGGAATCATGATTTCAGGGTCCAAGTCAACATTTTAGAGGCCATAGAATGCGATGGAATCAATGTCACATATGTAGCACTGCAAGAAAATCAGAGTGGTGGACAAAATAAGTAAGTAAGTATATACTTAAATGAACCGCCTGCAAACGCACTGCGGTCATATTCTTGAATTGGTTATTAGTGAAGTTCTGTATCTAATGGAAATATGATTCCAGTATGTACATGAAAATTTCCGAGTCAAGGAATGTGATTTAGTAAAAGGTACATCATATGCTATGTGACACTGCCAGAAAACCAAAAACCAAAATGGTGGACAACAGCTTTAACTGGCTATAGATGGTGCACTGTACTGAATGTATGTGATGGAGACATGATTTCAGACTGGACTCGTTAGTGTTTTCTTGGTAGTATAACTCCAAGGAAGTCACATTCTATCTTCTATATACATACCATTGAGCTTAATGCAGTGAAATTGTCTAGTGGAAATACTTTAGTAGCTTATGATTGCACTGCACTGTTTAACTATTGCTGGCGCAATATTCATGCTTCAATGTTTCATAACTTGTCCTATCAATTGTTCCAATGTTTCATGACTTGTCTGCTATGTGTGCAGAGTAGAGTTAATTCAAGCATTGTTGCTGTTCATGCAATTGTACATAAGTGTACATGGCAAGATCACACTTCGATAGCAGCAGGGCTCGATGCTATGCTTATTAACTTCTCATGATTTGAAGATAAACTCTATAATGTGACTGCGGCGCAATACCAATGCCAGGCCACACTAGTAAAGATTACTTTCTTTCGCTGCACTCCGTCTTGATGAGGATGGTGTCTGAGCATCAATATATTGAAGATCGGCTTTTTCCAAATTACAGTCTGTTAATGAGCTCATAGGGGAATGTTTCCAATGTAAAAGGCAAGTGAGAAAATTCCAAGTAGGTCATTCATGCATTCTTTCAGTTCATTCCTGCTAAATAACACATCACATCCAGTTATGGCAAGAAAAGCCAATATGTTTCTTCATAGTTGCGTGAATTGGATGAATTCCCGCTATGCTGATATTCCCGCCATCACCCAAACATGGTTAGATATACATGTAAGTCATACACATCTGACCCGGTAGTAGGCAACACCTTTTCTTCCTTCAAGGAACCACCAGTAACAGCTGCATCTATATCTCCAAATATCCAAATGTGGCTGTTGAGAGTTGAATGGACAGCAATGAAGCTAGATCACCTTTGCTTTCAGGCATACCAAGAGCATTCAGCCAATTTTCCGACAATGGAGTACCGCTATTTCAAAACTCAATACAGTGACAAAGTTGTGGTTATAGTCACCATTTCTGTATGGCTTCCCTTTTTTATAAGCAATGTCCAGGTCCAGTACCTATCCAAGACAAAAATTATTGACCCTCTTGTAGCCAATTGAAAGTACCTTTACACGGACAACCATTGTATCTGCCAGGTCGCCGTATGTCTTTACCTTTGGAGGGTCCCTATTGCTTGAAGCATTGCGTGTACCATTGCTTGCCCATCAATAATTTATCTGGAATTGGTCCTATGAATTGCGACACAATCTATTGGGCATATCGTTGATCATGTCCCCATATTATATACGGGATGTTTTGCATTGGCTCCCTTTCCCGCAGCGGATTGCCTACAGAGTATGTGTATTGGTTAGGCAGTGCTTTGAGGGACAAGTCCATTTTATCTGCAAGAACTCAGTTTTTCAACACGGGTGTCCAGCGTCGATCGACTCTTCGGTTGGCGGACCAAGCTGAGCTGTTATTCTATTAGTCGACAGCGACGTTCATTCTCTGTGGCTGGTTCCACAACCTGAAATGTCCATTCCTTTTCACAGCACTTGTTCTCCATGGGTCACTTGAACTCACTTCACTCTATTTCTTAAAAATCTAAAAACTGTCCCATTTAGTCGTGGTTATGTCGGGAGTGATACCGAGTAGCCTCCCTTGAAGAGACCCTGCATAAAATATTAAAAATAAATGCCATGCCTGCCTCTGTTAAAAAGTTGCTGACCGGACAATTTACTTTTCAGAAAGCATCCCATGCCAGTGGTTTTGAGGGAAGCTCATGGCACGATATTGATGCCAGATCCAGATGACATGCAGATGATGGGATAGTATGCTTGATTCGCCGTGATAAGGTGATGCATGATAACTTCGTAGGTGTTCTTTTGAAGAATGCTCCTTGGTTTAAGACTTGCTGAGGGAATTGGGATAATTTGAATGATCATTTCAGGCCAAAAAAGGCAACATTTTTGATAAATTCCACAGCACAGGCCCCATATGCCACCTCGCAAAGACCTGGTAGAAAAACTGAAATCAAATTCCGATTGCATACATGACTTCACTTGTAGCCATTGTAGAATTCTGGCCGCCATTTTGTCCGCCATTTTTGTTTTCTTGCAGTGCCACATATGTGACATTGGTTCCATCGCATTTTTTGACCTCGAAAATGTTGACTTAGACCCTGAAATCATGATTCCTTTGCATACATGACTTAACCTATAGCCATTTTAAGATTCTGGCCGCCATTTTGTCCGCCATTTTGGTTTTTGTGCATCGCTACATATCTGACCATGATTCCATCGCATTCCTTGACCTCGAAAATGTGACCTCAAAAATGTTTACTTAGACTCTGAAATCATGTTTCTATTGCATACATGACTTCATTTATATCCATTTTAAGATTCTGGCCGCCATTTTGTCCGCCATTTTGGTTTTTGAGCAGCGCTACATATCTGACCATGGTTCCATCGCATTCCTTGACCTAGAAAATGTTGATTTAGACTCTGAAATCATGTTTCTATTGCATACATAACTTCATTTATAGCCATTTAAGATTCTGGCCGCCATTTTGTCCGCCATTTTGATTTTCTTGCAGTGCTACATATATGTCTTTGATTCCATTGCATTCCTTGGACCCTATAATCTTAATTTAGAATCTAAAACCGTGTTCCTATCACATAAAATACTTTACTTTTATTTATTTGAAGCAATTTGCAGCCATTTTGTCCGCCATCTTGTTTTCCCATGGAACCGACAAAAATCCAGCTTGCTAACAGCGATTTTCGTTTTCAGGGGGGTCGAATTAGTCTAGAAACACCCGTTAGCAAATTGTTACATGATTTGCTTCTAACAGTGATTTCTAGAGCTCTTTTGGAATTCCAAGCCTTGTCTAATATGCATGACTTTACCTATAGCTACTTTGAATTTATCTCACCGTCATATTGGTTGCCATCTTCGTTTCCTGGCAGTATTACATATTCGTATCATTTTAGTTGCATCGCATGCCTTGACCCCGAAAATACGGATTTAAAATATTATATCGTGTTTCTATTTTTCCCAAGAGAATGCCAATGACAAAATTACAGATAGAAGTAAACAACGTTAACGGGTCAACCCAACCAATGGTGGGAAGAGTCGCGTTCGGCAGGCATGGGGGCAAGGCCATGTAGGTCGTAATCCAGAGAAATCCTTGTGAAACGAGAGAAACGAAAAGGACTCAGAGGAACCCTATTAAGGAAAAGATAAATATCGGAACATGGAACGTGAGATCAATGAGAAGAGCGGGGAAGCTGGCAAACGTGATAAGGGAGATGAGAAAAGCCAATCTAGATATCTTGGGATTGTCAGATGGAAGGACGGAGAGGACTTCATGAGTGAGGGAGTAAGAGTGATATATACTGAAGAAAGAAATGGGCAAAGTGGAGTGGCGGTGCTACTAAATGAGAAGGTAGCCGGATGTGTGACGAAAATTGAGAACCACAAGGATAGGATACTTGTGGTGGAAATTAAAGCATACCCGGTAGACATCAAGATAGTACAGGTGTATATGCCAACAACGGCAAGCGACGAAGAAGAAGTAGATGAGATATATGAGTTTATAGAGGAAGAACTGCGAAAGACGAAAGGAAAGAATTACACAGTAGTGATGGGAGATTGGAACGCGTCAGTGGGAGAGGGAAGAGAGGGAAATTGTGTTGGAAAATATGGATTGGGAAAAAGAAACGAAAGAGGACAAAAGCTGGTGGACTTCTGCAAAAGACAGAAAATGGTGATAACAAACACATGGTTTCAACAGGAAAAGAGGAGACGATACACGTGGAAATCCCCGGAGGATGAGAAGCGATACCAGATAGACTACATCATGGTAAAGGAAAGACATAGAAACAGTGTAAAAACATCCAGAGCTATGCCAGGAGCACAATCTAGTAGCGATGACAAGCCACCTAAACCTAAAGCTAATAAGAAGAAAACCACAGACAATAAAGAGATGGGATAAAGAAAAGCTAAAGACAGAGACGAAAAAAATAGAACTGGCGCAGAGAATAGAAAGCAGATTGGAGAAGACACAACAAGAGCAAAACGAAGAGATAGCGGCGGAGGAAAGGTGGGAAAATATCAGGGATATAATCGTGGAGAGAGACAATAGGGTACCAAAAAGGAAAGACCCCACGGAAGCCATGGATAACGGGAGAAATGATAAGAGAAATGGAAGAGAGAATAAAGTGGAGACATCAGAGCACGGAAGAGGCGAAAAAGGAGTACAGAAGGATAAACAACAAACTAAGGAGAACAACTGAAAAGGCGAGGGAACAATGGTGGGAGAACCAGTGCAGAGGGATAGAAGAACTGCAGAGAATGGGAAGATATGATAAGATGTATGAAATAGTGAAAAAGACGACAAAGAACACGATGCAGAATGGAGGAATTGGAGTACAGGATAGAGATGGAACAATGTTACAAGACCCCCAACAAGTAAAGGAGAGATGGAAGGAATAATTATGTAGACGACCTCTATCAAACCAAAAACAGACCTGCGGGGTTAAATGAGGAGATGGAGGATGAAGAAACAGGACCAGAAATACTGAAAGAGGAAATAAAAGCAGCTATCACAGAAATGAAAAACAACAAGGCGGAAGGAATCGATAACATACCAGTGGAAATATTAAAGGAATTGGGAGAAAAGGCAATGAGCGAAATGATCCAAATCTGTCAGGAGATCTACAAAACTGGAATGTGGCCGGACGACTTTCTGCAGACAATACTGATTCCATTAAAGAAAAAGGCCAATGCAGTAAGATGCGAAGAATACCGTACGATAAGCTTGCTGACCCATGCTTCAAAGGTGCTGCTGAGGGTACTGACAAGGAGACTGCAGGCAAAAGCGGAGGCAGACGGGTGTCTTGGGGACGATCAATTCGGATTCAGAAAGGGCAGAGGAACGAGAGACGCCATCGGAGCTTTGAGAATGCTGACGGAAAGAAGTCTGGAAAACAACCAAGAAGTGTACATATGCTTTGTGGATTACGAGAAGGCGTTCGACAGTGTAGTCTTTAGTAAGCTAATGACAATCCTGAGAAAGATGGGTGTGGACTGGAGAGATAGAAGGTTAATAGGAAACCTGTATATGGGACAGAGCATAAGAGTGAGGATAGAGGGGGAACTATCGGAACCGGGAAAAATAGGAATCTTTACATCGAAGAGTTGATACGGGAATCACTACAGGACACGGAAGACAGAATAAAGGTTGGAGGAAAGATGATAAAGGCGCTAAGATTTGCGGACGACCAGGCAATGCTGGCAAGCACAGCAGAGAATCTACAACACATAATGGATGAACTAAATAGAACCAGCAAAGAATATGGGATGAAGATAAACATCAAAAGACGAAGATAATGAGAATAAGTAGAGAAGCAAAAGGGGAAAAGAATATGAAAATAACAATCAATGGAGAAGAATTGGAGCAAGTCACTGAATTTTGCTATCTAGGAACCCTGATATAAGAAGATGCGAAGTGCCACAAAGAAATCAAGAAAAGGATAGCAATGGGGGAAGAAGCGTTCACGAAAAGGAAAGAGCTACTGAAAGGAGGAATGAGTCGAGATGTGGATATGGAGAAGGATGGAAAGGATCAGCTGGACAGAACATAAATCAAATGAAGAAGTACTGAAGAAGGTGGAAGAGAAAAGATCGTTGATGAATACAAGGCAGAGGAACTGGATAGGACATGTACTGAGAGGCAACTCCTTGCAAAGAGACATAGTGGAGGGTAAAATGGAGGGGAAGAGGGGAAGAGGAAGACCTAGGGAAAAGTTCTTGGATTGGATGATGGAGGATGGATATGGAAGGCTCAAAGAAAAAGCACAACATCGAGAAGAGTGGCGTCGTTGGGCATCTGGACCTGCCGAGAGGCAGCTTACCTAAAGAAGAAGAAGAAGATCGTGTTTCCGTCACATACATGGCTCTACCTATAGCTATTTTAAGATTCTGGCCGCCATTTTGGTCACCATGTTGGTTCCATCACATTATCTATTCAGTCTGTTCTCAACTCAGCTGCTAGATTGATTGCCCGCCTTCCCAAGTACTCTCACATCTCTACCTTTATGTTTCATGAACTTCACTGGCTTCCTCTCCGTGCTCGCACACAATTCAAGATCCTCACTCTGATCTTAAAGGCTCAACGGGGTCTTGCCCCAAAATATCTGACTAATGTTTTACTTCGTCCTCACTCGGCTTCCTCCCATCGTCCACTTCGTTCATCCAACAGATTTGACCTCTTGGTTCCTCGGTCTAGAACTACTATGGCTCAGTCTCGATCATTTGTCTCAATTGGTCCTTCTCTTTGGAATGCTCTTTCTCCTTCTGTTCGCTCTACACTTCTTTCTGGTAGTCTCTCTTCTGCTTTGTCTCTTCTCAAAACCTGTTTCTTCTCGCGGGGCCTTGCGCACTGGGAGCGCCTCTGAACGGTTCACCCTACTAGAGGCGCTTTATAAATGTTTAAATACAATACAATACAATTATCTGACCCTGAGAAGTTTCTTTAAAATATTATATCGTGTTTCCATCATTATGTATGTCTTCACCTAAAGTCATTTTAATGAAGATTTTAACACCCATTTTGGCCCCCATTTTGGCCGCCATTATTGTTTCCTGACAGTTTAAATAATTATTCGTCTTTAGTTGCATCTTATTTATTGACCCCAAAAATGTTGATTTAAAATCTGAAATCACGTTTCCGTGGCTTTAACTGTAGCTATTTTAAGACTCTGGACGCCATTTTGGCCGCCATTATTGTTTTCTAGAAGTGCTACAGCCTACATGTGTGTCTTTAGTTCCTGACCCCGAAAATGTTATTTTAGAACTTTAGACTCTGAAATCATGTTTCCATCACATATATTTACAGCAATTCTAGCATTCTGACCCCCATTATGTCCGCCATTCGTATTTTGATTCCATCGCATTTAGTCCAGGCAATTTAGCTCATGTTATATATATACTTAGGGGGTGCTCGATAGTACAGCGGTTAGCGCGCTGGACTGTCGACCGACAGGTCGGGGGTTCAAATCCCCGCCGGGGCAGAAATTTGCAACGAGATTTCTGTTCCACAAGCACCCCCTAGCCGACTCAGCTATGATGAGTACACTGACCTCACGGTCAGTGGATGATGAGACGGCGAGGGAGAGGATTGGCCACCGCCCTCATATGCCGAGGCCTTGAAAATGAAGGCGCTAACACTTCATCCCCATTGGCTAGCCCTCCGGGCTAGCTAGACGGGATATCATCATCATCATATATATACTGTGAACCTGGGCAAAATTGGAATCAGAAGGTTTTTAAACGGTTTCCCTATAAGAATTTGTTGCTGAATAAGGTATATAAATGGGGGTTAAAAATATCATGGTTTTTCGTGCATTTTTGCATTGAATATTCGAGAGGCCAGATTGCGGTGGTATGGTCATGTGGCGGACCTACCCGTCTCGTCACAAGCGGCACAAGCCCCCTCGCCGCCGGCGCATCGGCCGACGCACGAGGGGTCACGAGCTGGGCCTCTCGACTCGGGCGCGCCTCCCTTGCTTCATAATGATCGGAGCCGCCCGAGTCGCTCTCTCGCCGGTGTCTACTCTCTGTGTAACGGGCCTCCAAGGCGCCGTCGCTCCCTTCACTACCCGGCCAAGACGGCTCTGAAACGGTCGCTCGTGAGAGGGTATAGAGCTCGGAGGCGTTGGAGTCCGACGCTGCCCCGTCCGCGGCCACCGGGTGGGTAGCAACCTGAGCGCCAGGATGGCCGCCTGTGCTCAAATCAGGGTTCGCTCCTCTCCGGGCAGCCGACCCTCGCTTGGAGCTCCCCTTCACGGCCACGGGCTTCTTCGTTCGTTTGCCCGACCGCTCAGACCTCCGTCGTATCATATTACACGCCACAGCTCGTGTACTGGTGCCACCGACGGGCATCACTGAAGACTGTCTTTTCTCCGCAGGCCAAAACGCCCGAAACCACGGCCACTCGAGGGGTCCGAGCCCCAAGCCGCGCCAAAACGCCATTATCAACTTCGAAACCAGGGAATGGAAAACACGGACAATATACTAGGTCGCTGCGTCGATTCGCAAACGGCAACCTAACCAGCTGGTACCAGGATCAATTTTACAACGCCCAGTACGACCAGGTAGTTGTGTCGATCGATCGACGGCCGGAGATCCGGACGACCGCCGTCAATTTGTTTCACTGAGGTAACTGAGACGCCGAGTCGGTCTTCAAAGAAAAGACGGACCGCTCGCTCTCCTCGCGTTCCCCGTCTCTTTCGCCCGTAGGCTACTGCACTGAGTGCGGCCTCGCGCCGACTTCAAGAATGACCAGAAACCGTCTGCCCGTAGGCAATTCACTTCACGCGGCCAAATCGCCGACTCCGAGGGTGTCCACAAATTCCCTCCTTCAACTCCTGTCTTCACGCCCGTAACCAACCCGCTTCACGCGGTCGAACCGTCGCCACCGAGAGGGGCCTTCAAATTCGCTCTCCCTCTTCGTTCACTGACTTGCTCGCCCGTAGGCGTTGACCTGTATGCGGCTTCGCGCCGACTTCGAACTTTGCCCGGAAAACACTCTGACGCGCGCTCGACGTCGCTCAGAACAGCATCGGTCGACCCCAGGCGCTTAAAAAGGCCGGGGACCTAGCAATGCAATTGAGCTAACGCCTAGGACGCTTAGGGTAACGTAATTAGAGGCTGGTAACTGACATTAAGGGACGTGACCGTTAACTACCCCGACTGATCGGTTGGCTGCGACCGATACGTTCGTTGCCGGCCTGGTATCCGAGGCGCACCGGCAACGAACCTTACAGGGCCTGTGACAATATTTCCCTTCTTCGCCTCCCTGCTCGTTCACGGGAGATAGGATGCGGCACGGAACAGGTAACACGGCAGTGAAAAGCTTTAGTCGATAGCTCACTCCGTCGATAAGTTATGAATGAATTAAGACCCACGGCGCGTAGCCTCAGGGCACTCTTCCCGGGCCGATACCGATCAGGTTAGTATCGCGGCGTGAAGGCTGCGGGCACTCAATCGAGCCTACGCCGAAGGAACCAACACTCACGAGGATGAACTGACGATGAATTTATGGGCAGAACACGCCCGTCAAATACACGAACAGGTTACAAGGAACACGGGGAAAGACCGGGCGGCCTTCCTTCAGTAGCGGATACAGAAACGACCGTTAGAGCTGCGGTCGATCTTTCAACGGTTTATCGATCACACACTCAGCCTGCACAGTTTGACACCAAGAACGTGCGGATCGGACAACAGACGACAAAGTTACCGCGAGAGCGGGGCTCTACGCGCGCCTTGAAATTCAGAATCAGATGGTATAGCCGGGGAAAGACCGGGTGGCCTCCCTTCTAACGTAAATATCTCGAAAACGGTTCTACGGGCACTCACCGGTGCCGTGAGATGGATCAAGCAGCGGTCCTCGCTGCGTAGTTTGACACTAGCCGCTCGTCGATCGGACGAAAACCGACCGAGATATCGACGATCAAAGTTAACACACACAACCAACACTGACAATTTCACGGTCACTGCACCGACCTCTCGCCTGTTTCGCGGAGGCAACTTCACCACGCGCGTCGTGCGCTGAAATGGATTCAACCCTTATCTCTCGAACACGCCGGTATGGCTGGCGATCACTCGACGCGGCCCTTCTACTCGGCCGAACAACAGACCAATAGGTGCAAGAAAAGATATTCGTAAGTCACAGAACGTTTTATTGGTAACGTCCGCGGACACCAGGCGCCGCGGGGTCGCCTTCACAACACTCACGGCAGCTACTCGAGCAGGGAGGGAGCCCAACCCTTGCCCTACCGATATTTTAGCATGCACCACGGAACACGGGTCTTCCGACGGTCGGGGACCGCGGATAATCGAACCGGTATCAACTTGCCCTCGAACTCTTAACCGAAACAGCTATGACGCAGATTAGCCGGGTTAGCAGCTATCGATACGCCACTGGATACGTTAGGCCGGTAAACGACGTCGAATACCAAAGTATTGAGTGGTCGTCAGCGCGCCGTATATATCGTGATAAATGCAGAATCATACACAGTGTGTTGTCTTGCTACACGTATCCGACACTTAAGCAGTGCAGCGTGTGGCAGGCTCTATTCCACGGATGTTTTAACGATTTTTATAGATGTAGCTCTCTATATCCAGTCATTTGCCAATGCACGTAAATTCGACCGTAATTCGAATAAAATTCATATCTTTCGATCGGTTGCAGTTATCGCTTAGCTCTCAACGGCAATTCGGCAGCCCGATAATTTATGTTTCGAACGGTGTATTCAGAAATTCGATACCATTATCCGCGCAAATTTTATATGCGCCCAAAGTCAAAAGTTGCTGTCTGCACACTATACTTTGGCTATAAAACACGAATCGGTCTTCCGTAGGTGAAACTTTTCACCGTGAATTTTGACCGCTTAACGCCCCATGGCAAACTTGTAGCGAAACGATTTACTAGTCGATCCGCATATACCGCGAATTTCTATCGGCCATAGCTCCGTCGCTATAAGGAATCCCGCGACCCTACTTTGGCCGCCCATGTATTGTCAGTTACCAGCTTATGTTTCATATTCGAAAATTCGTCTTGTGGCATTTCCGCCACACTCCTCCCACCTTACCTTGATGCGGAGCATCCGTTGGCAAGATGCGTGCGTGTAAGCCTAGAGGGACCCCCCTCTAACGCCTACCTACCTGGAATCTTGGGAGATAACACTAACACGTTATCTCCCGATCAAGAAAGCAACACGAACACGTTTACAATTCAACAGAAACAGCAATGCAAAAGTCAGTTATCACAAATTCACATAATCTTCTTTTCTCTTCCGTACATTCGAAGCCCTTTTCTCGTAGTCGAAGCTCTTTCATTCGTTGCTCGTATAGCCCTCGTTTCAGGCCTTGATTCCTCCGTCTCCAGCGCCTCGTTGCAGCGAGTCCCTCGGTTGGGACTAAGACGGGAATCCATCTCGTATATCCACGGAGCCTGTCGGCGGCTTCCGTCCCCGTCTACCACACAAAGCATTTCACATCCAGCGGCGTGCTGAATCTCCGCGTCTCTCGAACCACCAACGTTGCACCATCGTTCCATCACCATCTGCAACAGAAAATACAATTTACTTGTCGCAGGGCCTATCCTTCGGAAATTTTAGGCCAGAAGTGGGGAACCATTAATTCACCCTCAGCGGTCTATCCTTTGGAAATTCAAGACCAGAAGTGGGGAATTCTCTAGCAACACACGGTCACAGTCAACAGTCCCGACGTCCAGAAGCGAGGTCTTCCGCTACGGGAGCTATCGGTCCAGCAGTAGAGTAACCGTCAATTAAACCACGTCGAACTGGGAGCCTACAGTCCGGAAGTGGGGTTACCGTCACGTAAAAGCTATCTAAGAATACCGTCTCAGACAGAAGTGGGATACTTTTTATGACAAAAGGAAAACGTATACGTGTGGATCTCCGTCCACTATTAACCAAAACGAGTTGTCGCGCGAGTCTCCGCTCGCTAAAAGCTAACCAGTCAGAAGTGGGGTACCTGCATACCAACTGAAAAGAAACTGTCTACGCTAGCATCGCTAGTCCCGAGGCCCTTTATTGCACCGTGAAACGCTACAGCGGCGTCTCGTATACGAAATGGATCATCAAAAGAAACGTAAACAAGGTCTTCCGACCATTCTCCGAAAAGTCCACCGAATTAATCGGTCCAGTCTCCGTAGTTCATCACCTCTCCAACACGAACCGTTCATCGGTGAAACACACCGGCTTCAGGAACTGAGACAATCAAACGTGACAGAAGCACGCCAACTTGGTTTCGATTAGAGTGCGAGTATCCGAGCAACATCACGGATGCAGAATGGCCCAACAACAACTGGACGACTTACCGATCGCGTCCCCAATCACCGTTCCGCTACCAAGCACAGGCCAAGCGCTACCTAATCACGCTGGCTTTGGCAATTACAGCGCATAGAACACAGACAACAGGAACCTCAACTTCCGACCTCGCCCGATCGCTGGGTAACTACACGAGAGACAAGACCCGGAGACGCGCTTTAGGTGCTGATCAAAGACCGCAAACCATGTTCACACAAACTCCGAAGCAAATCCTCTTACCGACAACGTCAGCCTGACAGGTGTGAGTTATTCCGAACTGAAGGAGCCTCGACTTCCTACCTGACCCGTTGCCTACGGCGACAACGACTCGCTCAGGTGCGAGTAACTCCACGAACCAAATACCATCTGCTTAGTACCTCGTCTCAACGCCACGAGCCTACCAACCTCAAAAGCCCCTCTGTCTCTCCGCCAAGCCCCACCTAACTCGATTGCTAGGGGACTGGTAGCGAGAAAAGTCACCAAACGAGTCCCAGATTCCTGCGATGTCACCATCTCATCGCACTACCGTTGTCCTCAAAAGAAACGAGTGTCAAAACGAAAGAGCGACTCAGACCTTGAGTCATCCGGCCAATGCTCAGACAGTCCCACCGTAGACAACACGGTCAGCAGATCGAAATAGAATAAAAGACTGCACCAAGTCTATATCGAATAAACGCCATTACGCGTTGCGCGAGGCCCCACAGGCACCACTTTATGGTAGGCTTACGGCCCTCCGTGTGTCGTCTCGCGGAGAAGAAGGTACCAGATTTGGAGCCTTGAACAGAAACGGATTCATCAAAAGGAAACGTAAAAGTATGTCCACCGACATTGTCTCGAACCACCGCAATCAAGCGGACTCTAGCCCCTCAGTCCTTGTGCCGTCCCGACTTGTTGGACACATGGCAAACATAACTGTAGTGTATCATCATAAAGCGAACTAAAATCATTCTCTACGCCGTGCACCATCGACGTTTCTCTAATCAACGCAATTAAGCGTTGATTCACCACTCCAAGCCGCTAGGGCTACCGCACTCGACGAAGGCGTCGATGCAGGCGTCGGCTGGGTCTTCCGACGCCGTCCTCACCAGGCGCGGGGGACTCCGCGGGGATTGCACTGGATCCCACCAACTCTGTGTCACCAGGGAAAGGTCCGGCCTCTGTAGTAGGCTCTACGTCCTCTCCCGACACCCAGCTACGCGGGGTCTCACCGTAAAACTTCTTGAGTTTGTCTACGTGGACTACCATCGCGTGCGAACGGACACTCCTCTGTATACGATACAGGACCGAGCTCAAGACTTGTACAACAAGGAAGGGACCGGTGTAGACACGAGTCCATTTGATCTTCCTTCCGCACCGTAACCTGGGGTAGTAGTAGTACACCCAGTCTCCGACGACGAACTTGTTGGGCTTCACCCTAAGATCGTACGCCTTTTTCCTGCGTTCAGCGACGCGACCCAACTGCTCTCTAACCAGTTGGTAAGCAGCTTCCATCCGCTCCTGCTGCTTCTCGACGTACTCTTCAACTTCCTCTGCTGGCGGTCGATCGCAGTCTGTCAGCTGCGCGAGAATCAAATCTAACGGCGTATGATTCTCTCGACCAAGGAACAGGAAATTCGGTGACCGTTGCGTCGCCTCGTGCTCCGTCGCACGATACGCGGCCATCACGTACGGGATATGCAAATCCCAATCTTTCTGTTTCACTGACACAACTTTACCAATCATTGCGTTCAACGTTCTGTGGAACCGTTCAATCATACCATTCCCAGAAGGATGGTACGCCGTTGTTCGGACTTTGTCAATCTCCATGAGTTTGCACAGCTCCTGGAACAAAGCCGACTCGAAACACGCGCCCTGATCCGTAAGAATCTGGCGCGGCATTCCGAAGCGCGAGAAAACGTTGACCATCAGTGTCTTTGCAACCGTAACTGCTTCTTGATTCTTGATGGGCAGAGCCTCTGCCCACCGAGAAAAGTAGTCGATCGCCGTCAGTATGTACTTGTGCCCACGGCTCGAAATTGGATGCGGACCGGTAATGTCTATTCCGAACCGTTCCATCGGCTCACCAACAACCGGACACTGTAGGAGACCTTGTCTCGGAGGCTTTTCCCTCCGATACCGAGCACAATTATCACAACTCTGGCACCAACGTCGTACGTCGTCTTTCCAGCTCGGCCAATAAGCACGACGTTTCACCTTTTCGAGGCTCTTCCGCAGCCCGAAGTGTCCACCGCCAAAGCCACCGTGTATGACTTTGAACAACTCTTTACGTATCTGGATCGGAACAACCAGCTGATACATCTCAATGCCACCGGTACCACCGTGTATGTACCGTCTGAAAAGCACACCTTGCCGAACCTCTAACAGATCCCAATGGCTCAGGATTGTTTTTGTCTCACCACTCAACCGCGCTGATTCAAGTTCGTTAGGTTGGCGGCCAAGTTCTTTCCAGCCCAAGACCGGACCAACCCTTATGTCGGACACTTGTTCTCTTCGTAACGTCTCTTGCGTCCAGCCCGTCTCCTGGCCGGCTATATTCTCGTACGTAGCGACGGGTCTCATTGCCTCAACAGGGCAGATCCACGCCGTATTCTCAGATGTCTCATCATTCTCTTCTGTCTCTTCCACTGGCTCTCCCATCGGTCCACGCGACATGGCGTCCGCGTTACCGTGCTGTGTTTCCGCTCGATGAACGATTTCGAAGTCGAACTCCTCCATCGTTTCAAGCCAACGTGCCTGCTGACCAATGGGTTCCGGAGTCTTCCGTAGCCACTGCAGCGCTGAATGGTCTGTCCGTAACCGAAACTGTTTTCCCAGGAGATACTGTCGAAACTCCTTCAGGAAATATATCACAGCCAAAAGTTCCCGACGTGTCACATTGTAATTCCGTTCGGCCGTAGATAACAACCGGCTCGCGTAACAGATTACCCTCTCCTCGCCGTCCTGCACCTGGGACAAAACCGCGCCAATCGCGAAGGCCGAGGCGTCCGTATCTAAGATATACTGACCCTCGTCTTCTGGCAATGACAAGATCGGAGCAGACACCAGTCTCTTCTTCAATTCCACGAAAGCCGCCTGACATTCCTCAGACCATCGGAACGGGACGTTCTTCCGAGTCAGAAAATGAAGAGGTTGGGCCACAACCGCAAAGTCGAGTATGAAACGCCGATAATACGAACAGAGACCAATAAACGATCGAACCTCACGGAGATTCTTAGGAACAGACCAACCCTCCACAGCCGTAATCTTGCTCGGGTCCGTCGCGACACCTTGCTCGCTCAGGATATGCCCAAGAAAAAGTACCTCGCGCTGCATTAGGTGGCACTTCGATGGCTTAAGCTTTAGGTTGTATTCCTGCAACCGCTTAAAGACCATTTCGAGTCGCTTCATGTGCGTCTCAACGTCACGAGAAAACACAATGATATCATCAAGATACACGAGACAGATGTCGTAATTCAAGCCCGTTAGAACCAAATTCATCAGCCGACAAAACGAAGCGGGACTATTGCACAATCCGAAGGGCAACACCTTGAATTGAAAGCTTCCCCTCCTCGTTATGAAACCGGTCTTATGTTTGTCTCGCGGATGCAAAGCCATCTGGTGATAACCCGCCCGGAGATCAAACGTGCTATACCATCTCGCGCCACCGAGGGTATCTAAACTTTCACGTATTAACGGCAAAGGATGAGCATCCTTCCGTGTCTTCAAATTCAGCTGGCGGTAGTCGATGCAGAAGCGCATGCTACCGTCCTTCTTCTTCACCATAACCACGTTTGAGGCCCACTCCGACATGGAGGGCTCGATGATCCCTTGGGACAACATGTCCTCCACCTGCCGATCGATCTCCGGTATCATCATTAACGGTTGCCGTCTCAGCGGCTGACGAACCGGCCGCTCCTGTTGCGTGTCGATCTCATGCTGAATAACCGACGTAAAACCAAGATCCAATTCACTGAGTGAGAACGTCGATCGATAAGCCATAATGAGCTCTCGAAGCCGTTCCTTCTCGTCTGGGGAGACTGCTCCAGGCACTTCCTCCCACAGACGTTTTAACACTGATTCCGCTACTACGTCGTCTGGCTGACTGGCAGTCGCGCGAATCATTGACGTAGGCGCTCGTACACTGTGTTCACGTGTCGACGTTCCTGTAACATCCAGGAGCTCCACCCGCTCCAATCGACATTCCGTTTTGCTCTGGACAAGCAAGTCTTTTTCGCTGACATTCAACATGCGTACCCACACCGTTGGCTCCTTTCCCGATACCAACGTTCGTCCAATCACCAACCCTTTCGTCACTTCAACCGGCGTCGTCGTCCACACGTCCGTGTCCACTCGCAGATGCGGGTATACAACAGATGCTGGAATGTCGACCTCACACCGTGCTGGAACCGTGATATCCTCTTGTACAATGATCCTGCGGCACATCGTTTCGGAAGCCGCTTCACGTAACGGAATCTGTCTATCACCCAGGTACACGTTCCTTCCTGCAAAGTCCCATCGTGCCTGATTCGCCTCAAGCCACGATAGACCCAGGATAACCTCATTCACCTGATCTGTCACCAAGCAATGCAACGGATACGACTGTCTCCCGATGCAAAGCTGTAACGTGGACTCACCATCCACCCGAATTTCACTACCATTCGCCGCCAACAGTCTTTGCTGCGAAGGTGTCATTACTGACTTAACCATAAAGCGTCGCGGAACTAGGGACATTTCGCTCCCTGAGTCCAGTAGACAGTTCCTGCGTACTCCGTCTACGCGAGCCACAACATAAGCCATGCGGCTTCCCTTCACCAGCCGGTTCTGCGCCTTGTCTTGCACAGGCTCGACTTTTGGCGGATCACTAACTTTCCCGTTGTCTCGTTGCTCGGGTAACGGTTGCGTACAGAATCTTTGAGAATGCCCCTTTTGTCTGCATCGAAAGCATTCCATCTCTGCGTTTCGGAATCGTGGCGGAAACTCACGTCGCTGAAAAGCTGGAGCTTCATTCCTCCACGGTCCGTCCGGTGCTCTTCCCGGATTCCTCCAATTCTCAAACGGTTTATCCGAAGTAAAGTCGTCCTTGGGTCTCGTTACCAAGCGGCTTACTTCTTTTGTCAGATTCCGAATTGCACTTTCTAAATCGTCTATGCGATTATTCTGCTGATCGTTAGACGGCTGCACCGTCCGATCCTCCTTCGCGGCTTTGACTCGCCCTTGCCTTCGGTCGCCGTCTCCACCAGATGTAGACGATCGGCCATAAGCTTCGAGCCTTACCGCATGCTTGTACGCCGATTCCAGGCTGACGGGTTCTCGTTCCCGCACCTTCTGCGCTAGTTCCTGATTGGACAGCGCGTCTAGAAACGCGTCACAAGCAATCGTCTCAACGAGCTCACTCGACGGCCCAGGATACGCTAAAACCATAAGTCGCCGTACCTCTTGAACGACACTGCTCAACGGTTCGTTATTCGTCTGACGGTATGCACGTAACTTTACCCTGTACAGGCTCGTCTGTTCTTCCGAACCGTACCTTGCTTTCAATTTATCAACCAACGCCTGCCAAGTAACGTCGCCCTGGGCACCCATGTCCCATAGCAACTGTGAAGCTGGCCCCGTCAAGGCACACATCAATTGGTCGGCCTTCTCGCGGTCGCTCCAATTGTTGCACCTGGCACAGACTTCGAACTTCGCTAGAAAAGCAGCGATGGCTGTCTTGCCGTCGTACTTCTCAAGCTTGATACGGATACCACGGTCAGCTGGACTCCGGCCTCTCGTCTCCCGATCAACAGACCGACGTTGTGAACCCGCGCGATGGCGTCGCCTCCTGGGACGGTCGTCGTCGTCGCTAGTCTCACCTTCATCGACTGTGCTGGAAACTACAGGCCGTTTCTCATGCCTTCCGCTCACATGTAGGATCGATTTCCGTTCCGTTCGCACTTTTGCCGGAGATGCGTCCTCTTCACTGGACGTCTCCTTTTCCTCTCTTCTGGCCCTTCCCGGCCGACGCTCCCTTTGCGTCTCTCGTTCCCTTCCCTTATCTGCACGATGCTTCGAAGACGAAGCCATCGGCTCGCGGTAGACACCCGCCTCATCCTGAGGCCATCGTTCCCTGTGCGTGTCTCGTACACGCTCCTGATCTGCACAATGTTCCGAAGACGAAACCATCGGCTTGCGGTAGACACCCGCCTCATCTGAGGCCTCTCGCTCACGTTCCTTGTCTGCACGATGCTTCGTGGAGGAAGTCATCGGCTTGCGGTAGACACCCGCCTCATCTGAAAACCGTAGTTTTCTGGGCCGTTCGCCCTTCTTATGCGCCTGACGACTGACACTTTGTTTATCCGGAGTTGTACGCCGATAGTTGATGTCCGCCTCTGTTGACGCGTCATCCGACGATAACAACCTCCGTTTTGAACTCGTTCCCCGTGGAGCCACTGTCGGTAAGTCACGATACACGGTATCATCAGGCATCCAACCGTCGATCGGGACGGTGGACCGATGAACCCGTTCAGGCCTGTCTCGATAGCCTGTTTCCCTAGGGTCTCCTGCCCTAGCATTGCGTTCCACTAGTCTCCGGACCTCTGGCGGTCCCCGTAACCGCGATGGCGCTACTTCCATCGGCACTGTCTCACGCGGGTCTGAACGGAACTCTGGATACGACATCGAACGGGACGCCTGAGCCCAAGGCGCTTCTCTTTCCCGAACGACAGGCACTGTCATTTCTTCGAACCGCTGCGTCATCCACGCCATGCTGTCGCGCAGGTATGACACCTCGGCCCGAACATCAGCCACGTCGTCTCTCCGCGACGACCTCGACTCTGCTGACCCTCTTTCAGCATTCACTAAACTTTCCTGTCGCTCTGGACACTGCGGACGGTAGCTTTGACTGTCTACCTGTCTCACACTTGGTCTTTCAGCGGCTGCTAAACCTGCTGAACTTCGTTCACTGAAATTAACAAGTAACCGTGCGTCTTCTGAAGCAACTGGGGAACCAGATCGTAAACGGTTCGACCGGCGCCCATCTCCAGTCTCTTGAGACTCCGGAACAGAACGAAGCCAATTCTCAACTCCCACAGTAGCCGAAGAACGAGGATCCCGAACATCGACAGCCGCAGAAGCGATTGGACCGACTGCACCAAAATCATCAGGCGAAACCTGCTGTGAAACTTTGGGACGTGCACCGGAATATTCACCAAAACGAACATCAGGACGAGCCAAATTCCTGGAACCAACATCTGTAGCTACAACATCATAATTGTGCCGTGGCGGGAAAGACAACTTCGCCTGCGCCACCATCTCTTCACCGGATTCGACTTCACCCGCCGCAGCTTGTCCTGCGGCAACCAGAAGCGAGTCAAAATGAACCCCACTTCTGGTACCACTTTGTGGCGGACCTACCCGTCTCGTCACAAGCGGCACAAGCCCCCTCGCCGCCGGCGCATCGGCCGACGCACGAGGGGTCACGAGCTGGGCCTCTCGACTCGGGCGCGCCTCCCTTGCTTCATAATGATCGGAGCCGCCCGAGTCGCTCTCTCGCCGGTGTCTACTCTCTGTGTAACGGGCCTCCAAGGCGCCGTCGCTCCCTTCACTACCCGGCCAAGACGGCTCTGAAACGGTCGCTCGTGAGAGGGTATAGAGCTCGGAGGCGTTGGAGTCCGACGCTGCCCCGTCCGCGGCCACCGGGTGGGTAGCAACCTGAGCGCCAGGATGGCCGCCTGTGCTCAAATCAGGGTTCGCTCCTCTCCGGGCAGCCGACCCTCGCTTGGAGCTCCCCTTCACGGCCACGGGCTTCTTCGTTCGTTTGCCCGACCGCTCAGACCTCCGTCGTATCATATTACACGCCACAGCTCGTGTACTGGTGCCACCGACGGGCATCACTGAAGACTGTCTTTTCTCCGCAGGCCAAAACGCCCGAAACCACGGCCACTCGAGGGGTCCGAGCCCCAAGCCGCGCCAAAACGCCATTATCAACTTCGAAACCAGGGAATGGAAAACACGGACAATATACTAGGTCGCTGCGTCGATTCGCAAACGGCAACCTAACCAGCTGGTACCAGGATCAATTTTACAACGCCCAGTACGACCAGGTAGTTGTGTCGATCGATCGACGGCCGGAGATCCGGACGACCGCCGTCAATTTGTTTCACTGAGGTAACTGAGACGCCGAGTCGGTCTTCAAAGAAAAGACGGACCGCTCGCTCTCCTCGCGTTCCCCGTCTCTTTCGCCCGTAGGCTACTGCACTGAGTGCGGCCTCGCGCCGACTTCAAGAATGACCAGAAACCGTCTGCCCGTAGGCAATTCACTTCACGCGGCCAAATCGCCGACTCCGAGGGTGTCCACAAATTCCCTCCTTCAACTCCTGTCTTCACGCCCGTAACCAACCCGCTTCACGCGGTCGAACCGTCGCCACCGAGAGGGGCCTTCAAATTCGCTCTCCCTCTTCGTTCACTGACTTGCTCGCCCGTAGGCGTTGACCTGTATGCGGCTTCGCGCCGACTTCGAACTTTGCCCGGAAAACACTCTGACGCGCGCTCGACGTCGCTCAGAACAGCATCGGTCGACCCCAGGCGCTTAAAAAGGCCGGGGACCTAGCAATGCAATTGAGCTAACGCCTAGGACGCTTAGGGTAACGTAATTAGAGGCTGGTAACTGACATTAAGGGACGTGACCGTTAACTACCCCGACTGATCGGTTGGCTGCGACCGATACGTTCGTTGCCGGCCTGGTATCCGAGGCGCACCGGCAACGAACCTTACAGGGCCTGTGACAATATTTCCCTTCTTCGCCTCCCTGCTCGTTCACGGGAGATAGGATGCGGCACGGAACAGGTAACACGGCAGTGAAAAGCTTTAGTCGATAGCTCACTCCGTCGATAAGTTATGAATGAATTAAGACCCACGGCGCGTAGCCTCGGGGCACTCTTCCCGGGCCGATACCGATCAGGTTAGTATCGCGGCGTGAAGGCTGCGGGCACTCAATCGAGCCTACGCCGAAGGAACCAACACTCACGAGGATGAACTGACGATGAATTTATGGGCAGAACACGCCCGTCAAATACACGAACAGGTTACAAGGAACACGGGGAAAGACCGGGCGGCCTTCCTTCAGTAGCGGATACAGAAACGACCGTTAGAGCTGCGGTCGATCTTTCAACGGTTTATCGATCACACACTCAGCCTGCACAGTTTGACACCAAGAACGTGCGGATCGGACAACAGACGACAAAGTTACCGCGAGAGCGGGGCTCTACGCGCGCCTTGAAATTCAGAATCAGATGGTATAGCCGGGGAAAGACCGGGTGGCCTCCCTTCTAACGTAAATATCTCGAAAACGGTTCTACGGGCACTCACCGGTGCCGTGAGATGGATCAAGCAGCGGTCCTCGCTGCGTAGTTTGACACTAGCCGCTCGTCGATCGGACGAAAACCGACCGAGATATCGACGATCAAAGTTAACACACACAACCAACACTGACAATTTCACGGTCACTGCACCGACCTCTCGCCTGTTTCGCGGAGGCAACTTCACCACGCGCGTCGTGCGCTGAAATGGATTCAACCCTTATCTCTCGAACACGCCGGTATGGCTGGCGATCACTCGACGCGGCCCTTCTACTCGGCCGAACAACAGACCAATAGGTGCAAGAAAAGATATTCGTAAGTCACAGAACGTTTTATTGGTAACGTCCGCGGACACCAGGCGCCGCGGGGTCGCCTTCACAACACTCACGGCAGCTACTCGAGCAGGGAGGGAGCCCAACCCTTGCCCTACCGATATTTTAGCATGCACCACGGAACACGGGTCTTCCGACGGTCGGGGACCGCGGATAATCGAACCGGTATCAACTTGCCCTCGAACTCTTAACCGAAACAGCTATGACGCAGATTAGCCGGGTTAGCAGCTATCGATACGCCACTGGATACGTTAGGCCGGTAAACGACGTCGAATACCAAAGTATTGAGTGGTCGTCAGCGCGCCGTATATATCGTGATAAATGCAGAATCATACACAGTGTGTTGTCTTGCTACACGTATCCGACACTTAAGCAGTGCAGCGTGTGGCAGGCTCTATTCCACGGATGTTTTAACGATTTTTATAGATGTAGCTCTCTATATCCAGTCATTTGCCAATGCACGTAAATTCGACCGTAATTCGAATAAAATTCATATCTTTCGATCGGTTGCAGTTATCGCTTAGCTCTCAACGGCAATTCGGCAGCCCGATAATTTATGTTTCGAACGGTGTATTCAGAAATTCGATACCATTATCCGCGCAAATTTTATATGCGCCCAAAGTCAAAAGTTGCTGTCTGCACACTATACTTTGGCTATAAAACACGAATCGGTCTTCCGTAGGTGAAACTTTTCACCGTGAATTTTGACCGCTTAACGCCCCATGGCAAACTTGTAGCGAAACGATTTACTAGTCGATCCGCATATACCGCGAATTTCTATCGGCCATAGCTCCGTCGCTATAAGGAATCCCGCGACCCTACTTTGGCCGCCCATGTATTGTCAGTTACCAGCTTATGTTTCATATTCGAAAATTCGTCTTGTGGCATTTCCGCCACAGTCATGTGGAGCGATCGGATGAGAGCGGTAAGTAAAATGAGTAAAGTCCTATCCCGTTCCATGAGGAACATAGGGAGGCGCTCATCTCCTTCTCCATGACCCTGAGCCAGCAATGGACGAATCCCAAGGTCCTGGACACGAGGCCAGCGTATCGCAGGACTTGCTGTTTACTTCCCAGCTTACGCCGGTACCAAATTATACTGCTTGGTGACAGAGGCACGTGTGCGTAAATAACTTGCCCAAAGGTCGTTGCCCGGTGTCGAACCCGCAACCTCCCGCTCCGTGGGTCGACGCGTTACCGGTCCGCCACCAGGTCGCACACTGAAAGCGGTAGCATCAAAAGAATCATGCGTGCAGAAGTACAGGGACGCCGCAGCCGTGGACGGCAAAAGAAGGGATGGAGGGACTTGATCCAACAGGACATGGAACTAGTTGATCTGAAAAAGAAAGTCGCTGGAGACAGAACAACATGGAATTCGAGTGGCTGACCTCTCCTCCTCATCATCGTCATCACAAACCATAAGCGCAACGCTCGTAGGTGTCCGACGCCACCTCTGTCTGAGTCTGTGTCGTGTCGTCTCCCAGTTTCTACAGCAAACCTTTTTTAGTGGCGCGGCCAGTGTGAACATCTTCTAACAAGTGGCGGGCCAGGGTGTCGAAGCTCCTGAGCAAAATTGGGTAGTGATCTTAGAGGGAACTCCGGGCTTGGTCAGCCAATTCCTAGAAAAGTCCAAATATCGCTAAAAGGTCTTTATTCAATGTCCACTTTTCGCTTCTTATTCAATTTTGACACCATTTAAATTAATTTTTAATATTTAGGGAAGGCTCCGCGGGTCTGAAAAAATTGTTGGCGGGCCAGAAATGGCCCGCGGGCCTGCTCTTTGACATCCCTGTTCTACAGGCTAGCAGGTCTACTCCATACATTATATCTTGAAGCAGCTGGACCGCCTTGTCTGCTTGAAGAGAATGTTAGGAAAGAGGCATGAAGGACAACCATTGGGACAAGCTCGTTATGTGTGTATTGCCATCTCCACCGACTCTCTCCAACGACCTGTGCATGTCTGCTTCACATCATGACAACTTGAAGCAACTGGGTCGCTATGTCACTTGTGTCGTGGTTTTTGCGGATTTCAATCTTCTTGGTCTTCTACTGCCAGAGTATCGCCACCCATCTGGCAAACCATCAACACCGACCTGTTTACATCGGATTAGCGGGCAATTTCTTTCTTTATTTTATCTCTTACAAGTTTAATAATATTTAGTATGTGTCAGTTTGAATTACTACAGAAATGAACTGTTGACCTTCGCTACTGTCGATTCCACAATACTACTAATAATAGCAATATTCAAGGATAATTATTATTTTGGTTATTCATTTACGTCTTGTTACAGGCTGTGGTAAATCAACGAGAGGATAATTATTATTTTGGTTATTCATTTACGTCTTTGTTACAGGCTGTGGTAAATCAACGAGAGCCCAATAAAAGAATATAATTATTATCATCAGTTAGCACTATTTCTACAAGTTTGCTTTTCTTTTGGCATTATGAATCAACAAGTAAGTACTGATAGCAGCTGCAGATCACCGCTCTAACATAGAATGATGCATAAGCATGTGGGGGAGGGGCAAAGATTATTAGGCTAGGTTCTGTGGCGGATCCAGAACTGTTTCAAGGGGGCGGCAAAATCTTAGATCTTGGACGGGAAAAAGGGAAAAAATTGAATAATAGTGATCGGTCGTTGAGAAAAAAGTACTTTTCATCCGCCGAAAAAGTTGATGACCTTTTTTTTAGTCCTCGACTTGAAACCGAACGGGGGGGCCACGTACCATGCAATTTTCCTAATATGGGGAGGGCCATGGCCGGATTGGCTCCTGGATCCGCCCCTGGTCCATCGATCCGACTTCCATTTAGACTAAACTTTGTTTCATAGAAAACCTGGTACTATAATTTCAATTCACCTGAATGAATGTTGAATTTATTTAAGCGGTAATGTATTCGTATTGTGTACAATAATGTCTTAAAGTCGGATTGACACAAAATCACTTCACTGAAATAGAAGCTGGATGGATGAAAATGTTCTTGCTTAAATTGAAGCTGGATTGATGAAAATAATTGTTATTTATGTGGAAGTTGGATGTATAAAAGCAATTGTTGCTTCTTAAATAGAAGCTGGACTGATGAAACGAATTTTGGCTAACTGGTAGAGGAAAAATATTTGTTAGCTAAATAGAAGTCGGATTGAAAAAAGCGTGTATGCGCGTCACTTAAATAATTCTGAAAATAATTCGGGTTGATTAAAATTATAGTATACCAAAAACCTATTTTCATCAACCCAGATTCCGTTTGACCAACAATTACATCTATTTCTATTGCGTGAAAATTCCTTTGTCTCTTGCAAATAGAAGTTGGGTTGCTTTGAGAATGTTCGCTCATCATCAAATAGGTGGACACAAATTAACACGTCCCATAGCGCCTACTCTGCAACGCATGCTGATTCAAGGTTATGATTAGGCTAATTAAATAATTAAATGAGCGGAAGGGTTTATGACGCTGCCATTCGAAATGCGTTTGTGCCTTAAAATACTATATAGGCCTAATAACATAATAATTATATAATATTTATTTCAATAGGACTAATTTTTAGGTAGGAGAAATTGTTAGGCTACTGTCAACGCTTTGGTTACGACGATGCGTTTATGCCTCAAAATACGATATAATAATAGGCTATATGATAATTATATAATAATTCTTTGATAGGACTGATTTTGAGATAGGAGAAATTGTTACTGTGAACGCCTTATATGCGATTAGTTACGACGATTCTCATTCGACGTGGGCTATAACGCCTGAAACGTGTATTGTGGTTTGTGATTGGCTAAAAAGCCTGCGGTTGCTGAAACCATGTACAAATTGGAAATAAGCTACCCGGTCTGAATGGTCCAGGGTCTCTTTTGGCCTTCCACGAGGTTCTTTTTAGGGCCTTTTGTATACTTCTGACTTAAATATGATCCTGTTTTCTGTGGGGGTTGCGGCCCATCAATATGCTGATGACACTCAGGCATATTTCCAGGCTCCAACTTTAGAGGCTATCTCACTAGTAGAGAAAATACTCATGACTTCTGAAAAGATTGGCGTCCAACCGCCTCAGGCTAAGTCCTAGTAAAACACAGTTTATTTGGGTTGGAAGTCGCACGCAAATTTCTAATATGCAAAATCTGCAACATTGCTTTCCTGGCATGACTTTTTCTATCATTGTGCGTGATTAGGGTGTGACCTTGGGTCAGGAGTTGACCGTTTCTGATCATGTGTCGGACGTGCTTTTACTATCTTCGTTCGGTGCGTCGCTCTCTTACAACCAAAGCCGTCACTACTCTGATGCATGCATTTATATGCACGAGAGTTGACTTTTATGTGGCCTTAACCCTTTCACGCATTAATAAGTTACAATCTGTCCTTAATGCTGCAGCACGCCTGATTGTTGGCATTCCAAAGTTTGGGCATATATCAAGTTTTATACCGGAGGAACTGCGCTGGTTGCCTATGCAAAAACGTATTGAGTTTAGGATTCTGATGCTCATGCGTAATTGCCTAGCAGGCCAAGCTCCAATCTATCTTATGGAACTTTGTGTGCATGTGCTATCCATTCCAGGCCGAAGATTCCTTCGCTGTGCAACGCATGGTGACCGGGAAGTTTCTATGGCTCGATCTCCCACAGTGCTGCATAGAATTTCTTGTTATGGTCGGACCGTCTTTCTGGAATAAGTTACACATGCATCAGAGTAGTGACGGCTTTGGTTGTAAGAGAGCGACGCACCGAGCGAATCTGACGAAGATAGTAGAAGCACGTCCGACACATGATCAGAAACGGTCAACTCCTGATCCAAGGTCACACCCAAATCAACAAATTCCGACCAGGAAACCGTTTTATATGATTATATGATTATGGTTGTCGCCATGTTGGCTGATAATCATTCCTCTCTTGTTATTTCGGCAAATTTTTACGTCTGTGGCGAGTCACGCTCGTTTTTTCGGATTATCAGATGTTTACTGATGTCGAGTGTCAAGTTTCTGACTTTTCCTCATCTGTATCGGAAGAGTTTTAAGAGTAGCAGTGCCACGTTTTCAGCGTTGTGCTACCGCCGCTACTCTTCAGACTTTAGGCCTATGCATCTCGGCTCTGTAGACACTGAAAATGATGTTAAGCTACCATCATCTGTACGAGAAACTCTCCGTGTATAGCCAACGCGTAGGATCGAGTTTGACGATGGTGACTTGTGCTTCTCGAGATGCGTTTTGCCAATGGATGACTCAGGCTATATGAGTGGGCTGATGGCTGCCAGATTTGTATTGTATTGGTTTTTTTATGTCGTGTTTTTTTGTGATTGTAAACCAGAGTGCGTTTTTGCAGCTGGTACATTAAAGAATAACTCCGCCACGGGGCAACCTGTGCCAGTCCCAAGCCTGGAAAAAGGAGGAGGGTTGGTTGGTAGGGTGCAGATACTACCAGCCGTAAAAAGAAAAACACGACAGAAATCAATCGCATGACGTCACACACACAAGAGAAAGGATGCCGGCTCGGACGACGCCCGGGTGAACAAGGTCCGCGTCCCCAGCTGGGTAACCGGGGCTGGGTCGAAAAA
This sequence comes from Lumbricus rubellus, assembly GCA_945859605.1. Classification (NCBI taxonomy): domain Eukaryota; kingdom Metazoa; phylum Annelida; class Clitellata; order Crassiclitellata; family Lumbricidae; genus Lumbricus; species Lumbricus rubellus. The sequence goes on from OX243828.1 coordinate 28,538,779, forward strand.
TTGGATACTGGAAAGATAAAAGTAGCCAAAGACATTCTGAAGATCGGCACGTGGAATGTGCAGACGCTAAACAGCAGCGGAAAATTGGAACTGCTAAGGAAGGAGATTGAGCCCTACAATTGTGACATCTTGGGAATAGCGGAAATGAGATGGACTGGAACTGGGGAGATGAATGGAGGCGAGGTCATTTGGTCGGGCGAGGAGAAAAATCACCGCAAGGGAGTGGGCTTCTTACTCAACAGAAAAGCCAAGGAAGCGCTGCTGGGCTACAACCCAGTGAGCGGTAGGATCATCGCAGCAAGGTTTCGAGGAACACCGCTCAACATCGCAGTGGTCCAGATATACGCACCTACTGCGGATAGTACAGAAGAATGCATAGAAGCTTTCTACGAAAGTCTAGAGAAAACGCTAAAGGAGCTGCCAAAGAAAGACATAAAGATAATTATTGGTGATTGGAATGCAAAGGTTGGAAAAGACAACAGGGGATGGGAAAAGATCATGGGAAGATATGGATACGGAGAAAGGAACGAAAGAGGAGAAAGACTCCTTGAGTTCGCTACAAAACACGACTTATACGTCACCAACACAAGGTTCGAACAAAGAGATTGCAGGAAATGGACGTGGCTGGCCCCAGATGGGAAACACACAAATATGATAGACCTAATATTGGTGGAGAGGAGATGGAAGACAGCAATACGAAACTGCAGGACATACCAGGGAGCAGACATCTCATCAGATCATAGCTTGGTAATGGCTAAATTTGAGGCGCGACTAAAGAGACAGGGAAAACGGAAGAAATACGAGCCGCAATTGGATATGGAGGCACTGAGAGACATGGAAGTACAGGAAGCATACTGCAGAGAACTAGAGATAAAGCTTGAAAATCAGGACAAGGAAGGAGAGGAGGAAGATTTGAACATCAAAACTAACAACGTGAATAGAGCCATACAACAAGCCATGGAGGCCACAGTACCAAAGGGAGAAAAACGGAACAAACCATGGATCACCAACCACACACTGGAATTGGCCAGGCAGAAGCGGGAAATGAAACAGAAACGAATGGAATCAGACGAGAGAGCCCAAGAATACAGAAGTCAATGCAACAGGGTCAGAAGAGCAGCACGAATAGACAAGGAAAGCTGGCTCAAAGAACAGCACATGGCCATAGAAGAACTATCAGGGAACGGCAGATGCAGACAAACGTAACAACTAATAAAGAAACTGAATAGAAAATGGAAACCAAGGCGGACGGTAATAGCAGACAAGAACGGAAACATCTTACAGGATAAAGAAGAAATAAAGAAGAGATGGACCGAATACTGCAGTGAACTATATCAGGAAGGCGAAAACAGGATCGACGAGATCATTAAAGAACTTGAAGAGATAACACCCCCATCCGAGGATGATGAGGAGGATGATGAGGAGGATGATATCCTTCTAGCGGAGGTAGAAGCGGCCGTGAACAAATTAAAAAGCTATAAGGCGCCAGGAACGGACCGAATCACAGGAGAAGCCATAAAAGCAGGAGGAGAAACACTAATCAAAAGAATCCACAACATCTGCAGCCAGGCATGGAGAGAGGGAAAGATCCCAGAAGAGTGGACACGCTCGATTATAGTAACAATCCCAAAGAAAGGAAACCTATCAGAGTGTAGCAACTATAGAACAATAGCGCTGATGAACCACATGAGCAAGGTGCTAATGATGATCCTCCTAGAACGACTAAAATCACAGGTGGAGGAACACCTATCCGAGGAACAAGCAGGATTTAGAAAAGACCGAAACACAATACAACAGATATTGATCCTGAGACTGATAGCTGAAAAAGCGAAAAGAAAAGGAAAGCTGGTGCACAACTGCTTCGTAGATTTCCAGAAAGCGTTCGATTCGGTGAGACATGATGTACTACAAGCGGTGCTCAAATCTTTTGGAGTGGGAAGAAGACTGACACAGATGATTAAATATGCGTGCGAAGAGGCGAAATCGGCGGTCAGAGGTAGCGGAGAGATTGGTGAGTGGTTCAACATCTCAATAGGCACAAAGCAAGGAGATCCCATCTCACCGACAGAATTCATCACATACTTGGAAAGAGTGATGGAAAAAATCAAAAACAAGAGAACAGGAATCGCAATTCATGGCACCAGAGTAAACAACCTGATATTCGCAGATGACGTGGACCTGATAGAAGAAGACATTAACAACATACAGGAAAATGTGGAAACTTTGCAAAAGGAAGGGAAAGCGGCAGGTCTAAGAATCAACATCAGCAAGACAAAGACAATGACATTCGGGAGGAGGGAGAGTACGAAGGTGGTGGAGGTGGACGGAGAGAGCCTAGAGAACGTAGAGGAATTTGTATATCTGGGAAGCCTGCTGACTTGGGACAACGACTGTGGGAAGGAGATAAAGAGAAGAATAGCGAAAGCAGCAGGAGCAATGGCGGGTTTCGGAAGTATCTGGAGGAGCCGAGAGATTAGTATACAGACAAAGATAAAGATCATTAAAACATGCATATTCAGTGTACTGTTATATGCATGTGAAACATGGACGCTACGCAAACATGACAAAGACAAACTATTAGCATTCGAGATGAGATGCTATAGAAGGACATTACGCATCAGATGGCAGCAGAAGATAACGAACAAGGAAGTACGCAAAAGAGTGAAAAACACCAGAAACATCATACAACAAATAATGGAAAGGAAGCTCAATTTCTTCGGACATGTATGCAGGATGAACAACAACCGACTAGTAAAGCAGACCATATTCGGAATGACCGATGGTACGCGAATCAGAGGAAGACCAAGTAGAGAATGGTTGGACGATGTAAGGGATTGGTGTGGCATGGACATACACGGACTCAGTCTAATAGCACAGGAGAAGAGTAAATGGAGAAAAACAGTGAAACTTGCGATTGACACCAACGGGTGTTGAACCCACGGACGATGATGATGATGATGATGATGACATTAAAGAATATACTTACTTACTTATTTTAAAACCTTCTGATGCAATTTTGCCCAGGTGAAACTGTAGATTGCTTGGACTAATTTCTGGAACTCTAGAATGCTACTTCAGACTTTAAAATCGTGTTTCTGTCGCATACAATACTTCACTTATGGCCGGGGCCCGGTGGGTTAACACGCTGGCGAGAGGTAGCACGTTCGAGTCCCCGTTGGGCGGATATGCTTTGTGCATTGCGCCCGCTTTAGCCGCTCCTCTATAGATAACCTGTTCAGTTGGTATAGTTAAGTTTGATGTTAAGTAAGATCATCGCGTTCCTTGTGACTTATGGCCCAGGCGAACCTTGCGCCCGCCTCAGCCGCTCCTCTATAGATAACCTCCAAATCGACCCTGTCCTGTGCATCTCTTCGTAGAATATTTTCTTTTGTTATGCCGTCCATCTGCATTAGTTGTTGTAATCAAAAATAACGTTTCGTGACCTGTCAATCTCAAGAATATTTTCAAATTCGGCAATTGCGATGAGGTGTATAGTGAAAATTTCATATCCACACGGACTTTACCAGATTTGAGCAGAATGAAGTGTTTGCCTTCGGCCAAGTCCGGTGTTAAATCGAATGCGTACAAGCAATATCCGTACGCGTAATCTTCTCTGCTTATGTCGTTGTCATCGTTTCTTTGCCACTTGCCAGTGCCAATAAAAAGAGATGCATATGCGTTCGCAAACTGATTTGTTGCAAATTTAGTTTCCAAGGGTTGGCTGTCCAGGCATACTTTTAATTGAGAGATATTTATATGTTTGGAATTGTACGGACTTGTGCAAAATTGTACGTGCCGTTGAATGCGTCGTTGTCAACGCACTCAAATACTATGCGCGTAGGCAACTGACCCGAGAAAAGACATTCCTGAGTCACGTCCAAATTTCCTCTTGCAAACAACCCTGCGAATGGGAGACTTCAGATTTTCAATCTCTAGCGTCTGGATGAGTCTAGAGCCTTGGCATGAGCAAGGAAGACCGACGGACTCAATTTGACTTTTTAACATAATTTGCACACTGGTATTTTTACTTTGTATGTAGCACATAAGACAGAATGCATTCTAATTACGGACGAACCGAATTTTTTTATTAATGTCGTTTGGTAAGAATCGTTCCTGGAAGAAGAGGTCGCTGTCAATGCCGCCCAGCAATGTCGACAACGTCGGTAAGATCACTGCGCTTCTTAAATCCAACGTTCGTACCGGCGTCATCGTGCGGGTTGGTTTCTTCGAAGCGTCTGGAAGTGTCTTTGTAAAATAAAGCAAAGGTGAGTTGAGAATTTTTACTTGAAGTGCCGTAAATGAGTAGAGTTTCCAAATAGCTGCGATATGCGTACGTGTTGTTTGAAGCAGTGACCAAAGTGTCGTTTAAAGTGATGTCCACCTCCGAAAAAAAGACTGTGTAGGAAAAGGTTGACAGGTCAAACGTGATCGCATGGAAGAAGAGGTCGCTGTCAATGCCGCCCAGCATGTCGACCACGTCGGTAAGATCACTGCGCTTCTTAAATCCAACGTTCGTACCGGTATGGTCGTTTTTCGCTCTTATTATAGAAGCTATGACGTACAGCTGAGTGAACGACAGGTCTAGATAATCTTGGCCTGCTACGGTAATGATAAATTATATTATCGTTCCATACAAAATGGTTGCTATTGAATTATATTCCACGTACGAACTAGTTTCTATGCTGGTCGGTGTAGCAGGTAGCTAAACCGATCCAATTCGCTCTTTGCGCATTCGCAAGACTGAAGATGAACGAATGCCATTTAAACTATGCCAAATATATTTTCTTTGATTCTTTTCATATTTATTCTCAGAGACTGCTTACGAGCCTTTTAAGTCTTTTTCGACCGCAGCCACTTTGCGTATTGAGATCGGACGAAGTCGTAAATACCGTCGTTTGGCAGCATCCATAAACTGATCGCCGTCGGCGACATCGATGGCAATCTGAAGCCGTCAAGACCGGTTTGCCAAGTGGTTTAGCCCCAGTCGGTATAAGTGGCATTTCTAAATAGCCCGCTAAGAAAACTGCCCAGGCCATGCCCATGCTGAAGACGAGAGCCCTGAAATACAGACATGCCATTACCACTTTTTGCATATAGTAGTCTTCGTATGCCAGTCGACTCGCATCGCAGCAGAATGATACACTTTCCGCTTTCGAATGGAACGGGATCACCAGTCTGTCCTTATATCCACTTTGATAGAGTCCATATTCTTCTGCTGGGATTTTCGTAAGTTGTGCGCACGCTTACGACGCTTTTTCCACTAACGTTCACAATTCTGAGCAATGGAGCCTTCGTGTCTTCCACATGTACTTGCGCAAGAAGTTAAAGTCGTCCCTGGGCCGCAGGCCCATGGTGAGGCGCTCATCTCCTTTCCTAAGCCCTTGAGCCGGCAATGGACGAATCCCAAGGTCCTGGGTACGGGGCCAGTGATTTCCCAGGACTTGCCGTTTACTTCCCAGCTTACGCCGGTACCACTGTTTGGTGACAGAGGCACGTGTGCGTGAACAACTTGCCCAAGGTCGTTACCCGGATTCGAAAACGCAACCTTCCGCTCTGTGAGCGGACGCGTTACCGGTCCGCCACCAGGTCCCACTCTTGCTCAAGAACGTTACGTTAAATGTATAGAGAAGAAAAGCCGCGATTTATATCGCAAGCATTGGCGCCTACAAATTAGAGAATGTGATCGTTGTTCTCAATGGCAATGAATAGACACAATGCTGTTGCATTTGCATTTTTCGCTTGTATGAAGGCATACATCACAATGACGTGCTTTTGTTTATTAATTAAGGGGCTTTAGCATATTCAAGTTTATGATTACCATTAAAAGTACTTGAAGTACCCTTAGCAGGTGAAGGCCACTATAAATTATATGTAAAAACAGAAACTGCACTAGACTCTCAAAGCAGGTTTAACATGTGTTTTCTAAGGCGTACCATTGACTAATTGCATTTATGTTTATAGAGGCACCGTTTTAACAGCATGTGCTCTGTTATGGCGCCATAGAAATTGTCGTCATTATTATATTATTATTATTATTATATTATTATTAACCAGAACAGTTACTTTAAACTGGAGCTGTTTTGAGTTACAGGATAGTGTTAACAATTGACTTCAGGTAACAGATTGCAAGGCTTTAAACTTGCAATGGCAGAATTTAATTTTGTCAGCTGCAAGTTAAATGAACAATTTATTGTGTTTTGTGAAATACAGCCTGCCAGATAATCTGTGAATGTGTGGTCTTGCACAACAGTGCAATCCACTTCAACAACACCATCGACCATTTTACTTTGGACGATGAAAACAATGGCAACAGCACTGCAGCAATTGGAATCCAGACCGGAACAGAACAGGCACGATTGGCCTTGGGGGAAGGCAACAAGAGACAGACTGATTAATTTTAACCTTTTCTAGGGTCAGATTTGTTGGCATGAAAGCTGAATGAAGCTCCTTATTGACTTAGTAAACTATTTACATCCAATCTGCAGCTGAATAGAGATTTTTATTTTAAACAGAGGCAGCTAAGAACTTGCTAATCTGTAAATCCAGTTCAATGTTTTCAATATTAAATTGCACATTTTAAGTTACGCAGAAATTAAAATGGCCACGTGATGTGGACCAGTTCTCTCTCAGCATGCTGTCTCTTCTTCTCTGAGGGGTAGGTTAATCTCCAGACAGTTTGGTAATAATTAAGTATTTGGAAATTGTATTTATTGACTGCAGCTTATGTATTATGTGGTATAATCATCTTCTATGTAGAGCTTCCAGTATTAAATGCTGTGCACACCTTTGACAGTAATGATTTAGGTTGTCTGCACAGTTTTTACTGTTTGATGGTCTCTCTTTTGTTTTCCGCTTTCAGTTCAATCGAGTTCATAGAGTTCTTGCAAGTGTGTAATGAGGCTCTGGCAGCTCTTTTATACATTGTTTAGTTAAAATATTGATCGTGTTCCTTGTTATTCTGTTGTGATTATGCGACTTCAATGTAAACCGTGAACTGTTCTGCACTATGCCAATATTATTATTATTAAATAAATTTGTAAAACGTGGAAGATCACACCGAAATGTGAATCTGACACACGTACTCTTAATTACTCCTATTAACTTTGATTTTCTGTTTCTGTTATTATAATGTCTTTGTTGTTTAACAGATGACTAATGTTCTCGTTGTAATTGTACATGCATTTTCTGATAAAAATGAGTTGTCCAGAATGTAACACATCATTTAAAATGCATGGTCGGTCTAAAGCAGGGTTGAAAGTGAGACAGGTCTGTGACCCGGTTTTGATTTTCGTGACCTGTCGTGACCATTGGATCTAACGTGACTGAATGTAGATCAATGGAGAATACTATTTACTTAAAACTCCCTTTGCTGGTTATCACAAGGACTGTTGTCTTAATTTAAGTGATTCAAATGATTCATGTACAACTTTATTGATGGATGAGGGATTGAGGGTATTCAGTACTATTGGAACTCTTTAATGTAAACAGACAACACTAATAGTTTTACATATTAAGTATTTACCAAGTCCTGTGTAATAAAAGGTAAAAACATTGTTTAGCAGCTGTTATTTTATATTGTATTGTATTTTATATGACCATTTATATAGCATTTCTCATGGCAAGAGCCATTCAGAAGCGCTCCCACTGCCTCCCAGTGCGTGCAACCCCAAGAGAAAAGGCAGGTTTCGAGAGAAGAGAAAGAGGAGTGAAGACTACCAATGAGGGTGACAGGAGATGGTCGCTAACAACTCCTATTTATAGCTTAAGACTATTGTCTGACTTTGCTTCCAGATTCTGTATTTCAAGGAATGTTTTCCTCTTTAGAAATTCAATCAATTCTTCCTTTGCACTGTTCTATTCAAATTCTTAATCTAGCCATGAGTTGATCCTTGGGTGACTTTGCCTTTGCCTGACTTTTCTTTCTTCCAAGTACCGGTACTTGTACTTGACAGCCAAGATGTAGGTGTGTCATGGTTGGCAATGATGTTGCTCATGTTCGCCATCATTGTTAAGTAAGTAATTATTTATCCAATACCATGACACATTTAAATATATTAAAAATGATTATGATCGTGAACATTATTAATCAGATTGTTTTCTTTCAGTGGCAATCTCCAGCACACCCATTTCGCTACTATCGGAACAACTCTTGCTGCCAAAATCCTTAAATATATAGACCAGCTGAATGAATAATTATATAATTAATATAATATGTCAACAGATAACACTAATACTTTCGTTGCTTGATGGTCTCTTTTTTGAGCTTCGCTTTGAGTTCAAGCAAATTGATAAGACATTGTGAACAGTGGGTATGACTTTGAATAGCTACTTCAGTACTATTGGAACAACTCTCATGCACGGGTATGGAGGATACAAAATGGTGCTGTCATGACAGTAATTGGATCTAACATACCATCTGACAATTTCATTTGAAGTGACTGATAGAAATGTAATAAAATTAATTTCTACGGCACCACTCACAGCCAAGGCCATTCAGTTGCGTTTCCAGTGTGATAACCCCTAGAAAATGTAGATAGTGATCCTGAAAGTAGAGCCCCATGCAGAGTGAAGGGAAGAGAATTCCATAAGGAGGGCCCAGTGATGGTAAAGGATCGAGTTTGAGCAATAGTGGTCCTAGCTCGTAGGGTAAACAAGTCAGCCCTGTCCAGAGAACGGAGTGGTCGATGAGAAGATGCAGAAAGACGAGAACGAATGAGATCAATTGATAGTAGATCAATGGAGGATACTGTCTACTTAAAACTCGCTTTACTTGTTGTCCATAAGGACTATTGACTTAGTTTTATTGATGGATGAGGTCTTGATGCTGACTATGATTTCTATAGCGCCATATCTACATACCATACAAAACTGCTTATTTACAAGGTAGACAACCGCTATAAATAGTTTGGCGCATGCCCGATCAGCCTTAATCGTGTATGATAGTGACACTGGGTTTTACCACGCCAAGTTTAGTTTGACCACGTCCAGTTTGGTCTCGGCCTAAATAGGCTATTGCCTAGGCCCTGTCCATGCAACGCGTTTTTTTACGGCTTCTAGGACCGGCCTTAGCAGGCTGGACTTCGGCTTTAGGCCTGACCAGATCTACGACCTCTTGTGCAAGCCGCCCCAGAGATGGCGGACATGAAAGCGGCTAGAGAAGCTGCAACAGAGGTAGCTAAGGCAACAGAATTGAGACTAGCCAAAGAAGCAGAGATGGCGGAGATTAAAGCAGCCAGAGAGGCAACAGAATTGAGGCTAGCCAAAGAAGCAGAGATAGGGGAGATTAAAGCAGCCAGAGAGGCATCTGAGACAGCGGAAGAGAATGAACGGAGATCTCATGTAGATGTCAATGTGTTGAATTGGAAATAGAGAAATTCCAAGAAAATACGAGAATTAGAGGCGAGAAGTGGTATCGCATTGAGAGTTAATCGACCGAGATAAAACAAAAAATATGAAGAAGAAAAACTGCCAGTAGTAGGCTAACTGTCAGAAGAATAAGTGGAGAATAGTTAATTAAGGAGATTTATAAATAGAGTTTAATGATTTAAATGAGTTGCTAGAGAATAGTGGAATGGAATTATTAGCTGGAGAGCAGTTGTACTTAGTTGAAGGAAGGCAGGAGAAGAATGAAAAGGTCATGAGGTGGAGTTTAACCCTTAAAAATGGATCCTTCGCCACAAGATACATAAATGGATGTAACAATGTAATCTCCGATTGCGGCGTACCAGGATTTGAGTCAGCAGGCAATCACGGGCACCCGTCCCCGGGCAGCACCCTGCTGCGACCCATCTTTTTCAGGATAGATGGCATCACTTGGCGGTGCCGTTTCAGGGCCCGGGAGATACTCGGTCTTACCAGGACACTGTATGCAGCGTGTGCCCCGTCAACGCCTTCACTCGCGGCCGAAGACGATCCTGAAACCGACGCCAGCGACCGCGTGACCCGCCCGGCAGCGTCAGACCCGCTCTCTGCCTCGTCCGCGGTCGCCGAGTAGGCGACGTCCTGAGTAAGAGGATGGCCGACTCTCAACAAAGGGTTCTTTGTCCAACAGGCAGAGTGGCCTTCTCGACGGCAGTCTACGTCTTCTTGCCCGACTTGTCGATTCTCTTTTTCACTACGCTCTACCGGGCAGCCATCAAACCAACACCACCGACGGGGAATACTGCAGATTCCCTAATCCCCGCGGACCAGATCGCGTGAAACTACGGCCATTCCATCGTGCTTAACCCGCAGGCCATAGTGATCGAGAACACCAGCGGTCGACACTCCGTCACCGTCAGTCACAAATCTCACACCAGAAACTCAAGCGAAAACGCCCTGCACAGCAGAAGCGGCGATCGCCAAGGGTGCTCGCCTTACCCGTTCAACTGTCTTTGACACAACCGTCCGACACCGAGACCAACAGACACGCGCTGATCGCCTACCTGGCAGAAAACCGCAGGAATCGACACTCGCACCTTGGGACGACCGGGGCGAACTCAGCGACTTCACGCATCCCTCGCTTCACGGCGCTCCAAGACTCAGACGCCCGCTGCCAACCGCTGCCCAGAAAGACTTCACCAGCGATGGCGAGCGAGGCGTGACCGATGTTCTGTCCACAAACACTTCACCGTTTCCTCGGAAGAGCGCACCGGTGCTGTTCAGTTTTTCGAGATTCGGGAAAAATTAAAAGGCCTGAAGGCCTTGGGGAACAGGTAACGGAAAACCCGCGTCTTCGAAGAGACTGATTACTTGTAGGATTTTCTACCGGCGCCTTTCGCCCTTACTCTTAGCAGTTACTGACGTCAGTGGAAAGTCCCTTGCAAAAACATTTTGTCTTAACTCAAGTTTATGCTACTCGCAAAGCCCACGGCAAGATCGGCGCGTTCTTTACAGAGAGGAACCCAACCCAGCCCTGCAGAATCCACGACACAGGTATGCGTAACCCTTACTGTAAACAAGACAGTCACCGTAACCTTCAAAGAATACTGCGATCGCCCGCTAAGGCAGATCACGCATACCGTATTCTTCTCTGATCCTTCACACCGCAGACGCAAGGCTCAAACCCCGTGAGATCGATGACAAGAAACCTTCCTGACAGATCGTCACTGAAAGTCCTCACAACCAAAAGCTTTAGGTCCAGATATGAACCAGGATCGCCAAAATTGTCTTCGAAATGGCCAATGCCAACCCTGTAGGAGACAGACGAACACAACCGAAATCACTATGAACAAGTCATAGTACGTATAGAGTAGTCGGTACTACTCTTACGATCTAAGCGCCGCACCGTGTGGCAGGGTTTATTCCACCTAAAACAGTAACCGTATTACGCGAAACCGAAATCCAAACGAAACCGGTTTCAGATAAATTAGCCGAGTCTGCTGTTAAATCAGTAAAGGCATTAGTTGCGGCATCTGCAAACAATGGTGATATCGAGCGTGACACATTTGCTCAAGGTTTACTTGAATTACGCAACACACCACGCTCGAATGGTCTATCACCTGCAGAGATGATTTTCGGATCACCATTACGATCCTGTGTCCCTACACACCATCTGGTCTTGTCCAAGAAATGGAGAGACCTGGCAGACAAGGAAGATGTTGCTCCACTTCCACCGGCGAATTTGAAGTCACGACAACTCAGACCCCTACATGCTGGAGATAAATGCTGGATACAAGATCCATCCAACAAACGATGGTCTTCGATCGGTCAGGTCATACAAGCCCGGCAACGCAACTACACGGTGAAAATGCCGAGTGGCCGAATTCGGAATATGTCGACCGCAGTCTCTTGGAAAGGTCTGGTTGGAGGCTTATCCGAGTCGATACTTTCCGCTGGAAGAGATGTGCGTCCTTCCTGGCATTTGGTGCAGGCGTTAATAGTGTTGACGATAGTGTTGTGATTCCAGGCCAAAAAACTGTCTGTCGCGCTCTGCGTTTTGTTCGGTCAATGCCCTGATGTGATAAGTGGAGTTTCTGTAGCACGTCACTTCTTTGGGTCTTCGGGACTAGGATTCGAGTCTGGTATAATATTATGTCGCCATGTACGGTGAGGTCATGGCGAAGTTTATAATATGGCTGATGTTCCGGTGGCAAGAGTGTGGATCGTGATGGGAATCCTTGCTGTATCAGCTTGATCAGTGCTTGATATTGTTCGTCTTGTTTAGCAGCGTCTGCAATTTGGTTGAATGTAGAGTCGTAATTGTTGTCCATGTAATGGTCCTCTCTCAACTGGGTGGTCATGTAGTTGACTCGGATTTCCATGTCTGTGGTGTGGTCAGTTTCCAGGTGTTGATCATCGTTGTCAGGGTCGTGGACAGGCGCCCGAGACAATGCATCGGGAATCATGTGGTTCTGGCCGTTTGTCCACTCTGTTTCAAAACTGAATGGGAGGAGTTTTTCCCGTAGACGAAGAATGCGGGGGTTGTCAATTTCGTCCAATCCTTTTGAATTGAGGATTTTTATCAGTGGACGGTGGTCAACAATGAGTGTGAAATTGGGTAGTCCACTCAAGTAGAGCCGGCAGTTGTTCATGGCCCATACGACTGCGAGTAAGTAGTTCCAACTCAACCATTGCATATCTTGATTCTGTGTCTGATATGAATCTGCTACCGCATTGCACCAGGGTGAGCGTGTTGTCATGGGATTTCTGTAGCAAAGCAAATCCAAGGCCACGAGTGCGGGATACATCTGTTTGCAATATGGTGGGAAGTTTTAAATCGAATGGCTGAAGGATCGGCGATTTTGTCAATGTTGCTTTGACGTTGTCAAATGCCGACCATACGAAGACTCTTCCTTTTTTGAGCAGCGGACGGAGTGGTTGCATTGTAGAGGCAATCTCGCTACTGAAGCTGCCGAGTTGTTTAACTAATCCAAAGAATGAGCGGAGTTCTGTAATGTTGGTGGGCGGTGGAAAATTTGATATGGCTGATATCTTGTTCGGATCAGTGGTAATCCCCGACGACGTGATACAATACCCTGCATATTTGGTCTGGGGTTGGCAGAATGTGAATTTCCGCTTGTTCAGTGTGATACCATGTTCTCGGCATCGGTGGAGGACGGCGATAACTGTGTCTATATGTGGCGGACCTACCCGTCTCGTCACAAGCGGCACAAGCCCCCTCGCCGCCGGCCCATCCACCGGCGCACGAGGGGTCGCGAGCTGGGCCTCTCGACTCGGGCCTCGCTCCCTTGCTTCAAATTTATCGGAGCCGCCCGAGTCGCTCTTTCGCCGGTGTCTACTATCAGTGTAACGGGCCGCCAAGGCGCCGTCGCTCCCTTCACTATCCGGCCAAGACGGCTCTGAAACGGTCGCTCGTGAGAGGGTATAGAGCTCGGAGGCGTTGGAGTCCGACTCTGCCCCGTCCGCGGCCACCGGGTGGGTAGCAACCTGAGCGCCAGGATGGCCGCCTGTGCTCAAATCAGGGTTCGCTCCTCTCCGGGTAGACGACCCTCGCTTGGAGCTCCCCTTCACGGCCACGGGCTTCTTCGTTCGCTTGCCCGACCGTCCAGACCTCCGTCGTATCATATTACACGCCACAGCTCGTGTACTGGTGCCACCGACGGGCATCACCGAAGTTTGTCTTCTCTCGCCCGGCCAAAACGCGCGGAACCAAGGCCACTCGAGGGGTCCGAGCCCCAAGCCTCGCCAAAATGCCATTATCAACTTCGAAACCAGGGAATGGAAAACAACGGACAATATACTAGGTCGCTGCGTCGATTCGCAAACGGCAACCTAACCAGCTGGTACCAGGATCAATTTTACAACACCCAGTACGACCAGGTAGCTGTGTCGATCGATCGGCGGCCGGAGATCCGGACGACCGCCGTCAATTTGGTTTACCGAGATCGACGCTAGACGGTCGTTCAAAGAAAAGACGGACCGCTAGCTTTCTCTCCGATCACTAACTTTTACGCCCGCAGGCAATGCACTGAGTGCGGCCTCGCGCCGACTTCAAGAATAACCAGAAACCGTCCGCCCGTAGGCGCTTCACTTCACACGGCCGAACCGTCGACTCCGAGGGTGTCCAGAAATTTCCTCCTTCAACTCACTGTCTGTTTGCCCGTAGCAAGCCCGCTTCACGCGGTCGAACTGTCGCCACCGAGAGGGGCCTTCAAATTCGCTCTCCCTCTTCGTTCACTGACTTGCTCGCCCGTAGGCGTTGACCTGTATGCGGCTTCGCGCCGACTTCGAACTTTGCCCGGAAAACACTCTGACGCGCGCTCGACGTCGCTCAGAACAGCATCGGTCGACCCCAGGCGCTTAAAAAGGCCGGGGACCTAGCAATGCAATTGAGCTAACGCCTAGGACGCTTAGGGTAACGTAATTAGAGGCTGGTAACTGACATTAAAGGACGTGACCGTTAACTACCCCGACTGGTCGGTTGGCTGCGACCGATACGTTCGTTGCCGGCCTGGTAACCGAGGCGCACCGGCAACGAACCTTACAGGGCCTGTGACAATATTTCCCTTCTCTCGCTCCCTGCTCGTTAAGGGGAGGAAAGATGCGGCACGGAACAGGTAACACGGCAGTGAAAAGCTTTAGTCGATAGCTCACTCCGTCGATAAGTTATGAATGAATTAAGACCCACGGCGCGTAGCCTCGGGGCACTCTTCCCGGGCCGATACCGATCAGGTTAGTATCGCGGCGTGAAGGCTGCGGGCACTCAATCGAGCCTACGCCGAAGGAACCAACACTCACGAGGATGAACTGACGATGAATTTATGGGCAGAACACGCCCGTCGAACACTCTGACAACTTTCACGTTGATCGGACCACGGGGGACGAACCGCGCGCGTCGCTCTATCAAGAATCGCGGGCGCGGGGCGTAGCCCGGGGAAAGACCGACAGCGAACCTTCGACAACGTATTCAATGGAAACCAGTAGAGCGACAGTCAAGCTCTCAATATATTATCACTCACACACTTCTCCTGCACAGTTTGACACCAAGAACGTGCAAATCGGTCAACAGACGACAAAGTTACCGCGAGAGCGGGGCTCTGCGCGGCCTTGAAAGTCAGAATCAGATGGTATAGCCGGGGAAAGACCGGGTGGCCTCCCTTCTAACGTAAATATCTCGAAAACGGTTCTACGGGCACTCACCGGTGCCGTGAGATGGATCAAGCAGCGGTCCTCGCTGCGTAGTTTGACACTAGCCGCTCGTCGATCGGACGAAAACCGACCGAGATATCGTCAATCAAAGTTAACACACACAACCAACACTGACAATTTCAACGGTCACTGCACCGACCTCTCGCCGCGAGCAGGAAGGCAGAATTATCTGAGTGACCTGAGAGGGGAACCAACTGAATGTAACGGACTAGGCCAACGCGCGCCTATCCCTTGTTTTACGATGCGCAGCGCCCGTTCGGAAGGACGAGCGCCTCAAGATGCACTGAATACCGGTGTCGGCCGCTTGGTCTCGGCCGACGATGAAACTCTGACTCTAGCTGACACTGAACGAACTCTCAACACCGTGCAGAAAACTCACCACGCGCGTCGTGCGCCGGAGTGGACTCAACCCTTAACTCTCGAACACGCCGGTATGGCTAGCGATCACTCGACACGGCCCTGCTACTGGCCGAACGACAGACCAAAGTGTAAAGGAAAGATAATATGATAGTTAAAGAATCGTTTTGTTATGCATGTATATCTATAAAGAGGCTCGGCGGCCGACAGAGTATGGCCGACCGCCTACACGACGGGGTCACTCTGTATTACGTATCTTATGTTTTACTCCGTACTCCCCTGCAGACTCGAGGCGCTGCAGCGTCGCCTTCACAGACCTGTGCTAGCGCGCGCGCTCGGGGACGGGTGCCGAAGCCGTCCGACCGAGGCGCGAGTGTAAAACCAACGATGTTTCAATTGAACTACAAGGTTTGATTTTCTGAACTGAATAAACAACGGAAAAGTGATTTGTCACAACAGGAAAGAAACTCGTACCGCGCTCCGAGAGCGAGCGCTCCCTCAGACCCGGCGCTGAGGCGTCGCCACCGAAGCTTTCGACGAGGCAGGTAGCACCCTCTTTCTAAAGCCACGGATGAAGATAATCAGTTGACTGTCGACAGTGAAGTCAACGGCTGATCGATCGATTCGGAGCGATCAATCGCCAATGGAAAAGATGAGTACAGAATTGTTTACTCCCCGAGGGCAGCCCGTGTGCGGCCGCTGCTCCCCGTCCTCGGACCACTGGCGCCGAGGCGTCGCCCCACGAAGACCCGATCGGTCGTGAACCACCGAGGCAGTTCTACCTACTGACTCTACCAGTCGAAGCTATCCACCTTCTGCTGGAGGTGATTCAGAAACCAGACGACAACGAAGCGTGCTCTGAAAACGAGCGATTGGAAACACGGTATCAATTTACGTACGAGCCCTACCCGCGGCGTCCGTGGCCGTGCGGTGCCGAAGCGCAGCGGCCGGGACGTCCGACGAGTGAATGATGAGTTAGCGCGGGTATATGAATGTATATTAAGATTTCAACGGCCGAAGCCGGTCACCAAGTAACTGTCACACAACGTAGCTGATCGAGCAGGGAGGGAGCCCAAACCCTTACCCTACCGAACCTTTCGCATGCACCACGGAACGGGTCTTCCGACGGTCGGGGACCGCGGATAATCGAACCGGTATCAGTTTGCCCTCGAACTCTTAACCGAAACAGCTATGACGCAGATTAGCCGGGTTAGCAGCTATCGATACGCCACTGGATACGTTTGGCCGGTAAACGACGTCGAATACCAAGGTATTGAGTGGTCGTCAGCGCGCCGTATATGTCGTGATAAATGCAGAATCATACACAGAGTGTTGTCTTGCTACACGTATCCGATACTTAAGCAGAGCAGCGTGTGGCAGGCTCTATTCCACGGATGTTTTAACGATTTTTATAGATGTAGCTCTCTATATCCAGTCATTTGCCAATGCACGTAAATTCGACCGTAATTCGAATAAAATTCATATCTTTCGATCGGATACAGCTATCGCTTAGCTCTCAACGGCAATTCGACAGCCCGATAATTTATCTTTCGAACGGTGTATTCAGAAATTCGATACCTTTATCCGCGGAAATTTTATATGCGCCCAAAGTCAAATGTTGCTGTCTGCACACTATACTTTGGCTATAAAACACGAATCGGTCTTCCGTAGGTGAAACTTTTCACCGTGAATTTTGACCGCTTAACGCCTCACGGCAAACTTGTAGCGAAACGATTTACTGGACGATCCGCATATACCGCGAATTTCTATCGGCCATAGCTCCGGCGCTATAAGGAATCCCGCGACCCTACTTTGGCCGCCCATGTATTGTCAGTTACCAGCTTATGTTTCATATTCGAAAATTCGTCTTGTGGCATTTCCGCCACACTCCTCCCACCTTACCTTGATGCGGAGCATCCGTTGGCAAGATGCGTGCGTGTAAGCCTAGAGGGACCCCCCTCTAACGCCTACCTACCTGGAATCTTGGGAGATAACACTAACACGTTATCTCCCGATCAAGAAAGCAACACGAACACGTTTACATTTCAACAGAAACAGCAATGCAAGTATCAGTTAACACAAATTCACATAATCTTCATTTCTTCTGCGTACATTCGAAGCCCTTTTCTCGTAGTCGTAGCTCTTTCATTCTCGCTCGTATAGCCCTCGTTTCAGGCCTTGATTCCTCCGTCTCCAGCGCCTCGTTGCAGCGAGTCCACCGGTTGGGACTAAGACGGGAATCCATCTCGTATATCCACGGAGCCTGTCGGCGGCTTCCGTCTCCGTCTACACACAAAGCATTCCACATCCAGCGGCATGCTGAATCTCCTCGTCTCTCGAACCATCCACGTTGTACCATTGTTCCATCACCATCTGCAACAGAAAATACAATTTACTTGTCGCAGGGCCTATCCTTCGGAAATTTTAGGCCAGATGTGGGGAACCATCAATTCACCATCCGCGGTCTATCCTTCGGGAATTCAAGACCAGAAGCGGGGTAACTATCAGTTTCTCGAGCGGCGGTCCACTCACGGAAATTCAAGCCCAGAAGTGGGGAATTCTCAACCAAACTTGTCTCAGTCAACCGTCCCGACGTCCAGAAGCGAGGTCTTCCGCTACGGGAGCTATCGGTCCAGCAGTAGAGTAACCGTCACTTAAACCACGTCGAACTGGGAGCCTACAGTCCGGAAGTGAGGTAACCCTTCGCTAACTGAAAAGGGAACGTTTACGTGTGAGTCTTCGCTCACAAAAATCCAACGAATCAGAAGTGGGGTACTTTCTATGACAAAGGGAAAACGTATACGTGTGGATCTCCGTCCACTATTAACCCAAATGAGTCGTCGCGCGAGTCTCTGCTCGCTAAAAGCTAACCAGTCAGAAGTGGGGTAACCCGATTCAAAAACAAAAGGAGCTACCTAGCGCTAGAGTCGCTAGACCAGAAATGGAGTCTTTCCTCCGACACGAGTGGGGTGATTTACCGCCACAAAATAAACCGTTGCTAGTCCCGAGGCCCTTTTTGGCACCTGAAACGCTACAGCGGCGTCTCGTATACGAAATGGATCATCAAAAGGAACGTAAACGCGGTCTTCCGACCATTCTCCGAAAAGTCCACCGAATTAATCGGTCCAGTCTCCGTAGTTCATCACCTCTCCAACACGAACCGTTCATCGGTGCAATACACCGGCTTCAGGAACTGAGACAATCAACCGTGACAGAAACACGCCAACTTGGCTTCGATTAGAGTGCGAGTATCCGAGAAACATCACGGATGCAGAATGGCCCAACAACAACTGGACGACTTACCAATCGCGTCCCCAATCACCGTTCCGCTACCAAGCACAGGCCAAGCGCTACCTAATCACGCTGGCTTTGGCAATTACAGCGCATAGAACACAGACAACAGGAACCTCAACTTCCGACCTCGCCCGATCGCTGGGTAACTACACGAGAGACAAGACCCGGAGACGCGCTTTAGGTGCTGATCAAAGACCGCAAACCATGTTCACACAAACTCCGAAGCAAATCCTCTTACCGACAACGTCAGCCTGACAGGTGTGAGTTATTCCAACTATTGGAGCCTCGGCTTCCTACCTGACCCGTTGCCTACGGCGACAACGACTCGCTCAGGTGCGAGTAACTCCACGAACCAAATACCATCTGCTTAGTATCTCGTCTCAACGCCACGAGCCTACCAACCTCAAAAGCCCCTCTGTCTCTCCGCCAAGCTCCACCTAACTCGATTGCTAGGGGACTGGTGGCGAGAAAAGTCACCAAACGAGTCCGAGATTCCTGCGATGATCACCCAACTCATCGCACTACCGTTGTCCTCAAAAGAAACGAGTGTCAAAACGAAAGAGCGACTCAAACCTTGAGTCATCCGGCCAATGCTCGGACAGTCCCACCGTAGACAACACGGTCAGCAGATCGAAATAGAATGAAAGACTGCACCAAGTCTATATCAAACAAACGCCATTACGCGTTGCGCGAGACCCCACAGGCACCACTTTATGGTAGGCTTACAGCCCTCCGTGTGTCGTCCCGCGGAGAGAAGAAGGTACCAAATTTGGAGCCTTGAACAGAAACGGATTCATCAAAAGGAAACGTAAAAGTATGTCCACCGACATGTCTCAACCCACCGCAATCAAGCGGACTCTAGCCCCTCAATCCTTGTGCCGTCCCGACTTGTTGGACACATGGCAAACATAACTGTAGTGTGTATCATCAAAAAGCAAACTAAAATCATACTCTACGCCGTGCACCATCGACGTGTCTCTAATCAACGCAATTAAGCGTTGTCTTTTAACGTTAGCCTCTAGGGCTACCGCACTCGACGAAGGCGTCGATGCGAGCGTCGGCTGGGTCTTCCGACGCTGTCCTCACCGGGCGCGGGGGACTCCGCGGGGATTGCACTGGATCCCACCAACTCTGTGTCACCAGGGAAAGGTCCGGCCTCCGTAGTAGGCTCTACGTCCTCTCCCGACACCCAGCTACGCGGGGTCTCACCGTAAAACTTCTTGAGTTTATCTACGTGGACTACCATCGCGTGCGAACGGACACTCCTCTGTATACGATACAGGACCGAGCTTAAGACTTGTACAACAAGGAAGGGACCGGTGTAGACACGAGTCCATTTAATCTTCCTTCCGCACCGTAACCTGGGGTAGTAGTAGTACACCCAGTCTCCGACGACGAACTTGTTGGGCTTCACCCTAAGATCGTACGCCTTTTTCCTGCGTTCGGCGACGCGACCCAACTGCTCTCGCACCAGTTGGTAAGCAGCTTCCATCCGCTCCTGCTGCTTCTCGACGTACTCCTCAACTTCCACTGCTGGTGGTCGGTCGCAGTCTGTCAGCTGCGCGAGAATCAAATCCAACGGCGTGTGATTTTCTCGACCAAGGAACAGGAAATTCGGTGACCGTTGCGTCGCCTCGTGCTCCGTCGCACGATACGCGGCCATCACGTACGGGATATGCAGATCCCAATCTTTTTGTTTCACTGAGACTACTTTACCGATCATTGCGTTCAACGTTCTATGGAACCTTTCAATCATACCATTCCCAGAAGGATGGTATGCCGTCGTTCGGACTTTGTCTATTTCCATGAGTTTGCACAGCTCCTGGAACAAAGCCGACTCGAAACACGCGCCCTGATCCGTAAGAATCTGGCGCGGCATTCCGAAGCGCGAGAAAACGTTGACCATCAGTGTCTTTGCAACCGTAACTGCTTCTTGATTCTTGATGGGCAGAGCCTCTGCCCACCGAGAGAAGTAGTCAATCGCCGTCAGTATGTACTTGTGCCCACGGCTCGAAACGGGATGCGGACCGGTAATGTCTATACCGAACCTTTCCATCGGCTCACCAACGACAGGACACTGTAGGAGACCTTGTCTCGGTGGCTTTTCCCGCCGATACCGAGCACAATTATCACAACTCTGGCACCACCGTCGTACGTCGTCTTTCCAGCTCGGCCAATAAGCACGACGTTTCACCTTTTCGAGGCTCTTCCGCAGCCCGAAGTGTCCACCACCAAAGCCACCGTGTATGACTTTGAACAACTCCTTACGTATCTGGATCGGAACAACGAGCTGATACATTTCAGTGCCCCCGGTACCTCCGTGTATGTACCGTCTGAAAAGCACTCCTTGTCGAACCTCTAACAGATCCCAATGGCTCAGGATTGTTTTTGTTTCACCACTCAGCCGCGCTGATTCAAGTTCGTTAGGTTGGCGACCCAACTCTTTCCAGCCCAAGACCGGACCAACCCTTATGTCGGACACTTGTTCTCTTCGTAACGTCTCTTGCGTCCAGCCCGTCTCCTGGCCGGCTATATTCTCGTACGTAGCAACGGGTCTCATTGCCTCAACAGGGCAGATCCACGCCGTATTCTCAGATGTCTCATCATTCTCTTCTGTCTCTTCCACTGGCTCACCCATCGGTCCACGCGACATGGCGTCCGCGTTACCGTGCTGTGTTCCCGCTCGATGAACGATTTCGAAGTCGAACTCCTCCATCGTTTCAAGCCAACGTGCCTGCTGACCAATGGGTTCCGGAGTCTTCCGTAGCCACTGCAGCGCTGAATGGTCTGTCCGTAACCGAAACCGTTTTCCCAGGAGATACTGTCGAAACTCCTTCAGGAAATAAATCACAGCTAGCAATTCACGTCGCGTCACATTGTAATTCCGTTCAGCCGTAGATAACAATCGGCTCGCGTAACAGATTACCCTCTCGTTGCCGTCCTGCACCTGGGACAAAACCGCACCAATCGCGAAGGCAGAGGCGTCCGTATCTAGGATATACTGACCCTCGTCTTCTGGCAACGACAAAATCGGAGCAGACACCAGTCTCTTCTTCAATTCCACGAAAGCCGCCTGACATTCCTCAGACCATCGGAACGGGACGTTCTTCCGAGTCAGAAAATGAAGAGGTTGGGCCACAACCGCAAAGTCGAGAATGAAACGCCGATAATACGAACAGAGACCAATAAACGATCGAACCTCACGTAGGTTCTTAGGAACAGACCAACCCTCCACAGCCGTAATCTTGCTCGGGTCCGTCGCGACACCTTGCTCGCTCAGGATATGCCCAAGAAAAAGTACCTCGCGCTGCATCAGGTGGCACTTCGATGGCTTAAGCTTTAGGTTGTATTCCTGCAACCGCTTGAAGACCATTTCGAGTCGCTTCATGTGCGTCTCAACGTCACGAGAAAACACAATGATATCATCAAGATACACGAGACAGATGTCGTAATTCAAGCCCGTTAGAACCAGGTTCATAAGCCGACAAAACGAAGCGGGACTATTGCACAATCCGAAGGGCAACACCTTGAATTGAAAGCTTCCCCTCCTCGTTATGAAACCGGTCTTATGTTTGTCTCGCGGATGCAAAGCCATCTGGTGATAACCTGCCCGGAGATCAAACGTGCTATACCATCTCGCGCCACCGAGGGTATCTAAACTTTCACGTATCAACGGCAAAGGATGGGCATCCTTCCGTGTCTTCAAATTCAGCTGACGGTAGTCGATGCAGAAACGCATGCTACCGTCCTTCTTCTTGACCATAACCACGTTTGAAGCCCACTCCGACATCGAAGGCTCAATGATTCCCTGGGACAACATGTCCTCCACCTGCCGATCGATCTCCGGTATCATCATTAACGGTTGCCGTCGCAGCGGCTGACGAACCGGTCGCTCCTGTTGCGTGTCGATCTCGTGCTGAATCACAGATGTAAAACCAAGATCCAATTCACTGAGCGAGAACGTCGTTCGATAAGCCATAATGAGCTCTCGAAGCCGTTCTTTCTCGTCTGGGGAGACTGCTCCAGGCACTTCCTCCCACAGGCGTTTTAACACTGATTCCGCTACTACGTCGTCTGGCTGACTGGCGGTCATGCGAACCATTGACGTAGGCGCTCGTACACTGTGTTCACGTGTCGACGTTCCTGTAACATCCAGGAGCTCCACCCGCTCCAATCGACATTCCGTTTTGCTCTGGACAAGCAAGTCTTTTTCGCTAACATTCAACATACGTACCCACACCGTTGGCTCCTTTCCCGATACCAACGTTCGTCCAATCACCAACCCTTTTGTCACTTCAACCGGTGTCGTCGTCCACACGTCCGTGTCCACTCGCAGATGCGGGTATACAACAGATGCTGGAACGTCGACCTCACACCGTGCTGGAATCGTGGTATCCTCTTGTACAATGATCCTGCGGCACATCGTTTCGGAAGCCGCTTCACGTAACGGGATCTGTCTATCACCCAGGTACACGTTCCTTCCTGCAAAGTCCCATCGTGCCTGATTCGCCTCAAGCCACGATAGACCCAGGATAACCTCATTCACCTGATCTGTCACCAAGCAATGCAACGGATACGACTGTCTCCCGATGCAAAGCTGTAACGTGGACTCGCCATCCACTCGAATTTCACTGCCGTTCGCCGCCAACAGTCGTTGCTGCGAAGGCGTCATTACCGACTTAACCATAAAGCGTCGTGGAACCAGAGACATTTCGCTCCCTGAGTCCAGTAGACAGTTCCTGCGTACTCCGTCTACGCGAGCCACAACATAAGCCATGCGGCTTCCCTTCACCAGCCGGTTCTGTGCTTTGTCTTGCACTGGCTCGACTTTTGGCGGATCACTAACTTTCCCTTGGTCTCTGCTCTCCGGTAGCGGTTGCGTACAGAATCTTTGAGAATGCCCTTTCTGTCGGCATCGAAAGCATTCCATCTCTGCGTTTCGGAATCGTGGCGGAAACTCACGTCGCTGAAAAGCTGGAGCTTCGTTCCTCCACGGTCCGTCCGGTGCTCTTCCCGGATTCCTCCAGTTCTCAAACGGTTTATCCGAAGTGAAGTCGTCCTTGGGTCTCGTTACCAAGCGACTTACTTCTTTTGTCAAATTCCGAATTGCACTTTCTAAATCGTCTATGCGATTATTCTGCTGATCGTTAGACGGCTGCACCGTCCGATCCTCCTTCGCGGCTTTTACTCGCCCTTGCCTTCGGTCGCCGTCTCCACCAGTCGTAGACGATCGGCCGTAGGCTTCGAGCCTTACCGCATGCTTGTACGCCGATTCCAGGCTGACGGGCTCTCGCTCCCGCACCTTCTGCGCTAGTTCCTGATTGGACAGCGCGTCTAGAAACGCGTCACAAGCAATCGTCTCAACGAGCTCACTCGACGGCCCAGGATACGCTAAAACCATTAGTCGCCGGACCTCTTGAACGACACTGCTCAACGGTTCGTTATTCGTCTGACGGTATGCACGTAACTTTACCCGGTACAGGCTCGTCTGTTCTTCCGAGCCGTACCTTGCTTTCAATTTATCAACCAACGCCTGCCAAGTAACGTCGCCCTGGGCACCCATGTCCCATAGTAACTGCGAAGCTGGTCCCGTCAAGGCACACATCAACTGGTCGGCCTTTTCTCGGTCGCTCCAATTGTTGCACCGGGCGCAAACTTCGAACTTCGCTAGAAAAGCAGCGATGGCTGTCTTGCCGTCGTACTTCTCAAGCTTGATACGGATACCACGGTCAGCTGGACTCCGACCTCTCGTCTCCCGATCCGCAGACCGACGTTGTGAACCCGCGCGGTGACGGCGTCTCCTGGGACGGTCGTCGTCGTCGCTAGTCTCACCTTCATCGACTGTGCTGGAAACTACAGGCCGTTTCTCATGCCTTCCGCTCACATGTAGGATCGATTTCCGTTCCGTTCGCACTTTCGCCGGAGATGCGTCCTCTTCACTGGACGTCTCCTTTTCCTCTCTTCTGGCCCTTCCCGGCCGACGCTCCCTTTGCGTCTCTCGTTCCCTTTCCTTATATGCACGATGCTTCGAGGTCGAAGCCATCGGCTCGCGGTAGACACCCGCCTCATCTGAGGCCTCTCGCTCACGTTCCTTGTCGGCACGATGCTTCGTGGAGGAAGTCATCGGCTTGCGGTAGACACCCGCCTCATCTGAAAACCGTAGTTTCCGGGGCCGTTCGCCCCGCTTATGCGCCTGACGACTAACACTTTGCTTATCCGGAGTTGTACGCCGATAGTTGATGTCCGCCTCTGTTGACGCGTCATCCGACGATAACAACCTCCGTTTTGAACTCGTTCCCCGTGGAGCCACTGTCGGTAAGTCACGATACTCGGTATCATCAGGCATCCAACCGTCGATCGGGACGGTGGACCGATGAACCCGTTCAGGCCTGTCTCGATAGCCTGTTTCCCTAGGGTCTCCTGCCCTAGCATTGCGTTCCACTAGTCTCCGGACCTCTGGCGGTCCCCGTAACCGCGATGGCGCTACTTCCATCGGCACTGTCTCACGCGGGTCTGAACGGAACTCTGGATACGACATCGAACGGGACGCCTGAGCCCAAGGCGCTTCTCTTTCCCGAACGACAGGCACTGTCATTTCTTCGAACCGCTGTGTCATCCACGCCATGCTGTCGCGCAGGTATGACACCTCGGCCCGAACATCGGCCACGTCGTCTCTCCGCGACGACCTCGACTCTGCTGACCCTCTTTCAGCATTCACTAAACTGTCTCTTCGTTCCGGACACTGCGGACGGTAGCTTTGACTGTCTATCTGTCTCACACTTGGTCTTTCAGCGGCTGCTAAACCTGCTGAACTTCGTTCACTGAAATTAACAAGTAACCGTGCGTCTTCTGAAGCAACTGGGGAACCAGATCGTAAACGGTTCGACCGGCGCCCATCTCCAGTCTCTTGAGACTCCGGAACAGAACGAAGCCAATTCTCAACTCCCACCGTCGCCGAAGAACGAGGATCCCGAACATCGACAGCAGCAGAAGCGATTGGACCGACTGCACCAAAATCATCAGGCGAAACCTGCTGTGAAACTTTGGGACGAGCACCGGAATATTCACCAAAACGAACATCAGGACGAGCCAAATTCCTGGAACCAACATCTGTAGCTACAACATCGTAGTTGTGCCGTGGCGGGAAAGACAACTTCGCCTGCGCCACCATCTTTTCACCGGATTCGACTTCACCCGCCGCAGCTTGTCCTGCGGCAACCAGAAGCGAGTCAAAATGAACCCCACTTCTGGTACCACTTTGTGGCGGACCTACCCGTCTCGTCACAAGCGGCACAAGCCCCCTCGCCGCCGGCCCATCCACCGGCGCACGAGGGGTCGCGAGCTGGGCCTCTCGACTCGGGCCTCGCTCCCTTGCTTCAAATTTATCGGAGCCGCCCGAGTCGCTCTTTCGCCGGTGTCTACTATCAGTGTAACGGGCCGCCAAGGCGCCGTCGCTCCCTTCACTATCCGGCCAAGACGGCTCTGAAACGGTCGCTCGTGAGAGGGTATAGAGCTCGGAGGCGTTGGAGTCCGACTCTGCCCCGTCCGCGGCCACCGGGTGGGTAGCAACCTGAGCGCCAGGATGGCCGCCTGTGCTCAAATCAGGGTTCGCTCCTCTCCGGGTAGACGACCCTCGCTTGGAGCTCCCCTTCACGGCCACGGGCTTCTTCGTTCGCTTGCCCGACCGTCCAGACCTCCGTCGTATCATATTACACGCCACAGCTCGTGTACTGGTGCCACCGACGGGCATCACCGAAGTTTGTCTTCTCTCGCCCGGCCAAAACGCGCGGAACCAAGGCCACTCGAGGGGTCCGAGCCCCAAGCCTCGCCAAAATGCCATTATCAACTTCGAAACCAGGGAATGGAAAACAACGGACAATATACTAGGTCGCTGCGTCGATTCGCAAACGGCAACCTAACCAGCTGGTACCAGGATCAATTTTACAACACCCAGTACGACCAGGTAGCTGTGTCGATCGATCGGCGGCCGGAGATCCGGACGACCGCCGTCAATTTGGTTTACCGAGATCGACGCTAGACGGTCGTTCAAAGAAAAGACGGACCGCTAGCTTTCTCTCCGATCACTAACTTTTACGCCCGCAGGCAATGCACTGAGTGCGGCCTCGCGCCGACTTCAAGAATAACCAGAAACCGTCCGCCCGTAGGCGCTTCACTTCACACGGCCGAACCGTCGACTCCGAGGGTGTCCAGAAATTTCCTCCTTCAACTCACTGTCTGTTTGCCCGTAGCAAGCCCGCTTCACGCGGTCGAACTGTCGCCACCGAGAGGGGCCTTCAAATTCGCTCTCCCTCTTCGTTCACTGACTTGCTCGCCCGTAGGCGTTGACCTGTATGCGGCTTCGCGCCGACTTCGAACTTTGCCCGGAAAACACTCTGACGCGCGCTCGACGTCGCTCAGAACAGCATCGGTCGACCCCAGGCGCTTAAAAAGGCCGGGGACCTAGCAATGCAATTGAGCTAACGCCTAGGACGCTTAGGGTAACGTAATTAGAGGCTGGTAACTGACATTAAAGGACGTGACCGTTAACTACCCCGACTGGTCGGTTGGCTGCGACCGATACGTTCGTTGCCGGCCTGGTAACCGAGGCGCACCGGCAACGAACCTTACAGGGCCTGTGACAATATTTCCCTTCTCTCGCTCCCTGCTCGTTAAGGGGAGGAAAGATGCGGCACGGAACAGGTAACACGGCAGTGAAAAGCTTTAGTCGATAGCTCACTCCGTCGATAAGTTATGAATGAATTAAGACCCACGGCGCGTAGCCTCGGGGCACTCTTCCCGGGCCGATACCGATCAGGTTAGTATCGCGGCGTGAAGGCTGCGGGCACTCAATCGAGCCTACGCCGAAGGAACCAACACTCACGAGGATGAACTGACGATGAATTTATGGGCAGAACACGCCCGTCGAACACTCTGACAACTTTCACGTTGATCGGACCACGGGGGACGAACCGCGCGCGTCGCTCTATCAAGAATCGCGGGCGCGGGGCGTAGCCCGGGGAAAGACCGACAGCGAACCTTCGACAACGTATTCAATGGAAACCAGTAGAGCGACAGTCAAGCTCTCAATATATTATCACTCACACACTTCTCCTGCACAGTTTGACACCAAGAACGTGCAAATCGGTCAACAGACGACAAAGTTACCGCGAGAGCGGGGCTCTGCGCGGCCTTGAAAGTCAGAATCAGATGGTATAGCCGGGGAAAGACCGGGTGGCCTCCCTTCTAACGTAAATATCTCGAAAACGGTTCTACGGGCACTCACCGGTGCCGTGAGATGGATCAAGCAGCGGTCCTCGCTGCGTAGTTTGACACTAGCCGCTCGTCGATCGGACGAAAACCGACCGAGATATCGTCAATCAAAGTTAACACACACAACCAACACTGACAATTTCAACGGTCACTGCACCGACCTCTCGCCGCGAGCAGGAAGGCAGAATTATCTGAGTGACCTGAGAGGGGAACCAACTGAATGTAACGGACTAGGCCAACGCGCGCCTATCCCTTGTTTTACGATGCGCAGCGCCCGTTCGGAAGGACGAGCGCCTCAAGATGCACTGAATACCGGTGTCGGCCGCTTGGTCTCGGCCGACGATGAAACTCTGACTCTAGCTGACACTGAACGAACTCTCAACACCGTGCAGAAAACTCACCACGCGCGTCGTGCGCCGGAGTGGACTCAACCCTTAACTCTCGAACACGCCGGTATGGCTAGCGATCACTCGACACGGCCCTGCTACTGGCCGAACGACAGACCAAAGTGTAAAGGAAAGATAATATGATAGTTAAAGAATCGTTTTGTTATGCATGTATATCTATAAAGAGGCTCGGCGGCCGACAGAGTATGGCCGACCGCCTACACGACGGGGTCACTCTGTATTACGTATCTTATGTTTTACTCCGTACTCCCCTGCAGACTCGAGGCGCTGCAGCGTCGCCTTCACAGACCTGTGCTAGCGCGCGCGCTCGGGGACGGGTGCCGAAGCCGTCCGACCGAGGCGCGAGTGTAAAACCAACGATGTTTCAATTGAACTACAAGGTTTGATTTTCTGAACTGAATAAACAACGGAAAAGTGATTTGTCACAACAGGAAAGAAACTCGTACCGCGCTCCGAGAGCGAGCGCTCCCTCAGACCCGGCGCTGAGGCGTCGCCACCGAAGCTTTCGACGAGGCAGGTAGCACCCTCTTTCTAAAGCCACGGATGAAGATAATCAGTTGACTGTCGACAGTGAAGTCAACGGCTGATCGATCGATTCGGAGCGATCAATCGCCAATGGAAAAGATGAGTACAGAATTGTTTACTCCCCGAGGGCAGCCCGTGTGCGGCCGCTGCTCCCCGTCCTCGGACCACTGGCGCCGAGGCGTCGCCCCACGAAGACCCGATCGGTCGTGAACCACCGAGGCAGTTCTACCTACTGACTCTACCAGTCGAAGCTATCCACCTTCTGCTGGAGGTGATTCAGAAACCAGACGACAACGAAGCGTGCTCTGAAAACGAGCGATTGGAAACACGGTATCAATTTACGTACGAGCCCTACCCGCGGCGTCCGTGGCCGTGCGGTGCCGAAGCGCAGCGGCCGGGACGTCCGACGAGTGAATGATGAGTTAGCGCGGGTATATGAATGTATATTAAGATTTCAACGGCCGAAGCCGGTCACCAAGTAACTGTCACACAACGTAGCTGATCGAGCAGGGAGGGAGCCCAAACCCTTACCCTACCGAACCTTTCGCATGCACCACGGAACGGGTCTTCCGACGGTCGGGGACCGCGGATAATCGAACCGGTATCAGTTTGCCCTCGAACTCTTAACCGAAACAGCTATGACGCAGATTAGCCGGGTTAGCAGCTATCGATACGCCACTGGATACGTTTGGCCGGTAAACGACGTCGAATACCAAGGTATTGAGTGGTCGTCAGCGCGCCGTATATGTCGTGATAAATGCAGAATCATACACAGAGTGTTGTCTTGCTACACGTATCCGATACTTAAGCAGAGCAGCGTGTGGCAGGCTCTATTCCACGGATGTTTTAACGATTTTTATAGATGTAGCTCTCTATATCCAGTCATTTGCCAATGCACGTAAATTCGACCGTAATTCGAATAAAATTCATATCTTTCGATCGGATACAGCTATCGCTTAGCTCTCAACGGCAATTCGACAGCCCGATAATTTATCTTTCGAACGGTGTATTCAGAAATTCGATACCTTTATCCGCGGAAATTTTATATGCGCCCAAAGTCAAATGTTGCTGTCTGCACACTATACTTTGGCTATAAAACACGAATCGGTCTTCCGTAGGTGAAACTTTTCACCGTGAATTTTGACCGCTTAACGCCTCACGGCAAACTTGTAGCGAAACGATTTACTGGACGATCCGCATATACCGCGAATTTCTATCGGCCATAGCTCCGGCGCTATAAGGAATCCCGCGACCCTACTTTGGCCGCCCATGTATTGTCAGTTACCAGCTTATGTTTCATATTCGAAAATTCGTCTTGTGGCATTTCCGCCACATATATGCTGTTTAAATGTTTTACTGTGGATGAGGATGTCATCAACCACTTTTTGAACATTGCTTATACCAGCCAATGCGATGTCGCCCCTACGGTTGTATTCGTCTCCCGTGGCATTAAGGCCCATTGGGGCCCGAAGGAATCGAAACCGTCCTTCTGACGTGATGAAAGTGGTGAGGTGTTGACTTTCAGATGATAGTTCCATTTGCCAGTATCCTTGTACAGCGTCGAGAGTGGTGAAGAATTTGTCTCCAGCTGTGATAGAATCAATGGCGGCTTTCGGTGTGCGCGTCGGGTAGATGGGTCGGCTGACATATTTATTGAGTTTCGTGTAATCGACACATATGCGGATGCGGCCATCTGGCTTGCGCACAACGACCATGGGATGGCACCATTCTTCCAGTTTTTCAATGATGCCCTTCGCCACCATGTTTTGGAGCTCCATCTGGACCTGATCTTGGAGGCCAAATGCCACTTGACGCGCTGCAGTCAAGGCATATGGTTGTGCATCAGGTTTTAGATGAATTTTCATAGGGGATCCCTTCATTGGATGTAGCAGGTTGTCGTCACCGATTACATCAGCAAATTCCGTCATGATGTGTTCTCGAGTCTTGTTTATGAGGTCATCTGATGGGTCACCTTCTATATCAGTGGATAGTAAGACGCCGTCTGAAGTCGCAGTTGTTGTGACAGCTTGTGCTTTTTGCAGAGGAAATGATATTATTCCCAGTTTTTCGCATGCCAGGCCTGATAGTAGGAATCGATTGGTTCCTCGTTGTACATAAATCTTGCTGTCTAATGTGGATTCACCGATGCTAATCTTGGCAGGAAAGAATCTGATTGGTGAATCACGTTTTCCATTGTATGCCATTATGGTGATGTTGGCTGGTCGGAGGGATCCGGAGTTCATACCGAGCTTGTGCAAATATTTCTCTGGTAAGATGTTAATGTCTGCACCTGTGTCTGGGTAAGCCAGGAGCTGAACCTCTCGCCCGCACGCGTTAACGTGAAGGGATACTGGTGTGACGCCGGAGCTTGTGGTGGCCTCCATGATCTTAGCTGTGTTGACAACTTTGTTGATTGAATTTTCTGTTTGTTGGTCGTTAAATCGTTTTTTGCAAGCCTTCTGGTAATGTCCTATGTTTAGGCAAAAATTACAGGTAGTATCTTTTGCAGGACACTGGCTGCGGCTCGGATGTGGGTCACCAGCACACCAATGGCACGTGGTGCCTTTGTATGCTCGGTTGCTGCAGTTCTGAGGTTGCGATTGATGTGGTCGCGAGGTGTTGTAGGCACGTGATTTCTCCTGCCTGCCAGCCTGTGCCACCACACTGGATGTGAGTGCCTGGTCTGCTCCGGCAGACTCGAAAGCGCGGCAGACTGTAAGAACTTGGTTCAGATTTGGAACTGGTCGAGTCTCCAATAATTTTTTCTGTAGGTCAGGGTCCTGGACGCCGATTATGATGAGTGTGATTAATTGTGTGTCAGTACAGTGGTTGCACACATCGGTGAGTCTGCAGAGTTGACGCAAGGCCACGAAAAAGTGTTCGAATGATTCACCTGGTTGTTGACGTCGGGTGAAGAAGTGGAAGCGATCGACAATGATATTCTGCACACCGCGGATGAAGCTGTGGATAGCCGTGAGAGCCCCCTCAACAGTTGGTTCATCTGGTATGAGACTGTTAATGGTGACTGATTCATTTAGGACAGCGTGAAATTCTGGCGACATGTGTGTCCTGAGAGCAGCAAATTGTGTGGCTCGGTCGTACTGGTCAACGTGGTTAATCCCACGATTTCCGCCAGCTCGTAAATTCCGCCATGGACGGGGTGCCAGACAAAAAGTTAATGTTAGTCGGAGGGCTGAGAGTCTGTTTGGCCATTTGAGTGAGATGGTTCGTTTCAGTGTTGCTAGATGGCGTTGTTTGTTGCATTGCCTGAAGCAATTGAGTGAACCGTTCCTCCGCAGCGCGTCGTTCCTAACGGAATGTTTCCTCCATTTGTTTCCGATCATCCGCTTGCTGTTGTATGATTTGTAAGATAACAGACATTTGATCTGGGTTCGCGGCGGTTGTGTCGTTTCCCGAGTTTTTGCCGCTTTTACTCATTGTGTTTTGCGTACAGTTTGAGTGCTTATAAAATCATTTAGCGGTTGCTGGCGAAGTTCGTTAGTGTGTTCGCTAACCTGATCTTGATCTATTATGAAATAATTGTCGGCTGCGCCATGTTATGTTCTTATAATAATCGAATTAGATTATTAAACATTTATTCAACGGTAAAAGTAATTAAGCACAACAGGAAACATCCAAACCGGAAACGCTCACTACCACCCCCGTATATGCATCATAGAGTGCGCATACAAGTCACTAGAGTGTACATGTCAAAGTATCCATCAATTACTAATAATTATTATGCTTTAAAAGATCTTATCTGCTCTTGACAGATGAGGCTTTCTTCAGAATAAAGTTCAGCTACTTGCGTAAACTGTCTTGTTCTCGAATGTTCGATGAATATGCAACCAAGTGCTTCGAATATGATGCATGAAAGTAATTAACTGAAGAAGAACTCGATCTATGATGAATCGAGTCAATTCCGATGATTATGTAATTCACAACACCACCACCAGCCGTCGAATTCAAACAAATGTGATGCGTCGCAATGCCAGCGAACACACACGCGTCTCCGATCAACCAAAGTGATACTCGCCAACGATCTCAACGATCTTCACCAACCGTTCACATGGACGGAAACCTAGGGGGGGCAGGGGGACGGTCCCCCCAAAAAAGGTGTTGGGGGACGGCCCATGCATTGGTTCCTCCCCCCCCAAAGTTGAGCGTGAAGACTCTCACGGCCGACGGAAAAAAATTTTGCATAAGTATTTTTGAGAGTTTTTGGCCGGATGACTAAAAAAAAAAAGGTCGTCAACTTTTTTGGCGGCGAAAATAGAAAAATTTCTTGACTTTCGGAATCGTAAAATTTTCAAAAAATCCCTCGCGTCTTTCCTTCGGCCACTCGTTCGTCACCCCCATGTCTCCGCCCATGTTCCCGCCTATGACCGTTCAAACGCTCAACAACCACACACGTCCTGACAAAATGGTTCCCAACGAGCCACCAGAATCTCTTCAGAAGAATTCTGTCTCGCAACCAATCGTCCGCATACAACGCTTAAATATTCTATCGAAAGCGTCCAACCTCACTCATCCTGGCCGTCAAATTAACTTTTAGAAACGATTGCCGCAACAATCCGTCTCTCTCCATTGACGTTCAAGCACAGGAATCGACTATTCCTGTTCGAATTACCTCTGACGTCTCACTTTTCAGTTTTAAATCGATTTGCGCGTCTCTGATTCGCTTATTTACTCTTAACCGAAAATGTTGATCAAACTACAATGGCAACCGTCGCTACGTTGCTAAGTTACCACGTCACGTGATTTATAATTTCGATTTATATTGCTCATTCGCCAAATGATTAAATATCTAAACCAACGCCAGTAATTACTCTATCTTAACTCTTACCTATAATTAAGAATTAACATTGATAACAAATTAGTTTAATAGATAATAGCGCAATAATTCGCTACACAGGTAGAAACTGGAGTACGACAGGGCTGCGTGCTGTCTCCATTCTTATTTGCCCTTGTCATCGATTACATCATGAATAGAGCGATGGACAATACTACGACTATCATTGGTTGGGATCAGGGTAGGTTGAAGGACTTGGACTTTGCGGATGACATAGCACTGTCAAGTGAAACACACATGGATATGCAACGGATGACTACGAGATTACAAGAGCTGGGAGAGGGAGTGGGGTTACACATCAGCAGTGCAAAGACTAAAGCTATGGTAATCGGCGACAGTGAACATTCGAACATCAAAATCGGGCAGGAAAACATAGAGTATGTCAACAACTTTCCATATTTGGGCATCTATATGGAAAGGGATGGAGGAATAGAGGTGGATGTAAGAACAAGAATTGGTAAAGCAGCTGTGGTCTTCCAACAAATGAGAACAGTGTGGAAATCAGGAGCGATACATAGTGACACGAAGATCCGACTGTATTCGTCGTTGGTGCTGCCAACTATATGCAAGTGAAACATGGAAAACAACGGCGAAGATAACAAAACAACTAAATCTCTTCCACCGGAGGTGCCTACGATTCATCCTGGGCATCTCATGGAGAGATCACATCAGAAATGAGGAGGTGTTGAAATTGGCGGGATCAAGAGACCTGGAGTATGTCATCATGGAGAGAAGAGGGAAGTTGGCTGGGCACATTCTTAGACTACCAAAAGAGAGGATTGCGAAGACGGCGATAAGATGGGTACCTGAGGGGGGAAAGCGATGAAGAGGCAGACCAAGAAACACCTGGAGACGTACATTTAAGGAAGATCTGGAGAAGATGGGACTGGATTGGGACAAGGCGGAGGAGGTAGCTGGTGACCGTATGGAGTGGCGAAGACTTGTTGGCCAATCAGAACAGGAGGAACTAAGTCTAAGTAAGTATCGTAACTCGCTAGTCTCAGGCCATGCATACGGTATTAACCCAACACTCCCGCATAGGCCAGATTTAAGCTAAAGAGTAAGAGTTATACCCTCTGTGGTCCTGTAGAGTACAGTCGTGGGGCGCGGTAGTGTGGTGGGTTTGTTCGTTGCCTTGCAGCCCCTCCGGGTTGCAGGTTTGAAACCCACATCAAGACACCGCGTAGAGACCTTGGGAAAGTCCTTCACTTGCAATTGCTCAGCGCTTAGGCGTGAAACTCCGACGCAGTGTCCTCGGGGTACGGATATACTAGAAAGGATTGATGGCAGAGACCAACGGTGCCACGCTGGTTTCCTGATCTGCTGGTACACGACAGTTTATAATATAGCTATTTCGGCAGGTTCTGCAGCTGAATAGGCTGCTGTTAATAAGTCTGTCAAATATGCGCTGCTGCCTGCAACCCACATGGTTGCTCCCGTTGCGTTTAAAACCCTTGAACCTGTAAATCTGCAGCGCGTCACAATGAACTTTAATTAGGAGGCACGCTGCAGGATGATGGTAAAACCTGGAGCGAGACCATATATGTGTATATCGGAAATTCTTTTTTTACTAATTAAATAATTTATCGTTCGTACTTCCGATAAAAATATTATTATTGTTGTTATTATACCTAAATTAACAACTTACGAGCTAGTAACGGAGTCTAACAAACCGGAATTTATTCCCGAAACAATGGTAATCTATTAGCATGCGAGGATGAAGTACATCAGTGCAAAAAAAAAATAATAGTATCATTGTAATGTCACAATGAATTTTAATTAAGATGCACACTGCAGGATGAT
>OX243828.1:28574576-28659576 GCA_945859605.1 Lumbricus rubellus
CCTCCCCTCCCCCCTCCCCTCCCCCTCCCCCTCCCCCTCCCCCTCCCCCTCCCCTCCCCCTCCCCCCTCCCCCTCCCCCTCCCCCTCCCCCTCCCCCTCCCCCTCCCCCCTCCCCCCTCCCCCTCCCCCTCCCCCTCTCCCTCCCCCCTCCCCCTCCCCTCCCCCTCCCCCCTCCCCCTCCCCCTCCCCCTCCCCCCCCCTCCCCCTCCCCCTCCCCCTCCCCCCTCCCCCTCCCCCTCCCCCTCCCCCTCCCCCCTCCCCCTCTCCCCCTCCCCCCCCCCCTCCCCCTCCCCCTTATTGACGCGCGTAGGCTATGTGTTGAAAACGGTAGAATTTGCAAAGTTGCTTTTTTGTTTAAAAACATTGCGCTTTTGCCCAAAAAGCATTCTGCAAACCTGGCTGTGTTGGAACTAAACGTTTTTGGTGAAGTTTCGAAAGCAATCAATGAAGAAAGTTCGGAGATCTTTGAAGCCGTGCCAAACGCGGTTACATTTTTATATATATAGATATATATATATAGATATATATATATATATATCAGAAATTCATTTTTTACTCATAAAATGTCACAATGAACTTTAATTGTTATGTAGCCAACAAATATTTATAAGTAACTCCATTTAGGATGGATAAAATACAGGATTTGACATGAATATAAACGCTGAAGTTATTGTATTTATGCAAAAGTTATTACGCAAAGTAACTGACATAAGCTTTGCTATTGCAGTAACTCTCCTCGCAAACATGTTTTGCCAAACAGAGGGAAGACTTTGGCCAAGGGTGCGGCTTCTAGCTACAAAGGTTCTATCTATAACTCGCCTCTCATGCTTATTTTTACGAGTCAGTATTTATATTGGTAGTTCATGCAGGATATGCAAGAAGATATAGTCTCTCATTATTCGATTTATAGAGCGAAAAATCTCACTAGATCTATCTAATTCTGAATCACTTTTTAAGCTAGGATGAAAAATGGTAAGTTTCTAATTTTGATATCAATCAATATGAATGAAAATTGCACAGGCTTTCCTCATAATAGACCATTGCCAGTTTACTGTAAACATCATTTTTATGTGTACCTGTTCATTATATAATTGTAATCGTGATCATCATATTTATCATAATCATCTTCATCATCGTCATCGTCGTCTCTGTCGTTGTCGTCGTCGTCGTTATCATCAGACATCAGCTGCAGCAACGTTGCAAAATTAGCCTCATCATCATCAACAGCCTCAGTCACAGTAATTGAATGATTTTTAAAACAGACTTTGTATGACGATACAAGAATGCAGTCAGTAAATTTTATAGCGCCGCTCGTGCGATACCCGCGCAATAAAAATAAATTTTAAGAGGCGAGAGAGACCAGAGTAGAGGGAAAGCTACGAAGGCTTTTGAGCAATTGTTGTCCTATTATAATTGTGTGGAACAAAGAAGTCAGAGCTGAACGATTTGAGAATGCAAAAAGAGGGAAACGAATTAAATTGCTGAGATTTTCATCGCAAGACACTGTTTGGACTTGTAACAAAGAAAGTACCATAGAAACGATTATATTTTGGATGCCGGCATAAAGAGGAAGCCAGTGTAGTTGGTTGGCCATAGACTATATCCAAACAGTGTTAACTTGACATGTCAGAATCTGTAGGAAACCCACTGTATCATCGTTTCTTATTTTTCTGCATACTGCGAGCCTTCGTTGCAAATTTATAATGTAAAAGATGTATTAACATCATGGGCGCCTATGCCCTACGGGCATTGTGGGGGAGGCACTTGGACCCCCTGGAAAATTGACACCTCGTTTTCTAACTACTACTTTTTGGTTTTTAACAAATTTCTTCGCCTTAAAGCACTATTGATACAAACATGTGAAAGTCAGAACTCTATATTTAGAAATCTCTGCAGGAATTAACAAGCTCTTAATTTTTTTGCCTTGCATTTTGAAGCTCTTGTTAAAACTGAAACAATGACCATTGACTTTAATTTCTTCTACGGGCGCACATGCAAATAGTAGACCTATCGATTATGACCTAGTAGGCACTTTATTGGAATAAATGTGAAAGTTACTGGTACGCGTTGTTGCATGTGTACCAATTGCTTTCATTTGAAATACAATAAATAAGCTAAAATCGGGTGTTTAAATTCTTGGGCGAGGCAGTATAATAATGATCATTTTCGCTTATTCAACAATCCGGTTGACAGAACGCAACCGGTTGCATATTATAGGCATTCCCTACCCGGTTTCATAGTGTTGCGTTGACTATTATTGGGCGGATATGCTTTGTAGGTTGCTATTTATTAGCACTATGTATTTCAGGCTGTCCCAGTGTCTGATCAGTTGGTATAGTTAAGATTTGTGTATTCTGTGATCTCCGTTCTTGTGAATTAT
The DNA here is from genome assembly GCA_945859605.1 of Lumbricus rubellus. NCBI lineage: Eukaryota > Metazoa > Annelida > Clitellata > Crassiclitellata > Lumbricidae > Lumbricus > Lumbricus rubellus. Next base: position 28,576,957 of record OX243828.1, read on the forward strand.
TGTTTAAACTGCATAATTGTACATTGTAGCCGGTTGGCATATAGGCATTCCCAACCCGGTTTCATAGCATTGCCAGCCTTCTCATTGGCAAATCCCATATTATGAATATTCATAACCAATGACGTCATTAAACACGTTTTGTTTACACAATGCAGATTACTACGGCTTGTCGTTTGCAATATCAATAATCTTACAGGTTAAATCAGCGTTTCCCAAACTTTTTTGGGCCACGGAACCCTTTGCGTCCTAATATTTTCTCAGGAAACCCCAATCTCAACTAAGCGCATTTAAACATAGGCCTACATAGCGCCTGAGAAGCATACACATACAAAGCATCCACTATTGTAGAAGGTTTACTTTTCTTATAATTTATTAAAAATTAAATTGCCTTGTTTTGAAAACCACGACTCGTGGATGACAATTACAGGTCTACTGGGTGTATAGGCCTACGTGAAATTAGAATTCGGACCGCCCTTGTTTCTTCTCATGCCTAATTGGCTTGAGCTTGATGTTAGAAAGTTTATTTCTTATTGTTAGCTGCATCATTTCATCGATTTCTATATTTTGCTTCTGTTCCAGTTTCGTTCAATTTTTACGTAGCAAATGACAAAGCATGCTAACTGCAGCTACTGGGAGTATTTTTTAGATTTTCAGACACTGATCACTGAAGGTTGATCGGAATTTTGATTCATTCGCGTTGTGTCAATAAGATGTTCGTAGTCTTCATTACAACTATTGTTAGCTATTTTTCGGCTACTTTGAATAGTTTCATATCCAATTATTATTATCATCATTCATAGTAAGGAAGTATTTAACCATCTTTTCACGGAACCCCTGCGCCCACCTCGCGGTTCCGCGAAACCCACTTTGGTAAGCGCTTGGTTAAATAACTCGCAACTTTTGCTTCTAGTAATAGGCTATATCGCAGAATTGATAAAATAAGGTTCTTTAATAAATAGATTCATCACACAGTTTTGCATATAATGCGATAAAGCAGCGTTGCTTGCTTTATTGATAAGAGTAACACTAATGTATTTAGCGAATACCTTTCTGTTTAATAATAACAACAGTTCATATTAATGCTTTTAGGACATTCATATTCATTCATTCATTCATTCATTCATTCAATCATTCATTCATTCTGAGAATTTATATTGCGCCTCTTCCAGTTAGCTACTCAGAGGCGCTCTCTGCACTAACTAGCCGAAATCATGTTATGTTAACAGTCATAGCGAGCAAAAAATAACATTGAGTTGCAAAACAGCTGAAAGAGTCACCAGTGGCGCAAACATAAAATAAGGTTCTTTAATAAATAGATACATCACACAGTTTTGCATATAATGGGATAAAGCAGCGTTGCGTGTTTTATTGATAAGAGTAACACTAATGTATTATACTATTTAGCGAATACCTTAATGTTTAATAATTAATAGTTAACCATCGGATTCCCGTAGATGGCGTGGTTGATCAGAGTTTCTGGTAGGTGAAGCTCCAGCAAGGATGCGTGTAGGAGAAGGCATTCGTCTCTTGTCGGTCGGTGGTTGGAAGCACCGCCGTTGACAGCAGCCGAGGTCACTCCATGCGCTGACCTGCGTGAGCCGTCCTCCGGCGAGATGTAAATACCGGCTTGCAGCGGCGTACACGCACGGCGTATGGTACGACTCGGCTGTGCTGTCTGTGCATCGTAAGGATGTTCGCTGATGCACTAACGCGGCCAAGGCGACTTACAACAAAAACCTTATAACCAGCGCAAAATCCTTGAGAAATACAACGAAAAGTCCAGTACGCGAGTCCAGAAGCAGCAAACTCCAATCTGTCTGAAACAACTGTGAAAATTCTGCGTTTTGATAAAATAATCCGTCGAAATGACAGAGAGGTCGGTAAACGACCACATGGCCGTTCACCTACGCAGAACCAATATTCAGCAGTAACGCTCACTCTTATGCACGCGAGCCCAAAACTGTTTTGCATCGAGGTTCAGATAAAAGATTTGTACCCGATGAACACAAACAACGAGGAGGAATGTAAGGAGTTAGTAGTGACTTAAGGTTGGAAGGTGTGTTGGTGCTGAGGGATTTGTAGGTCAGACATGCCAATTTGAATTTTATTCTATACCGAACAGGAAGCCAGTGCAATTGATGTAGTAGGGCTGATGATCTATTTAGTTTTGGGACGCGCAGCACTACCCGCGCTAAGGAGTGTTGGATGTGTTGCAGCCTGTTGAGACCCACAAAAATGGCGTTAGCATAATCAAGGCGAAAAGATACAAGAGAACAGGCAATGGTTTGAGACATATCCAAAGTTAGGACCGACCTGGTGTGACGTATTGCCCGAATGTGATAGATACAAGATTTACAAACGTTCGTTATATGTGATCGATATTGTGAGTTCATTGTCTAGGGTTACACCAAGTGTTTTGACGGTGTCACAGCAGTGCCTATAACTGAGCTTGACATGAACTAGGTTACTTAATCTCAAAACAGAACAGAAAGCCAAGGCATGACAGTTAATGAAAATTGAATTGAGTTCTTAAAGTTCCAATGGTTGAAAGTGTGGAACACTAATTGAAACTGGTGCGAATTTAGGTTACTGAATTTAGTTAAATCAAATGTAATGACTTCTGTAGCACAGTTTTTATTTTCTGTATCGCAGAAGGCTGTTAAATCAACGAAGCAGACGCCTGATGCATCACATAATGTGTATAACTGTTGAACACAGCGTATTATGGAAGCGATGAGTTGGTCGATGGGCTCTAGGACCATTGCTCATAGGCCGATTGCTCATAGGCTTATTGCTCATAGGGTCTATTGGTAATAGGCTCACTGGTCATGTGTCCGAAATAAACGAACTTAGGCATATGCTTAAAAGAAATATACCGTTGGCGATATGGGTGACCTTCTTCACGCCTTTGCTTGTGCTTATCAATCAGGGACGATTATCGTTGGTAGACTAATACAGTAACTGGGAATTAAGAAACGTGCGAAGATATTTAGACCTACTTGAAGGCGTGAACTGACTTGTTCAAATCGTTCGTTGCACCTATCGATCTTCGTGCCATGTCGTACTTATCTTTTAAGTAGTCAACTGTGTGGAAGTGGAGATATGAGACTGAACAATCCTGTATTGGGGATCTGAGGTAGTGAACACTCGTGTAGTTAAAAAGTTTAACTGTTTTTATATTTGATCAATTACGTTACCTAGTAACTGTTTGACATCTGAAGTAGTGGACAATCTAGTTGTCAAAAAGTGTAACGCTCTTTAGGCCTGTAATTTGAACAATTACATCTATAGTTATTAGTGATCAATCTTTTACTTTAACAGTTTTCTTTAAATGTGAGCAATTACATGACCTGTTTCTTTCTATTTCAATCAGTGTTTTCTTTTCTTTAACTTAACTCGAGTAATTTAACTTGTAAATTATTATGACCAATCAGTCTATGAGCAATCCCTATGAGCAATCAGCCTATGACCAATGAGCATTATGAGCAAAAAGACCTGTGACCAATAGACCTTATGACTAATGAGCCTATGTGCAATGAGCTTATTCATAATCCGTACACCGGTTGATGACATAATTATTCGCTGGCACGCATGTAACAACGCGTAACCTTTGCATTTTATTTTACTTTACTTTACTGGAAGTCTACCTTCACACTTTCGATTACTTCACTATCGAATGGAAACTCCTTAAAACTTTAAGAGCACCGCAATCGGCCATTTTCTCCCGTACGATAACTACAGCAGCAACATTGCAACAACAGCGCACGAGAAGGCACTAGACACGTCACTGGTTATAAATATTCATAATCTGAAACCAGCCAATGTAACTTCAACTATCTAGTAAAGTTTGCTGATGATCCGTATTTGATAATCGGATGCAATTACCTCAACACTGGAATTCGAGGAATTCGAAGGTATCTCTGATTGGGCTCAAAAGAATAACTTGCATTTCAATACAACTAAGACCAGAGAGATGATCATTTTTGGGATAAGGAGAAACATACCACCCATTATTCATGAGGACAGAACGGAATCGATGCGTGTCTTAGGTGTAACAATAAGATCTGATCTACGGATGACCACTCATGTGGAGAATGTCCTTGCAACGTGTTTATCATCCATTTACGTTCTGGGCGTGCTCAAATCAAAAGGGCTCCCAGTTCTATACAGGAAGTCTCCCGAATGACCATCATCGCCCATTTAATGTATGCCTCCACAGCATGGTGGGGTTATACCACCGCTGAGGAACGGGAACGAATTGAGCGGCTGCTGAGGAAGATGAAGCGCATACAATACCTACCATCTCAATCTTCCAGTGCCGCAGAGATGGCAGATGAAGCTGATGAACGACTGTTCAACGCAATACGCAATGATAAATTACATGTACTGTACCGATTATTCCCTCCGCCTCGCCCCCCCTTTGATGCGTGGGTAAGGAGGTTTATAACTTATAACCGTCCTCGGGATCATGACTTCTCTTTTCCGGAAAAAGATAATTGTAACTTTATCTCTAGAGTACTATTGAAAAACATTTTTTTAACCTAGCAAACCAAGAATCAATTTGTTATACCTAACAAACATAGATCAATTAATATTAATTCAAGCAAAATATTCATTTATGTCACATATTTAAACTGAACTTATATACAGGGTGGCCCAAAAAAGTGATAACACCTCGTATGATGTACTATAATTAGTTCAAATCTGTTTGCACAATATCCGAAATAGCTTAAAAAGTTCACTGATTCACTTGCCAAACTGTATAGTCATATGACATCATTATTACGACAACTTCCGGTCGACATTTTTTATTTTTTATTTGCCAATCTTCAACTTCTGCGTGTTTTGAAGATATTTGAACCAGAATGACTAAAATCACAACAAAAGACCGTATTCTGATTAAACATTGGAGTACGACAGTAAATTACAACACGTTATATTGATTCAATTATATTAAATGACCCTTTGCTACGACGTGTTATCACTTTTTTGGGGCCACCTTGTATAAAACTTTTGTAAAAGTAGTTGCATGTAACATGCGGTTGTACGACATTTCCCCCCTGGACATTCCCCTCCCAGGATATTTCCCCCCGGACAATTCCCCCGGACGTTTCCCCCACCCCCGATTTCGACTAGGACATTTTTCCTCCGGACAATTCCCTCCTGTGCATACAAATACATGATTGGATACATACATACATACATACATACATACATACACACATACATACATACATACATACATACATACATACATACATACATACATACATACATACATACATACATACATACATACATACATACATACATACATACACACATACATACATACATACATACATATTACATACATACATACATACATACATACATACATACATACATACATACATACATACATACATACATACATACATACATACATACATACATACATACATACATACATACATACATACATACATACATACATACATACATACATACATACATACATACATACATACATACATACATACATACATACATACATACATACATACATACATACATACATACATACATACATACATACATGCACACGTACATACATACATACATACATACATACATACATACATACATACATACATACATACATACATACATACATACATGCATGCATACATACATACATACATACATACATACATACATACGGATTTCACTTTGAGAACTGATGCATCTAATTTGGCATGCATACAAACATACATACATGTACATAGATACATACAAACAATTTATGCATGTATATATGTATGTATATATGCATGTGTGTATGTATGCATGTATGTATGTTTGTGTGTAAGTTTTGCCTCCCGTTTTTCATTTGCATAGGTCGCTGCGCTCGGCTGTCTTTTGTGACTTATTGGTCCGTTTCACTCGCTCTGTAACAACGGAAATGCGTTCTTTCTCTGTGGTTGGTCTAACAACATGGACTTCCTCTGACTATGCGACACCTCATTTTCACAAACTCTGAAGACTTTTCTCGCTTGATATCCGCCGGGAGCGCCTCTGAAGGGGCAATATAAATTACGATTGATTGATATGATTTCACTTTGAGAACTGATGCATCTAATTTGGCGATGCTGATGCAGAACCATAGCTTACGCTAGCAAGAAATTTAGTGAGAATGAAAGGAATTACTTAGAGAAGGAGATACTGTCATTTTTCTTTTCTAATCTTTCTCTTATGGCTGTATGAAGGCAAAGCTTTGCATACAAGAGAATCGTAGGCAAATTATAGGAAAATCATGTTAATCTTTATTATGGCATTTATGGGGAACCGGTAGAGTAATGGTTAACACTCTTGCAGAGAGATCAAGAGATAGCGAGTTCGAACCACCGTTGTAGGCTGCTACTAGCGCCGTGTAATGCAGGCTGTATGTTCAGTTAGTATAGTAAAGTTTGATGGTAATTAAGATTACTGCATAACTTGTACATGTAAAGCGCAGAGCGATTACAGGCAATAAATTTAAAAACAGATGACTATTTTTTAAATAATTTTTATTTATTCAATAGAATAATTATTGCCATTATGACATAGACGCTGTTTCACTTCACTACAGATAAGGATATGCCGTCAGATAAACCAGATGAATTTGGGATCAGGGCATCTCATAATTCCGTTGAAGAGTCTGAAGGAAGTGATTTGACACCATTTGCCAGATCTTCCCAACTCGGATCAAAAGTTAGTGAGCTCGTGCACGTTTCTCGTTTCTCACAGTTAGTCTTAGAAAAATTATCAATTCGTTGTGAGTATCTGTTCGACACTTGTGTTTTTTCCCAAACTACCATTTCCTGAAACTGTAGCGTGATCACGTGATCTAAACATATCACTACGGTTGATCTAGTCTGTTTGCAAATCATGTACTAGACTGCGATTGAAGACTGACAATTTCTATTTCGATGACTATATATGTTGACTAACTGCCATTTCTATATTGTGTCATATTCTTCATTTAAGACTGCATTTACCTCTTACATAATTGCAGGTCAGAGCTATTTTAAAAGACGACGAGAATGCAGCTTGCGAGACAAACGTGCTTTTTAAACACACATTGTTCACCCAACTTGACATTCTCTGTCATATGCAGCCGGATACTACAGGCTGGAAAGAAATGTCAAGGTACCTACACGTACATTGTTTTAGATGTATAATTGTATATTCATTCTGAATTCGTGAGTTTCTTAGTATAAATTTTCCATGTTTGCATATTCACGAAGGAACTGCTGCTAATTACTGTTTTCGTCTAAATATTATGTCAAAAAAATGGGTTGCTTGTTAATGTTCTGAAAATATAATTACAAGATTTTTATTTGCCATGCTTTCAATTTACTTTGTTCATCAAAACAACTGTTTTGCATGTCTAAAATTAGTAAAAACTGCTTGATTTAAGGTGGTTGAAATATGAAGAGAAAGTTGATGCCGGAGGACGCTGGTCGAAGCCACATGTTAGCACAATGTCTTTCCGCGGACTGTCTCATCTACGCTGGACTCTAGCCGAGCACAAGTGTGTGCTTGCTCTGGATGTTTCTGCAGCTTCAAAGACGTCGCTTGAAGTTTATCGTGAGGATAACTGCAGTGGTTATAATAATAATAATAGTATTATTAATAAAAATAAATAAATAATAATAATGGTGATAATGATATTGAATGATATTGATAATAGCAAAGAGTGGGCTAATACTAATATCATCATCGACATCACAATTAGGCATACCATCGTCATCATTATGTAACCAACACCTGCGTCACGCTTTTTTCCAGTATGATTCACACCATTTGATTTCTTCCATAGTAATAATAATAATAATAATAATAATAATAATAATAATAATAATAATAATAATAATAATAACAATAATAACAATAATAAATAATAATAATAATAATAATAATAATAATAATAATAATAATAATAATAATAATAATAATAATAATAATAATAATAATAATAATAATAATAATAATAATAATAATAATTAGGGCCATTCCGGACTGGTTTTATAGCATTAGTTAGGCGATAAGTCCCTGAGGGACCTAAATAACTCGGGGCAAAAAAATAAAAATAAAAATAAAATAATAATAATAATGATCAGGAGGTCTTCCACCAATAGCGATTGGGTACGCTTTGAGGAGGCTAGCAGCGAAGTGTGCCAACAGCTACGCCCTTGGTAGGCTAGAATCTTTCTTCACCCATTGCAAGTCGGAGTGGCAGTTCCAGGAGGCGGTGAAGCGGCAGTACATGCGGCAAGAAGCTTCGTCACAAACATGACAGAGGACGAGATCTTCGTTAAACTTGACTTCACAAATGCATTCAACACCTTGCGAAGAGACGTCATGCTGCAGATGGTTTACGACACCATTCCTGAGATCTACGCCTTCACACACCAGGCATATTCAGCAGAATCTCAGCTGCAGTTTGGTTCCTTCGTGGTTCGCTCGATGATGAGTCCGCAGCAGGGAGATCCCTTGGGGCCCCTGGTGTTCTGCCTGCCTTTACAGCCAGTCCTGCGCGCAATGCGCTCAAGTTTCAGGCTTGGCTATCTGGATGACATTTCGTTGGGAGGTAAGAAGGAGGACGTACTGCAGAATTTGGCCTCGATTAAGAACTTGGAGTCATCGCTGGGTATCTGCCTCAATAGCAAGAAATGTGAACTTTATTCAAAGACGGAACAAACGGAGCAAGAATTCGAAGGATTCGAGCTCCTGCTGCTGGGGGCTTCACTGTTCCGAGGAGAGGCTTTAGACGTGGCGCTGCTCAGGCACAGCGAGATACTAGAACGGGCAGTGACGGACCTGGCCTGCCTTCGAGCCCAGGCAGCGTTGATTTTGCTGCGTGCATGTTTTGGGGCAGCAAAACTTACCTATTTGCTGAGAACTGCCATATGCCATGGCCATCCATTGCTCGAGAAAATGGATGAACAAAGGCGCGGGGGTCTTGAGAACATCATCAACATCAGCCTCAACGACATTCAATGGCTACAAACCACACTCCCGATTAGAGATGGTGGACTCGGAGTTAGACGTGTCTCGATGCTGGCATCTTCAGCTTATTTGGCATCAGCCGCATCGACCAAGTCACTCGTGAGTTCGATCCTGTGCAAGGCGGAGTGGGATGATCTCCACATCGACGATTTGCTCGAGGTCCGCAAGAACACCCAGCCGAGCAGCGCAGAGTCCTTTTGGAGCAGGCAGAGCGTGTGGGATGCACCACTGATTGAGATAGACAGGGCAGCGATATGGGCCGCCTACAGCGATCCGGTTAACATGGCCAGGCTATTTGCGGTGACCTCCCTTCATGCTGGGGACTGGCTATCAACTATTCCTGTGACCGCCTGTGGCTTGGATCTAAACAACGAGGCAATCAGTTGGACTGTGAATGGGTGTCACCAGTGTCAGTGCGGAGAGACCACCGACTCAAGAGGACACCACGGGTTGGCCTGCAGACGATCATCTGGAAGAACGTCGCGACACTTTGCGGTCAACGACTTGGTGTGGATGGCACTCGCGAAGGCCTGATTAGAACGGACGGCAAAAGACCAGACCAGAGGCAAATATATCGCCTGGGACTTCACAGCCATCCATACATGTGCGGTGTCGTTGATCGGTCATCAACGGAATCCGGAGGAGCTGCGGAACATGCGGCGGATCGGAAATGCAACAAGTACTCTACTCTTCCTGTCTCCCACGAGTTTGTGCCCATCGCTATTGAAACGTTGGCCCCATCAATCGCGCGGGTCGTAAATTTTTACTGGAGTTGGGCCGCCGTTGTTCCGCTGTTTCCGGCGATCCGAGGGAAATAATCTACCTCTTCCAGAGGTATATGCACACAGCGTTTCAACGCCGTTGCTTTTAGAGGAACATTTGCACCACACCCCGGGGACGATAACAATGCACTCTATGCTTGAACACATTTCTGTTTTTTGTTTTGTTTTCGGCTGGAGTGGTTTTTTCAATAAATGTTGAAGTTATAAAATATAATAATAAACGATCGGTGACCTCGCTGGCACTACCCGCCTTTCTGGCTTCAGCCGCAGGGACCGATCTGCTCCAGTCCACCATGTTGGGAGACCAACAACGCGAGGCACTGACAACCAGATGGTGCGAAGCTAGTGCCATGCACTCATAAACAATCAGCATGGGACACACCTCTGATCGACGGTGTAGTTTCTTGCCTGCACGCCAGGTTCCCGGTCCAACACATCAGGCTCGCCTTAAGGCCATATCAGCCCACACGCGGGAGACTGGTTGCTGGCCCTCCCCATTATAAGCTGTGGGCTTAGGCTTGACGACCAATCGATCAGGGTCCACTTTGCGAGCCATACGGGTGCCCATGCGGGGCCCCGGTGTTGGCAGATGGACATCTCGGGCTCTCCTGCGCGCTGGGACCAGGTCGCATGCCGAGACACGCGGCTCTGAAAACAATATCATCTTTCAGAGCTTGATTCGTGCCGGTGTGGCGTGATAATATGTCCGGCATGAAATGTTGTCCGACTCCGCACACTTCCGTTGTCAAGACAGTATTTCATGTGGTCTACGCATGAGATATTGTCCGGCATGAAATCGTGTCCGACTCCGCCGTTATATGTATCCCGCTTGTCGAAGCAGTACTTCCGCTTAAAATGTAATATTATCAATAACACTTGCCAAAAATATTTTTGTCATAAGAGTTGAGAAAACAAGGATCTGAACAGTGGAATTATTGTTGAAAGCACCATGTGTGTAGTTGCCATTGCGATGACCGTATTTCTATTTTTAGATAGAATTTCCCATCGTAGAACACGCCAAGTGGTTATGAGTAAAGGCGTTTGTAAATATGGGCTAAATCTTTAAAAGACTTGCGGCCTTCATAAATGCCTCATCTAATTTAACTGTTCCATAGTTGTGTTTATTTGAAGTAATCCATCGATTCGGTTTTCCAAATTATTAGCCACATGCAGCATTAGGCTAATCTTTTTTATATCAAATTGGCTCATGCTACTCGCATATTTTTGTAGCGCTTTATTAGTAACATATTTTAGCGTACTTTATTACCACATAATAAACATAATTTATATGAGGGGTTTCAAGGTTTTCAGAGAACATAATTGTTTAGTATGGTTTTTATTTCGATAATTTAAGCAAATGCCCAAAACATCACGGCTTTTGATGTGGTTAGAGCCACTGCCATGCCCAGATTAGATTAAACTGTATGCCTTCCCTGTGTGGTGGGTATTTGCAAATGCCATGGGGCGTAGACGTCTTCACGGTGTTTTAAGAAGAACTCACCCGTTCAGGCTTCATCTCTACTGATTTTCCAAGTATTGACGCACTCTGTTCTAGGGGCTTACTCTGCTCTTTTCCGCTCTATCCTATTAAATCCTTTTCACATTCTTCACTAGCTCCTCCCTTCCCATAAGGTGCTTCATATAATGCTCGAGCCAGGCCACCTAGTGTACAAAAAGAGTTGAATTTTATGCCCAAAGCTTTGTTTTGACTTTGCTTAAATGTTTCTATAATTTATTATTGTACAAACTACTATGCGCTTGCTGGTGGTCTAATGAACAATATTTTTACTTCGACTGACTGACTGACTGACTTACTTACTTACTTACTAGCAGCCTACTTAATAATAGCCATTGTAAGCCTACTGTGCACCTGGGTTTGAACTCTCCAATACGGTTCCACGACAATTGGTCAACAGACAACTCGTCTAACGGCAACTCGTCTACAGACACTTGGTATAACGACAACAGTACTGGTCTACACTACATGCATACGACTAGTATTGATGAAATAGAAGCTAGATTTATGGGAGAAAAAAACTGAATGGTTTTCTAGCTTTAATGAAAGCGGGATTGATGATTTTCATTCATGTATTTCAACATCCATCCAGTTTCTATTTCAGATCTAAAAATACCTTCTATTTCTCGCTCGCTATTTTTGTCATTCCAGCTTCCATTTCAGATATAAAAGTGCCCTCATCCAGCTTCTATTACTTAAGCGTTTTTTCATCAATTCAGCGTCTATTTCAGAACTAGAAAAGCCTGTCCAGCTTTTATTTCTCATGCGTCATTTTCGTCAATCCAGCTTCTATTTCACATGTAAAAGAACCGTCATCCAGATTCGATCTATCCTGCGTTTTTTCATCAATCCAGCGTTCATTTCACCTATAAAAAACTTGCATACAGCTTCCATTTCTTAAAGCGCTGGATGTCTGTAGACATTCAGTCAGTCAGTCGTTAGACGAGTTGTCTGTAGACCAGTTGTCGTGACACCCTCCAGAACATATAAATTATTGCTACAAATTTAGTATGTGTAGGCTGCGTGTAGCAGTTTTAAACAGTTATTTGGCCCCGAGTTTTAACGCCAATGTTGTCCGAATATAGGCCTAGCGTTTCAATAGAATATTCAATTCTGAAAGGAAGTATGCGGAGAAGCACGTGGCTAGATAATTGAGTGATTATTATGGAAGAGTTTGTTAATTAAACGCAAATAAATTGTCCGTGTTTCTTTGCCCTATTTCTCGTAATTATAGCTCCCATTTTTTATGGGACGTTGGAACTATTATCTTTTGTATTGTAGGTCTTTAACGGAAACGCTCTGTGGTTACTATTAATAACAAGTTCTTAATATAGATGTCGATGTCTATTATTAGATGGACAGGTTGTGTTGGAATTATTACCTTTGCTATTTTATGTCTTTCCCGGACAAGATCTCACGGTTCTATTAATACTTTTGATTGACAGTTGCTGTCTGACGTCAGCGGTCACGTTAACCAATGACAGTATGTTTCGGACAATATTTCATGCCCGGACATAATTTCATACCACACCGGCTTTCCGTCCACAAAGGGCCTCTTGAGAACGAACGGTAGGAGACCATGGCGCGTCGGGCGATGCCTCATCTGGGACGCAACCGTGATAGACACCCTGGCTGCTTCCTACCTGCCAGACACCTCCCAAACTGCTGGTGCTGCTGCAGAGCGGGCATCGGCCAGAAAGATGGACAAATATACAGAGCTGTCGTCCACATATCATTTCACCCTTACAACGAAGGGCTGACCTTCCTGTCAGATCTAAGCCAAAAGCTTTGGACCATTACAAGGAACCCACGAGAAACCACGGTTTTATTCCAACGCCTCTCTTTGACAATACAGCGGTTTAACGCAGTAGCTTTCAGAGGTACTTTCGCAAGCCTTGTCCGGACTGGTTTTATTGCAGTAGTTAGGCGATAAGTCCCTGATTGATCCTAAATACATCGGGGCAAAAAAAAAAAATAATATTTTTCCTGGAGTTCAGAGGGACTTGATTTTATGCTGGACTCGACGCAGGACAGGCTCGAGACAAGCTACCTGTTTCAGAGAATCTCGGTGGCAATCCAACGAGGAAACGCCATCTGTTTTTCGTCCACATTGCCATTGTAATAATAATAATACTAATAATACTAATTATGCTAATACTATAAATAATATTTAATAATAATAATAATAATAATAATAATAATAACTACGTTGGAGACGAGAACCTGTAACCTGATTTATTCTTTTACACTTTTACAGCCCGAGGGATCCTTACTACCTCAGGCAATTTAATAAAAAAAAATAATAAAAAAATAAAAAAATAATATGTCCGATATGTTTTTAAGTCATACAGCCTACATAGAAAAGAACTATAAATTTCAGGATGGTAATTGCATAATAATTACCAATAAGTTATAATAATAATCTTTTCTGAAGCGCCTGCAAGACGCATTGCGCTTTACATTTACAAGTTATGCAGTAATCAAAATTAAACTTAACTACTAACAGCATTGTAATTACGCGGCGCTAAAAGCAGCTAACAAAGCATGTCCACCATACGGGCCGCGAACTCGTGACCTCTCGCTCTACGTTAGTGTGTTATCCATTGCCTTGTTGGGAAATATTCTTTTTCCCACTTTTCTTGCAGGTTACGTGGGAGAACCAGGATCATGGCACATCCTATAACCATGCATCTGGCGAGTCGATTAATTAATCGACTCGCCAGATGCATTGGTCATAACTGCCTTTGTCTGCTTTACTGTTGAAAGGTTTCTGCCACGGATTTATACGTTCAATGCTGTTCGCCATGCGCATGTGTTTTTAGGCATGCGTAATTTTAGTGATATCCAGAGACTCTGCCACCGTGATGTCCCATTAGAACAGTAATCTTTGGTTAAATACATTTCTAAATGTGTGTAGGCCCACGCCACTTAGGGCTAGGGTTTCCACAAATAGTTATGTTTGTGGGCCCCCATCACTGTTGTCTGGCTGTGAGACCTCTCGGGGCTCCAACATGCAGGGATGGGAAAATTAGAGGGAAACATGCAATTGAATTACATTTAATAACAAATTACCAATTACTGGATAAAATGTAATTTAATTAGAAATTACTTTTGACTCAGAGCCTCAATTTCCAACTCACAAATTAGGTAATTTCAATTACATCAATTACAAAATTCCTTTGGGACATAAAATCATTGTAATGAAAACTCAGGCAGGACGTGCGCGCCTTTTTTTCCTTATTTCAATGTGTATTGATGTGACACTTTTGTGTAAGAAAATGTCTTGAAGAAGTAGCAGCTGTTCAAACAAGTTATCTAATTACAGCCTCTTACAATCCTGCCTGTAAAACTATAGAGCCTATTGAGGCCCTATTCTATATTGCAGACCAATGCAGGGCAGCATTGACTTGTATAAGCAATTTGTTAGCAGTGTAATAGCTACGAGGCCTTTCTGTCATCTTCTATATGCTGCAAGATTACTAAATCGCTTTGTTTCTATCCTGCTTGTCGACTTTGTGGTCACTGCACGCTGCACACTGAAACCATAAAATTCTTCATCTAGCCAATCTTTCATTCTTTATGACCACTAGATGCACAGTAGACCTATTTTGTTCGCTACTGGTGGCATTTTCAGATGTTGTCACTAAAGCAATTTATATATTCTTTTAGTCTGGTCTGCAAACTGTGCAGGCATGGGCGGAAACCTAGGAGGGACAGAGGGGACGGTCCCACCCAAAAAGGTGTTGGGGACGGCCCATGCATTGGTCCCCCCAAGTTGAGCGTGAAGACTCTCACGGCGGACGAAAAAATTTGTTGCATAGGTATTTTTGAGATTTTTTGGCCGGATGACTAAAAAAAAAGGTCATCAACTTTTTGGCGGCGAAATAGAAAATTTTCTTGACTTTCGGACTTTTTTGTCCGGATGACTAAAAAAAAAGGTCATCAACTTTTTGCTTTTTGGGCGGTGAAAATAAGAAAAAATTCTTGACTTTCGGAATCGTGAAAATTTTTCTCCCGTCAAAAAATCCCTCGCGTCT
The DNA here is from genome assembly GCA_945859605.1 of Lumbricus rubellus. Classification (NCBI taxonomy): domain Eukaryota; kingdom Metazoa; phylum Annelida; class Clitellata; order Crassiclitellata; family Lumbricidae; genus Lumbricus; species Lumbricus rubellus. The sequence goes on from OX243828.1 coordinate 28,592,325, forward strand.
TTCCTTCGGCCACTCGTTCGTCCCCCCAAGTCTCCGCCCAGGTTTTCGCCTATGTGTGCAGGTACCCACGTAATTTAAAATATCGATGATTTACTGTTGCAAGAGTCATATGATTTACCAAATAATCTCAACATATAAGTATAATATCAAAGTAATATAATTTTGTGGAATGTAATTGAATTAGAAATTACAAATTGATGCAGAGCAGGAAATTACAAATTACCAATTACAATCGTAATTACTGCCAATCTCTAGCATTAATAATATTAATAATATTAATAACAATTTCATTGCAATATTCTTGTCACATAATTCACGTATGTTTTTCCATCGAAAGTTTTGCAATTTATAAACATTTCGGCCCCATATGCGCATGCTTACCCATTTCATAGTGTTTGAGCAGAAGTTGTCTTGTAATAGAGTTGTTCGATATAGTGCTTATCTTCTTTGTGGCTTCTAAGAACTACTCGGGAATGAGATTGCGAAATCTTGCAACTTGAACGATTGGAGTGTTTCGAAAGTCATACAAGTTTTGCAAAGACCTCACAAACATAAGCACCGGAAGGCTGCAAAAAAAGAACTTATCCCGCAAAGCATTGGTGAGTTATCATTGCATACTCTTCGGGTAATAATATGTGTTTTTTGGTTTGTATTTGCACCTCTTATACTCCTAAACAGTTGAGAGGAACTCGTTGCTGGCGGCCCATCTTGGAATGAGGAAGACGCATGATAAAATTCTCAGTTAGACATGACATACGGTTAACCGGACATGCGAAGATACGTTTTAAGTTGCGACATTTGCCAGAAATCCGTAGATAAGAAAGTGAACTATAAAGCGCCGATGGGTCATCTACCAGTGCATAGTTATCATAGGAGATCTACACCCAATGTCAGCCCTGAGCGAGATATACACAGTTATACAGTGTGCGCCCAAAAAAAGTAATCCCCTACGGTTTCTAGCCCATATCGTGACCAAACATACGAATTTTTAGATGAAACTAAACAGTCTTAAAATCATTTCATATCTACGTACAATGGCAAAATTTCAAAAACATATTTCAAACAGAACAAAAGTTATACCACTTTTAGTAAGGCCATCCACTGTTTTTTGACGATTCAAAAACGCGACGCAACAAAAAGTAACAAGAAACCAATTCAATTATTCTGGCCAAAATCTTGGTCAAAAACAAGAATATGTAAATGAAATTTTACAGGCTTGAAGACAATTCATATCTACACATGATGGCCAGATTTCAGCACAATATGTCGAACAGAATAAAAGTTATGGCACTTTTAAGGAGGCCACCCACCGTTTTTTTTGACGATTCAAAGACGTAACGCAGCAAAAAGTAGCAAAAACACGATTTTATTAAATCTCATCTCAAATAATTGTTTTCAAACAGCCTTCATATTGCCAGCTGATCATTATTATTACTATTTAAAAAAGAAACAGGGTACCAGCGTAGCTGCACGTCACTGAGAAGTCTTCTTCTTCGCGTATGCTACTGCTCCAGGTCTTGACCGAGATTCGGATGAATTCGGTCAGCTGGTGGCATCCTTGGTTTCTCCGAAGGTACTCACAGGGAGGGCGCGCCTGGAATCTGGATTGACCCAGGCTTCGTGAACGCGGATGCCATCCTCCCCACTGAGAAGTCACTTAGCAAGATGACAGTCAAATTGGTAAATAAGGAATCTGTCGCGTTAATCAACAGGTCCATTAAGAACTTTGCAAAGAGACTCAAAGGAAGTTTTGGCACTGGTGGGGGGCACATGAAACAGAAGTTGTTAAACACTATCAAGTTCATTTGACAACGGTTATTTGAGATGAGACTTAATAAAATCGTGTTTTTGTTACTTTTTGTTGCGTTTCGTTGTTAATAGTCAAAAACGGTGGGTGGTCCCGCTGAAAGTGGTATAACTTTGTTGTGTTTGAAATTATTTTATGAAATTTGGCCATCATGTGTAAATATGAATCGTCCTTAAACCTGTAAAATGTCATTTACAAATTTTTTTGGGCCAAGATATTAGCAAAATATCTTTAAAAAATTGCGTTTGGTTTTTGAATCGTCAAAAAACGAGGGGTGGTATAATATTTCAGTTTTAATCACATCATAGTAACATTTACTCCGATCAAGAACTTGCATCAAGATGCCTGATCCTCACAGGGATCAACTATCAGTTCATAGATACTACATTGCTTTCCCCAAAGTTCAAAGGTCTACATTAATTGTCCACGAATTAATTAATGTCTTTAAACATCAATGTGAAACTAAAATAACAAATAAGTTTAATATTAGGTTTGGGGTAGACTGCCCCTCACCTCTCAAATAATGTCCATCAGGCGTTATTATGGCCTGGATGTACACAACAAAAAATCCGTCAAGGATTTGTTTACGTCGTAAAAAAATCCTGGAGATATGCTGGAGGCTTCCGCATCCTCTCCGAATGTCGTACTGTAGGAGCAAACTCGGACGTAGGAATATCCTCTGCCAAATCATCACTTCTTTTTGGTGTTGAAGTAGCCACGCTTCCAGTGCTGTCCATCATATTACTCTTTGGTGTTGAAGTAGCCACACTCCCTGTTACCTCGTTCTGTTGTCCGCTGTCAATATGACGTGGACAGTCACCACCCGTGTCTTCAGAAATGTCTGCTGGTGCTGGCCACTTTTTTAGTGTATGGTCAAAATGCCTTCTAATGATGGCCCCAGTTTCCAGCTGCACTTTACTTGAAACTGGTCCAGTAAGTTCGACAATTTCACCCGGGATCCATTTCTGACCCGAATCCACATGTCTGCTAAAATTGCGATCATACACTTTATCTCCAACTTAGAAAGGTCTTGAACGAGAATGTTGATCATGGATGGATTTCTGTTTCATCTGTTTCTGCTGAACTTGAGAAGAAAAGTTGGGTCGCAACCCATCAAATCTTGTTCTGAGCGTCCGATTCATTAATAATTCAGCAGGTGATAGGCCCGTAACTGTGTGTGGAGTGATGCGATAAGTGAAAAGAAATCTAGAGACTCTTCTTTGCAGACTCGAGCCGCTCTTATCTGATTTCTTCATCGCGTCCTTGAACGATTGGACCACTCGCTCTGCCTGACCATTGGAAGAGGGGTGAAATGGTGCCACTAATATTTGCTGAATTCCATTTTTGGTCAGAAATTTCTGGAACTCGTCACTTGTGAAGTATGAACCATTGTCGGACACCACTTGTTCTGGCAACCCGTGAGTGGCAAATGTCTGCACAAGACTCTCAATCGTTCCTGCAGATGTCGCTGTTGACTGAATATGTATCTCAATCCATTTGCTGTAACCGTCAACAATGATGACATTTTCCCCAAAAAGGTCCTGCATAGTCTACATGTAACCGCTCCCACGGTCGTGTAGGATACTCCCATGGGTGCAGTGGAGCCTTTTCCGGGGCATGTCGATGAACTTGACATGGCTGACACTGCCTCACCAGGCTTTCAATCTCCTTGTCCAGTCCTGGCCACCACACATAGTTTCGAGCCAAGGCCTTCATACGACATACTCCTGGATACATTTCATGTAATTCCTGAAGAATGATTGCTTGACTCTTGGTTGGCACAACCACTCGACAACCTCGCAATAAACATCCATCCTGCAGACTTAATTCTGCTCTGACTTGGAAAAATGGACGTAATTTCTCAGACGGACACCTATCTGGCCAACCTCGACGGCAGTGATACATCACATGACTGTAAACTGGATCCTTGAATGTTTGAGCCTTGATAGTGGCTGCAGTGACCATCTCTAGTGATTGAATGACCTCACCTGAAACATCACTGTCTGACTCACTGACTTCCAATGGTAAACGGCTCAGGAAATCTGCATTCCCGTTGTGGCAGCCTTCTTTAAATTTCAGTTTATAATTGTACCCTGATAATGTCAAAATCCACCGAATCAATCGCGCAGAAGCCATTTGTGGAACAGCTTTGTCATCACCAAACAACCCCAGGCAATGGTTTGTGGTGAGAATGAACTTCCTGCCCTAAACAAACTGGTGAAATTTCTTTGCTCCAAAGTGTAAAGCCAATCCTTCTTTATCCAGTTGAGAGTAATTCCGTTCAGCTGAATTCAATGTCCGTGAAGCAAAAGCTATAGGCCTTTCTGAGCCATCTTCCATGATATGCGACAGTACTGCGCCCACCCCGTATGGAGAAGAGTCACAAGCCACAATTAATTCTTTTTGCTCGTCGTAATGAGTGAGTAGGTTGGAATTGGTCAACAAGTCTTTGGCTTCTTGAAAAGATGTTTGGGTTTCTGCATCCCACTGCCATGTAACATGTTTACGCAGAAGATTGTGCAGAGGTTCTAGTGTCGTGGCTAAATGCGGTAGGTCTGCGTTGTAAAAATTCAGCATACCCAGAAATGCCCTCAGTTCCGTGGAATTCCGAGGAGCTCTGGCCTCAGTGATAGCTTGCTTGGATGGTGATGGTCGAGTTCCCTCAGCAGTAACCACACGCCCGCAGTATACCACCTCTGGAGCAAAAAACGAACACTTTGACCTCTTTAGACGTAAACCTGCCTCTGACAATCGACGTAGCACCTCCCGTAAATTACTGAGATGCTCTTCATCCGATACTGCAGTTAGTAGAATGTCATCCATCCTCACAATAACAAAAGGCATGTCTCTCAACAAGTTTTCAAGGGCTCTCTGAAAAATTCCCGGAGCGGACTTGACTCAATATGGTAAGCGACCATACTCAAATAACCCTTTGTGAGTGTTGATTGTAAGATATTTCCTCGCCTCTTCGTCCAAAAGCAATTGTTGATACGTCTGGCTCAAATCTAACTTGCTGAACGTTTTTCCACCACACAGCGACATAAACAAATCTTCTGTCTTGGGAATTGGATAACGATCCAACTTTGACACTTTGTTGACTGTCATTTCATAATCTCCACAGATTCGTATTGTCCCGTCAGCTTTAACCATAGGTACTTTTGGAGCTGCCCAGTCGGAATGTGTCACAGGAGAAATTGTACCTTCACGCACCAAACGGTCCAGTTCTGTTTCGACCTGTTTCTTTAGTGCATAAGGCAGAGGTCGAGCCTTACAAAAGATTGGTATTGCATGAGGGTCAACGAATATCTTTGCTTTAAACCCTTACATTGTCCCCAATTCTTCCTTCAACACATCGGAAAATTCTGTTAACACTTGGTCAACCATTGGTTTGTCCACTTGCTGAATGTGAAAAATCTTCTTCCAGTTTCACTTGAGGACTCGTAACCAATCACGACCCATCAAGCATGGATTCTTACCTGAAACCACTAAAGCTGGTAATGTTAAAACTTGGGATGCATGTGTGACTTCCACTGAAATGGTTCCCATGACTGGAATCACTTGACCCGTATACGTTTTAAGTTTAGCAGAAGTTGGTTTCAGTTGCGTTTGTCGATTTCTACATATTCGTTCATAAGTAGACTGATTGAAGACTGTCACTGTAGCCCCCGTATCAATTTCCAAGGACGTTGAAACCCCATTAAGTTTGACCCCGACTGTATATGGTTGGCCTTTTTGTTCAGTAACTGTCCTTAGGTGGTAGACATTTTCTTCTCCACTGCTGATACTTTCAGCCTCCTGCTCCAGTTTGTGTGTCTCTTTAAGTCTACCCGTATGCTTTTGTTGAGTCTGTCTTGACCTAGAACTGGCCTTATGACGTGATCGACAAACTTTAATAGTATGCCCTTTTTGGAACAGCCAACAGCACAATTCATCTTTAAATCGGCAGTTTTGTGGATCGTGCCTGCCAGTGCATCGTTAGCATTCTCTGCTCATCGACTCACCTTCCTGCTGAGTTCTATTGTAGAACCGAAATCGCTCGGCGATGACCAGAGACTTTGGACTGAAATGAGCTTCCAACAATGCAGTTAACTCCTGAAAAGTTTTCGATGACGGAATGTCTGGCGCCGTTAGACCCTTCAGTAGCGTAAAGCAGCAGGACCCAACGAGGCTTAACAAAGCGGGCAGGTGCTTTGCCGACGGTATATCGTTAGCCGTGAAAAACATCAACAAGCGTTCGTGATATGCAGCCCAGTCATCTCCGTCTTCGAATGGGTCAAATTTCCCGATTGTAGCCGCCATTATTTGGTTCGTTAAGTTTATCCTCGTCGCCAATATAATATTTCAGTTTTAATCGCATCATAGTAACATTTACTCCGATCCTGAACTTGCATCAAGATGCCTGATCCTCACAGGGATCATCTATCAGTTCATAGATACCACAGGTGGCCTCACTAAAAGTGATATAACTTTTGTTCTGTTTGAAATATGTTTTTGAAATTTGAACCTTTGTACGCAAATATGGCGTATAAGTATGTGCGGAAAGCAATTTGTAATTGAGACGTATCATTGTGGATTGCAGTATACGAAACAGAGTCGGATGAAAAATGCAAGAGTTATGAGATGGAGTTTAGCCTTGGAAACAAAATTCCATTCACTACTAGGTACATCAAGGGGTCCAACAATGTAATTTCAGATTACTTGAGCAGGGGACTAGAGTAATAATTTTATATGGTGAACTTTTGATGAATGATAAGTTGTATATAAGATGATGTAGAGCAGTATTTTTTGTGATATGTAAGGTGGAGAAAAGGTTGTTTATTAAATTAGTTTGTTAAGTATGTGGGTATATTAAAGCCTGTAAATAGTCTTTTGAAAAGGAGGGAACATTTGTAGCGAATGAAAGGTTTCTTAACAAACGAATTAATTAACTGGTGAACTGTTCAATGATTAATACTAAGTAGTAATTAAAGAAGATTAATTACTGGCGTATTTATAGATTAAAAAAAATGGTTGTGTGGCTTAGCTTAATTATAATAGCTCATTTCTTAATGAGCTACAAAAGAAATAACCATGCTCAGGAACGGGAAAGCAGCGTTGCGAGTTGCCAGACGACCAAGAAAGACACGGAGCGGACGACAATATCCGATACGCTAATTCTCGGCAAAAACTTTCGAGAAGACGGACGCCATTAAACTTTCGCAATTCGTAAAACTTTATTCGGAACGCCATGATGAATTCGTCGAGTGAGAAAAGTAAGACCTCATCGTCTACTTATTCCACTGTATAACTAGAAGTCAGTGGGAAACTAAGTACGTTCGGAAACTTAAGTCGAGTTTAGTGACTTTGGCGAAGTGCTGAACAATTTCGGACAAGCGAGTGTTGTGTGAACTTTGAGCGTCAGTTGCGATTGACCTGCAAGCGAGCGACGAGGCGAAACTGCGAAGGTGGAGGACCGTGTAAGCTGCTGGAAAGAAACAGAGCTAACAGAGAACAACGTCTATACAGTGTGTTCATGTTGCAGGTCACTTCTAAAAGTGAATAATTGCTCATCCATTGACCTCTAGGCATAAATGCAACATTAGTGTTAAACTGGTGTAACGCGACAGTAAGTTCCCAATGAAAGAGGAAACTTTCCAAGGAGGTTTATCATATCCAATAAGTAAGTGAGTAAGTAAGTAAGTAAGTAAGTATATTCTTTAATGTATCAGCTGCAAATGCACTCTGATTTACAAGCATATAAAACACGATACATAAAAGCAAATACAAGACAAATATGGCAGCCATCAACGGCGCCAACTAAAACATAACATACAAAACAAATACAATTACAAAGCTGGCAGCCAGGAACGTCGCCCATCAGAAACTCTAGTCTACCATCGTAGACTACAGAAAGTCTCTACGACAGACCATGGGCAAAGACGACGCCCAAAAGCAAAATCGAGTCACCAACGACGTACTCCAATGCGTACATAATTATTATGAGTTCAGCCGATAGTTTCTCGTCCGATGTTGAGTGGTGGACCGAATTTATAGAGTCCCTCGCTAGATGTTGACAGCAGCTGCAGCGTCCCATCTCTTTTTCTTGTCCCATCCATGTATGCGGGAGCTGCAATCACTCGTAAGGGCGGAGGTGTTGTGGCAACCTGGCATCCCTTGTGGGTTGTTCGCAATGGATCCGTCCAGTGGCGATCATCGGTAGCGTGGTCCAGTCCAAGAACTTACGAAATGAATTTCCATCCAAAACATCCACGAATCGGAGTCGAAAAGTCAGGTGCACAGTTACGACTTTAGAAGACATCTATAAGTCCAGATGCTTTCGAGCGACTCTCGCTAAAAACACAATAATCTGCCGTAGGAGCTGAGAGACCGGATCGTCGACCAACATGGCCGAACGACCATAGAGCTTTCTCTAATGACATGAAAAGACAATATAAATCATCATAGTTGCGTGAGTTGGATGAGCTTCCGCTTTCCTGCTTTTCATGCCATCACCAAAACATCGTTTAATATAAGGCATGAGTAATCATATCAAATAAAACACTCGGCATACTGCTGGGTGTTTCATACCACACCATCTTATCTTCTTTCACAGAACTCCCAGCCACATCCAAAATTTCCAGAGAGAGAATGTACAGGAATGCAACTAGATGAGCCTTGCTTTTAGGCATATCAAGAACATTCATTCAATTTTCGACAACAGAGTATTTCAAGACTCTACTTTGAGAAGGCTTTGAGATACTATCCCCACTATCTGACAGAACTCTGTTGTTCTGAGTCGTTCATTAGTAGCTGGTCCTTAGACAATTCACAGCCATTCCTCTCCGTTCTAAAATGTGTTCTATTTAGTTGTGGTTGGGTTGGGCGCGATTCCGAAAGGCTACATAAAATAAATAAAGGGTCCCAGGTTCGAATCTACCTGCGTATAGCTTAGAATATGACGGGCAGAGAACTCATATGATAAATCATCATCATCATCGTCATCATTATCATCATCATCGTCATCATAAAAAAGACTTTGTCAGAACTTAAAAACCCGTTTTAAAAAAAACGAAGTTCCATTGCATTCATGACTTCACTTGTAGTCACTTTCAGATTTCAAGCCTTGTCTATGCGTCATAGTCTCCGCTAACATGCGCTCGCATGCGCTTTCTTGCATTTTACAGAAGTTTATATGCTATAAACACTGATTTTTGTCATTGACGCACGGTTTCCTAATTTGATACTTTATGATATTTGGAGATGCAACAAGAGACATTCCCCATTTAAATTTAAACACGAATATTTGCACCAGTGCTATCTTCGGACAAAATTGAATGTCGATCCCTATATGCTAAGTCATTCTGAAATTGTGATTATTTCCAAATCTTATATAATTATTTCTGTCTAATATAAATATTTTTCTTTTTATGTAGTTCGTCCAATGTTTAGAGCGAAGCAAAAACGTTCACCATCAATGACAGCTTCACGAAGAAAAAGTTTGGTGAGACGAGAAGGAAAAGACTTGTGGTCAATTTACACCGCTTATCCAAAAGGGCTAGCACCAGACGATTTAAAGCCTTATACAGTGAGATTACCACAGATTAACCATTATTTTAGAACGCAAAATTTCTGCAGTGTGACTTGGTGTCCGGACAATTCGGAGACGGACAATTCGGAATGCATATAAAAAACTTGCACTCCTAAGACCGGTATCAAACTTTTATTTATCATTGGTATAAAAATATATTGCACCTGATCTACTAAAGTTAATTCAATAACTGAAAATAAACGCTTTCGCGTCAGGGACGCTAAGGCTGACTGCTCTCCACCGATCTTTTCTCCGGTTAGCTGTGAGTTATCTTCCTCAAGAGCTGAGACGAATAATTCTTACCTCTGCGCCGAAGACATGTCCCTACGTTCCTCCTCCAAGAGTTAATCGACACTATACTCCCTTTCCTGACACTCCTCTGCAATAGTTCTCTCCGTGATGGAGTGCTTTCCGAGTCACAAAACGGTTAATCGTTGTTCCAGTGCCTAAGAGTGAACGTTCGGATATGGCGGATCCAACTAACTTTAGGCCCATAGCAAATGTTTCTTTTTTTCTAAAGTAATTTAAAAAGTTGGAGCTGCCCAGCTCACCCACTACCTTAATAAAAATGATCTTCCAATTTTTCAATCAGGTTTCCGGAAAGACCACTCCACGGAGACTTTACTTCTTCGCCTTCTTTCGGATATCTATGCGGCCATTGACAACTTCCAGGTCACCCTTTTGGCGTTGCTCAATGTGAGCGGTGCTTTCTATACAGTTGACTAGACTTTTAACTAGACTTTCTATCTCTTTTGGCATCTCAGGAAATTTTCTCAATTGGCTTACTTCCTACCTTCAGGACCGTTCTTACAATGTGGCTAGATCATCCTGGACACCAGCCCCTTTTGGATTACCCCAAGGCTCTGTCTATTATATATAATATATATCGCAGACCTTGAACCACTTTTATTGGCAAATGCAATCCTAAGTCAATCCTACGATGATGATCTCCAGGCATGTGCCCACTGTTCAGCATCTGCCGCTGCCTCGAGAACGGTTCGAGAAATTTGTAGGGCCATGGAAACCCTGGAGGCCTGGCTGTCCTCTAATCGTTTGCGACTGAACCCTACCAAGACGCAATATATCTGGTTTGGGGCATGTCAACAACTGGCAAAAATTGACATGAAAGCCTTAGCAATAATTATAGTTTCCTTTGATCACCTTTTGTGCGGAACCTCAGTATTATTTTAGAAAAAGAGCTAACTTTCACTCGGCATACTTCTATGCCGAAGCTGTTACTACCAGTCACGTCAACTTAAGGTGGTCTCACGCTCTCTGTCTTTTAGTGTTGCCTCTACTCGTGTTTACTCTTTCGTAGTTTCCCGCCTTGACGGGATCCTCTATCATGGACTACCATCTATCATGGACTACCTCTACTACTACTACTACACCCTGACCGGATTGGCTGCCTGGAACAGGTCCTCCGCTCTGTGGCGCGACTTGTTGGTCATATCCCCAAAAAATGACCATGTCTCATCTGATATGAGTGATATCTTATACTGGCTCCCTTCTCAGCAGCGGATTGCATACAGGGTCTGTGCCTTGGTTAGGCGGTGCATTGAAGGACTAGCACCACCGTATCTTCGAGAAACCTGTTGTTCCACCTTAGGAGTTCAGCGTCGATCCACCCCTCGATCGGCGAACCAAATTGAGCTTCTGGTTCCCCGCTCGCGGACTGCTATGCGACAGCGTCGTTCATTCTCTGATGCTGGTTCTACCACCTGGAATGGTCTTCCTGTTACATTGCGCTTAATTCCCAGAGGTCACTCCGCGCTGTTCCTTAGGAACCTAAAAACTGTTTTATTTAGCCGTGGTTGGTCCGGGAACGCTTCTGAGTAGCCTTTCTCGAAGAAGCGCTATAAAAATTTCCGAAATAAATAAATAAGTAGACTGAAATTAGTAGTTAAATACAGTAACCTAAAAACTGTTTTATTTAGCCGTGGTTTTTTTGTTTTTGTTTTTGTATGTGCACTTATTATAGCGCCCCTTCAAGCTCCCTCTACTCAGAGACGCTCCCGATGCAGAGCGGACACTGCATCGGAGTTTCACGCTGAAGCGCTGAGCAATTGTAAGTGAAGGACTTGCCCAAGGTCCTTACGCGGCGATGGTGGATTCGAACCTCGGACCTTCCGGCTCCAAGGCAACGACGCCACCACTAGACCACCGCGCCCCACATGGTGGTTGGGTCGGAACCGCTTCTGAGTAGCCTTCCTCGAAGAAGCGCTATAAAAATTTCCGAAATAAATAGACTGAAATTAGTAGTTAAATACAGTAAATTATCAACTTACAAGTATCAAGTATTTGTGTAGAGCGCGGGGGGTGTAGTGGTGGCATCGTTGCCTAGGAGATTCGAGGTTCGAATCCACCTAGCCGCGGCCAGTCTTTTCGGCGTGAAACTGCGCTCTGCATTCGGGAGCGCCTCTGGTTAGTATACCTGTATAGCCCTTAGTTTTTAATACCAGCTAATCAGGTATCAGATTATTATCAGTTTGGACATACATTTTGGGCTATGGAAATGGGTAGGCTAGGAAAATCTGACCTAAAGGTGGAAGTCTCATCACGAATTTGGCTGCTTATAATTGTCATGTCCGAATTGTCCGATCCGAATTGTGCGGTTCGGAATTATCCGCTCGTAATTGCACACGTAATTGGTCCTGCGCAGGACGTCAAACTGCATCCACTCCGCCACAGGGAACCAACAACGTCCCTGTGCCGGTCCTGAGCCCGGACAAAAGAGGAAGATGGGTGGCGATACCCTGGCAGGAAAAGACCAACACGATTGAAATCCGCAAAAACCATGACACAAATGACAGATGCTTCAAGGTGCCATGATGTGGAGCTGACATGCACAGGACAGACCGGTGAAGAGAGTCGGGGGGAGAGCATGGGACACAGGCGGGCATCGTCCCAGGTTGTCCTTCATGCCTCTCTCCCAATATTCTCTTCAATCAGACAAGGTGGTGTCGCTGCTCCAAGATGTTTATGATATGGAGCAGACCTGCTGACCGGACCGGTTGAGGCTGGGCAGCATGACGCGAGACAGACTCAGACAGAGAGTGACGTCCGACTCTTACGGGCATTGAGCCCTGTGATATTGATGATGATGATGATGATGATGATGATGATGATGATGATGATGATGATGATGATGATGATGATGATGATGATGATGCTTCGAATTGTCCAGGAACCGTGTGACTTAGTAAACGCATTAGCTTATTATGCAGGATTTACACTAAAGATTAATTAAGAAAAATATTTCAGCCTTAAAACTTGGAATTTATGAGTAAATGCGTCAACGGTAACCTTAGCTAACTGCATAATAAGTAGTAAAATATGGGGGAACCGCGAATCTGGAATTTATGACGGTTTTACGCTCTCCCCCCTCTGTACTATTAGTCTGTTTCTTCATAGAATTGATAAAGCTGAAACGTCCTGGTTTTGTTCGCTGTTTGCACTTGTGAATGCCATGACCGATAAAACTTGCTGCTGCTATTTAAAGACGGAAGGAGCTGTTAGTGCAAGGCCCACAGATAAGAATTTGTAATGTTGAACATGTAATGTAATTTGTAATGTTGTTGTGTAAATTAATGTGACCCGTCAAACAAAATGAGTTAATAGGCCTTTTGAGTATTTTGAGTTATTTATTCCACGTTATTCCATGTTAAATTACTTTCAAAATGAGCTATTACGCATCAAAATCGACCTATGCTTGTGGAATTATAATTTTTTTAATCTATCCTTTTCCTTTTCATCCTGACAGAGAATGTTGCAAAAACGCGAATTTCTGAATTTTTTAAATATGTTTTAAATCTTATTGGTCATTTAACCTGCACAAATATCATGTTAAGAACAGCAAAATAAAGTCAGTTTAAATATGTTTCAGATATAATATAATGTATATTCAAAATATGGAAAAATGGAAAAATCAAGAATTTGAAGATTGGACACCTTTAAAAGTGATTTGCAGAGTTCTGCATTGTGCGAATTACGACTCATTTCGTCATGACGAGTCATATTTGTGCATTTTCTTCCTTTAAGTGCAGAAGATTTATTGTCCAGGTTCTGTTAGCTGTGTTCACTTGTTACTGGTTTTATTCCCGTTACTGTCATTCACATGTAAACTTAGTGTCGCGTTTATTACAGGAAGTAGGGCTTCTTATTAGTGTCATTTATGGCAACGTCGTCTAGGTCTGAGCTTCGCAGCTTTCTTAGCGTCCTTTCCATTGATAGGCCTAATTATATTCGAAATGAACGAATGCGAATCGTCAATCAGTTTCCCGTTTATAAAAGAGCATTCAGCAAATCAAAAAGACACTAGAGACTCCTCTCGTCTTCAAGACTCCGCTGCTTCTATGCATAAAAAACGTAAGCTGAGTCTTCTGACTGGTTATCATTTGGAGATGCCGACCACTCCGCCGACGGGCACTTCCGGCGTTGTCCTCTACGGGTGCGGGTGACTCCGCGAGCATTTCTGCCATTTTCCTCCAACTCTTGTGGTTTGGAAAAAGAACTGCAAAAACTGCCAATGTCTATTTAGGAATCACTATCTTCTTCTTGCGTCTGAAGTGGTATGTGGAGCAAGTGATGATTGAAGAGCAAGCAGGATTTAGGAAGGGAAGGGGCACGATTGACCAGCTGTTCGTGATAAGACAACTATCAGAAAAATATATTGAACGGAACAGAACGCTATAGCTGACTAGACGAATCGCTGTCTTCTTCATTTATCCTTGCAACCCGACGTTGTCCCTGGTCCTGGTTCTTCAGAATAGACCGACAAACCAGATTCCGAGCCAGTGCGCTGCTTAGAAACCGTTACTGCCGTTTCTCTTTCGTCAACTACTCCGTGACTGAATCTTAGTTTGTGCTGGGTTTCATCTTTCCGATAGGCCTGACGACTGAGACTTCTTTTATCTGTCTTTGTCCTTTGCCAAATCTTTGTCAGCCTCCGTCGAAAAACATACGAAAATACCACTTTTCTATGGGTTTTGACATCATGAGCCACCAGTCTCCTAACATCTGAAGAACCTCGACGCCATGCCTATGGCAGATTTTCTTTAGGCATGTCAAAAACCCATAGAATTCACGATGTTGAGACAACACATCCCTCGGCACTGTCTCCTCCCTGTACTCATGATGGCCAGATTTTTAAAAACTGTCTTTAGAACAACGGAGATCGAAATGGCTTCTAACCTCTGACCGAAGATTCAATATCTCGGTTTTCATGTCAACTTCGGGATTTTTACGGACAACACGAGTAGTCCTTGACGTGCCATGAGGTCCCGTATGCACTTTGGTGTTGGGGGAGTTTCTCACTTCCAATCAGTCAGTGGGTCTCTGGACATGAAAAATCACCGAGGTGTTTGTCCGCCATGACGCCACGAATGACGTAATTGACAAATCCAATATGGCCGCCAGTGGCCATATTGGAAAATTTATCTCTTTTATTTCTTACAGCATATGCACGTGCAATACCTCTAATGGTACTGATTCAGATATGTAGAATTCATTTCTGATATTGTTTTTGTCATCAGAGGTCATCTTGAGGTTGTAAGGTCATGATAAAGGTCATTTTCTCATCTTTTTCATTTCTTACAGCTTATGCACGTGTAATACCTCTAATGGGACTAATTCAGGTATGCAGAATTCATTTCTGATATTGTGCCTCATGGCACATCATTCAGAATTCCCGACTTCTTCACCACTCGTCGTGACGCCGTCCGCCGTCTCCAATCGTAGAACTTGAATACGAAACCTGACATCAGAGTCTCGACTCGGTTTTACATTTTATGCTAGGACCTCAACCCGTCTCTAGGGACGACGACTCAATTTCCTGATAGGACAAGATTTTCATCCACATTTTTCGTCCACATTTTCAGAAAACGTTGACAGCTTCAGAAACTCGGGAACAGAACGCAACCAATTTTCAACACCAATGACAGAAGAAGAAGTTTTGCTGTAGACACCAACCAGTCCAGGTTACAAATCAACAGGATCAGCTACATCAAATGAAGCAAAGCACCAGCCAACTCCAAATCATGCCGATGAGTCTTTGGACGAGCACCAAAATATTAAACAGATTCATATTCATGACGATGGATGTCTCTGGAAATACCATCTACTACTGCCAAGTCAGTCTCCGTACGGGAGAAAGAAGACATCGGCACCTTCACCAAGACCTCATGGTACCGCATTGAGGCGCCTGAGGAAAAGACAACGCCGATCCGATATCCCATTTGTGATGGTATCACTTCGTGGCGCTCTTCCTCATTCATTTCGAACACTCTCGGTTGCACCTCGGCTACCAAGGACGTCTGGTTGTCCGGACCTTAAGAGATACTCCGTTTTACTAGGACGCTTTGAGTCTACCGAGTCACTAAGAGCTGCGTGTGCGCAATCACCGCCTTAATCTGCGGCCGAAGAAGACCCTAAAACAGACGCCAGCGAACGGGTGTACAGCTCTGCCTCGGCCGCGGTCGCCGAGTAGGCGACGTCCTGATAAATAGGATGCCCGGCTCTCAACACAGGGTTCAGCAGAAGGTCCTTGCCACCACCCTCATCCACCACCACCTCACCACCACCACTGCCACCACCCACCACCACCCCACTCCACCACCACCATCATCATATCGTGGAGCGCGGCATGGGCGCCGACTCTGCGAGGCCCGTGAGTGCTCAGCACCACCAGAAATTGGCCATGCGAGGCCCGCCTATACATTGGCACCACCAGAAATCAGCCAGCAAGATGTGATTTTTATGAGATTATTTCTCTGTTGGCATTGCTTATCTGTAAAAATCATTCCGTCTTTTATAAAATTTTTAAATCTCAGTTAGTCTACCTTACTATTACTCCAGTTTTTCCCCATGCGGTAATCTTTGAACTCCATTGGTCTTCAGCCAATCAGCGAATATGAGAAAACACCGAAATCCTGCTCGATCCGCTTCTGTAATTTTTTATTGCGCACGAAGACGACAATTTTAATTACATTGATTCCTTTTATTGTACTAGCTCAATAATGTTCTTCGCTGCGCGAGAGTCAACTCCCAGCATCACAAAATCAGAGATATTGTTTTGTCTGCATAAACAAATCAGCTTTGACAAAATTTTCAAAACTATTTGACAGACTATAATAATTATATTATGAAAAACTATTTCTACGCTGTTAATATTGGCTCATTAAATAGTGGCTAATGTTGACAGTATTGTTTGATTTATTGTGGAAAATTCGAGTCTGTTGTCCCAATCATATTTGGGGAAAGTGCTCTAAGATGCCAATGCTAACGAAGATTGTACTTCTGTGCGGATTCCAAGAAAAGTAGGCTACATGTTGATTCAAAGAGTGATCAAATTTTTTTAAACAATTGCTATCGTCCTTGGGCCGCGAGTTGGCCCCCTTAAACCAGGACCAAATCTCCGCCTCTAAGCTTAGATCTATATGAACAGAGGCAGGCCTAATTTCAATAACTCTCCTATGATCCTATGAAAAAAAAGTTTTAAAAAAATTTCCCGCTCACGCGCGGATTTTTCAACATTCCTTTAGGCACTCACACTCTTCGGGTCAGCTCGGCGCCTATGGGGCGCGGTGGTGTTGTAGCGGCGTCGTTGCCTAGGAGCCGCGTAATGACCTTGGGCAAGTCCTTCACTCACAATTGCTCAGCGCTTCGGCGTAAAAATCCGATCCGTTCGAGAGGCAGATAGGCATTACGTACCCGATTTCGTAGCATTGCAAGCCATAACGCCTTTTCATTGGCCGGTGTGGCGTGTAATCTTGTCCGGCATGAAATAATGTCCGGAGAGCCTTGTCATTGGTTCACGTGACCGATGACATCAGATAGCTACTGTCAAGCTATAGCACCATGAGATCTTGTCCGGGGAAGACACAAAATAGACAAGATAATTATTCAACCTACCAAGACCAATGATATATACGAAGCATAGCCTAGCTAGGCCTAACTATAACATTATTAAAACCAGGGCTTTTAACGTGCAGTTGTAGGCCTACACAAAATGTGCAGTTCTAAATTGTGTCTAAAAACTAAGAGAACCACATTATGGGTCTCTAGTCTATATAATTTATACTGCAGTCGCCAAATACAAATCATGGTTATCATGTTCTCAAATTTACAATACTATACTAAATATTAAGGCAATGAATGAATTCAAGTTCGCTGTACATTAAATATCATTATTTTAATGTGATTAGATACTCTGCTGTGACGTGATAACAGCGTGCGTTCTAAAAAAAGCGCTACAAAATCTCTGCGCTACACCTCATTTGATCTCGTGGTTTTGAAATCTCCCAACCATGATCGCCAGTTCGCCACGTTTTGCGATGGGAAATTCTTTCTAAATATAGAACAGTTACTAGCGTCATAGTGGTCACAACAACAAGCATCGCCCAATAAAACAAAGGTTCAACTGTTCCAATTCTTGATTTCTCGTCCCATGTGTAAAATTATATTACTGACATTATGTTAGTAATATACTTTTACGCGGATAATTTTATATAATAATAGTAGGAAATACTGTTTCGATAACGAAAATAGGCGGAGTCGTGTCCATTTCATACCGGACAAGATTTCATGCCGGACAAGATCTCATACGTATGCTGTATGAAATACTGTCTTGACAACGGAAGTGGGCGGAGTCGGACATAATTTCATGCCCGGACAAGATTTCATACCACACCGGCTCCAGATTATGAATATTCATAACCAATGACGCGTTTAGTGCCTTCTCGTGCGCTGTTGCTGCTGTTGTTTGCATACGCGGAAAAAATGGTCGATTGCGGTGCGCATAAAGTTATAAGGAGTTTCTATTCGATAGTGTGAATGTAGACTTCTAATCAGAGCAAAAATAAAATGCAAAGGTCACGCGCTGTTACATGCGTGCCAGCGAATATGTCATCCACCAACTCATCGCTTCAATAGGCAAATACGCTGTGGTCAACAGATATAGGCCTATGTGATGCATCAGGCGTCTGCTTCGTTGAATCAACCGCCTCCTGAGATACCAAAAGTCACATCTGCGCTACAGAAGTCAATAAGGCCTACATTGGACTTTACTGGACTTCAGTAGCCTAAATTCGCACCAGTTTAAATTAGTGTTCCACACATTCCCAACTGTAACTTTAAAAGCTCTAGGTTTATTCAGTTTTCGTGAACTGTCCAATTTTCCATGCCCACTGTTCGACAACCAGTAATCTGTCGAGCTTAAGTACAGTCGTTCATGTCAATCTCAGTTCTTGTGAAAATCATCCTAAATTGTAAACCTATGTGAAGTCTATGCGCAATTGCATATAGGCCTAAAACCTAAATACGTTTTATTCAGATGTGTGACGGTTATCTTCATTCAAATTATTCAAATTTGATTATTTTGAATCATGAATCAGAACTCTTTGCATCCACGTTCACAGACCTTCTAATTCCACGTTCTGACTTTCTGACAAGAATGGATTTGTAGAAGCACTTCGGTACAGATAAAAACTAGCAAAAAGGTCATTGTCCTCCGATTGGGAGTAATTTACCACGGAGGATGGGAAAGGAAAGAAGGGGTTGTGGCGATATGCAGTTCTAAAAATTCCTGAAAACAGCCATGTAAGAGTGAACGTTACTGCTGAATTATGAATAGCCTAAGTAGGCCTACCAATAAAATCATTAATATGAATGCCAGTAGCCTTATAGCTTTACATAGTCAAAAGGCATTCGCTAAAACATCAGTGTTACTCTGTTATCATTGCTCATCAATAAATAATTTGCTCATCAATAAATAATTTTCTCATTACTCAACAATCCAGTTGACAGGCCGCAACCTTTAATAGTCTAAATATGACAACTTGTCACATTCAGACATTTACAGGTTGACCTACCTGCCAATTGCTTACATTTTGAATACAAGAATTAAACTAAAATCAGGTGTTTAAATTTTTGGGTGAGGCAGTATAATAATTTTTGTCTATTCAACAATCCGGTTGAAAGACCGCAATCGGTTACAGTGTACAATAATTATTATGCAGTTGAAACAGTTAGCAGGAACTCAGATTACAGAATACATAAATCTTAACTATACTAGCTGAACAGACAGCCTGCAATACACGGAGCTAATAGCAGCCTACAAAGCATATCCGCCCAACAATAAATCACGCAACGCAGCTTTATCCCATTATATGCAAAACTGTTTGGTGTAGGCTATCTATTTATTAAAGCACTTTATAAATCATAGCAGGTAACTGCCATTATAGACTAGGCCTACTAGGTCTAATGGACGCAAAGGCTGCGAGTTATTGAACATAATAGCCTAAGATTATTGATATTGCAAACGCAAGCCACACAGTCTGTAAACAAAACGTGTTTCATGATATGAATATTCATAATATGGGATCGGCCAATGAGAAGGCTTGCAATGCTACGAAATCTGGTACGGAATGCCTATATGCGTTCGGGAGCGTCTCTGAGTAGTGAGATAGAGCTTTAAGTCGCGCTATAACAAGGGCACATACAAACAAACCACTAAATATACTTATAATTACAATAATAATAATTATTGCTTTATCTTATTCGGCAACTAGGTCCTGCTAACTTACTGTTACAATGAATAATTCATAGTCGGGAGTATAGTTATAATTATGCTTTGTTACACTCTGTGGTTACTCAAGACGGTCCTGAATTGTTGACCAAGTTACAAGCAGAATTTAAGGCAAGTGAATCTGCCACCCATACACTCTTTTGTCTTACAACTTTGGTGTAATTTTTGACCAGACTTTTAGCTTTTCAAACTGCATGATTCATCTTCTCAGCTTCATGCACATCCGTTATTTTCGCAGAATCTGCCCTATGCTTGTTCGATACTACTTCAAATTAAATCATCAACAAAGATTTTCTAATAAACTGCCCGGAGTCTAAGTTCCTAATGACGCTTGTGTCTTGAATTTTTTGTCAGTAACTGTTTTAGATAATTTTATTGGTTCACACCTATTATGTTCACAAAAAGTCACTGCTCAAAAATGTTATTTTCAACTGCACAAATTTCTTTCCTAACTGCACACTTCCGCTTCCGTCCTGCTGCACGTTTGAATGAGTCTTGATTCTGGTTATAAATCCCTTTACAATCAATGAAGGAGGAGAGAAAGAATTTATCAATTTACTCGGATTTGCTCGTGCAATTATAATATTTCTTTGTTTAATTTACTTGGTTTTTGTTATACTCGCTGTCTCAGTATTGGTCTCCAATAATTCACGAAGGGTGTTTGACAGCGAAGTTGCTAGCGTAAAAAACTGTATGTCGGGTTTCAGATATCGCCTTGGCAGAAAATTTAGTTTCAGATTTCTGTCAACCCTCCTCAATCACATTTTTCGCATTCTGTACCATACTGGGAAAGAAAGTGAGACGGTGAGGATTGGGCAATCACAAGGCTTAGACAAACAAACTATTCATATTTTCTATATTTTAAAGCAACTATCTTTTGGTTGCCTCACCTACGTGACCTGGTTATGGTCATGTCTGTATTAATGCATGCATAAAATTTATCTATTCTTGTCAGACAAAACGTTTATGAAAACTGTCCGAAGCACATGCCTCAGCTACAGGAAACTCATTACAGCAAATTTAAGATGTCATTGAATAAAATAATAGAAAAATTAAAAATGGGCTGTTACTATTTTGGTTTGTTTCCTTGTTTTTATGATGTTTAGTCATCAAGTTACTTATATTGGCTAAGTATTTGATCAAAATAATTTTATTTTAACTTCGAGCCATATCTATTTGTTTTGTGATGTGCCTTTAATTTCTAGCCCAATAAAAAGATTATGAAGAAACTACCTGCCGAAACTGAAACAGCAAGCATCTTGGTTGGAATACTGGACTTTTTGACTGAACCAATTTTTGCCTTCTGCAGGCTTGAACCTCCAGTTACATTAGACGACACATGTGAAGTATCGTTTCCGACAAGATTTGTATTTCTGGTGTTTGGAACATCATCAAATTCTCTTTGGGATATGTCAGAAATTGGAAGAGCTGCAGCTTTACTATTCAATGACAAAGTAAATTTCTACAGAAAGGAATTTTGATTCATCAGTTTTCAAATTTTGATTCGATGAAATATACAGGGTGGGCCAGCATAAATGAACCAACTTTGAATGCCTATAACTCCGCCAAATTTAGGAATTTATTTATACTTTATGCGTCAAATTAAAGATATTTCACTCAAGTATACGCACTGAAAATATGGAACTGGTACAAGTTTAGGTTTTAATTATATGCTCGGAACAGCGCTAGCTACCATATCTTGTTGTTTTTTATGACGCGATCTGGCGCCGTTGACAGACGGAGATCACGTTTTTATCTTAACTTTCCGAACTGATAAGGTATGTAATTTGGTTGAAATGATTTACAAATTTTCTAACAGTGGATGAAATAAACATTACCTTGAATTATCTGCTACTGAAAATTGATAAAAAAACAGGACTTTCTAATCTCCCCAGTGCGAAACAGGTAGTCCTAGAAACACCGTACATTATATTCTACAAGATGATCTAAAGTTATTTGTCGACATGATGTCCAACAGCATTCCAACACAGACGCAAAGAAACGGCTATAGGCCTAGCGAAACAGCCGGCCTGCAGCCAGCCGTTTCTTTGCGTGTAAAGCAGCGCGCACGGCTGTTGATAAAATTAAAAGAAAATGGTTTTGCGACGAGAAGATATTCGTGGTAGATACTTCTAAAAACACCTAAAATGATCGTGTTTATGCACGTGTTAGCGAAAAAAACGATATTTAAATATCTCGGCGAAACGGCGCCTTATTACGTCACAAATGACAACAAAATATGGTAGCTAGCGCTGTTCCGAGCATTTAATTAAAACCTAAACTTGTACAAGTTCCATGTTTTCAGTGCATATACTTGAGTTAAATATCTTTAATTTGACGCATTAAGTATAAATAAATTCCAAAAATTGGCGGAGTTATAAGCATGCAAAGTTGGTTCATTTATGCTGGCCCACCCTGTACATTATGGTTTACAATTGAATTTTGACTTTTTGACCAGACTTATAATCACGTTAAATGCATTTCTATTTATGATTCCTTCCTTCAAATGACTTTTATTATGACAGATTTATGGTAAATTTATGTATTTTGAATGCTTCCGCAGCACTGTAATTTTGTTGTGGCTATTGCTTAATTACTTCATGTAAAATGATTAATTACAGATATTTAGCGAAGTTGCTTACTCTGCACAAAATCTTCAAGATTTGCTGGACGGAGTTGACGAATTTACGGACAGTTTGACTATTTTGCCTCCGAGCATCTGGGATCCCACGACTCGTCTTGATCCGCCAATGCAGACAATAAAAATGGTAGAGTTCTCCTTCACTTATTGTATTTTCTGCAATTAGTTACGGGAATCGCAAGAATGAGATTTTGATTATTATAATAATTATCTCTTTTTAAGCGTCATTGTTCTCAATTTAGGAAACTATCGCCGAAAGACTCACGGAATCTGGGAGAACAACAGCTAAAATTGAACCAGCCAGTATTTTCGAAAGTGCAGCTGATGACGATAATTATAATAATTATCTCTTTTTAAGCGTCATTGTTCTCAATTTAGGAAACTATCGCCGAAAGACTCACGGAATCTGGGAGAACAACAGCTAAAATTGAACCAGCCAGTATTTTCGAAAGTGCAGCTGATGACAAGTCCCTCTATAGAACTGGTCGGTGAGTTCATTTCCTTTCGACATAGATTGTTTTACTTGTACGCTACCAAACAGTCTAAGTTCATCATGGAGCTTCTTTGTGATGTTACTTTTTTATGTTTTTTTCCTCAGAATTGCAAAATTTGCGGAATTTTAAAAAGTGCTTATCTTAGCTTTTCTTAAGATGTCAATTATAAATGATGAATGCCATTGTGTATTATAAAATTGTCGTGAAAATTCGCATTGGAATTGGGTTCTGGGACTATCGAACTTCGTCCACGCTGAAGTCATGTCAATAATAACAACTTTTAAATGCTCAAAAATACATCACTAATAAATTATAATAGATTGCTTTAGTCAGGCACAAGCCTGTTATGTTTCGTGGAGAGAAATAGACGTTTGTGCTGACATATAATGACAACCATTCCGTTTTTATCTGCAAAGGGTGCCCAAACATTTTGCGATTCGGGGCTCGAATGTTAACCCTTTTTAAAAATTCACATCATATACTGTAAATAATTCAAGCACAGCTTCAAATCCTATTAATTCAATTATTGTTTTCATTGTCATTATTTATGGTTAAGATTTAGTTTTTGTAAATCAGTTTCAGGTTGCTTAGGATGGCCGGTACTTGACCCCGGGTGATCCAGGTAAGGTGTCCTGGCAGGCAACGGCGTTGCAGCGTTGGACAGCTACTGAGATGCTCTGGAATAAAAAATTACTTTCGCGTAGATGTGGGTGATGATGTTTACCAGATGACTTTGACATCCCGCAAGGGCTCCTTAATCTATTAAGGAGCCCTTGATTGCCGGATTACCCTCATTTAGACCTCGGTAGACAAAGTCGTTGCCTGTCGAACGATTGCATGAGAGACCATTCTGCTGAAACGCGTGTGCAGCTCAAATATAGCTGCACCAAGTCGGAGCCCTACCGCTACTCTCAAAGCCTCGTCGCTCAATCTGAGGTCGAACGAGTGAGTGGAAAGGCGAATAGCCAGTCAGAAGCGTGTGGTGCCATTTAGGCAGTTAAACGTGCCCGATCGTAAGAGTCTGAAAGCCTGGAGTCAATAGAAAGCGGCTTGTCCAATGGTGACTGTTGGAAAAGATGGTTTGTCTCAAGCGGGTCGTTGAACTTACTGCGGAAATAAAAAAATCAATCAATACCCGACCGAATGATTCGGCCAAGGAGAGTCAAATACAATGGCCATAAATTTGTGTGACGAGTATTCTGTCTGTTTGAAAACATAACCGAGGAAGGTGGACATTGGATCAGGTTACATATTTGCCATCCGGTCGCTTACCACCACTGGGAATGGTTTCTTCCGAAGATTGCAGAGTGGCCGATACTTGACCAAGTACATTCGCCAAGCATCAGTTTTAAAAATAATATTAAAAACTAAGATCTCGAGTGTTGCTTTGCAAATTGACCCGAACGTTTTCGAAAAAGCCTTGCGCTATTTAAGCGTGCCAAGTTTAATATACCAGTTTAATATACAAGCAACACACTAGAAAAGTTGAAATAGTGTTGCAGTTAAATGTAAATGAAATAAAAGTTTCGTATGAGAATGACTAGACAGCATATTATATCAAAGCAGAAATTATTGTTTTTATTAATGAAGCTATTTATTATAATATTCAGTGAATTTGAATTGTTGATGCAGTCTGTTTGGGGGATTTTGTGCTGACGTCAAACAACGATATCGCCATTACAAGAGTGATATAATTGACGGTTTCAACGTTCAGTGTGTTGCATCTGCCGTGTTTCTGTATTTTGCTTGCATCACTCCTATTGTCACATTCGGGGGATTGATGGAAAAGAAAACAAACGGTTTCATGGTATAATATTTTCTTTTTAATTCTTGTTTGATTATTGTTTATTGGCACAGTTTCTTGCTGTTTCATGCATATCTTTCCCTATACGCGCGACTTTATTTAGCCTGTTTTGCATGAGACTCGCAACTCCAGAAGCCTTGTCCTAAATATTTTTTCTCTGCTGAAGGAAATGTTACTGATTTTACAAATTTCTTTACAGATTATGAGTTAGCTATTCTCATTTGGCAAGCAAACACTTGTTCTTGCGATGGTTTCAATGCTTTGTATTTTTCGGTAGTATTTCGTTGACAACATTTATAACATGTCTTCGGGAGCCGGACATTTACCCCCCTGGACATATTCCCCCCCGGACATATTCCCCCCCGGACATTTACCCCCCCGGACGTTTTCCCCCCCGATTTTGACTAGGACATTTACCCCCCCGGACAATTTCCCCCCCCCCACTCTGTACATATAGGTTAGGCATCGTGAGGGTCGTTAAGGGTCAGGTTAGGCATCGTGAGGGTCGGTTAGGGTTAGTGATAGGGTTAGTGTAGTCATTCATTAACATAGGTTAGGCATCGTGAGGGTTGGTTAGTTTCAGGTTAGGCATCGTGATGGTCGGTTAGGGTCAGGTTAGGTATCGTGAGGGTCGGTTAGGGTCAGGTTAGGTATCGTGAGGGTCGGTTAGGGTCAGGTTAGGCATCGTGAGGGTCGGTTAGGGTTAGTGATAGGGTTAGTGTAGTCATTCATTAACATAGGTTAGGCATCGTGAGGGTTGGTTAGGTTCAGGTTAGGCATCGTGATGGTCGGTTAGGGTCAGGTTAGGTATCGTGAGGGTCGGTTAGGGTCAGGTTAGGTATCGTGAGGGTCGGTTAGGGTCAGGTTAGGCATCGTGAGGGTCGGTTAGGGTCAGGTTAGGCATCGTGAGGGTCGGTTAGGGTTAGTGATAGGGTTAGTGTAGTCATTCATTAACATAGGTTAGGTATCGTGAGGGTCGGTTAGGGTCAGGTTAGGTATCGTGAGGGTCGGTTAGGGTCAGGTTAGGCATCGTGAGGGTCGGTTAGGGTTAGTGATAGGGTTAGTGCAGTCATTCATTAACATAGGATAGGGACCCTTATGGGGGGGGGGGGAAATGTCCTAGGTCGGGGGGGAAAACGTCCGGGGGGGTAAATGTCCGGGAGGGAATATGTCCGGGGGGGAATATGTCCAGGGGGGGAAATGTCCTACATCCCATGTCTTCAAATAACTGCATCACGTTGAATCTAAAGAATATTTAGTGCAATTTTTATTCTGTATATTTATTCTGTATATTCTGTTGCTTTATTGGCACAATGGGTTTGTTTTCTAATGGTGTAATGCAATATTTTTATCATCAATTTTTTCAAATACTTCCTATTTCTCAACGGATAGGTAAACTGATAAACTGATTTTGAATGTCCAGCATTTAATAATTTTCACCAGTTTAATGCAAACGATTTCAATTAAAATTGTGCAAAATAAACTCCAGAGTTTATTCGGGGTACGCAACCTTGGCAAAAATAGTTCACATCAGTTATAGCTTTAGACCGAATTGTTTTGTTTTAAGATGGTTACCATGCATGTCTTTTAGGGCACGATTGAGATGCTCTTGTCTGGTGCAATTTGCGGTTTGGTTTATGCAATGTTTTCCGGTCAACCGTTGACTATCGTTGGGGCGACAGGTCCTCTCCTTGTTTTTGAAGGAATAGTGTACGACATTTGCGAGTACGTAAAAATTGTTAGCCTCTTCCCGGATTATATTTTACGTCTTAAACATCAATCATCATCATCAGCATCATTGCCCGTAAGAGTCCGACGCCACTCTCTGTCTGAGTCTGTCTCGCGTCATGCTGCCCAGCCTCAACCGGTCCGGTCAGCAGGTCTGCTCCATATCATAAACATCTTGGAGCACCTAGACCACCTTGTCTGATTGAAGAGAATATTGGGAGAGAGGCATGAAGGACAACCTGGGACGATGCCCGTATGTGTCCCACGCTCTATCCTCCGACTCTCTCCGCGGTCTGTCCTGACCGGCCTGTGCATGTCAGCTCCACATCATGACACCTTGAAGCATCTGGGTCGCTATGTCACTTGTGTCATGATTTTTGCGGATTTCAATCGTCTTGGTCTTTTCCTGCCAGTGTATCGCCACCCATCCTTATGTCCGGGTTTAGGACCGGCACAGGGACGTTGTTGGTTCCCTGTGGCGGAGGATGGATGCAGTTAAATGTCATGCCCAGGATGTGTGACAAAAATAATAAAATGCCGCAACAATATCACGCTGAAATTTTAGACTTCCTACCAGGAATTTTACGCGCTTTAATCATCAGAAATATCGTATGCCACTACAGTTGAAATTGACTATTTAGTTTTTAATTATATTCAAACAATGGCTTTTATGGAAATGCACATCTATGCGAAATTGAAGATGAAATCTTTCTTGTGACACACAGGAAATATATTCTGTTCAATTTTTGTAATATTTTTTTTGTCGTTGAATTTCAGAAAAAATCAACTTGACTTTATGTCTTTTCGATTCTGGATTGGAATGTGGATATTTTTATATCTACTTCTAATCGTTGCTTTTGACTTGAGTTCATTGGTAAGATACATAACCCGATTTACGGAAGAATGCTTCGCTGTTCTGATATCATTTATATTCATTTACGAAGCTTTAGTACAACTGTTTGAAGTATGGAAAATCAACCCTGTTCACATTCAAGTCAAAAACGAAGCAGATGATTTTGTTTGCTACTGTGTAAATGACAGTTTTGAATCAATTGGAAATAATATAACAAACGCTGGAAAGCTGTCATATATTAATGACACCATATGGTTCCTAACCGAAAATCGTTCTCTGCTCGTCAAAGAAAGCTGCATTACGGTTTCACAAAAAATCGAAATACGGCATGGATGCATCTCGACTGAAACATGCAGCCATTATCAATGGTCTATGGCCGGAGCCGGTTGCAAGTCTGTAATTACGGATTCAGTACCTGACGTCTTTCTACTGTCGTGTGTGCTGTTGTTTGGAACTTTTGCTGTTGCTATATTTTTTCGAAATCTACGAACGACTCGCTACTTCCCGTTGCAGGTAGTCTATTATTTTTTTTTAAGTAGCAAATTTTTTTAAAAAATTCACGCAGAGTAGCGACTGAGCGAGGTTAGTTTTTACATATCACACACTGAGTACCGATTTAGTAGGCATTGTGAGCATATAATTGATTAGTCATCGCGTGCTGAACCCTTTGCACTATTCAACGTTTAACATATAATGAATACCCAGAAATGCATTAATATATTATGTTGTTGTTGTTGTTGTTGTTGTTGTTGTTGATGATGATGATGACGATGATGATGATGATGATGATGATAATGATGATGAAGATGATGATGGTGATGGTGGTGGTGGTGGTGGTGGTGGTGGTGGTGGTGGTGGTGGTGGTGGTGGTGGTGGTGGTGATGATGATGATGATGATGATGATGATGATGATGATGATGATGATGATGATGATGATGATGATGATGATGGTGATGGTGGTGGTGGTGGTGGTGGTGGTGGTGGTGGTGGTGGTGGTGGTGGTGGTGGTGGTGGTGGTGGTGGTGATGGTGATGATGATGATGATGATGATGATGATGATGATGATGATGATGATGATGATGATGATGATGATGATGATGATGATGATGATGATGATGATGATGATGATGATGATGATGATGATGATGATGATGATGATGATGATGATGATGATGATGATGATGATGATGATGATGATGATGATGATGATGATGATGATGATGATGATGATGATGATGATGATGATGATGATGATGTTGATGATGCCATCTAGGGTTGTCTGTCTTATTGCCACTTCTATTCATTTTGTACATGGCAGATATCTTCTTCTTTGGATCTCTGCCGTCAAGTCAGGTTCATATGTCCAATGACGCCACGCATATCTGTTCTGTGCATCCATCTTTAGCCCTGTGTAACCGTCCTTTTTCATCATCCAGTCCAGTAGCATTGTTCTTGGTCTTCCTCTTGTCATGTCCACCTCCATTCTTCCTTCGATGATATCTCGTACTATGGTGTCACTCCTCATGATGTGTCCAATCCAGTTTCTCTGTCGCCTCTGTATTGTCTCCAGCATTGATCTTTCCTCTCCCACCATTTGCAGTATTTCTTCGTTTGTCTTGTGTTCCCTCCAGCTGACACGCTTCATTCTTCGCCTTATCCACATTTCGAAAACCTCCAATCTTCTTATGTCATCCTTTCTCATTGTCCATGTTTCTGACCCATGCAGGACCACACTCCACACCAGCGTCTTGACCATCCTCTTTTTTAGGCTCATATTCAGGTTTCCTCTGAGGAGTTTCCCTCTTTTGTTGAATGCGTCTTTTCCCATGGCTATTCTTTTTTTTATTTCTACCTGGCATTTTTGAATCATCTGTGACCATACTTCCTACGTAGCAGAATGTCTCTACCTGTTCTACTTCCTCTCCGTTTAATGTGATCTTCAAAATTGCTTTCCTTCCTCCTTTGCTTATCCTTTTATAGCCTTTGTCTACTTTTCATGTCGTATTCTGTCGATATCATGTTCAGTTGATCCATCATTCTTTGTAATCCTTCTTGAGTGCCTGCCAACATTGCCTGATGGTCCGAAAACCTCAGGGCTTTTATCAGCCTTCCTCCTACCTTTATCCCCTCATTCACTTCTTCCA
Organism: Lumbricus rubellus; assembly: GCA_945859605.1. NCBI lineage: Eukaryota > Metazoa > Annelida > Clitellata > Crassiclitellata > Lumbricidae > Lumbricus > Lumbricus rubellus. Next base: position 28,621,948 of record OX243828.1, read on the forward strand.
GTGTTTCTCTTACAATAGTCGGCTCTGTGTGAACATTGAGTAGAAAGCGTGCCATTAGTCCGCACTATGAATATTCAACAGCAAACGTCATGATGCGTCATTAATTAAATCAAAACTTTTATGTATTAGCAAGAGTGCTATTTCGCGGTTGTACATAAACGTCTATCTTACTAAAGTTATTATTCCACTATAATGTTTAAAGAGTTTTAAAATCAGTTATAGTATAAAATTATTATAGTTATTAGTTATTATCCTTCAATATCAATACTAATTCGATAAGTTTCTTGTTTTAGAAAATGGCGGTTCATATTAATTGCTAAGACTCTATTGGTGACAATCGCTCGTCTTAACTAATTCCTATCTGTATACGGTCTATGCTGTGCTATTTTCTTATTTATTCTTATGTAACCTACTGTAATTTAATTTGAACGTCCACTTACAAGTCTAATCTTGTGAGACTAGAATATGCAATCAAAAATATGCAATCCAATTTATAGCTAATATTCTTCGCCAAGTACACACCGCATATATCTACTTCAAATACCTCCTTATATTCAATCGTTATAGTTTTTTGCTCAGTGGTTTCGCCAAGCTCTTAGTTAAACCCTTAGTTAAGTCATTAGTTAAGAGTTGTTTTCCTTGTTGATTTAGAGCGGTATTGTACTTTATTTGCCAGTTGCAAATTTTTTTTTCTCAACATAATTATCTTTGTATTCCTGCATTTTAATGTCCCGTTGTGTGCTATTATGTTTAAAAAAATATATTTTACGTGATTAACGAACCCTAACCCTATTGGAGGGATTGTCCAACCCTTCTGAGTCTTCCCTTCTTAACCATTATGTTAAAGTATTATGTTCACTGGGCATGACGTTAAACTGCATCCATCCTCCGCCACAGGGACAAAACCACGACACAAGTGACATAGCGACCCAGTTGCTTCAAGTTGCCAATGATGTGAAGCAGACATGCACAGGTCGGTCAGGACAGACCGGTGGAGAAAGTCGGTGGAGAGAGCACTGGGCACAAAATGGGCTTGTCCCACTGGTTGTCTTTCATGCCTCTTTCCTAACATTCTCTTCAAGCAGACAAGGCGGTCCAGCTACTTCAAGATAATAATGGTATGGAGTAGACCTGCCTGTAGAAACTGGGAGATGACACGAGACAGACTCAGACAGAGAGTGGCGTCGGGCACCTACGGGCGTTTCGCCTATGGTTTTTTTTGATGATGATGATGATTATGTTCACTGCCGTTATTGTATAATGCTTTGTTTCGTTAAGGAGATGGTTTGATGGACGGACGGACGGACGTACGGACGGACGGACGGACGGACGGACGGACGGACGGACGGACGGACGGACGGACGGACGGACGGACGGACGGACGGACGGACGGACGGACGGACGGACGGACGGACGGACGGACGGACGGACGGACGGACGGACGGACGGACGGACGGACGGACGGACGGACGGACGGACGGACGGACGGATAGTACACGGGCAACCATTGTATCTGCCTGGTCACCGAATGTCTTCGCCTTTGTACGTCTCTCATATTTATTTTGTACCATTTCTTGTACCATAGCTTGTCCATCAATTCATAGGACCAATTCCAGATAAAATAATTCATAGGACCAATTCCAGATAAATTTTATCTGAAATTGGTCCTATGAATTGCGACACGATTTATTTGATATATCGTTGGTAGATAGTCATATTATATGCAGTTGTCTTGCATTGGCTCCTATTTCCGCAACGCATTGCCTACAGGGTAGGGTCTGTGTGTTGATTATGTGGTGCTTTGAGGTACTAGCCCATTATATCTGCAAGAACTCTGTTTTCCAACTCGGGTGTCCAGCGTCGATCCACTCTTCGGTTGATGGAACAAGCTGAGCTTCTGCTATTCGACAGCGACGTTCATTCTCTGTGGCTGGTTCAACAACCTAAAATGTCCCCTTTTCACAGCGTTTATTGTCCATGGGTCACTCCACTCCGTTTGTTAAGAATCTAAAAACTCTAGATTATTTAGTCGTGGTTATGTTGGAAGTGACACCGAGTAGCCTACCTTGAAGAGGCCCTACATAAAATATATAAAAGAAATAAATGCTAAGCCTCTGTTAAAAATTTGCTGACCGGACAAATTACTTTTCAGAAAGCACCCCAAGCCAGTAGTTTTCAGAGAAGCTCATGGCACGATATTGATGCAAGGTCCAGATGCCAGATGATGGGATAGTCAGCTTGATTCGCTGTGATTGTGATAACTTCGTCGGTGTTTTTGGAAGAACGCTCCTTGGTTTAAGACTTGCTGAGGGAATTGTGATAATTAGAATGATCATTTCAGGCCAAATAAGAAAACATTGTAGATAAATTCCACAGCACAGACCCCAGATGCCATCTCGCAAAAGCCTGGTAGAAAAACAAATCAAATTCCGATTGCATACATCAGAGGTTCTCAACCGGTGTGTCTTATTTTTTATCCATTTATTTATTCCACCTCACAGCAATAGAACAAGAGATACACGAGTTATACGAGTCATTACAACAAACAATACAAGAAACATCGAGCCAGGACATAACGATCGTAATGGGAGACATGAACGCAAAAGTGGAAAAGACTGGGTAACATGGAGAGGTGCATTGGGAAAACATGGATACGGAGAGGAAAACATGGGAGGAGAAAGAATGCTGAATTTCTGCTTAAACAATAACCTACAGATGATGAATACAGTGTTGTATCAAAGAAAAGCAAACAGGAAGTGGACATTTGAATCGCCAGATGGCAGGACGAAGAATATGATAGATTATAATTATAATGGTAAATAAGAGATGGAAAAGCGCTGTAACAGGATGCCGAACATTCGTGAGCCCAGATATAGCATCTGGTGAGCCAGGACATAACGTTTCATAATGGGAGACATGAACGCTGGTGATGGCAGGAATCAGAATAAAACTAGAAGGAACAACACCCATGTCATGTCATGTCATGTCATGTCATTCCGCCATCGTCGCTCTGCGACGGTTGGCTGCACGAACGGATGAGCAACTTCCACAGTTGTCTATCTCCTGCCATGTTCATTAGTTTCCTCCCCGAAAGTCCAGTCCAGTTCAAGATGTTGTCTATCCATGCTGTTCTAGGTCTTCCTCTTCCTCTTTTCCCCTCCATCAATCCCGTCATCAGGCTGTTTGCTATGCTGTCCTTTTGCTGTCTCATGACGTGTCCGAAGTATCGCAACTTTCTTGTTTTTACGTGGATCAACAGTTCTTGCTTTGTTCCTGCTATGGTGTACACTAGGGTGCTCCAAAAAAATAAAAGTTGAAAATTCTTAGCTCCCCGGATATTTTCCCATGCGTCTCATAGAGATGAGTCTAAAAAACCAAATTTTAGGATTCTACATCAAGGTTAAGCCTTGCCACCAGCACGATGAAGTTTAACAATAGCCAATATTTTTCGGTTGAAAATACAAATTGCCGGTATGTAAGTATACTTGGAAAAACTAGTATGTGTTTATAATTTATTGGTCAGAACATGACCCTAACTTCAAAATAATGCAACACTTCTCCACAAACTGTTACTGCAATTCAACTCCCACTCCCACAGACCTACAGATCTTACAGTGTTACATGTACCGGTATTGGCTACAGTACTGTTTCAAGAGTTTCCTCAGTGCTTAAAATCTCAGAATATGTGTGGATGAGCTTCAACCACCTGTATAGTAGACTATCGTTGACATTCATCCTTTATGACTGTATTTACAAAGTATGTTATTAGTTTCATCGCTTCTTCCATTCACGAACAGATAGTCAAGGGCTATAGTATAGAGCTGCTTGCTGGAAATCGTCAACAGCTTTCCACTGTGCTGCTGGTTGTAGCCTAAGTTGATCCAATCACTTTCAATATTAAGTAGGTTGAACAACAAGCACTGCCTTTTTGGTAATCAAATGAATCAGTTTTGAGGATGCAGTCAACTGCGGAAATGTCCTACTTAAATTGGGGTTTCCAGTGGTTCTGTTTGTCTCACTGTCGGAAGTTGGCAAGCGATTTGTGGGTTTTCCGATTCAGAAACCATTGATTGAAGATCACAATTTCTTCTGCAAGATATCATAAATGTCTAAGGACAGTAACTTCAGCTCCTGCAACATCTAAATCAGTTGTGTTGAGATCAGTTTAGAACTGCAGACAATCTAAAGGTGCATCCGCAGCAGACATTGCTAAGAACCATGCCTTGACCAAAAAATAAGGCATTGAAAGTGCAAACATGACTTTATTATAATAATATTATCGTAAAGGTCCAGAATCTTGGCCTTGACGTTCTTCTTTCGTTGCTCGACAAACCCAAACTTATTTAATTGCTTTTCACTGCTTTTGAATCGTTCCAGTAGCACGAACATTTTAATCTTTTTTAGATAAACGAACACACTTAAAACATCTCCATTTATAGAAATTCCGTTGTCTGGCAATTGGATAATTGGCCCCCAACAAGCCATATTGCCTCGTCATCACTTCTTAAAAATAGTTTATCTATGTTCAATAAACAATCTAAGACACACCCAGTCAGTGTGAGAATTTCTGGTTTTGGATTCTACACCTTAGTCTTTCTTAAGATCCACAGTAAAGTTTTCATTGCACAATGCAACTCCGCATAAATTAATGTATGATTTCCATGCAGTAATTTTTGTATAATTCTCATACTGCACCCAGGGCATCTAACATTTCTCATAATAAATAACGTCAAGCACATATAAGAGCTTGTAAAATAAGTTAATCATAATGAAATAATTAAGTTTTCCCACCAATTCCAATCATAGTTTCCAAATTGCCGATTTTAAAGAAAATTCCCATGTATTTTCCTATTGTAAAGTTTTTATTCCGGTGGCAAGGCTTAACCTTTTTCAACTGGTCTGAAACTTGGTACAGTTGAACAAAACGATAAATGGAATGGGAAAATTGCCAGGGAGCAGTATTTTTTAAAACTTTTTGAAAATGCATTAGAATCTGGAGCACCCTAGTGTACACCTGTGACCTGTTCGTTGGTCAACTTTTTTGTTCATGGGATTCTTAAAATCTTTCTAAGACATTTGTTCTCGAATGCTTGTATACGTTTTTCCTCCTCTTTCTTTAATTAATGTCCATGCCTCACATCCGTATGTCGCCACTGGCCACACCAATGCCTTCAGCAGTCTCGTTTTTGTTCTATTGCTGACAGCTTTGTTCTTCCAAATCTTCGTCAGATATACCAGGCTCGTCATTCCCATCGCTAGTCTTGATCTTACTTCTCCCGTGCAATTTGCGTCCTTTGTAATCCGGCATCCCAAATATACAAATGAATCCACTTGTTCCAACTTTCCTGTGCTCACCTCCGTTGTCAAAATCTCATCAGTGTTAGTCATGACCTTCGTCTTTCTTACATTTATCTTCAGGTTGTACTGTTCCGCCGCCTCCTCTACACGGGTCACGATTTCCTGAAGTTCTTCCGTAGATGTAGCAATCAGAACAATATCATCGGCATTTCTGAGGTTGTTTATATTCCTTCCTCCGATACTATGGCCTCCCTCAAAACCCTCATCACTTGCTCTTAATAAACAGCTTAATAAACTTGTTAAATAAACAGGGTGAGAGGTTGCATCCTTGTCTGACCCCTCCCTTGATCCTGAACCATGCCGATGTGATGTCGTTCGTTCTCACGTTAGCATGTTGTTTGCCTGTACAGCTGCGGTGGAAATCCCGTGTCGAGCATGGCCAACCACAACTGGTCGTGCCTAACCGTGTCGAAGGCTTTGGAGAAGTCTATAAAGCAGAGGTACAACGGCTGATTCTTGCCTTCTCCAAGATGATCCTTATGTTTAATATTTGATTTCTTGTGCCTCGTTTTTGTCTTTGAACAACACCCAAAGGAAGGATAATCAAGAGATTCAACACTGAGGCATTGAAAGAGGACATGACTGATCATGAACAGTTCAGTGCACAGATAAACAGCAGATGGAACCAGATCAAAGAAAGAGACATGGGTTCGGTAGAAGAAACATGGAAAACGATAAAGAACATGTACCCAGAGGGGATGTAGGACATTTCCCCCCCTGGACATATTCCCCCCCGGACATATTCCCCCCCGGACATTTACCCCCCCGGACGTTTTCCCCCCCGACCTAGGACATTTCCCCCCCCCCCATAAGGGTCCCTATCCTATGTTAATGAATGACTGCACTAACCCTATCACTAACCCTAACCGACCCTCACGATGCCTAACCTGACCCTAACCGACCCTCACGATACCTAACCTGACCCTAACCGACCCTCACGATACCTAACCTATGTTAATGAATGACTACACTAACCCTATCACTAACCCTAACCGACCCTCACGATGCCTAACCTGACCCTAACCGACCCTCACGATGCCTAACCTGACCCTAACCGACCCTCACGATACCTAACCTGACCCTAACCGACCCTCACGATACCTAACCTATGTTAATGAATGACTACACTAACCCTATCACTAACCCTAACCGACCCTCACGATGCCTAACCTGACCCTAACCGACCCTCACGATGCCTAACCTGACCCTAACCGACCCTCACGATACCTAACCTGACCCTAACCGACCCTCACGATACCTAACCTGACCCTAACCGACCATCACGATGCCTAACCTGAACCTAACCGACCCTCACGATACCTAACCTATGTTAATGAATGACTACACTAACCCTATCACTAACCCTAACCGACCCTCACGATGCCTAACCTGACCCTAACCGACCCTCACGATGCCTAACCTGACCCTAACCGACCCTCACGATACCTAACCTGACCCTAACCGACCCTCACGATACCTAACCTGACCCTAACCGACCATCACGATGCCTAACCTGAACCTAACCAACCCTCACGATGCCTAACCTATGTTAATGAATGACTACACTAACCCTATCACTAACCCTAACCGACCCTCACGATGCCTAACCTGACCCTAACCGACCCTCACGATACCTAACCTGACCCTAACCGACCCTCACGATACCTAACCTGACCCTAACCGACCATCACGATGCCTAACCTGAACCTAACCAACCCTCACGATGCCTAACCTATGTTAATGAATGACTACACTAACCCTATCACTAACCCTAACCGACCCTCACGATGCCTAACCTGACCCTTAACGACCCTCACGATGCCTAACCTATATGTACAGAGTGGGGGGGGGGGAAATTGTCCGGGGGGGTAAATGTCCTAGTCAAAATCGGGGGGAAAACGTCCGGGGGGGTAAATGTCCGGGGGGGAATATGTCCGGGGGGGAATATGTCCAGGGGGGTAAATGTCCGGCTCCCACCCAGAGGACAAGAAGTACGAGGCCATGAGGAAAGGAAGAAAAACAAACCATGAATAAGCAAAGAGGTGCTTGATTTGAGCGATGTTAGATAAGAACTAAGGAAGACAAAATCGCACAGCGAAGGTGACATAAGAAGATACAGAGAAGTCACGAAAGAAATAAAAAGAAAAGCCAGGAAATGCAAAGAGACATGGACAGAAGAGAAGTGCGAAGAACTGCAGAACAATGCAGGAATGCCAAACACAGGGAAATTGTTCCAAATGGCAAGAGAAATATGTGAATCGAACATCACAAAGATAGCAACGATAAAGAACAAGTAGGAAAGAACACTAGAAAACAAAGAAGAGATCAAGCAAAGATGGAGACTACACTATGAAGAAATGTATAACAACGGAAACCCTGTAGACAGAACGGCACTAGAAGATCTGCCAATAAATAGCGAACATGAACAAATTATGAACATAATAGAGAGCGAAGTGGAATCAGCCATCAAGAACCTGAAATGCAAAAAGGCACCAGGAGAGGACAACAGCACAGCGGAGATGTTACAGTGCTCAGTAGAAATGATGCACAAATAAAATATATGACAACAAAGAGTGCCCAAAAGACTGTAATAAAAAGGCCATAATAATACCAATACACAACAAAGGAGATAAGAAGGAATGCAGCAACTACCGAGCTATCATTTTGACAAGCATAGTAGGGAAAATGTACACAAAAATAGCGTTTAAAAAGATACGTAGAGGAGGCAATGAGTGAAGAACAGCCAGGTTTTATAGGAAGGGAAGAGGCACACTGGATCAGATATTTGCAATTATGCAGCTGTCGGAAAAGCACATAAAATGGAATAGGACACTATAAAAACACTTCATAGACTATAAACAAGCATTTGACAGTGTATGACAAGAGGCAGATTGTGGAGAACAATGAGACACTGCGGAGTACCAGAGGAACTAGTGACACTAGTTGAGGACCTATACAGCAAGTCGGTAAGTGCAGTGAGAGTGGACGCAGAACTGACGGAATGATTTGAAATCAAAGTGGGAGTTAGACTGGAATGTCATCGGATCTTTTCAATCTACTATTAGAAATAGTAATGAGACTCGCAAATGGACAAGAAGAGTTGGGAACGAACATCAATGGACGCATAATAGACAATCTGCGATTTGCTGATGATGCCGATCTGATAACCAGCACAAGTCGAAACCTGCAGGAGCTTACGAACCGCGTAGACAACAGCAGCAGAAGAATGGGGCATCGAAAAAACAAAGACCATGACAATCCGGAAACAACATTAAGACCTAAAAAATAAAGATAGGAGATGAAACATTAGAACAGGTTACAAAGTGCGTATACTTAGGAGGAGTGATAACGGAAGATGGCAGTTGTACAGAAGACGTCAAAAGGAGGTGTTGGCATCAATATCGTGCCATGAGCTTTCTTACCCGAAGTGTCAATATTCACTCTGCCAAACCATTACTTAACGATAATCCTTATCACATCCGCTGGTCTTTCCACCCTTTCTTTTTAGCTCTGGATAATTATAACGTTCAAACTAAACCACATACCTTTTTATTCGGCTTATCCATTAAAGATTGTAGGGAATCTATGGGCTTCCCTAAGATCGTCATAGCAGATCTCGCGTATTCTGTTTAAGCACTGACACTGCCAACATTGTTTTATCCGTGCCTTGTGACAGTTTCCGTAAAATGCCCTTTGCAATATTGACCGTTTAAAGGTTTTTTATTGTCCGTGTCAGCCTTCTTCTAATAAACGAATTAGATAAGTTAATTGATGGAATGATAGATTACAGATAGGCCTACTGCCCTACGCAAACAAAGCCAGTGGCCAACTCGCCCGTGAAAACGTTAAAAATTCAACTATTATTTATTTATTTTATTTTTGTGACTTATGCCCGCACAGCCACAAGGCACCTCTACGGTCACTGGACATATGTGATCATGGTTCCATCGCATTTCTTGACCTCAAAAATGTTGAGTTAGAATCTCTATTGCATACATATCTTCATTTATAACCATTTAAGATTCTAGCCGCCATTTTGTCCGACAGTTTAATTTTCTTGCAGTGCTACATAATATGTATTTGATCCCATTGCATTCCCTGAACACTGTAGTTTTAATTCAGAGTATAAAACCATGTTCCTGTCACATACAATACTTCACTTTTATTCATTTGAAGTAATTGGCAGCCATTTTGTCCGCCATCTTGATTTCCTGCTTGCTAACCGCGATTTTCGTGTTCAGGAGGGTCAAATTAGTCTGGAAACACCGGCTATCAAATAATTTGATAGCCGGTGTTTCCAGACAATTATTGTTACATGATTTCTAACAGTGTGTAATTCGGGCTTAACGACACTTTCATATCGAAGATGATTAGTGTCGAAGGCAGAGTACAACCTCTCACTCCACGTTTATGTTGCGACCGAGCCACACGCAGTAAGGATCCGAGAAATTAATCTCTGATAAACTGACCGACCGTGAATCGAACCCGAGCCGCCTGCGTGGCGAGCGAGCTTCCAACCCACCCAGCCACTCATCTCTAACAGTGATTTCCAGAGCCTTTTTAAAAGAATTTTAAGCCTTGTCTATGACAGCTTATGACAGGCAAGGTGTATAAGACAATGATAAGACCGGTACTAATTTATGGATCAGAGGTATGAGCGTTGAGGAGGAGGGAGGAGGAGCGGTTGGAGAGGACGGAGAGGAAAATGCTGCGGTGGATACTGGAGGGTGTCAATGCGGGGGTAGCACGACATTTAATCCCGCGACACTTAATACCGCGACAGTTAATACCGCGACAGTTAATCCCGACGACATTTTATCCCGGCGACAGTTAATCCCGCGACATTTGATACCGCGACACTAAGACACTTAATACCTGTACACACACATGAGAACGAATATTAAATTTTGTACGACTATTGCTGTCCACATAGCCAATTAGGTAGGCCTACATCTCTGTTCAGGTTTTCTGTAGTGCATCTTTACATAAAACGATCATTGTAAAGGATTTTAAACAGGATTTCCGAAGTTCAGTCTACTATGAGTCTACTATGATATGGATGCGAATTTCGGCTGCAGTAGCAAAGACAAACAAACTGTGATACATGGAAATTACGAATACATTAAACATCGCGACAATGCCAACAGAGCTCTTTTATGAAAAACACGCACTAAATACTGCTGTAAGTATTGCTTTTATCAAATTTTACTGGTTTTATAATATTTAACTGCAAAGGCTTAACTTTTTTAACAATAGTGAATAGGCCTATTGCGGTGAATATTGCTTTTTTGAATTTAGCTGTTTTAAAATGTTTTTTACATTACCGGTATTAAATGTCGCGGGATTAACTGTCGCGGGATTAATTGGTCGCGGAATTAAGTGTCGCCGGGATTAAATGTCGCCGGGATTAACTGTCGCGGGATTAAATGGTCGCGGAATTAAGTGTAGCGGGATTAAGTGTCATGGAACCCAATGCGGGACAGAAAAAATGAAGACATCCGGAAGACGTTTGGAGTGACATGTATGGCAAACAAGAAGGTGAATGGATGCGATCAAACAGGACTTTGAACTTCTCAACCTCAAAAGGGAAAATACGTAAATAGAGTTCTGTGGAGAAAAAGGACCCCCCTCCTGCAAGAGATTATTTCCAGCCAGAAGGAAAAAATAATAAACAGATCTATGACAAACACGTGAAGAGGAAGGTAGAGCATTCCAGAGAGAAAATGCAATGATGAAAAATGATCTAGTGGTCTTTGATTACACGACAAACGGAGAGAAGCTGTAGAATGAGGAGAGTTAATGAGATTTGTGAGATCTTTCTGAACAAAACCCTGTTGGTGATATGTTAAGAAAAAATGAGAAATGACCAGTGAGAAAGAGTGCTTGGATATAAGATATGCTACGTTGACTATGAAAAAGCATTTCACAGAGTCGATTGGAAGAAGCTGATGAGTGCGTTCAGATGAATAGGAGTGGAATGGCAGGAAAGGAGATAGATAGGTAATCTATATAATGGGAAAGAAGGTGAAAATAAGAATTGATATGGAGAATACTCGGAACCAGTAAAGATAGGAAGAGGTGTGAGGCAAGGATGCCCACTATCCCCAATGCTGTTTAATATCTATATAGAAGAAATAAATTATGATTAATGCGATACCACAAAAACATAGTTCTCCACTTAGTAAAATTGCTTCCTAAACAGATGCAAATTGATCGTGACGTGGGCATCCAGTTTTTCAACATCTATGAACAAATATGTTCAGGAAAAAGTATTGTATTGTATTTAAACATTTATAAAGCGCCATTAGTAGGGTGAACCGTTCAGAGGCGCTCCCAGTGCGCAAGGCCCCGCGAGAATAAACAGGTTTCGAGAAGAAACAAGGCGGAGAGACTATCAGAAAGAAGTGTAGAGCGAACAGACGGAGAAAGGTCATTCCAAAGAGAAATACCAATTGAGACAAATGATCGAGACTGAGCCATAGCAGTACTGCCAGTTCTAGACCTAAGAACCAAGAGGTAAAATCTGTTGGATGAACGAAGTGGACGGTGGGAGGAAAGTAAAACATTAGTCAGATATTTGGGGCAAGACCATGTTGAGCCTTTATCCGCTGAGCCTTTATGATCAGAGTGAGGATCTTAAATTGTGTGCGAGTATGGAGAGGAAGTCAGTGAAGTTCATGAAACATAAAGGCAGAGATGTGAGAGTACTTGGGAAGGCGGGCAATCACTTTAGCAGCTGAGTCGAGAAAAAGTAAAATGTAGTCATCAGCAGTTCTTCGGAGGTCTTACAGTGGGAACATTTTTAACGCCCGGTCTAAGGTTCTCAGTTTTGTTCTCAGTTTTGTGTCTTGTATCCCAAAAACTTCATCCAATTTTCAACCAATTCCCAAACAAATGTTTGGGAATTTCAATCATGCTATTACAATTTCATTGAGACAAATGATCGAGACTGAGCCATAGCAGTACTGCCAGTTCTAGACCTAAGAACCAAGAGGTAAAATCTGTTGGATGAACGAAGTGGACGGTGGGAGGAAAGTAAAACATTAGTCAGATAATTTCATTGTAATAGTATGATTGAGTCTATTGCAGTAAATGGTAGTTATCGTTGTTCCGGCCAAAATAGCCTAATGGGAAAATAAAATAATGAGTAAATATTAAATAAATGATATAAATAAATGAAGGAATAATCCGCTAATATTATGATATTATATGATTTATTGTTCGAATGTTACTTCTTTTGTACGACTCAGGTTCGAACTACTTTAGGTGATTTTGCTGTCTTTCTCTCTGTTGTCTTATGGACTGCCCTGGACGCAATATTTGGCCTACACACGGCTAAACTCAACGTTCCAGAAACTTTCAAGACAACAATAACTGATCGGTAACCTCTAATAATCATTTATTTCTTTGTTCTTCTTGGTCAACTTCATTGTACAGTTGTCTAAACCTCATTTTGATACCATGGAATCGATTTATATAAGGGTTTTTACATATAAGAATATGTTTTGTCTGTTTCGTGCCTTTAATGTCAAATTTATTTTCAGAGGATTCTTTTATGCATTCAGAGTTTTGAAAGCAAATCTGGAAAATGAAAATGTTTGCAATTTATTAGTAGCAGCACACTTTTCACTATAGTAAATGTGGCTTTTTAAAAAGGATTTTAATCGTTTTTCTGGCAAGGTATTTAAAAAATTAATTGAGTCTGATTCTGCAAAGTCAGATTTATGCAAATACGATCATCCAGGGCAATATTTGGCAAATCTGAACGGCGGTCCCAAACTATAACAATAAATAAATCAACATGACTTGTCATGTTCATTTATTGACATGCCTAGTGTGGTGCATTGGATGGAAGCATAGAAACGGTTTCTTTCGCATTCCACACTTATAAAACGACTTGTCATGTTCATTTATTGACACATCAATCTACCTTCTACACTGTGCCCCATAAAAAAACACACCAAAAAACTTTTCAAAAATCTTCTATAAAACCAAGCCAATTGTAATAAAAGTTTGTACGTTGTTTCTCAAATAATTTTGGCACAAAATATTTTACATTTTACTTATTCACAGAAGTGGTTGCTGATGGAGGCAGTGACGCAGACTAGGCGTGTTTGGAAACATTTAAACAGAGATTAGTAACTTATTCATTCTCCAGCAGGACAGCGCCCCAGCACATCGCGCAAAGGACACCATTGCGTTGCTGCGACGTGAAACACCAAGCTTCATTGGACCGGAACTCTGGCCAGCAAACTCACCAGACCTCAATCCCGTTGACTACAGAATTTGGGGCCTAATACAGGAACGCGTCTACCAGACAGCAATACGGGACATCATCGAGTTGAAGGAGCGCCTCATCGTTGTGTGGGCACAGTTGAAGCAGAGTGTCATTGACAAAGCTATTGAACAGTGGCGGCCAAGGCTGAGAGCTTGCGTTCAAGCAAAGGGACATCACTTCGAACATCTTCTTAAATGAAACATTACTTTTTCTTATTTAACATTAGACTTACATGCGTTTCATGACAAAGTTTTTTGGTGTGTTTTTTTATGGGGCACAGTGTATTTCACCACACATCATGTTAAAGCCTTCTCAGGAGAGAAGCCTATCGATTTCGTTAATTTCATAATTTGGGACATCGTTCCGAGATTTTCCCAATATTTGATGCCTATTAGCTTCAACTTTCTGCTACCTCAATGTTTCTGAACCAACTAATAACTTACGTCGCGAGTAAACGTGCTTCTCTGCAAACTATTCAGAAATTGAAATACACTAGAATTCGAGAATATGTTAGTATATAAGAGCAGCTTTTTCAAAACCCACAACATTAATGTAGGCTTCAAGTTTGTATATATACACGATATATATATAACATCATTCATCATAAATAAATAAATAACGTTTAGTTACTTAACATTATTAATCTTACTTATGTAAACTTTACTGTTGTGATATAGGCCTATATTTTCATGGGCCCATCACGCCGAGAGCGCTTCTGAATAGCTCTGTTGTGAGAGGCGCTTTAAGAATGTTTTATTAGATTAGATAAATTATGTATATTAGATATAGCTGCTGAAGCTTGATTTGAATTTTTTTAAAGTTTACCTTTGACTTTTAATTTTTTTAAAGCTTCTTCTTCTTCTTCTTTATCCGTGGGCTAACAGCCCGTAGGTGTCCACTGCACGCTTGACCACTGTTCTCCATATTTCTCTGTCCTGTGCCCGATGTGTCAGTTCCTGTGCATTCATCCCACACCATTCTTCAATGTCCTGCAACCATTCTCTGCATGGTCTTCCCCTTCTCCCCAATCCCTCCATGATTCCCGTCAATACGCTCTTTATCTTTCTATCATCACTCATTCTTTGGATGTGTCCGAATAATTTCAGTTTCCTTTTCATTATGGTTTCAATCATATCTGACTTGCTGTTTTAAGTCTTCTTCGCAGTTCCACGTCCCGTTGTCTTGTATCTCATCCATTACTCTTTCCAAGTATCCAATGAATTCAATAGGCGAGACTGGATCTCCCTGTTTTGTTCCTATACTGATTTTAAACCATTCACCTAGCTTTAAAGCTTACCTTTGACTTTTAACCTCTGCGAATTGTCTTGTTTTCAAACATATTTACACATATGCGTTCACGATACATATATAATATGTAATATTTTTAAATATGTCATATGTTTTAAATATAATTATATGCTGTATATATTATTTATGTAAGCATCATATCATGCATAATTCTACCATATGCGTCTGATTCTGTGTGGACATTTTCTATGCAGTGGATGGATTATAAATCCACTTGAGATTACCTACTGGTGGTTGATACTAATGGCAGCGATTCCTGGTATCCTAGCCACAGTGCTCATATTCCTTGATCAACAAATAACTGCTGTTATAGTTAACAGAAAAGAACACAAGCTTGCTGTAAGTTATTCCGACAATAAATATTAACGTGTGTTACTAAAGAGAGAAAGCGAAAAGGCAGGTCTTTATTTCAACATAAAAAGGACAAAGACTATGACAACAATTGGGGCAGACAATTTTGTGATAGACGGAGGGGAATTGGAGGTGGCTTCAAGCTTTACGTTTTAAGGATCTGTAATAGAAAAAGAGGGCAAGTACGATTCGGAAATAAAACGTAGGGTGGCGATAGGAAAAACTGTAATGAATGGATTGGAAAAAATATGGAAGGATAGGCATGTTAGTACAGATACGAAAAAAAGACTGGTGAAGGCTTTGATAATACCGACAGTATTATATGGTTGTGAGACCAAGAAAATGAAAAAAAGATTAACGCATGTGAGATGTGGGTTTGGAGGAAGATGCAGAGAATATCTTGGAAAGAAAAAAGGACAAATGAGTGGGTGCGCACAGAAATTGGTATCGATATGGATGAGTCGTTAAAAAAAGTGCTAAGAAGAAAGTTTGTTTTCTTTGATCATGTTATGCGTTCAAATGGTTTGGAAAAAGATATGATGCTGGCATGCGGAGAGGTAAAGAGAAAACAAGGGCGGCCAAGTAAAAGGTGGTTGGACGAGGTTCAAGAAACAACAGGAATGAATCTGGAACAACTAAGAGAAGCGACATCAGAAAGAAAGCAATGAAGAAGGCTGGCGATGACGATCGCTAGAGTTCAACGAACTGACAGCACAAGGTGACAAGGTTTTACATAAGTTTAAAGCCGAAATTTTATAAACTAGATTGGTATATGATTTCTTCCGAATATCTTTCATGTTTTTAAAATAATTTATCGAGAGCGCTTTACAACGGTGAGAGGGAGAGAGAGTGAGACAGACAGACAGACAGACAGACAGACAGACAGACAGACAGACAGACAGACAGACAGACAGACAGACAGACAGACAGACAGACAGACAGACAGACAGACAGACAGACAGACAGACAGACAGACAGACAGACAGACAGACAGACAGACAGACAGACAGACAGACAGACAGACAGACAGGCACAGGCACAGGCACAGGCACAGGCACAGGCACAGACACAGACACAGACACAGACACAGACACAGACACAGACACAGACACAGACACAGACACAGACACAGACACAGACACAGACACAGACACAGACACAGACACAGACACAGACACAGACACAGACACAGACACAGACACAGACACAGACACAGACACAGACACAGACACAGACACAAACACAGACACAGACACAGACACAGACACAGACACAGACACAGACACAGACACAGAGACTATCTTTATTAGGTGATCCTTAGTACTTGTTATAACTTGGAACATGTTACTTTTTCTAGAAAGGGCATGGATATCATTTGGATTTGTTGGTTTTGGCAAACTTAGTAGCGATTTGTTCCGTTCTTGGTCTTCCATGGTTCTGTGCCGCAACTGTTCGGTCAATATCACACGTGCAAAGTCTTATACGAGAGTCGGAAGTCAGGGCTCCTGGAGAAAAGTCAATAATGATGGGCGTTAGGTAAATCAACTTGCGTTCTTTAAGTAAAGCGTGGGACGAGTACAATGTATTAGGACATAATACTTACTTACGTTCGGACCTTTATCAAGAAATCACGTATTCCTAGCTGTTTGTTCGTCACCTGCGTTCTCACAGAGTACGGGTCGTCGTTCTCGAAACCCTATATGACCTGTTTGCGCTTGTGACATTAAAACCGTATTTTCTGAACATCCCTTTTGCAGAACCAGAAACATAATCCTATATTCCCAGTTCATTTAGGCTCGACCCCACCACAACCGACCACTCAACTTCTCCCAATTTCGAACAAAGGAATAGAACTGGAAAGTTCGTATCCAGTTTTCATTCATCGAACGCCAACTAATCCCACCAAAATTGGATTTCAAACCATAGCTAGGACCCCCAGCATGGCTAATGACACCATACCTGGAGTCCTAGGAATGATAATATGTTGAAAACACTAAGCACTAAGCTGAGCTCCCGTTATATGGTATGCGGGCGAATCGTCAACGTCAAACGTATGTAACGGAACAGATTGGATTTTTTTAGCGTTCGATTCCCAATGCACTCTAATGACATTAGTCAATTCTAAATTATTTATGTGTTCACCCCATCCTCTGCTATGGATGTACTTAATTCTACGTTTAACCAAAGGAAAACCTGTTCCGTTACATCTGTTTGATGTTGACGATTGTCGTTGACGTTGACGCATGTTCAACGCCGCTGCTCTCTCCGCTCAGCTGCACAAGCGGAACTTATTGTTCCACGCTCACGTGCTTTCTCCGTGGCTGGCCCTGCGACCTGGAATGAGCTCTCTGTTATCCTTCGTCAAATACCTATTGGCCTTTCTACTTCTACATCATTTCTTTCTCTTCTCAAGACTGTCTTATTTGACCGGGGTTGGACTGGGAGCGCTCCTGAGTAGTAACCTTGAAGGTGCGCTATATCAAATTTTCAGTAAATAAATAAATAGATAAAATAAAATATGTTACGTGCCATGGCTCATCAAAGTACAACACACAATCCAAGCAGTAGCGCTCATGTGACTGAATATTTACTGAACTTTTTTATTATTATTTCTGTTTGTTTTTTTACATCTCTGACCTGTAAGAGTTATGTCACAAGGATCTGTCTTACTTTGAAATTAATCGAATATATTATATTTAGAGACATAATTTTTCATCAATCCAACCTTCTATTTCGGTGGATAAAATTCAAATTTAGGCAGTGATTCCATCGATACAGCTTCCATTTTCGGGAGCGTAATACAGTTTCTACATCGAATTGCGCATAAATTTCACGCATCAAACTTCCATTGATGCAATCAAACCTCTACCCGGAGATGCAATCAATAATTAACCTATATATTTCGACGACTCTATAATTTTTAAGCGAAACCGTTCGGAAACTTAGTTTGTGCAATTGTGTAATATTAAAAATGTTTGTAATTTAGAGAGCAACGTCTGACTGGAATAACCATTCATGCACTAATTGGATTATCAATGTTGTGTGCTCCTGTTTTGCAGGTAAAAAAATACATATCCTTTTGCCCATTTTTGCAAAAACAAATATATTTATTGACTCATAACGAGAAATGACCTACAATGGTTATCTACAAACAACGTGTTTTCAGAAGTTTCCGGCCTCAACGTATTGAAATGGCAAATGAGATTTGCAGGTCCTTACGCTTAATATGTACAGGGTGGCGCAACATAAACCGGACTATTAGTTTTTGCAATTGCATCGCTTGAATAATCAAAGTGATGATCGCCTTAAAACTATCATTAGACAGAAATGACACAGAAAATAGCTTTGGTTTGGCATTTAATATAACATTGAATGAACTGTAAAATTTTAGAATTTCTTGTCAAAGTGATGTTCAATATGTCCTCCGTTTGCTGCGATAACCAATGATAATCGCTTGCGAAACTGTCCAATAGCCCGGTTGATGGTGCCCTCGCTGATTTCGTCCCAGCAAGCGGTCAGAACTTCTTTCAAATGTTCAATATCTCGAATTCTCTGCCTGTAGACAAGCTGCTGAAGCATTCCCCAGATCGAATAGTCTACGGGATTCAAGTCCGGACTGTTCGGTGGCCAATTTTCTGGTTCAATAAAGTCTGGAGCAGTGAGAAAAGCAACTGTTTTTCGTGAACGATGAGCAGGTGCTCCATGCTGCTGGAAAGTGAAATACCAGTGTGAGCTATAATGGCTGGCAGTAATCCTTAATGTAGGACGACGTCACAGTAATAGGCTGTCAACTTTTGCTCCTCGTTCAGCGCAAACTAATGACGATTTCCCCAGCTGCGACACGGCAACCAAAACCATGATGCTCTGTGAGAAGTGCTTCCGACTTTTCAGCAAGCGTTCTGAATGAATGTCTCGTTTCACTATCAACCGGGCTATTGGACTGTTTTAAGGCGATAATTACTTTGATTATTCAAGCGATGCAATTGCAAAAGGTAATAGTCAGGTTTATTTTGCGCCACCCTGTATAATACTACGAATTGCGTATTGCCTATTATATGTATGTACATAATTTACCAATTTGAGCTTCTTCGTGCTCAGAAAACTTTCAAGCTACGCGAAAATAATCTTATACAGTTATACTACAACTTGAAATCGCCCTTCCTACCAACGCTACCTTCCTACCTTCCTTCCACGTCTCGTCAACGCAGAGCGATTGTGAGTAAAGTCCCTGCACACACGGGCGAGGATTAAAGCGCTACAGGATTCTATGGAATCGGTGGTCGTTCAACGGCTTTACGAACTTACCGGTCAAAACATGGTTAGCGAACGACAAGTCCATGGAATAAACGACGGAGGCCGGGAAACTCAAATAAGCTTTGATATGACAAAAATGGTTTTGCTCTGTTGGACGTCGTAAAATGCATCAACTAAGCTAATGTGGGTGTTTGGCGTAAAATTTGGACTGTTTGATATAACTCGTGTATTTCACATTTCGCAGCATATCCCGATGCCAGTACTGTACGGAGTATTTTTATACATGGGAATTACATCGTTGACTGGAGTTCAGGTATGGTGTAGTTTCAATATAATTAATTACGAATATTTTGTCACATGGGAGCTTCAACGATGAGCTGATCAGACCTGCCTAATCTGTTCTGTTCTCATCCAATGCTGAACGTTTCTAATGCAACGAAAGTTGCAATATCAGTGTCTCTGTCTCTCTGTCTCCATCTCTCTCTCGCAGTGGACACTGCATACTGCATCGGAGTTTCACGCCGAAGCGCTGTGCAATTGCGCTCACAGATTGGGTCAGGCAACATGGAAGTTTATTTTATATCGTCTTCTCATGATTGCAATGTCTTTTTGAATACGGTCTGCAAACTCTTTGAGTTGCATCGAAGACAATTATGAAAGTCATGCCTCGTACATGAGAATTTGCAATTTCTTAGATTTTAGGGTGCTGTACACGAAAATAATCGGCTCTAGTTTATGTGAAATCATCAAGAGCTGATAATGTCAAAATATGGTACTTGTACCACTAACTGTTTGTAAATACCACTGTCTCTTTGTATGTGCACTTGTTTTGTTTGTTTGCTCTCTTGTTTGTTTGCCCTTCCTGGCTGTCTCTGTCTCTGTCTCTGTCTCTGTCTCTGTCTCTGTCTCTGTCTCTGTCTCTGTCTCTGTCTCTGTCTCTGTCTCTGTCTCTGTCTCTGTCTCTGTCTCTGTCTCTGTCTCTGTCTCTGTCTCTGTCTCTGTCTCTGTCTCTGTCTCTGTCTCTGTCTCCGTCTCTGTCACTGTCACTGTCTCTGTCTCTGTCTCTGTCTCTCTGTCTCCATCTCTCTCTCGCAGTGGACACTGCATACTGCATCGGAGTTTCACGCCGAAGCGCTGTGCAATTGCGCTCACAGATTGGGTCAGGCAACATGGAAGATTTTTTATATCGTCTTCCCATGATTGCAATGTTTTTTTGAATACGGTCAGCATCTATACCCATGAAGCAGGTATCAGGAAAGCAATTCAAATGCAGCAAAATTTGTCTTACAGTTAGAATATGTAGGAAATTATGTATGTATGTGTCCTCAACCAAATCCTTTTTGTTTTCTGCTCTGAAGTTCCAGAAGAAGTTAGTTAACACGAAATGATTCCTAAGTTTTTTTCTCGTCACCCTGAAACAGGTTGTCAAATATCTCATCTTTGAGTAGCTGACTGATTTGAGAGTGTCAACAAAATTTACGCTTTAATTTTTGCTTTGCCAGAAAATTTTGCATGGAATTTGACTTGAAAGCTGGTCCAGTCTGGAACATGAATTTTAATATGTTCCTCATAACCACAATAACAGGATTTTCGGGGTTTCAGTCATTGCTAGGCGTTTACACGTAGCCTGCCCCCAGAGATTTTCTTAATGCGTATTGTAATCATTTCTCGCCAATCGACAAATTTTCGTGTAATTTTCCTGTTCGGCACCTCAAAATTTGTTAAGATTGGCATTTTCATTTAAAATTTTAATTGTGTGTTGTCCAGTGTTATAGGATGAGCAATTTGTCCAAGATCGACACACAATGGCTAACCTACGAACAAGGCAACAAACACACCACCTCGTCACCACGTACCCTTAAAATCATGAATTAATTAAATATCTATTTAAATCTTCACTGCTTCGAGCAGTGAATATATTATAGTGCTGGAAACATAATATGGTCAGATACATTTAACCTGAAGATAAACTCTGATATAAGACTTATGAAACGATTGTCTGAGAACCTGTCAACCGAGAGGTCGGGGTTTCATTTCTCCGCAGAGGCAGAAATTTGTAGCGAGATATCTGTTCCACAAGCACCCCCCCCCCCCCCCCCCTAGCCGACTCAGCTATGATGAGTACACTGACCTACCCGGTCAGTGGATAGTGAGATGGTGAGGGAGAGGATTGGCCACCGCCCTCATATGCCGAGGCCTTGAAAATGAAGTCATCCCCATTGGCTAGTCCTCCGGGCAAGCTAGACAAGATCTCATTATATATTATATTATTAACTTTTAAATAACCCATAAATTTCATGTTGTACTGTCTTGTTTAGTTTGTCGAACGAATTATGATTATATTCATGCCAGTCAAATACCAGCCTGACTACATCTATCTTCGACATGTGAGGACGTCACGGGTTCATATATTTACATTAATTCAAATACTTTGTTCAGGACTTATGTGGCTGGTTAAAAGTATAAAGGTGACGTCAATGGCTTTTCCGATGATGGTGAGTTAAAAATGCATTATGCCAGATCAATTTCCTATAAAATAACTTATAAATGGCGCAGGAAAGGAACTTTATAACAAGAGCGTCCTCATTTACCCAATGTAAGGGGCGAGGTCCTGACAACATCGCCATACAAATGCAGCTACCTTGAACTCAATACGCTGGCAATAAAACAGTGAAGTTCAAGTACCTAAAGCATGTGCAGTCATAAAAAAATCAAAATAGGTAATTTAATGATCATAGTATATAACTAAAAAACATAACAGACATCTTTGAAACTATTTAGGAGCGAAAAGATAAAACGAAAGTAACTTCATTCTATAACTGTTACAAAACCACATCTTTTTAGTGCGTCAACATGAGCTACAATGACCATATTTATTCAGGGATTTTCCCAATTACGCGCGCAGCAGAGCGCAACACCAGGTCAAACAAGTCATTCTGATGGATAAAACAGATCCACTTTGGCCAAAGTGAGCGAGGAGTGGATGCGAGATGCAATAAAAGAATGTACTAAACAGCAGTAGCAGCAGCAGGCGTAAGAGAACGGATGACAGTGCGAAGCTGGCGTAGCTGATTATAACAGTCTCCAAGCAAGACTGAGTTGATTAGCCAAAGTGAATTCTGGTCAAGTTGGACACCGAGGTTATGAACCGTGGTTGCAAAGACAAAGCCAGGAAATTCGGATGCAAGAGAAAATAAATCAGTTGCGTGGAATCATCTGAAACCGGATTTATTCTGTAGCAGCATCAGTATGAGAATTGTGGAAAAATAACTGGGGGGGTTGGCCTATGATAAACTTGAAATTGGGGTATGAAAAACATACTTTAACATGGGGCTCTAAGAAAGACTGGGGGGTTGCAATTCTCACCCTGAGCAGCATATTATTTCCTTCCAGGTCAGCGACGAGCTGCATGGCGACGACCTTTTCGATAGACTTCGAGGGAGACGCAACATTCGCCGAAAGTGCCGTTGTCAAGGCTGCGATAAAACGCACCTGAACATATTCTAGGCATACGGCGAATAGACAATGGGAGCCAATTCCATACGGTGCTGTTTAAGATACACAAAATTAATGGGTGATTTACAGAGGATTTTCATTTATCAGGCACAGTGTTTTCAGAATCTGCTAGAAATGCTAAAAAAGATCAACTCTGGTAAATTTATACATTCTACTGCCTCACAGACCACGTCGACTATAGAGGATGGCGTCCATGTGAAGCTATGTGCATAATATTACCTTTGCTGTTTTGCGATCTACTGATAGTGTTAATGTGAAAGTGTAAGTCAATAATAATATTAATTAAAAAAATGATGATAATAATAATATTGACGATGATTGCTTCACATGGTCCATGTGAAGCAATGTGCATAATATTGCATTTGCTGTTTGGCGATCAGGCGATAGTGTTAACGTGAAAGTGTATGTCAATAGTAATATTAATAAAAATAATGTTGATAATAATAATGATGATAATAATGATAATAATAATATTTAAGAAGACAATTTTTTAAGTCTCCGGATAATTTTTTGAAATCCCGAGGGATCTGAGATACCTCTGGTAAAAAAAGATAATAATAATAATAATAATAATAATAATAATAATAATAATAATAATAATAATAATAATAATAATAATAATAATAGTAGTAATATTTATAATAATAATAATAAATTCTGGAACGGCCCTTCGAACAAGATGGCGGTATGTTTACGCTGGGAGAGGATAATTGGTCTGTAATACGCTCTTTTACTACTGGAACCACTTTTGCACAGTTTCTTTTCAAGTCTATCTTCTTATTTGATAGCAGGGTTTTAACCGGTTTGAAAAGTTTGTTCCTTCTCGTTCACATTTTCACTCAATAATAATAATATTTCAGAAAACAATTTTTAAGCCTCATAAGCACGACTCTTAACGCTAGCGGATAATGCCCCATGGCACACCTGTGGTTTAATCGGCACACCTGTTGTTTCACTGTTCAACACATGACAATAGAGTCGGAGTAGCACTGGATTATTAATGGATTATTAATCGTCTACAAAAAAACTACGAAAATCTGCCTTTGACATGCACCTACGAAATGGCAAGCAAATGTGACCGCCTGGGGTCAACAATCAGCACCCGATGGTTTGGACGCCTCAACACTCACTCGTTCATCACAGAAGTCACGCGGAATCTGCAGTGTATGCAGAGTAGAAAGACAACTGCACAATCGGGATGGAAAGGTTCATCTCCATGGACCCAGAAGCCAACCATGCCTCGGTTCACACAAACCACCTCTTGGCCTCCATCAACCGGACCAGATGGATGCAGCGCCAGATGATCGCAGCACCAACAGAAAGGTAAAAGAGTCAGAAATCCGCAGTACATCACAAGCGGGTCCAGCCACGCTCTTGCAACAGGAAACCAGAGGATCTGAGGCTGACAGAGAGGGAGACAGCTACCACACAAGATCCTCAAGCGCATTCCAAAAGCAGCCAGACCAAGCGCGGGAAGGCTGCTGATCCCAATCATAAATGAAATCCTTAAAGATGCGGACAATTCATCACTTAGGCACATGATGATGACCTTCGCAGCCGGTGTCCTGGAAAAACCGCGACGGGGCTGTAAGCGCCACAATTTATCGTCAACAATCAAAAAGAGAATGGATTGCTTTCAAACGGAATAGCCAGTGAAGTGGACCGAAATTTCAACACATGACCTCAGTGAAAAGAAAGAAAAAGGATACTCTAAAGAAAGCGATGACCAAGCAGTGGCTGCAGCGGTGGCGTCGAAGCTGGAGGATGGAAACATAAGAGCAGCGGTGAGAATTCTATGCTCAAGCGACAGACCGGCGAAGGCACTAAAGGAACTACGCCTGAAACATCCGGAACCCCCGAGCAACCGACCGCTGAGTTGTCCTGAACGCCGAACAACGCCTCTACAGATAACGGAGGAGCAAGTGAGAGGCCAGATTCGATCCTTCCCCGCTGGTTCCACAGGAGGTCCGGACGGTATCCGAGCACAACATCTGGTGGATCTGATTAGCTGCACAGAGATCGCAGTGGAACTCACATCGTCTATCACAGGCCTGGTCAACCTACTCCTGACAGGGGCGTGTCCAGATCAGATTAAACCGATCTTATTCGGAGGCATTGCGAAAGAAGACGGGAGGACTGCGCCCGATAGTAATCGGTTACTATTGGCGAAGACTAATATCTAAATGCGCTAGCTCCCACGCACTTCCAAAGGCAGCTGCCTTCCTCGCGCCGCAGCAGGTCGGAGTGGGTGTGGCGGGAGGAGCGGGAGTTCACTCAGCCAGAAGATTCCTCGAGGAAATGCCTGCAGACTCCATTCTTGTAAAACTGGATTTTACAAACGCATTTAACAGCTTGTACAGGGATAACATGATGTCAGCGCTAGAATCTAGATGAATTTGCACCGGAACTTACGTCATACTGCCGACTCGCCTATGACGAAGCTACGATATTGCAGTTCGGGCAGTACACACTCCTTTCACAAGTCGGTCCACAGCAAGGTGACCCTCTTGGACCACTGCTGTTCTGTCTTCCACTGCAACCAATCTTGCAGAAGATTGCGTCTGAACTGACGCTGGGCTATCTGGACGACGTGTCCCTAGGAGGTAAAACAGCTGTTGTAGCCGAAGACATAAGGATAATGGAGGAACTCAACACAAAATGTGAACTCATCAAACACCCCGACGAATGTATCGAACATCCGGTCCTGCAACAATTCCTCACCGTCGCACCGAGGACAGCCGGCTTGTTGGGTGCGCCGCTGTCATCTGAAGAAGCACTAACAGCGGAGACTCTAAGGAGACCTTCCAGCGCCTCTCTACTATCATTCAGCGCTTTATTGCGGTGGCTTTCAGGGGAACTTTTACCCACCAAAATCTTGACGAAGATGAGGCCGTTCCAGAATAACATCATACCCATCTCCGGATATTATTTTGAACACCTGAGGGATCATAAATACCTCGGGTAAGAAAAAAATTTAAAAAAATAAAAATTTAAAAAAAATAATAATAATAAAAATAAAAAAATTTAAAAAAAAAAAAATAATAATAATAATTATTATTATTATTATTATTATTATTATTATTATTATTTTTATTTTTTTAAATTTATTTATTTATTTATTATTATTATTTTTATTACCCGAGGTATTTATGATCCCTCAGGATTTATGAATCTAATCTATGTAGTTAGTGGTCCTCGTCCTCGGTGCGTTGTGCGAACGTGCCACTAAATGCAACTGCATTATATCTCTGAGTGCTAAATGGATAACCGCTGGAATAAGTGCACGGTCTCCTAAGGGTCCCCTGAGATGGCGATCATTCTGCGCCCCAACTCTATAAAGAACTCTCGGCCTGCACGGTTGATGGGGCCCAGCGATTCTACAGCCACCGGAACGAACTCGTGAGTGGCAGGGAAAGATGAATATTTGGTCTGCTTCCTGTCCGCAGCATGTTCAGCCGCCCCTCCTGGCACTGATGAAGTCAAATGGAAGTAGGAGACAGCGCAAGTGTGAATGGTAGTCACGTCCCAAGCAACGTACTTGCTCCTAGCGCACGGGACCAACGTGGCCCCATCTGGTCTCTTTCCGTCACTCCGAATCAGGCCTGGTGGCTCCTTCGAACTTGGGATGTCTGCTTTTGTAAGAGCTCACCAGATGATGTCATTCAGTGCGAAATGGCGCGCTGCTCTTCCTGACGATCGCCTGCAGACTAGTCCACGACCTCTCCGCACTGGTGGCATTGATGCGGAGAGCAGAGGTCCAGCCCCAGCCGAAGGCCAATCGCCACCCTCACAGCCTCGTTGCTCAGACCCAATCCGCAGGAGATCACTGGTACGGTCAGAAGCCAATCTCCGGCATGGGGCGATGTAACTGCACCCAGCCTCGCACGGTTGAGCGGGTCATTGTTCAAAGACCACACTGCCGCCTTATCGATATCTATGAGGGGTCTGTCCCACACTTTTTGTCTCGTCAAGGTTGGCTCAAGACCGCCCGGTAACGTTGTTTTGCGGGCCTCCATGACTTCTTCCCAGAAGGCATCGCTCCACTTCTCCGAGTCGAGCACGGTTGCAACAAGCAAGTCGCTCGTTGCAACCGTGCTCGACGCAACTGACGATAGGTAAGCTGAAGATGCCAGCATCGACACAAGTCTGACCCCGATTCCTCCGTCTTTGATCGGGATTGTGGCCTACTTACATTGTATGTCGCTGAGCCTGATGTTAAAGATCTCATCTAATCCATCTCTCATCTGGGTATCCATTTTCTCAAGCAGAGGATGATGATCGAAGTAGATACGATAATTTCGCCGCTCCAAAGCATGAGCGCAGCATCATCAGTGCCGCCTGCGCCTGGAGGCAGGCCAGGTCCCTCTCCGCTCGAGCCAACGAGTCGCTGTGTTTGAGGAGAGCCTCATCCAATGCCCTGCCCCTGAACAGCGGGGCACCAAGAAGGATCGACGAGTCACGGTCTACACGTTCGAATCCCTCAAATTCTTCACCCGTGAGCTCAGATTCTGATGAATACTCGCATTTTCGTCTGTTCAGGCGGATACCGAGCGATATCTCCAGATCCTTTATCTTTGCAAGGTCTTGTCGCACTTCTTCAATCGTTCCCCCGAGCGAGAGATCATCTAGGAAACCCAGACAAAATCGAGAGTGCAGCTGCAGCGGCAGGCAGAACAGCAAAGGACCCAACGGATCTCCTTGTTGAGGTCCCATCCGTGACTACACCACAAAGCGTCCAAACTGAAGCAGGAAGTAGGGAGTCCGCCGAGTAGGACTGGTGGATGAACGCGTATAGCTCCGGGATTGTGTCATGGACTGCCTGAAGCATGATATCTCTTCGCAAGGTGTCAAATGCGTTTGCAAAATCAAGCTTCACGAAGACGTGGTCGCGGGGCATGTCTGTTACATAACTTCTGGCTGCGTGAACTGCCGCTTCGCAGCCGCCCGGAACCGCGATGCCAACCTGGGGCGGGGTGAAGAAGGTGCCCAGTCTACTCGTGGCGTATTTATTGGCACATTTTGCCGCCAACCTTCGCCAAACGTATCCGATTACAATCGGTCTGAGGCTCCCTGCTTTTTTGGACAGTGCGATGAGGGTTCCACCGAACAGGAACTCGCGTATCTTCCTCGGAGAATCGCCCCTCAGCATTACGTTGATGAAGCCCGTCAACGCCTGGAGGAAGGACTCTGAAGACTCGCGGTTGTTAAGTAGATCGAGAAGGTGCTGGGGTCGCATACCATCAGGCCCCCCCGACGACCCCGACGGAAAAGAGCGTACTGCTTCTGAAACGCCTTTTTCTGTGACTTGGTAAGAATCAGTCTGCACCACAACCGGTAGACCAGTCAAGTTGGCCGCCCACTTGTCCGCAGGATGTCTTTCCTGCATGGCCTCGAAGGATTCCTGAGTTGCCCTGACGGGGCAGTCCTGACTGCAGAGGATGCGTGTTGCGGCTCGTATGTTGCCTTCCTCAAGCTTAGCACCAACTGCCGCCACGCGTAAATCTCTTGGACTGATGGACCTCCCACCGCCACCCAACTCATGCATCACATCATACTCCATCCGCAGAAACTCCTGCTTGTCTACGCGTTTCTTGACAATGTTGGCCAAGTTTCTTCGAGGTGGTTGTGGCAAGATGTTGGAGGCAAACCACATGAGCTGGCGCCAGCCTTCAACTGCACCAGGGTTGTTGTTTATGGACAGCAGGATACCGGTAAGGGCTTGGGAGTATCCATGCCGGGCTCCTCTCGGGATGTGCTTCAGCACTCTGCCACCCAGATGCTCCGGATGTCGGGTTACGCCACCCTCATCGATATCGATCCCCCCAGCCACCACCGTTATTATTATTATTATTTATTTTTTTTTTATTTTTTTATTTTTTTTTTTTGCTGCCCCGAGGTATTTAGGATCCCTCAGGGACTTATCACTTAACTACTGTTATAAAACCAGTCTGGAATTTCAGGCCTCGTCTTCAGGGTTTGAAGAGAAAGTTCCTTTAAAAGCCACCAAGTTGTAGCGCTGAATGTTGACAGAAAGATGCTGGAAAAGAAAGGTTGCCTCGCGTCTGTCACCAGTAATGGATGATATGCGCTTGCCGATTTCATTGATGAATTCCAGGGCTGATAGATTAAGCGGACCTAGGGTCTCCATGGCCACTGGTTGGAAGATGTAAGAAGCGGGAAGACCTGCGTATTTCTGGGTTTTACGGATGGCCGCCTGTACTGATGCCGGTCCTACCAGATTGGCCGGTTGAGTAATGTATGAGGCGGCACAAGTATGCACAATTGTGGCGTCCCACGCCAGGTACTTCCCCTCCGACCAGGGTATTAGGGTTGCACCGTCGGGCCTTTTGCCGTCAGATCTAAATAGGCCCACGGGTTCCTTGACGCTCGGAACATCTGCTTTGAGGAGGGCGCGCCAGATGATGTCGTTTATGGCGTGGTGGCGCAAGGAGCGTCCCAATGCCCTCCTGCAAACGAAGCCATGGTGGCCATCCGGGCCAACTACAGCGCCACAGTGGCATGTGTGAGGACCGCACAAGTCCAGACCCAACCTCAATCCCACCGCCACCCGGACCGCTTCATTGTCCAACGCAAGGCCACACGCGGCAATCGGGAGCGCGGTCAGCCAGTCGGCTGAATGAGGACTGCTGACCGCGACCAGCCTGGCCTGGTTGACAAAATCAACGGCACTCCTACGGACTTCCAACTTGTCCTTCTGGATCAGAGGCTGATCCCAGCAGCTCTGTCTGATGGGCATGGGGTCTATCGTCGCAGGCAAGGTGTCTTGACGTGCCTCCAACAGGTCCGCCACGTACACATCGGGGGCTGCCTCCACGGTCGCAAGAATGGCGGTCTGAAGCTCGAGAGTCGACGCGGCTGAAGCCAAGTAGGCAGAAGAAGCCAGCGAATCGACTCTGCGAATACCAAGTCCGCCATCTCTGATAGGAAGTGCGGCCTGCAGCCACTGATGGTCATTAAGGGAACAGTTGACAATTCCCTGTAGACCCGATCTCATTAGTCCATCCAGTGTCACTAGGGCCGGGTGGTCAAAGCAAGGGGAGCACCGGAGAAGATAGCTCAGTCTTGAGGCGCCGAATGATGAACGCAACAAAATCAAGGCGTTCTGTGATGGCAACAGGCGCAATCTGTCCAGAGCTCGACGGAACATATCAGAATGACTCTCCAGGGCAGCGTTCAGCGCCCTACCCCGAAACAGGGGGGCCCCCAACAAGCTAATTTCGTCCACATCGACCCTATTGTATCCCGACAAAGGAGGAACCAATAATTATTATTATTATTATTATAACACATTTATTTCTTCAAAAACTGACACAATCATGTACAGACGAGTAAATAATCGTTTCAAACATTAGGTCCTTGGCCTCTCAGTGTCTTGGCCGATAAGTTCTGTCGT
This sequence comes from Lumbricus rubellus, assembly GCA_945859605.1. Lineage (NCBI taxonomy): Eukaryota > Metazoa > Annelida > Clitellata > Crassiclitellata > Lumbricidae > Lumbricus > Lumbricus rubellus. Next base: position 28,652,427 of record OX243828.1, read on the forward strand.
GCCCAACACAGACAACGAATTTCCTACTTGGAGCGCGACTGAAATGCGCTGGAGCAGATGGTTGGACTCTCTCTGGTCACCGGTCGACATCGAAATTCTGCTTCCCAACTCTTGAACGAATTCCAGGGACTCGGAGTGCCAACTTCCTCCGGTTTCGATGGCCACAGGAATGAAGTGATGGGATTGCGAGATGACAGCATATTTACTGGTCTTATTTCGAGCTGCTTTCTCCGCTGCTGCACCTGCGTTTTCCGCTGTTAGATGTACGTACGAAGCTGCAAACGTGTCTGGCACAGTGACGTCCCAAGCCAAGCATCGACCTCTGGACCAGGGTATTACAGTAACTCCATCTGGTCGTTTGCCATCGGTTCTCGAAAGACCAGTAGGTTCTTTGATGGCCGGTATTTTGGCTCTCGTCATCGCTCGCCATATCACGTCATTTATCATATCATGTCGTTGGTGTCTTCCAGCACCTTTAGGGCAGGAGAATCCATGATGACCTAAGGATTCTACTCTGGCACCACATTTACACACATGTTGTTCACAAAGCACAGTACCTAGACGAATGCCTACTGCAACTCTCAACACCTCTCCCGTCATCCGCAATCCAGCTGCCGTAATGGGTAGTGCGTGAAGCCAATCACCTGAATGTGGCGATTGTACGGCTAGCAATCGAGATTTCGAAGCGGAATCTGTGGTTCTTTCTGTGAGTTCTTGAAATGCATGCGAAATCACCGCTGCGTCCCATTCTCTTTGTATATACGCTTTCAGCTCAGTGGGAGGAGGTGCGTTCGAATTCGACGTCCAAGAACTAGAGGCTTCTTCCACCAATGGATCGGTAGAAGTTACGGAGACAGCGAGTAGCATTTGGTCTTGGAGGCTTCGAGTGCCAGCGGCTGATGCCAAAAAGGCGGAAGTTGCCAGCATTTCGGCACTACGAATCCCAAGACCGCCGTTTCTCACTGGTAACGATGCCTGGATCCATTGATCGTCATTCATGTCAATATTGAGGAGGCTACATAGATAGACCTGCCCTCAATGTTTCATCGAAGTCGTGTAGAAGTCCTTTATATATGAAGCAAGCTGATGTTCTCAGTGTGTACAGCAGCTTCGGTATGCTTAAGCTGCTCTTCAGCAGGGTGAATGAATCGTGTGGGTGAAGCAGTTCAAGCCGTGTGATGACTTTCGTCAGATCATTAATCTTTTTCTGGATAGATTTCTCGACGGCCCTGCCTGGCAACAGTGGAGCTCCAAGCAATGTCAGGTCTTCACAGGCGACAATTTCGAACTCAGCAAAGGCCTTGTTCTTGTGTGTTTCAACGTCACCGTTAAAGGAAACCTCGCACTTTGCCCGATTCAGTTGTAGACCATACATGTGTGCCTGCCTCTCTATCAAGCTGATGTCGTGCTCCACTTCATCAATTGGTCCAGCAAGAGTAATATCGTCCATATAACCGATATTTAACGGGGTAATCAGACTCTCAAGTAGTGGGTGTATCGTAAGGCAGAACTCCAGTGGTCCTAACGGGTCACCTTGTTGAGTGCCTTCTTCAGAAAGGATAGTGTGCTGTCTAGTCTGTAGCTGTGGAGTATATGCATAATTATCAAATACATATCTGTAGATTTCTGGAGCTTTTGCTGCGACCGCCTCTAACAAAGAATCTCTTCTTAGTGCGTTGAAAGCATTCGAGAAATCCAGTTTCACTAAGATATGATTTTCAGGCATAGATTGCAAGTATCGCCTGGTAGCGTGAACGGCAGCCTCGGCTCCTCCTGATACTCCAACACCGATTTGGAGCGGTGATAGAGCTTGAGACAGGTATGGACATACAACATGGCAGATACTCTTAGCAGCCAGACGTCGCCACGTGTATCCTACGGTGATCGGTCGAATTCCTCCATCTTTCTTCCCAAGTGTTATTAGTCTTCCGCCGTACAAAATCTCTGCGATGTTCTTCGGTATTCCTCCTCTCAGCAGCAGATTGATTAGGTCAGTAATCGTATCCACGAAATCTGCGTCTGTTGAATTGGACAAAGGGTCTTTCAGATGTTGTGGTGTGAAGCCATCTGGACCTCCGGTTGATGCTGCCGGAAAAGAAGCTATAGCGTCACAAACCATCTTACCAGAAACCTGTATGGCTTCAAACATGTCTTCTTGAGGACATGGCAGTGTTCTCCTGTCATCGTAGGCCTTTGGATGCTTCTTCTGCAATTCTTCCATCACTGTAGGTGAATCTTCTACAGGAACATCATCAGAGCATAGCAAACGAAGAGCCCCTTTCATGTCGCCATCTTCGAGCCTGCTAGATACTGATTCGGCAAGATATTTTCCTCTATCGTGAATCATCATTTCTCCTAGATCGTGACTTAGATGCTGTAATTTCATTGCCCTCGTCGCTGAAAACCATTCCTTTATGCCACGCTTCGATGCGCTGTAAAATGATCTTTCCCAAATTCCGGTTTCGACCTCCCCTCTTAGGCTTGTGCAGAATTATAGGTGAAAACTGGAGCAGATCTTGCCAATTTGAGGGACTGGTTGGTTCTCGAACTATGGCCCTTATAATCTGTGTAAGTACATTCCTAAATGCAACTCTTGCTGCTATTGGAATGTGTTTCAGCAGTGATCTTCTTACTTTCGGATGAGATAAACTGTCTGGTAACGGCTCGCTATTAGACATGTTTTCATCGCCATCTACATTGCACTGGTTATCATCATAAGGAGTTTTGTGTGACGAGTGGTTCCTACTGAAGACGATTTGTGCGCTCGAGGTGGATGATGATTGCGTTACCGACGTAGGTTTTATGAGGCAGTCTGCGGGTGGCCGGTCAGAGCCTAGACACGGAGCGGATCGAGGGCCGTGCCGGTGAATGGTTCCGTCGGAAGCATGCGTCTTAAAAGACGACCAACACACGCCGCAAACCCCCTGCCCCTTACAAGGTTTTTGGCTCATTCGGAAAGTGTAATATTTGTCGACTCTTTTTGTTCAAATCAGATTGTTTACGGTTTGCGCGGCCATTACAGCCAGCAACGTTGCCATTGACGATTGTGACGTCACGGGCCTTTAAACGTGGCGGATGGCCTTCAGCAAAGTTTTCAAAGGCGCCGTTATCGGCTACGTTAAAAGAAAGAGTTTCTCTCACCAGCCTGTACAATTCAACTACAATTAAAATGACGATCCGGATCACGAGACGTAGCGCAAACAGATGATCTAAAAATCCATCTCGAACGACTACTCAATCCGCGAAATTTAATGAAAACAGCCGGACATTCAAACTATCCAGCCTACTAAGTCCGCTGGTGACGTCATTCATTATTATTAATTAATTATTATTATTAATATTGGCAGCTATTATTATTATTATAAATATTATTATTATTATTATTATTATTAATATAACAGGACTGTTAGGTTTAGGTTTCGGTTTAGTTTTAATAGAACAATTTTAGTTTACTTAGAGTGGCCGTATGTATGAAGTGATGGAGGAAAGCCTGGCGGATATCAAAGGCAGCGAGTACGTGATTGTAATGGGTGATTGGAATGCAATAGTTGGAGAAGGAAGACAGGAGGGTATTGTAGGAAATTTTGGACTGGGGAGCAGAAACGAGAGAGGAGAAAAGCTGGTGGAATTCTGCAAAGGACAAAAACTTGTAGTGACAAACACATGGTTCCAACAGGAGAAAAGGCGCAGATATACATGGAAGGCACCAGGTGATGGGGAAAGGTATCAAATAGATTACATCATGGTCAGAGAAAGATACAGAAACAGCGTAAAGAACTCAAGAACCCTGCCGGGAGCTGATGCGGATACAGACCATAATCTTGTGGCCATGACAGTGAACCTGCAACTTAAGTTTGTCAAAAAGAAAAGGATAGCTAAAAGGAAGTGGGATAAGGAAAATATGAAGACGAAAAGTAACGAACTGTCAGAAAGAATAGAGGAAAGGGTAGAGGAGTCAAGTTCGGACGTAACAACAGAAGTTAGATGGAGGGACCTAAAGGAGATTGTGATTAGTGAGACGACAAAGATTGTGGGATTCCAGACAGGTGCAGAACCTCGTAAGCCATGGGTAACACCGAAGATGCTAGAGGATATGGAAGAAAGAAGAAAATGGAAGCATCAGAGTACCGAAGAGGCAAAGAAAGAGTACAAAAGACTGAACAACCAATTAAGGAGAACAACGGATAAAGCAAAAGAGGAATGGTGGGAGGAGAGATGCAAAGAGATGGAAATGCTTCAGGAAAAAGGACGATACGACCTAGTTTACAGCAGAATCAAGTCACTGGGAAAGAAGCCGAATATGGATAGAGGAAATGCAATCAAGAACAAAGACGGCAAGCTACTGGAGGACCCAGACGAGATAAGGAGTCGATGGAAGGAATACGTGGAAGAGTTATACATGGGAAACAGTAGCCTGGAGAACGAAGAGGAGGAACAGGCACAAGCACAGAATGGAAATGACAGAGGTGCTCAAAGAGGAGATCATGGCTGCAATCAGTGATATGAAAAACAACAAGGCAGAGGGAATAGATAACATCCCCATTGAGATACTGAGGAACCTAGGAGAGAAGGCAATGGGAGAACTGGTGCGGCTGTGCCAGGACATCTACAATACTGGAGGGTGGCCGGAAGACTTCATGCAAACAATAATGATTCCAATCAAGAAAAAGCCAAACGCAACAACATGCGAGGACCACCGCACTATAAGTCTCCTTACCCATGCATCAAAGATTCTACTAAGAGTTATCACGAAAAGAGCAGGAGCAGAAAATGATAAATGCATTGGAGAGGATCAATTTGGCTTCAGAAAGGGAAGAGGAACAAGAGACGCGATTGCAGCACTGAGAATTCTAACAGAAAGAAGCATCCAGCATGGACAGGACATATTCATATGCTACGTTGACTATGAAAAAGCATTTGACAGGGTCGATTGGAAGAAGCTGATGAGTGCGTTAAGACGACTAGGAGTGGAATGGCAGGAAAGGAGATTGATAGGTAATCTATATATGGGACAGAAGGTGAAAATAAGAATTGATGGTGAATACTCGGAACCAGGAAAGATAGGAAGAGGTGTGAGGCAAGGATGCCCACTATCCCCAATATTGTTTAATATCTATATAGAAGAAATTGTAAGAGAAACACTGGAAGAAATGAATGAGGGGATAAAGGTAGGAGGAAGACTGATAAAAGCTCTGAGGTTTGCGGACGATCAGGCAATGTTGGCAGGCACTCAAGAAGGATTACAAAGAATGATGGATCGACTGAACATGATATCGACAGAATACGACATGAAAATAAACATCAAGAAGACAAAGGCTATGAGGATAAGCAAAGGAGGAAAGGAAGCAATTCTTAAGATCACAGTAAACGGAGAGGAAATAGAACAGGTAGAGAAATTCTGCTACCTAGGAAGTATGGTCACAGATGAAGCAAAATGCCATATAGAAATAAAAAGAAGAATAGCCATGGGAAAAGACGCATTCAACAAAAGAGGGGAACTCCTCAGAGGAAAACTAAATATGAGCCTTAAAAAGAGGATGGTCAAGACGCTGGTGTGGAGTGTGGTCCTGTATGGGTCAGAAACATGGACAATGAGAAAGGATGACATAAGAAGATTGGAGGCTTTCGAAATGTGGATTTGGAGAAGAATGAAGCGTTTCAGCTGGATGGAACACAAGACAAACGAAGAAATACTGCAGATGGTGGGAGAGGAAAGATCAATGATGGAGACAATATGGAGGCGACAGAGAAACTGGATTGGACACATCATGAGGAGTGACACCATAGTACGGGATATCATCGAAGGAAGAATGGAGGGGAAAAAACAAGAGGAAGACCAAGAACAATGCTACTGGACTGGATGATGACAAAGGACGGTTACAGAGGGCTAAAGATGGATGCACAGAACAGATATGCGTGGCGTCATTGGACATATGAACCTGCCTGACGGCAGAGAACCAAAGAAGAAGAGAGTGGCCGATCCATAGCTCCGGGTAAACCAGACAAGGTGCCTTGGTAGGCAACGGCGTTGTAGCGCTGGATGGTGACTGATATGCTCTGAAACAGAAAGCCTGCTTCACGTGAATCACCAGAGATCTTCGACAGCCGGCGTCCGATCTCGGACACAAAAGCGAGACCTTCATTGTTGATGGGTACTTCATGTGGGCATTCGCCCCTCAGCATCACATTGATGAAACATGTGAGTGCCTGAAGGAGAGACTCTGATGACTCGCGGTTGTTGAGCAGATCAAGCAGATGCTGGAGACGCATTCCATCCGGCCCCCCGGAAGAGCCAACCGGAAACGATCTTACCGCGTCCGCAACCTCTTTCTCCGTCACATGGAATGGAACCGCCTGCGACACCTCTGGCAAATCGGCCAGATTAGCCGCACAGTTGTCCATCGGATGCCTTTCCTGCATGGCTGCGAAGGATTGTGGCGACGCTTTGACCGGGTAGTCTTGACTGCAGAGGATGCGGGTGGCGGCTCGAATATTGCCCTCCTCGAGTTTGTCACCTACAGCAGCCAGGCGTAGATCTTTAGCGCTCTTGTATCTCCCATCAACGCCATCCTCCCGCTCGCCATCGTCCCACGTTCCAGCACATCATGGTTGTCGATACGTTTCTTGATGACATTTGCCGTGTTTCGTCTGCGGCCCGCACGCGATGGCTGTGTCAGGATGTTTGAAGCAAACCAGATCAGTTTGCGCCATTCCTCGCTGCTGTCCGGTTTGTTGTTTATAGACTGCAGGATGTCGGTGAGTGCTCTGGAACATACGAATCGGGCTCCTCTCGGAATATGCTTTAACACTTTGCCGCTATTTTGCCTCGGGTGCCGTACCAGACCATCATCTGCGTCCACAGCCTCGAACACCAGTGCCACGCCTGCTGGAACGCAGGGGCGAGAACTCCGTGGGGACGACACTTGTAGCCCCCCGCCGGCTTCTTCCGATACCGAGCCACCTTCGACCTGACATCTTTGCGCCTGCGCCGAGGTCAGCGGCGGCTGCCGTCACCCCGGGCACGGGCTGCTCCGTGGACCGTGCAAGTGTACAGTGCCGTCGCGCAGGTGTAATTGTCTGACCGCCAGGCAATGACTGCACACACACCACTGGCCTTGTTTGAAGTGTACGCATCGCCAGCGCTGGTCTG
>OX243828.1:28662076-28952076 GCA_945859605.1 Lumbricus rubellus
TGGCGGCCTAAGACCGATAGCCATTGGTTATGTCTGGCGTAGACTCGCATCTAAATGCGCCAACGCGTTTGCCATCCCGCGTGTCACGCCGTACCTAACCCCTAAACAACTTGGGGTTGGTGTACCAGGAGGCTGCGAGGCTGCATCCCATGCCGCCAGACGATTTTTGAAAAACATGGGCCCACAGTCAATATTGGTCAAGCTTGACATTTCGAACGCTTTCAATAGTCTACACCGTGATTCCATGCTGGCGTCGGTTGATGAAATCATCCCTGAATTGGCCGCATACTGCCACCTTGCCTACGCCGAGTCGACATCTCTACAATTCGGCAGGTTTAATATACTATCGCAGGAAGGTTCACAACAGGGCGATCCCTTGGGACCTCTTCTATTCTGTCTGCCGATCCATCCAATTCTAACCCGCCTGATGTCGCTCTTGGCTTTTGGATACCTCGACGACCTCACGCTTGGCGGGGACCCAGAGATAGTGGAGGCTGACGTGGATTCGATTGAGGAAGGATGCTCGCGTCTGGGCCTCACGCTCAACCGTACAAAATGTGAGATCATCGCGACCGACTTCAACTTCAGCAACACCAATCGAGGCGCTATGCAACATTTCGCCAGAGTCGACCACATGACGGCCATGCTTCTTGGTGCTCCGCTCACATCGTCGGAGGCCCTTCTATCGTCTCTTGACAGATTCGTAACCGACCTCAAGACCTCGATCGACAAATTACAACTCGTCGCCAAGCAGGACGCCCTCTTGATTCTGAGATGCTCGCTGGGCTCGCCAGGGCTGATTCACATACTTAGATGCACCCCTTGCCACGATCACCCTCGATTGCACGATTACGACGAGCTGCTCAGGGGTGGGCTTGAAAGGATATTAAACATTTCGCTGACCGACGTCCAATGGATGCAGGCCTCCCTTCCAATCAGATTAGGGGGACTGGGAGTTAGGAGGGTGTCTTCGTTGGCACTTCCGGCCTTTTTGGCTTCTGCCGCTGGTACCCTCTCCATCCAGTCCCTCATCTTGGGAACGGCCTGGAATATCGACGACGATTCATCCGATTCAGCGCGGTCCGAGTGGATGCGGATTTCTGAGACGGGAGATCCAACGGAATATCCAGGTCACAAGCAGTCACTACTGGACAATCCGCTGTTGCTTACGACCGTGCTATCCATCGAGTCTAAGCTACAAGACCCATACGATCGGGCACGTCAAAAGGCCTCAATGGCACCACACGCCTCGGACTGGCTTCATGCCCTGCCGCTGACCGCTTTCGATCTCAGACTGAGCGACGAGGCTGTGAGAGTTGCGGTTGGCCTCCGACTGGGAACGGCCATCTGTGAGCCGCACACGTGTGTTTGTGGCGCCCCTGTTTCAGCAAGGGGCTCACATGGGCTTTCATGCTCCCTTGGATTCGGTAGACAGGCAAGACACAGCACCATCAACGACCTAGTCTACCGAAGTCTTAACAGAGCTGGAACTCCTGCAATCAAGGAGCCGTCGGGCCTCGCCAGGACTGACGGGAAACGACCGGACGGCCAGACCCTAATCCCATGGAGTAACGGGCGAGCGTTAATTTGGGACGCGACCGTGGTGGACACGGTAGCTGCCTCGTATGTTCTCGAAAACGCGACCGAAGCAGGGAGAGCGGCGGAGAAAGCCGCCACAAGGAAGCTTACGAAATATTTGGACCTTCAAAGGACATACCTCTTTGTCCCGTTAGCGGTGGAAACTTTGGGTCCCATCAACAACGAGGGTCTCGCCTTTGTATCCGAGATCGGTCGCCGGCTGTCGAAGATCTCTGGTGATTTGCGGGAAACAGGATATCTGTTCCAGAAGATCTCAATTACAATCCAACGCTTCAACGCAGTTGCCTACCAGGGCACCTTATCTAGATTGCCCGGGGCCACGGTCCGGCAGCCATTAGAAAACTGAAATTGACCTTTGAAATCTTCATCAAAAATTAAATAATAATAATAATAATAATAAAAATGAAAGAAAAAAATCCGCTCAACCCGTCGGCCTCAGACTTCATTAATGAAATTGGCAGCCGCATTTCTTCTATCAGTGGTGACAGACGTGAATCCTTTTTTCTTTTTCAACGTCTGTCCATTTGCATCCAACGCTACAACCTGGTCGCTTTCAAAGGCACTTTTGCCTCACATCCTGAAAACGAGGGGGAATGAAGTACCTCAAAGAAAAAAAAATAATAATAAATGATAGCAATAAAAAAACAATAATAATAATAGCAATAAAAATAATAATAGGAATAATAATAATATGCTCGCTCAGTGCAACGAAATTGCTCCACATACTCCGCAGCTGCCCATGTGAAGGCCACCCAGGATTGGTGCAATATGATGCAATCCTGCGAAACGGCCTGAGCAGGGTTCTCAATCTGCCCCTTTCAGACGACGCATGGCTTCAGGCTTCTCTTCCCATTAGGATGGGCGGACTGGGTATCCGATCGGTGAATTCGCTGGCACTTCCCGCCTTTCTGGCATCAGCCGCGAGCACCGATCTGCTCCAGTCCACCATTTTGAGTGAGGTGGCAGAGGCCGACCCACGATGCACGGAGCAGTTAGCCATATGGCTTGGGGTAGGCGCAGAACAGCGCCCAGAAGACAATCTTGCCCACAGACAATCGGCATGGGACAGACCCCTGATCGACGCTGCCGTCTCTGGTCTGTATGCCAGGCTCCCTGACCCAAAAAATCAAGCGCGCCTCAGGGCAGTGTCTGCTCCGCACGCTGGGAACTGGCTGTTGGCCCTCCCTATCACAAACTGTGGACTCCGTCTTGACAATAAGTCGGTGAGGGTTGCGGCGGGTCTGCGGCTGGGGGTCCCGCTTTGCGAACCGCATGGGTGCCCATGGGGAGCCCCTGTGTCGGCTGATGGCCACCACGGGCTTTCCTGTGGGCTGGGTCCGGGTCGCTTGCCTAGACATGCCTCCATGAACGATCTGATCTTTCGGGGCTTGATACGTGCCAGTTATCCATCCACAAAGGAGCCGGCAGGCCTCGTTAGAACAGACGGCAGGAGACCCGATGGTCTAACCCTGATTCCATGGCGCGCCGGGCGATGTGTCATCTGGGACGCGACCGTAACAGACACCATGGCCGTTTCCTACCTACCGGATACTAGTCAAACGGCCGGCGCCGCGGCAGAGAAGGCGTCGGTTCGCAAAATCGAGAAATACAACGAATTGTCGTCCACATATTTTTTTGTCCCTTTGGCTTTCGAAACCCTGGGTCCGATTAACAACGAAGGATTGATATTCCTTTCGGACCTGGGGAAAAATCTAAGCACCATATCTGGGGGAACCACGAGAAACAACATTTTTGTTCCAGCGTATCTCGCTGATGATACAACGATACAACGCAGTTGCTTTTAGGGGCACTTTCGCCGATCAGGATACGGAATATGAATAGGGCCGTTCCAGACTGTGATTTTATATTAGGCGATAGATAAGTTCCTAAGAGATCCTGTATACCTCGGGGCAAAAAAAAATTCTAATAATAATGATAATAATAATTTATAAATTGCGTTTGTGAGCTAACATTTGCGAACCCCACACATGCACTTGTGGCTCACTTGTCACTGCAAGAGGCGAACACGGTTTATCTTGCTCGTTGGGTTTTGGTCGTATGACTGGCCATGGTACACTAAACGACCTGATCTATCGTTCTCTGATCTGGATACCCGGAGGCCAAGGAATAGTTAGGGCATGTACATTTTGTTAAAGTGATAACAATAACAAAAATAATAATAGTAATAATAGTGAAGTGACAATAGTGAGAATAGCTGTAAGCCTTCGCCTTGGAGTGGGCATATGCGAGCCACACGCATGTCCTTGTGGGGCGGTGGTTACAGCGGATGGCTCGCATGATCTATCATGTGGTCTCGGTCCTGGTAGAATTTCCCGACACGCCATCCTGAACGACCTGATAACGCGCAGCTTCACTCGTGCAGGCGTTCCCAACATCAAAGAACCACCCGGAGCCAACCATCCTTTCTACTGTGATGCTCGGTTGATTGATTGCCTCCTCTCCATCCAGGCACAGCGGTTTGTCGGGTGCCGGTTGATTCAATGCTTCTCTTAAATGTTCAACCAACCGGGCATTTTGTTCTTCCTCTGTCGATAGCACTCGCCCATCTTTACCCTTTATCGTATCTTTGTTTCCTTGTTTTCAAAGTTGGTAAGATCGCGCACGATCCGGGAGAGGGATTTTTAGAATCGTACCTGTCCTTTGCTTCCTGAGCCTCTTTTCCCCTTACCCTTAACCATGGTCTTTTATCCCTTCTGCAGCTCCTTTTCACTTTACGGTCCAGGCTTTTCTGCACTTCGTTTTCTGCTATCCATTGATCGGGGTCACTTCTTGTGTCTCTTATATTTTTCGTCCTCCTGCGTTCGTCAATCAAGTCCCACGACTCCTCACCTATCCACCTTTCCTTTTTCGTTCCTCTTCTTCTTCCTAAAGTCTCCAATGCACTCTCTTTAACAGCTTTGTTGAACAGTTTCAATTCAATTGCTCCTCGTGATCACCGACATGTTGCAATTCCCCGAACCTGTTGCTGATCTCCAGTCGGAAGTCCTCCGCTGTTTCCTTGTTCTTTAGCTTCTCCACTGCAAACGGTTTGGTGTGCTCAGCCTTCTTCATCTTTTTCAGCTTTAACTTGATGCGTCCGATCACCAAACCTACGTCGGAACCTACATCTGCTCCCCAGTATACTCTTACGTCTTGTAATGCTGATCTCCACCTACCACTGATGCATATTATGTAGTCTATCTCATTTGCTGTCCCACCTGTCTGGCGATATCCACGTTGTCTTGTGTATCTTCTTGTATGCGAAGTATGTGTTGCCCACGATGTCTCCACCTGTGCTCGCCATGTTCGTCAGTCTCTCGCCTTTGTCGTTCGTCGTCTCAGCAGAGCCATAATTAGTGTCCAATTGTGCTCTCCACCCCTCTCCTGTCCCCGCCCAGCTTGGCGTTGAAATCTCCCATGATGACCTTAATGTCATAGCTAGGTATTTCATCCATCACACTCTCCAGCAACATAGATCTAATCGCCGAAGATCCAGATCCAGATCACCTGCAAACATTGACGGAAAAAAACACGACAGTAGTAAAAGATTTGGACTCAAAATAAATGCGGAAAAGACCAAGACAATGATTATAGGAAAACAACATGAGGAGATTGAGATAAGAATGCCACTAAAACAAATGACGGAATTCGTGTACTAGGGTATCCTGGTAACTGAAGATGCCCAATGCACTAAAGATATAAAACGCAGAATTAGCCTGGCTTCAGCTATGTTTGGCAGACTCAGAAGGCTATGGATATCAAAGAATATATCGACAAGAACCAAAGTAAGGCTGTATGAATCTCTGGTCATACCAGTACTGCTATATGGCTCGGAATGTTGGTGCCTGAGAAAAGAAGATGAAAGAAGACTGCTGGTAGCAGAGATGAGCTGGCTGAGAGGAATACTGTGCAGAACAAGGATAGAAAGGATACGCAATGAAATAACTCGTGAAGAAACCGGACAAAAAGAAATAGTAATCGACAGAATCAGGAAGAGAAGACTGACTTGGTTCGGACATGTAACACGGACGTGTTACATGTCCGAACCAGAAGAAGCAGAGGAAGACCAAAAAATACATGGATGAAGAACGTGATGGAGGACCTAGAAATGAAGGGCTTGGACATACGAAGAGCAGTGGATAAAACCAGAGACAGAGCAACTTGGAGACGTCTTGTAAAGGCCTCATCGTCAGCATGCGCTTGACGGAGGAGAAATTGAACTCTCCAGCTGTTCGTAGAAACTGTCTTTCTCTTCCTCCGCAGCCACCCCCGTCGGAGCGTAAACCTGCACCACCGTCACTTTAGCATGTTTTGTTCGGAACCTCGCTAAGATGATACGATCACTCACTGGCCTCCACTCCACCAGCGCCCCCGCTGCTTCCTTGTCCAGCAAAAGCCCAACTTCGAGCACGTGACAATCTGGTAACATTCTCCGGCATAGAGTACTGTTATGTTTCCACTGGTGAATCGTCCTTGTCCAGTCCACCTCGTTTCACTAATACCCAGGATGTTCAGACGATACGTCTTTATTTCTCGCATCAAACGCTCCATCTTGCCTCCCTGGAACAGTGTTCCATGTCCCATTTCTTGTCTGGCGTTGAAGATCAGACTTTTAAGGTTTTGGGCTTCCTTGCGGCTTTCACCCAATACCTTCGTGTGCCCGTCTGGCGGTGCGTACTTTCCTCTGAGCAGATTTGTACCTGAATGGCTCCTACTTGTCGTTTCTGTAGCGTTAAGGTCTTTTTACAGGAATGGGCTGCTAACCCCATGTCCCAACCCTCATTTTTTTTCAACCGGGCTTGGGACCGGCTTTGGCGGAGTTTAATGAAATTGCTATATCAGCCATATTCAGTCGCATTATCGTTTTATTATCAAAACAAGTTGAAAATGGGCCAAAGCAACCCCGTTTGACGGCACTAAATTGTATATTAAGATCAAAACGTTGCTGCCCGATGGCAGTCCAGTTTCGCCAGAAACATCCTAACCTAAGTTTTAACTATTTGTTATCAATCAGATAATTTTTTAATGTTCAGCTAGTCATGCCATTAGTAGGACTTGTCAACAATTTATTTTTAAAGTATTTTGCACTTTTGCAACTAATATGCATTTTTAAGCACATTGCACAATTTAAGTTCTCATGTATCGTCCTATATTCATTATATTGAGCGATTTTTATGCGACTACTTTGTGGTTGTTGGGTAGTTTAAAATATATATTTAAAAGATATATTTTTGCGTTTGACATTATAAAAGTCCATATTTCATTTTCACACATGTTAAGTTAAAAAACATTGTAAGTTCATAAAAATGTTTGCTGGACACCATCTAAAAAAAACGTAATAAAAGTCTTTGATATGGTGTGGAATTGATTGAATGTCGATATTCTTTCCATATTTTCAGTTACTCGCGTTAATGGCTACTCGAAAAGGAATGGACTATATATTTACTCAAAGAGAATTATACTGGCTGGATCATTTGTTACCAGATGAACATCGTAGAAAAAGGGAAGACATATTAAAAGCAATTGAACGTGCTAACAAAGCATAATTGGTCATTTTGTTTGGAACGACGTGTTAGGCAAAGATATTGCTCAATCAAATCGTGTTACTCATACAATTTAATATGTGTAAGTTATTCAAATTGCGTGCCCGCTATCCTTGTTCGAGTATGACAGCATATTAAAGAATGTGACAACTCCTGGAATAAAACGCATGATCAATGTTATATTTGTTTGCTGTTTCTGAAAAATTATTATGTTTCAAACATGCTTGTTTAAGAATGTTACTATCACGAAACCGATACGTAGTTAGCATTTATAAATTTGATCACTTTTATTAAGAACATTATAAGAAGGGCATATGATGATCGCTTGAATTTATTGTTCGAAAGTCATTGCTGGTATAGTATACTTTATTATACAACAATTTTTCTTCAGATTGTTGATATTTGACAGTTAAACTTGTCACGTTTTGACTTTGATTTGTCACTGGCATTTTGTAAAGCAAAGGCTACGTATTTTCGAATTTATCAAAACGTACGAATACAAATCTACAAATATAAAGCAAGACCTCTAAATTTGAATTCCCAAAAAATGTTGAAGTTAAATGAACAGGTAAAAATTTGCATGAATGCTATTCGGCTCAAAATTTGTAGTTATGCTGTAATCTACAGCATATCTCTCATTGATCCCTCATATCTCTCAGCATACCTTTCATTGATATCTCTCAAAGACAATCGGGCAATTCGGCAATTCTACATACCTAAATCCCGAATCATGTTTTGCGTGTGTGAAAATTTCAGTCAATAAACAAGAGATCGTATCTTTTGAAAAATTGAAGCATTGCGAAAACTTAGGCATTTTTGACTTATTATTATAATTAAAAATGACTTTTTACCAGAAGTTGAAAAGGAGGGACAGAGGAATTGGGAAATTGACATGGAACGAAGTTTATTTCACCTTGTCCCTCTGTAAGTAATCGAATGTTTTCATGGGAAAACGATTTGTGTATCTGTTCAAGCGCTCCATACAGAGGCGCTCCATATAACAGCGCGGACAACGCGGGTTTCGTCACTTTCGTGCCAAGCGCATTACATTAGCAATTGCGAGTAAAAAAACTCGATCCTAGGGCGCAGTTTCTGGTGGATTCCAACCCTCAACCTTCCAGTTTTAAGGCACCAAATAATGCATAACCTGAATCCCCGCGTCCCTCAATGAATTTAGCTTTAATTATGAATGCGCAATGAAATGAGTAACGCATATCCCAATAATAGATTTGGAGCGTCTGTAAAAACGGCGGACTTAATGTCATATGTAACCTATTTCCCCCAATAATGTCATATGTAACCTATTTCCCCCAATAACTTACAAGCTTCGACCCCGACGTCATAATTTCCGGCTGCCGCAAAAGGACAGAAAGAACTTTAGTTCTAGAGTTAACAATCATTAAATCTTATTAACAATGACCTATTTAAATATAACGCTTTAATTTTGAGTTTGTTTTTCTTAACATCACTATGTACCGGGCTGCCTGAACTTTTTCATGAATTAGACGAATATATATATAGTTGACTATGGCAGTGCCATTTATGCGGGCTTAACTCTTTCACGCATTAATAAGTTACAATCTGTCCTTAATGCTGCAGCTCGTCTGATTGGTGGCATTCCAAAGTTTGGGCATATATCAAGTTTTATACGGGAGGAACTGCACTGGTTGCCTATGCAAAAACGTAATGAGTTTAAGATTCTAATGCTCATGCGTAATTGCCTAGCAGGCCAAGCTCCGATCTATCTTATGGAACTTTGTGTGCCTGTGCTATCCATTCCAGGCCGTAGATTCCTTCGCTCTGCAACGCATGGTGACCTGGTTGTTCCTAGGGCTCGATCTTCCACAGTGCTGCATAGAAGTTTTGCTATGGTCGGTCCGTCTTTCTGGAATAAGTTACCTATTAGTCTCCGTAATGAACTTCTTTGTCTTTCTTTGCCCCTTTTCCGCAAGCGTTTGAAAACCATTCTCTTTGATTATGGTTTGGTGTCAGGTTGGGAGCGCCTCTGAGGAGTTCTCTTGAAGTGGCGCTATATAAATGTTCGATTACAATTACAATTACAATTACAATTATATATCGCTTTTTTGAATCCATACATAGTGCGGTGACCGGACAAAAACCCCCCTGGACAAAAACCCCCCCGAACAAAAACCCCCCGGACAAAACCCCCCCAGACAGAAACCCCCCTGATTTAGCCTAGGACATTAACCCCCCGGACAACTCCCCCCTTGCTGCACAAAGTATAATTTGCTTAAACTTAGACTAATTATCCAGTTCCCCGTGCTGTGTCAACTAATTAGTGTCATACCGGTACACATCTGTCGCTGTCATCCAGGCGTGAACTTCTAACTTGTTAGTGTCATTCAGTCACTTCCATATGAAGCTAGTACTTGTTGGTGTAATCTAGGACAGCATGAATCGTCAGCAATCCAGCTTCCAATGAGGCAAATATTCGTTTCATCCAACTTCTATTTAAATGACAATTATATTTGTCCATCCAGCTCCAATTTAAAAAGAGTATTTTTATCAATCCAGCTTCTATTTAAGCAACAACATCTTCATCAAACCAGCTTCTATTTAAGCAAGAACATTTTAATCAATCCAGCTTCCATTTAAGTAAAATTTATTTGTATCAATCCGGCTTCTATTTAGCGAGAATTCTTTTCATCAATCCGACTTGTGTACTTAGGACCACCATTTTATAGTACGACAACTTATGCGCAATATATTCTACCAGGGGGGTTATGTTCTACCCTGGGGAGTTTCTGTCCGGAGGGGTTTTTGTCCAGGGGGGGTTGTGTCCTACAACCACATAGTGCAGTGGTGGAAAGTTGCATTGTGATCTAACAAGTTCATGTAAAAATATTCTTAATTTATTCCGTCTTTAACGATATCATAAATTAGCCATAATATATATATATATACCATGACTTAAAAAAATTATAGATCGACTTTTTGACTGTCGCTCCTTTATTGCTCGCTGTTTTGATCGGTGCCCATTCGAAAAGACGCCTTTGTAAGTGGCGCCAACTGAACTCGCCTGGTGAATCAAATTATGCAGTTGACACAATTCGCAATTTTAACTATTCCGCCAGTCTGCAATGGTCTTCTTTGTTATTTTCGACAATTTCCATCCTGGAAGTGTCGAAGCAGAACTTTCCACCGCTCGCTTTGGCGCATGACGTTTTGGTGCACGACGTTTATTGGCGCTCATGCCGCGGGTTGATGAGTAAAATTATCATGTGTTTTTTTAATCCATACATGGTGCAGTGGTGGAAAGTTGCATTGTGATCTAACAAGTTCATGTAAAAATATTCTTAATTTATTCCGTCTTTAACGATATCATAAATTAGCCAGAATTTGTAAAATATCAAATTGGTTTTGTTTCTTCTAATAAATTCTGTCAGCTATTACCATATTGCAAAGAAAGTTTTCAACTAAGAATGACGTGTTTAAAGAGAATTCGGTACTTGTCGGTTAATTCACCCCCACACACAGAAACCCTATATACGAAATTTTACATGCAGATATTAATTCACCGCCACTCACAGAAACCGTATAAATTATACGAAATTTTACAACCAGAAATTAATTAACCTCCGGTTACATGTGAACTTTAATAGAAATTTAATTACGCCATTGGCATTGAAAATAAACTGTTCAAATTAGAACTGTTCAAATTACATGTAGGTTGCATAAAAGACGAAAGAAATAATCGTAAACATGACTGTTGATGGGGGGACTAATAGCCTACAGCCCTACAACTTGCAATGTAACTATCCTACTGTGGTGGCCAAAATTGTGCGATGTCATTCAGAATGGCAGTGAACACATCCAGTCCATTCACCTTCACTCTTCTCCTCCACATAAACTCACACATATACGAATCCAGCATATGCCTGTGAGTGCCGTTATGTCGTTTGTTTCTTTCCTTCGCTGACTTCCATGACCGCTCGATGTTTTGAGTGTGTGCTCCAGAATTAGGGTCAACGAAGTGAACAGAGTGATTAACTGTATAATGAGTGAATCCAGGATTGTTGGCAATTGCATTGTAAGCTCGCCATTGGTCCGATATAATGATAGTACCAGGACGAACATGGGTTGCAATGATGGGCATGAGTGTTGCTGCCGATCTGTCTGGAACGCAGAACATGAAACAATGTCCTGTTTGGCGACAGATGCCACCGAAGACCCACTGCTGTGGGAAGACTCGACCCACCGCATTCTTACGCCGAGTGAAGAGGCTTTCGTCAATCTCAACTATTGTGTTTGGCCCACCAATCACTACAGGATTGTTAATTAGGGTGCTGGCGCAAACTTCACGCAGATAGTTATTCCAGTCTATAACCGTTTCTTTCGCAATTTCCAGTTCACACTCGCAAAAACGAATGCTCGTCATTTCTTTGGCCCAGCAATATACGAACAGGATGACTTGTCGGTAAGTTAGGCGTGATCCTTGTAGCCACGTGCCTTGTCGCAGTGGGATGTTTTGCCTACAGCCACGCTTACGACATCTCCATCTGTCCTGCCGATCTTTTAAACTTAACACCATTTGGTGGTTGTTCGCACACTGTCTTGCAGCATGTAGGATGCCATGCTGCTGCAAGAAGTTAACGCTGCTTTGTTTATCGTGAACTAAAGCCGAAATTCTTAAAAAATTCATGGCGCTCAAGACGGCGTCCAAGAAATAAACACGTGCTATAAGTTAATCGGATGTCACCATTACATGACGTCACTGAAAACCAGTGCGTAAATATAATATATGCTGTGCGTAAATACACGCAAACTATGGGGGTGAACTAACCGACAAGGTAGACAGACGAAACCTGTGGGGGTGAATTAACCGACAAGTACCGAGAATTCTTGTCCAGAATCTTTTTATTGCCATATTTAAGTGATTCCAGACTTATAATAAAAATCTATATTTATATTATTTTGTCGAAATTTGTCCAATACTGAAATAAATTCTTTGTTTGAATGTTTGTTTGTATGTGCTCTCGCTACTCATGGACGCTCCCGAGCGCAGAGATAAGCAAATGTAAGCCCGGGGAACGGACATTTACCCCCCCCGGACATATTCCCCCCCGGACATATTCCCCCCGGACATATTCCCCCCGGACAGTTACCCCCTCGGACGTTTTCCCCCCGTTTTTGACTAGGACATTTACCCCCGGACAATTTCCCCCCTCTGTACATATTATAGGTTAGGCATCGTGAGGGTTGGTTAGGTTCAGGTTAGGCATCGTGAGGGTCGGTTAGGGTTAGTGATAGGGTTAGTGCAGTCATTCATTAACATAGATTAGGCATCGTGAGGGTCGGTTAGGGTCAGGTTAGACATGGTGAGGGTCGGTTAGGGTTAGTGATAGGGTTAGTGCAGTCATTCATTAACATAGGTTAGGCATCGTGAGGGTCGGTCAGGGTCAGGTTAGGTATCGTGAGGGTCGGTTAGGGTTAGTGATAGGGTTAGTGCAGTCATTCATTAACATATGGAACCTTATGGGGGGGGGGAAATGTCCTAGGTCGGGGGGGAAAACGTCCGGGGGGGTAAATGTCCGGGGGGGAATATGTCCGGGGGGAATATGTCCAGGGGGGGAAATGTCCTACATCCGACTTGCCCAAGGTGAGGTGAATTCGAACATCGAACCTTCCATAAGTTTCGGCTCCAAGGCAACGACGCCACCACTGCACCACCACGCCCCACAATATATCATGCTATTTTCGGTCACCATAAATGCCTAACATAGCACCAGAATACAGAGTAGAGATAAAGAATAGGTTTGAGATCTTAGAGACAGACGATACAATGGAAGAGCAGGATACGAACACGTTATGGACAAAGATGAAAACTGCGATCCAGGAAACTGCGGAGAAACATGTACCAAAGAAAACATCAAAAAAACCTACCCCATGGCTATCCGATGAGACCATTGAGGTGGCAATAGAAAGGAGAGAAGCAAAAAAGGAAGGGAACAGGGATAGGGTAAAAACGTTGAATAAGACCTTCCAAAGGAAGGCAATGGAGGATAAAGAAAATCATCTCAACGAAATGTGCAGAGAGCTGGAGGAAGAAGGAAAGAAAGGAAGAACTAAAGAACTGCTCGCAAAGATGAAGGAAATAACAAAGACAGCAGGCCCTAGAATGGGTTCACTCAAGTCGAAGGATGGGAAGATAATAGGAGATGAGGAGGAGATAAAAGAAAGGTGGAGAGAGTATACGGAAGAGTTGTACATGGAAGATGAATGTGTCGAGAAGGAAAACATCAAAATAGAGGAAGTTGAGAACGAACCAGAGATATTGGAGGTAGAGGTGGAGTGGGCGATAAAACAGCTCAAGGACAACAAAGCGCCAGGACATGATGGAATACCTATAGAACTGGTAAAAGCGTCATCAGCAGTGGTGAGAACTATTACAAAACTATGCAATAAAATCTGGAAAACTGGGCAGTGGCCGGAGGACTGGAAAAGGTCCGTGTTCATACCAATATTCAAGAAAGTAGATGCGAGAGAGTGTGGAAATTATCGAACGATAGCGATGATATCGCACACGAGCAAAGTACTCCTCAAAATAATCCACAAAAGAATGGAGAAGACAATCGAAAGGGAATTACCAACCAACCAAGCGGGATTTAGGAAGGCGCGAGGAACGCGCGATCACATCGCCAATATAAGGTGGATTATGGAGAGACAGAGGGAATACGGGCAACAGGTGCATATGTGTTTTATAGACTATAGCAAGGCGTTTGATTGCATAGGGTAGCGGGGAAAATACTGAATAATCTGAGGTACGCCGATGATACGACATTATTATACACTACTGTGGCAGACGCTAATTGAGATGGGAAGTCCGAAGCATTTGGTTAAACTACTAACGGGACTCTATGTGGATCAAGAAGCGGTAATAAGAACTGAATACGGCGACACAGGGAAATTTAAAATAAGGAAAGGAGTGAGGCAGGGGTGCATTTTGTCCCCTTTCCTGTTCAATCTGTATGCCGAGAGAATTATGAGGAGGGCTGGATTGGAGGAGGCAACAGAGGGGGTAAGGATAGCGGGGAAAATACTGAATAATCTGAGGTACGCCGATGATACGACATTATTGGCGGGTAAGAGGGACGACCTAGTCGAGTTAATAAGAAGAGTCAGGAAGGAAAGCGAAAAGGCGGGACTATACTTCAATGTAAAGAAAACAAAGGTTATGACAACTGCAACATGGGAAAACTTTGAGGTGGATGGAGAAACGATAGAGGTAGTATCGAGCTTCACATTCCTGGGATCTATGATAGAGAAGGAGGGAAGAAGTGATATGGAAATAAGGAGGAGGGTAACAATGGGGAAAACGGCAATGAACGGTCTGGAAAAGATTTGGAAGGATAAATACGTGAGCAGGGAAACAAAGAAAAGACTGGTAAGAGCATTGATCTCCCAGTGGTCCTATATGGATGCGAGACATGGACAAAGACACGGGATATGGAAAAGAAAATCAACGCGTGTGAAATGTGGATTTGGAGAAAGATGCTAAGGATTTCATGGACGGAGAAGAGAACTAACGAATCGGTGCGCGAGTAGCTCGGAATAGAGAAGGAGGAGACACTGCAGCAAACAGCAACTTGGAGGAAATTGAGCTACTTTGGCCATGTGATGAGATCTAACGGTTTGGAAAAGGAGCTGATGACGGCATGCGGTCAGGGAAGGAGAAGATGCGGAAGACCAAGGAAGAAATGGTTGGATGAGGTACAGGAAAAGTCTGGCATGAGACTGGAGGAGCTACGAGAGGCGACTAGGGAGAGGAGACATTGGAGAGGATACATCAGGGCTTTCGCCAGAGCTCCAGAAGCTGACGGCACCAGGTGACCAGGTCATAAATGCCTATGTGTGAAAATGGGTCATACCATCTCAACTGCTTTATTATATAATTTCAATTAAAATGATTGTGATTTCTATCAAAAAATTAATTTCTTGATATTATCTTATAAGTGTTATATAAAAGTTACTCAGACTTTTCGAAGGAACCAAAGTTGATGGCGAGTCACACGGCGAATGCAAGGTTTGTGGTTGAAGTCTTCGAAACCAATTGTATCTCATCAAAAGGTAGTGGAGAAGATAAAACTACCACGACAAGTAGCTTAGAAAGTATTCATCTACGATGTTTTACCAATATCTTTGCAAAAAATAAGAATTTTGAAAGAGCCAAATTCAGAAACAGAACAAAAGTTATACCGCACTTAGGGAGCCCACTCATTGTTTTTCGACGATCCAAAAACGCAAGAAAAAGTCAAAAAATATTTTATTAAGTCACATCTAAAAAAATTCTTATCAAAAGAACATGATATTGCCAGATAATCATTATCACTAGATTCGTTACTATGAAGAAGGAAAACATGGCTTAGCTAAACATCATTTGGC
Organism: Lumbricus rubellus; assembly: GCA_945859605.1. NCBI lineage: Eukaryota > Metazoa > Annelida > Clitellata > Crassiclitellata > Lumbricidae > Lumbricus > Lumbricus rubellus. The sequence goes on from OX243828.1 coordinate 28,677,622, forward strand.
AGGAAAAATCAGATTCAAATTTTGCTATTAAAACAGTAAAATTTTAATTGATGAGACATTAAAATGGCCAAGGCCAACCAAGACAGACAAAACATGTACCATACTCAGAAACTTCACGAGCTTCTTGGAGCTGAATCACCGCTTTTAGTGAGCCCACCTAACATACATATGCGGCACATACATATGCGAGTTAAATTGAGAGTTACGAGACATGCCGATGATAAAAGGAGATCGACTTTTATTGTTTTGGTTTCATTGAGAAGAACCAATAGCATCTGATCTTCGGAATTTTTGCCACTTAGGTAAAGAAAGAGATGACGTAACAACAGTCAGTCGATGGATTTTTCTACCTTATGATTTAAATTCTTTACAAGTAACGCAAGCTCGTTAGAACACGTTTTTTACACCGTTGTTTTCCTTTCAATGCCAAGATCTGGAATATATATGCATTTTCTAAAACTGTACACGGAATTTTGCGAGTTTTTGATTTGAAGAGGGTAACGTACATCTACAGAAACTCAGAATATGATTTCATAATCTTAACCGCAAGCGGTTATAGCTTAACGCAACGTCACAATGCGCGTTGCCTAGCAACAAAGTAAAGACGCTCGTGTTTACTTTATTTTCGTACAATATTTTCTTTCCTTGAATCCACGTCTCATCTCTCTCACTCCTGGGCATGACTTTAAACTGCAGCCGGTTATGGGTTAACCTGAAAATCTAGGACCGTGGGCAGCAGCGTGGTTCTTATCGGTTGTTGGCGGATGAGGAGCTCAGATGCACCCAACGGCAATCACCGAGCGTATGATTAGGCGCATGCCGGGTCCAACCTGGTAAAACGGCTAATCAACTGCGTGACCAGCAAGAGAATGGGATGCTCAGCTGGTTATAAACCTCTCCCACACAACATGAATGGATCACAATGAAAGCAAAGATATACTGGCTCGGACGTCGCCCAGGATAAAAAGGCCCGCGACACCCACCGTAAGAGTCAGGATGGGTGCCGATAAATGTGCTACTGACTCAACGTCATCACCGATGAAGACGAAAACGACCGATGGAACAAGGAAGCATCTAAATGGCAGACATCGCGTTATGATTGGACAATGGAACGTGAGAGGACTCAACGCACTAGGCAAGCTGTCGATGCTTGGGAACGAAATGGAGAGGCAAGGCATCAGTATATGTGGACTGTCAGAAACCAAGTGGTCGGGTAGTGGACATTTTAAGACGTTGGATGGTCACACCGTGCTCTACTCAGGTACATCTGGACGGGAACATCATGGAGTGGCGATCTGGATAAACAAGAAGACCTCATCATGCTTAGTATCATACAACACAATCAGCAACAGAATAATATCGTCCACGTTTGCATCAAAACCGAGAGACATGACAATAATTCAGTGTTACGCGCCAACTGCTGACAAACAAGACGAAGAAATCGAACAATTCTACCGAGACCTGGATCGCGCACTCTCAGAGGTTCCCAAGCGAAACATACTTCTGATCACAGGAGATTTCAACGCCAGAGTAGGAGAAGACGCAACTGAGACCGACGTCCTTGGGAAATATGGCCACGGGAATCGAAACGATAGAGGACAGACTTTGGTGGATTTCTGCGCGGAACATGGACTAGTTATCACCAATACTCTCTTCCGTTTGCACAACAGACACAGATACACATGGACAAGTCCAAATGGACTCACTAGAACACAAATAGACTACATACTTATAAGCAAACAGTGGAAACAATCGGTCAACAATGCGCGCGTATGCCTCAACGCAGATTGCGATTCTGACCACAACCTGGTAAAACTGACGATGAAACTGAGATTTAAAAAGAAACGAGTGAATAAACCATTACTCTTGGATCTTGAGAAACTCAAAAATGGCCAGGTTGAGCAACAATACCAACTGGAAGTGACGAACAGATTCGAAGTATTGGAAGGAGTAGACGAATCGAGAACACCAGATGAATTATGGCGCCAACTTAAGGAAGTCACCTTGGCTGCTGCAAAGGCGACAATACTAAAGGAACGCCACAAACGCAAGAATTGGATTTCCAGCGACACTTTTGAATGGATTGGAAAGAAACGCGAGGCCAAAACAAAATCTTCCACAGAATACAAAAAACTAAGAAGTGAGGTACAGAAAAGACTGCGACGGGATAAACAGGAAGAGCTTGAGACATTGTGTAGCGAATTAGAGGAAAACGCGAAAAAGGGTAATAGCAGACCAGTCTTTCAAACAGTGAAGCAGCTTACGGGATCGTTCGTCCCTCGTACCACGGCCATCAGAGATGCATTCGGCAAGAAAATTGTCGAACCAGAGAGAGTGAATCAGAGATGGAAAGAATACTGCGAGGAACTATACATCGATGTAGATGAGCACGTAGAGATTGACATCCAGGAAAGGGAACCGCCACCGCTGAAGGAAGAGATCAGACGCGCAGTAATGAAGTCGGCGTCACGAAAGGCACCAGGTCCCGATGACGTGGCAGCTGAATTACTGAGGTTTGGAGGAGAAATGACAGTGACCAAACTGCATGAGATATGTACGGAAGTGTGGAAGACCGGAGTATGGCCGGAAGAATGGACTCAATCAACATTCATCCCACTTCCCAAGAAGAGTGACCCGCTCCAGTGTGACAATTACAGAACCATTGCACTGGTCTCGCACGCAAGCAAAATTTTGCTGCGCGTTATGCTAGACCGCATGCAAAACAAGCTCGAAATGGAGATTGCACAGGAACAAGCGGGCTTCAGACCTAAAAGAGGTACAAGAGACCAGATTGTGAACCTCAGGATTATAATAGAGAAAGCAAGAGAAAGAAATCAACCACTCTACCTTTGTTTCATTGACTTTACTAAGGCCTTTGATAGGGTCCGACACGATCAGCTATGGCTAACCATGCTTGAAATGGGCTTTCCACCTCATCTAGTCCAGCTGCTAAGAAATTTGTACAGACAACAACAGGCAAATGTAAGAACAAACGACCACGCTTCAGCATGGTTCAAGGTTAGAAAAGGTGTTCGACAGGGCTGCAACCTCTCCCCATGTCTGTTTAACATTTTAGCAGAGCAAATTATGCGAAAGGCACTAACAGGTTTCGCCGGTGGATTCAGGATTGGCGGAAGAACCATCAATAACCTGAGATATGCTGACGATATTGTCCTACTGGCCACAACACCAGAAGAACTACAAGAACTCGTGAAACAAGTCGCAAGTGCTGCAGAAGAATATGGAATGTCAATCAACGTAACTAAGACGAAAGTTATGACGACTACTGAGGAGGTGCTCAAAACGGTGGTGGGTACGGGAAGACTAGAACAAGTGGATTCCTTTGTATATTTAGGGAGTAGGATATCAAAAGATGGGAATTGTGTGAATGAAGTTAAATCAAGACTAGCCATGGGAATGATCGTCATGACCAAATTGACAAAAATTTGGAAGAATAAATCAATCAGCATCGTCACCAAATTGCGGTTGATGAAGGCTTTGGTGTGGCCAGTAGCGACGTATGGACGTGAAGCATGGACTCTGAAAAAGGATGAAGAAAAGCGAATTCAAGCATTTGAGAACAAGTGTATCAGAAAGCTGCTGAGAATTCCATGGACTAAAATGATGACCAATGAACAGGTGTATGTGTCAGCGGGAGCCACAAGAGAACTATTGGCCCACCACAAAATTCGGAAACTTCGATATTTTGGTCATATCATGAGACAACAAAACGGTAGCATCGAAAGCAGCATCATGACGGGTTTTGTGGAGGGGAACCGAGGACGAGGAAGGCCGAGGATATCTTGGATCGACAACGTCCTGAACTGGACAGGACTTGTAGGCTCTGACTTAATGAGCGTGACAAGGAACAGAAGACTCTGGGCATTAAAGGTCCATTCATGTAGCCAACCGTCGCGATGCGACGATGGCGACATGACATGACATGACAGGTAAAGTGTGGAGAGTATTCCGGAGAAGTGCCACAATTTGTGGTCAAAACCAAGAGTGGTAAGAAAATTGAACGGTCGAACTGGAATTGATATTAGAAAGATTTCCTTCTCGAAAACATCAACAAGAACTTTGCAAAAAGACTGAGTACAACGATATTATCGAGTTAATTTGATAACAATGTGACTGAATAAAATCGGTTTTTGCTACATTTCATTGCGTTACGTTTTTGGATCGTCAAAAAACACTAAAAGCGGTATAACTTTTGTTCTGTTTCACGTATATCATAGATATGAATACCTTTAAGCATGCAAAATTTTATTTGAAAAATTCTTATTTTTTAGCCAAGATATTGGTAAATCATCGTAGGGGCATGCTTTTATAGGGTGTAGGACATTATCCCCCCTGGACAATATCCCCCCCGGACACTATCCCTCCGGACATTATCCCCCCGGACACTATCCCCCCCCCCCGATTTTTCGTAGGAGATTATCCCCCCGGACAAAATCCCCCCTTCATGTACAAATCCTAGAATAGTGCCGTAACCGACGAGACTTCGAAAGTTCTTAATGCCATTTAACTTGTAACTACATCTGACATTTCCATTCAAAATTAAATTCAATACAGTAGAGAAATTAACGAATGGGAGTCGTCTACATTAAGTAGCCCTACGAAGGTTTGTTAACGTCATTGACGTAGGTCTAATTAGTGTCAATAGGCATAGAATTAGATTCAAAATAAACGATTGAGAATCGTATGTAGGACCTATTTGTTTAGTGTCTACAAGAAAGGTTTGTTAACGTCAGTTAGGCTACGTCTAAGCTTCGTAGCCTAATTAGCGTCGATTCACAGTAGATGAATGATCGAATTGGAGTCGTATACAATCAGTAGGCCAGGCCTACAAAGATAAACTAATGTGTGATGTATAGATATTAACTTAACATAGGTCTATTAGGTAATGATATAATAGGCTTGGGGGGGGGATAATGTCCTACCCCGGGGGGGATAGTGTCCGGGGGGATAATGTCCAGGGGGGATAGTGTCCGGGGGGGATAATGTCCGTTCTCCGCTTTGGGTGCCCTATGGCCAATACATTTTTTAGCATCTGTCAACAAATTAATTTCTTGATGTTATCTTGTAATTGTTATGTAAAAGTTACTCAGACTTCGAAGGAACCAAAGTTGACAGCGAGTCACACGGCGAATGCAAGTCATACAACGAAACTAATTGTTATTTTATAAGAAACTTGCTTGAAGCCATATAAATCGCGGAAATATGACCAGAAATACACTTCTAATGTTGAAAAGAATCTGCGAAGGAATCTGAAATTAAATTATTTCATATTGTGTCATGTATATAAGTGCATGGAAATAATTAATTGCACTTGTGGTCAAGACCGACCCGCACCTCATCGTGGTGAGGGGGGTGGCAACAGCCAAGTAAGCGATCGCCTGCTGGGGCTAAGCCATCGGTGGTGAAGGCTTATCCGAAGTACCACCTAGGGCGTCACGCGAGGTGGACAGGCATAGCAGGAACCCTGAAAAAGGCTGGCGAACGCGGGCGGCATCCACCGGAATGGAGCTCCCTCGCCAACAAGAGGACACGTGCATCATAGCACAAGGAGGGTCTTCCAGATGAGTGGCGATGATCAAAACACGTTTGAAATCTGATGCCAAGTAAATTACCAGGAACATGCCTGGCTCGGACGTCGCCCGTATTAACAAGGTCCGCCGCCCAGGCGAGCGATTGGGGCTGGGCCGTATAGTCAGCTACCGAAAGGAAAATCAAGATCGCGAGGAGCGAGTTGTCATTGGGCACATGGAACGTCCGGACACTGAACGTGGCGGGTAAAATGCAGCTGCAGAAAGAAATGGAAATATATAAATATCTTGAGGGCAGGGGAGATGAACGGAGGAAGAATCCTGTGGTCGGGAGATGAGACTAAACACGAGGCAGGAGTCGGTTTTCTTCTGAGCAACAGAACACTGGGTTACTGCCTTACTGGGTTACAAGCCTATCAATGATAGGATAATAATGGCAAGGTTCGGTGCCCAGCCGTTCAACATAACGGTGATCCAGATATATGCACCGACGTCAGGAAGCACAGAGGAGGACATCGAGAAATTTTATGGTGACTTGACAGAGACGATAGACGAGGTGCCCTAGAAAGAAATACTAGTAATAGGAGGGGACTGGAATGCAAAGATCGGCACGGAGAACAGTGGTTGGGAGAGAGTCATGGGCAGATTTGGCTACGGCGACCGGAACGAACGCAGAGAGAAACTGTTAGAATTCGCGACAGACAACAATCTAGCAATATGCAATACGTGGTTTCAGCAGAAAGACTGCCGAAAGTGGACATGGCGCTCATGTGATGGAAAAACAAAAACCTGATCGTTTTCACAATGATCGACACGCGATGGGCCACCGCGGTGCAACTGTGCCGGACCTTTCAAGGAGCAGATGTGGACTCGTAATAGCGAACATCAGGATAAAGCTCAAGAGAAAAAGAGTGACACAGAGGGTATGTAGAGATTTGTCAAGACTTGGAGAAGAGGACATAAAAAGAGAGAGGTTTAAGAGAGGCTGAGGGAGCAAGACGAGACAAGGGATGTGGACAAAAGGAATGAACGGATGACTGAAGCAATGTTGGAAGCAGTAGAACGGACGCTACCAATTCAAAAAAAAAATCAAAAAGAAGTGGATCACGCAGGACACCATGCGATTGGTGGAGGAAAAAGACTTCTGAAAAAAAAGAAGAGATGCATCTATCGGAAGCAGACGACCGAGCATATAGAAGAAAATACAACGAAGTACTGGCGGCAGCAAGAGCAGACAAGGCACGATGGCTTGAAGAGCAAGCAGTGTGGGAACGTTGAAAACTACCCTGGCGAGGGTAGAACAAGGGAAATGTACAAGCTGATAAGAAACATCAATGGCAAGTGGAGGCCAAAACTTACGGCGATAAAGAACGCACCGGGGAAAACACTCATGAACAACGAAGACATCATACATCGGTGGGACGGACTACTGCAGCGAACTGAGCAGGAGCAGCTAGACCAAAACACGGTGGAGGCGGTCGTGGCTGAACTTAAGGGAATAACACCTCCTGCCGAGAGCACATAAACGGATATACTTGAGGAAGAAGTGTCCAGGGCCATAAACAGGCTGGAAAACATTAAAAGTTCAGGCAATGATGGCATTACGGGGGAAATGATAAAGGGTGGAGGGGAAATCGTGGTAAAAGAACTGCACAAGATAATCAACGCAGCATGTTGGACGAACACCCAAGGAGTGGAAAAAATCATTGTTGGTGATACTACACAAGAGGAGCAGCGCACTGGAATGTGGCAACTACTGGACAATTGCTCTCATAAGCCACCTAGTCAAAGTCATGATGTCGATATTGCATGAGAGACTCATAGGACAGACAGACATGGCGGACGAACAGGCTAGATTCAGGAAAGACAGTACAACACATACTGGCCTTGAGATTAATAGGAGAAAAGCCAGGAGGAAAAACATCAAGAGCTTCAACTGCTTCGTGAATTTCAAAAAGGCTTTCGACAGCATAGAGTATAACTTGGGCGGTCATAGAATCCTACGGTGTGGACAGGAAGCTAACGCGTCTGCTTGAGGAACTAAACGGCAATGCAGTGAAAATAGGTGGTGACCGGGGCGAATGGTTCGCAACAAACAGAGGCACAAGGCAGGGAGACCCGATATCGCCAAACACCTTCATCTTGGTACTGGAAAGAGTCCAGGGGTGGAATTTATCACGATATCGTAGGCTAAGTACCGTATAGGACCTAAGACATGACTTGTTACGACACATCTTTGTACTTGCGACAAGTGCGATTCACAAGCCTCACTTAGACGACCAACTACTAAGTCGGGCAACTAGAGCGTGGTTATAGCTGGCGCGCATGCGCAGTATATATTAATAGGCGACCGCCTTCCCACATACACTATATATTTAAATGAGCTGCCCGCATATGAGGTAAACAAAGGCCGCGGAAGATGTCTCAGGCGGTGGCCTACATTATATTAATAGGCGACCGCCCCATAGACGTTATATAAATAAATGGGCTGTCCGCGTACATGGAAATAAACAAAGACGTTACATCGCCGGCGGAAGATATCTCGGGCGGTACATTTTGCGATCTAAAATGCATTTTGTCACATATTAAAGGCATTTTGTGACGACGCAAACGAAAAGCATAAATCAGTTCATCGTCCCACACCAGCGGAACTAATTGTGGTGCCACTAAAACACTCTTTGATGGTGTAAACCGCGTCGAAATGAACGAATCGCAAATGTTCCGCCGGCCTTGTTTTGACGTTAAGACAGCGACTAGTAGACTTAGACGACCCTCCCAGGCCGCCTAGCGTTAGTCGTGACTTAGACGTCTAAGAGGTGGTGGTGAATACCAATTTAACGCTAGTTGCCATTAAAGATGCGACTAAGAGATAAGACGTGTCTGAGACAAGCCCATAAATTTGGCCCCTGGACAAGATTCGAGACAAAGAAGGAGCAATGGTAATAAGTGGCACAAATATTACTAACCTTGCGTTTGCAGACGATATAGACGAAGATGCGTAGAGACTGGAGAGCTGAATGAAGAGAGCAAGAGATATGGCCTCAATATGAACTTTAAAAAAGGTGAAAAAAATCCCACCGAGATACTAGTCATAGACGGAAACTCGCTGGAGAACGCAGAACATTTCACATACCTCGGGAGCAACACGACATAATGACCTGGACGCTAAGAGGGAGGTGCAAACAAGGTTGGCGAAGGCAGTAACAGCACTGAAGGCAATGGAGAAGGTGTGGAGAAGCAAAGCAATAGAGACGACAACGAAAAAGAAGATGCTACAGACATGTATTTTCAACACGCTGCTATATGGGTGCGAGGCGTGGGTGATAACGAAATACATCGAACAAAGACTCACGGCCTTCGAAAGAAAGTGCTACAGGAAAATACTAAGAATAAGGTGGATGCAGAAGGTAAACAACACAGAACTATACAAACAAGTGCAGCTGAAGGAAAATATCATGCAGAAGCTGATCAGCAGGAAACTAGGATTGGTCTGGCACATCTGCAGAATCGACAACAGCAGAAAGATCAAAGCACTGATGTTCGGACTAATGGACGGAAAAAAAGAGATGAAGGTCGCACAAGAAATGGCTCGACGACATCTCCGAATGGGGCAGAGCCTCGCCTCAGGAGCTGAGCAGAGCGGCGAAGGATAGGAGAAAATGGAAGGACCTGGTGAAGAAGGCAACGGACACCTACGGGCGCTGAGCCCACGGTTACTGATGATAATGATGATGAAAAGATTAAAAAAGTTCCAATGGCAGAACGAAAATTTCATATTGGTCAGAGAAAAAACAGGAGCAATGATGGTTGTTGGTATCGATGTGAAAATGACCATGAGAAAAATAAAAGAAAGGAAACACAAAGAAGTAGAGAAATAGATAAATAGAAATGTCATGTTGCAACGGCCAAGTGTCTTAAGCTTTCCTATGCTCAAGAGCGACCTGATATTTTATGGATTTATAGATTACCTCGATCATCATCATCATCAATATCATAGGGCTCAATGCCCGTTAGAGTCCGACGCCACTCTCTGTCTGAGTCTGTCTCGCGTCATGCTGCCCAGCCTCAACTTGTCCGGTCAGCAGGTCTGCTCCATACCATTAACATCTTGGAGCATCTAGACCGCATTGTCCGATTGAAGAGAATCGTGAAAAAGAGGCATGAAGGACAACGTGGGTCAATGCCCGTTGTGTCCCACGCTCTCTCCCCCGACTCTCTCCACCAGTCTGTCCTGACCGACCTGTGCATGTCTGCTTCACATCATGACACCTTGAAGCATCTGGGTAGCCATGTCACTTGTGTCGTGGTTTTGGCGGATTACAATCGTCTTGGTTTTTTACTGCCAGAGTATCGCCACCCATCTGGCAAACCTTCCTCATTTTGTCCGGGCTTAGGACCGGCACAGGGACTTTGTTGGTTCCCTGTGGCAGAGGATGGATGCAGTTTAACGTCGTGCCCAGGACATTACCTCGATAGAAGTGGGTTAATTTTTAGGATTAGAAGTAGAAGTATAATTGACGGGAAAAATTCACGAAGCTGGGGTGATGAAAACTGCTTAGTTAAATTGGATTAATAAAAGTTATATTTTTTACCTATAATGGAAGTGGGATTAGCAAAAATAATCTGTATTAAACTGTATTAAAGGTGCATTGATGAAAAGTAATGCTATTTTAACAGAAGTTGGATTGCTGTAAAAATAATTAATAGTTTGATGAAAATGATTCATACCAAGGCAGAAGTTAGATTTCAGAAGCACTTCCAGTGCGATCGATCCGAGAAAAAAGCAAGGTTTTGAAGCGAGAGAAAGATGGTGTAAATAAACCCAGACAGTGCTTAACGCTGTAAAAGTAAAGTAAAGTAAATAACACAGAAATGTGTACAAAAAATTCCAAAATGCTGTTCTTTGCGCTGGAAACGTTGCACTACAACGGCACGTTCCATGAGGAACATAGGGAGGCATAGGGAGGTGCTCATCTTCTTTTCAATGGCCTCTTTACTTTTTACTACTCTATCGATTATTCCGTCCGCCTGAGCTCCGTCCTAAAGCGCCTGGCTTTAAGGAGAAGTGTCAAAATGAAAAAAGATGCCATTTTATTGCCATTGATATTCACTTCTCTTCCGGTAATAGATAGCTGCAGCTTTGTACCCACTGGTTTAAAAACATTTTTAGCGTAGCAAATCCTACAACGAAATCGCATCGATTTGTGTTAGTTCAAATATTTATATATGTTGATCATGAAATGAACTTGCACATTAAACATTTGTAAAAATCAGTCATATTATGCAACAGGCTGCGAGTAAGCTTGGAATGGCAAGAGCACGACACCTAGACAAAAGACGTAAAATAAACGTAACGAATAGTTTAAGTTTTTGAAGCTGTATGGAGTGCCGAACCAAACCAACCAGGTTTTTGAAAGAAGGCGATTAGAAAAGATCAAAGAACGAAGAGCGCCCATGTCCTTGAGCGCATTGCTTGTACAATGTACATGTATTATTTCCAGCACAGAGCTGGAAACGTTGCACTACAACGGCACGGTTTTCGATGTTCTCTTTATCATCGAATTAAATCATTTTTCACTACGAGTCGTAAAAAACCTGATTGGCCGCGCGGCCTTTCTTACAAAATTCCGTTGCAGCCACTAAAATAATCTACATAAATTTTCGTCATAATTCCTTTGATGCATCCTATCTTGAATTTAAATGTATATGGGAAATTTCTGCTCGGAGACCCTATGTGCAAAATGCACGCTGTTGACAGTGACAAACACGAACTATTGACACAACAGGGCACAGGCAAGCGTGCCGCACTTGTAGCCTATCGTACTGTCTGCTTAAATCCAATGCTATAAGATGTGTCTCGGTCATAGTACGAGTTAGCGAGTCATCAATTCTTCAATGTGATTACTAAAAAGGCACCATATTCCATACTACACTGTGTCCGGGTAAAAAGTAGACCCCACAAAAAGTGTCATAACTCGGTCAAAACTTTTAGGATTTATCTGAAATTTTAAACACAGCAACAGTGTCCATATTTACACTCGATTCCAAAGTCGTTTGCAAATATGCGCGAGTTTGTCAAATTTATGAGCGTTTGCGTTGGAGCACTGACAAATTGAACTTTCCAACATGGAAAACCTGAACGGAAGTGAAATTCAGCAATTCTGGTGCCAAAAAATGTGTTTCTTGTTCTCGGACACACGATCGTAGACGTAGTAGGTTAATAGCTATCCCGGGAGACACTCGGTTTCATATCCTGCAGCTGTGGCCGTCCAGCAGTCCAGACTTTGATCCGGAGTACATGTACTGGAGGAGCGCGTTTTTTGTTCACGCGTATTCATGACATCGATAACCGTTGGGCGTAGGGCGCGTCTGTTTGAAGATTGGCAGTTGTTTAACCAGGTGATCATCGACAGGACCATCAAACAGTAGCGTCTAATCTACGGTCGACTGATTGTTCGGGTATGCTTGCCACTATAGAAAAGGTTCTGCGTCAGGTACAGTATAGAAACGTTCATGCTAATCTTTGTGAATAATTTCGAAACTCTCTCGTCCGTTTCGTTCATAAGGTCGTCTAAAATAAGCAGCGTCTTCTGCTTGCCATCGAAAATACTCAAGTCTGGCAGGCCTTCGTGAAATTGAACGTGCGTGTATTTATCGAAGATTTCTTGGTAGATTCCATAACACCATATAATTTTTTCTATAGCGGGTTTGACCATATATTCTAAATGGTCTGTAAAACGTAAAGTGAAGTTCGTCTTTCCACAACCGCTCGGACCGCTGATTATAGCAGAGAACAGGTGTATCCAAGTCGGGTCCATAGCGAAAAATAAATGTCTGTTGTAGAGTTCTTTACTTTTTATACCATATATATTCTAACAGTTCCAACAATGCGCTGTCCGCACGAGGGACAGTGTGTGGCAATGTCCGCACAAGCCTCGCACATGTTCACATGTGCACAAGAAGGGATAGTATTTGCACTTGTCTTTCTTCACAGACCTTGCAAATAACAGCCTTCTTTAGTTTTTCGTTCTCCGCTTTAAGTTTCATAGTACTATACTTTACAACTTTTTCGTCCTCGCTTGAACGCTTTCCTCATCTTCGCTTTGACACATTATACATACACATTTATAGTTTCCGCAAACATCCATTTCGCATTTACTAATTTTTGGGCACATATCGACTGCTGCAGTTCTTTAGTAGAAGGTCAGAATATGTAATGATCGTTGATGAAGCAGTGCACCTCTTATAATACTCTATAAAATATATATTGTGTGTGTGCGTGTGTGTGTGCGCGTGTGTATGTACATGTATGTGTGTGCGTGTGTGTTTGCGTGTGAGTGTGTGCGTGTGTTTGTGCGTGTGTGTGTGTGCCATACAATACGCGCGTTACAGTGCAAGCTGCAGGGTGGGTGATGAGTCAGTGGAAAAAACGCCTACTAAGCATAGACTGCAGCAGCAGGCGGTGGGGGGGATGCTGAGGTCAGATGATGATGATATAAGCCACAGCATCTACAAAGAACCATCAATTAGCACTTCAAAGAGATTCGGTCACGCTTCAATAGGTATTAGTCATCTGGGGGTCAGGACTCATAGTCTTTTGGGGCTCAGGACCCATAGTCTTTTGGGGTTCAAAGCCCGTGGGGGTCAAAGCCCGTGGGGGTCAGGCCCCATACCCTTTTTGGGGTAAAAAGACCCTATCTCTACTACTCAGGTTGGAGTGCACAAAGTACAGGGGAATAAGCCTACTACTGAGCATATTTCAAATGTGGCACGCTCGTCATATTTTCATTTAAGACGTCTCAGAGTCATTCGTCGCTCTGTCCCCTCCTCCATCTTCACTACCTTAATTCATGCTTTTATATGCTCACGAATTGACTATTGCAATGCTCTCCTCATTGGTCTTCATAAAATTCGTCTTTCACCGATTCAGTCGGTTCTCAACTCAGCTGCTAGATTGATTGCCCGCCTTCCCAAGTACTCTCACATCTCTACCTTTATGTTTCATGAACTTCACTCTGATCATAAAGGCTCAACGGGGTCTTGCCCAAAAATATCTTATTAATGTTTTACTTTGTCTTCACTCAGCTTCCTCACACCGTCTACTTCGTTCATCCGATAGATTTGACCTCTTTGTTCCTCGGTCTAGAACTACTCAGTCTCGATCATTTGTCTCAATTGGTCATTCTCTTTGGAATGCCCTTTCTCCTTTTGTTCGCTCTACGCTTCTTTATGTTAGTCTATCCTCTGCTTTGTCTTCTTCTTTCTTTCTCCTCCGTCAGGTATTCGCCGACGATGAGGCTCTAACGAAACTTCTCCATTTCGGCCGGTCTCTTGCGAGTTCTATTGCCTTTCCCAGCTCCATTCCTCTGTCTTCTATGTCCTCCAGTACGTTGTCTATCAATTTCTTCTTCGGTCGTCCTCTGCTCCTCGTGCCTCCACTTCTCCGTGCAGCGCTTTTACCGGCATTCTTCCGCTCTCCATCTTGATCACATGTCCATACCATGTTAGTCTTCTTTTCTTTATTCTTTCCACTACTGTTTCCTTCTGGTCTAGTTCTTCTCGTGTCACCTCATTCCGTATCTTTTCTCTTCGTGATCTATTCAGTAGACCTCGTAGCCATCCCATCTTCGCCACCAGCAGTCTTCTCTCATCCTCCTTTTTTACGCACCAAGACTCTGCTCCATACATGAGGACCCTAATCACCAGTGATTCATATAGCTTGATTTTTGTTCTTGTTGAGATGTTGCCTGATCTCCATAGTTTTCTCAGCTTCCCAAACATTGCTGATGCCAGCCCAATTCTTTTCCTTATGTCCCTTGTCGACTCTGCATCATCCGTAATTAGGCCACCCAAGTACACAAATTCCGCCACCTGCTCCAGCTCCTCTCCCTCCAAGGTGATGGTTATCTTCTCTTTTTTCTTACCAATTGTCATTGTTTTTGTCTTCTCTTCATTGATCCTAAGCCCGAATCTTTTACTACTTTCGTGTACCCTGGTCGTTAACTCCTGCAGATGGCTTTCGCTTTCCGCCATCAGATCTATATCGTCTGCAAATCTTAGGTTGTTGTCTATTTCTCCATTTATTCTCACCCCTATTTCTGTATCTGCCAGCGCTATGTCCATCATTGCCTCCAGTATCAGGTTGAATAAGTATGGGGATAGACCGCAGCCTGGTCTTACTCCAACATGTACTCTGAACCATTCCGTTAGTTCCCCGTCTACTCTCACTGCGCTTATCGTCTTACTATACAGGTCTTCCATTAGTTCCACTAGCTCTTCTGGTATTCCGTAATTCCTCATAACTCTCCACAGTCCCTGCTGCCAGACGCTGTCGAAAGCTTGTCTGAAGTCAATAAAGTTGTTATATATCACCTTGTTCTTTTCATAGTATTTCTCCGCTAGTTGCCTGATTGTGAATATTTGGTCCACTGTTCCCCTTCCTCTTCTGAAACCCGCTTGTTTCTCTCCTACTATTTCCTCCACATACATCCGTAGTCGTTGTTGCAGGACTCTGGTGTACACCTTCCCAGGCACGGTTAGGAGGCTGATTCCTCTGTAGTTGCTGCAAATAGTTTTGTCCTTTTTCTTGTGTATGGGGACTCTTTTTTTGGTTTTTTATCGCTTCTTCAATTTCTCCTCTGAGTATGTGACCTAGTCTATCCTGATTATTATTCTGTGGCATTTCTTCCAGGACCGTTGCATCCGTTAGATTCTCTTCGTTATACAGTTCCTCGAAGTGTTCCCACCATATTCTTCTGATCTCTTGCTTGCCTTCTATCTTTTCCCCATCCTTGCCTCTTATTTCTGATGATCTGCTGCTCATCGTGCCGCATATCTTCTGAAAACATATTTCTCCTAGCGGGGCCTTGCACACGCCTCTGAACGGTTACTGTGGCGAACCGGCGCGTCTCGTCACAAGTGGCATTAGCCCCCTCTCCGACGCTGCATCGACCGACGCGCGAGTGGTCCCGAGCTGTGCCTCTCGCCTCGGGCGCAACTCCCTCGAATCAGGATGATCGGAGCCGCCCGAGTCGCTCTCTCGCCGATGTCTACTCTCGGTATAACGGGGCCGCCAAGGCGCCGTCATCCCCTTCACTGTCCGGCCAAGACGGTTCTGAAACGGTCGCTGGTGAGAGGGTATAGAGCTCTGAGGCGCTGGAGTCCGACTCTGCCCCGTCCGCGGCCACTGGGTGGGTAGAGTCCTGAGCTACAGGATGTCCGGTGCTCAAAACAGGGTTCACTCCTCTCCGGGCAGACGACCCCCGCTTGGAGCTCCCCTTCACGGGCGCGGGCCTCTTCGATCGCTTGCCCGACCGTTCAGTTCCCCCGTCTCATCATATTACACGCCACAGCTCGTGTACTAGTGCCACCGATGGGCATCACCGAAGATTGTCTTACCTCCGCCGGCCAGAACCACGGAACCACGGCCACTCGAGGGGTCGTAGCCCCAGGCAGCGCCAAAACGCCATTATCTCTTCGAAACCAAGGAATGGAAAACACGGACAAATGTATCAGGTCGCTAAGCCGACAAGCAGGCCGCGACCTCAACAGCCGGTACCAGGATCAATTTTACAACGCCCAGGAATGACTAGGTCGCCGTGTCGATCGACGGCATTTGGAGATCCGGACGACCGCCGTCAATTTGTTTCACTGAGTTAACCGAGGCGCCGAGACGGTCATCAAAGAAAAGACGGACCGCTCGCGCTCCCTTCGTTCACTGTCTTCTTTCGCCCGTAGGCAACGAACCTTCACGCGGCCAAGCGCCGACTTCGAGAGTGTCCTCAAATTCGCTCTCTTCCTCAACTCGCTGTCTTCTCGCCCGTAGGCAATGCACTTCACACGGTCAAACGCCAACCTCGAGAGTGTCCTGAAATCACTCTGACTCCGTCTTAGCCCGATTCGACCAGCATCGAAAAAAATGTGTTGGAGCTTAAAAAGGCCGGGGACCTAGCGTTCAATTAGAGGGACTGGTAACTGACTACGGACGGTGACCGTTAACTACCCCGACGGACTAAAATCGGTTGGCTGCGATCGATGCGTTCGTTGCCGGCCTAGATTGATTGCTCGTTTTCCCAAGTACTCTCACATCTCTACCTTTATGTTTCAAGAACTTCACTGGCTTCCTCTGCGTGCTCGCACACAATTCAAGATCCTCACTCTGATCATAAAAGCTTAACGGGGTCTTGCCCCAAAATTCTCCTTCTGTTCGCTCTACACTTCTTTCTGGCAGTCACTCCTCTGCTTTGTCTCTTCCCAAAACCTGTTTCTTCCCGCGGGGCCTTGCGCACTGGGAGCGCCTCTGAACGGTTCACCCTACTAGAGGCGCTTTTTAAATGTTTATATACAATACAATGCAATACTATGTCATAGTAGCAAAGTGTTCTTCTGCAGAGAATAAAAAAGGACAGAAGAAATACTATCTGAGGCGCAGAGTAAATAGGAGTATAATAGATCAGATCTTCACACTACGACAATTGGCGGAGAAGTATGAAGAATTTGGAAAGGAACTATATATATATATATATATATATATATATATATATATATATATATATATATAATTTCGGAAAGCTTTTGATAGCATATGGAGGAGAGAACTGTGGAGAGTTATGCGACAGTATGGTTATCCAGAAAAGATCGTAAGAATACTGGAAAAGGCGTATAAGGACACCTGCGGCGCGGTAAGGGTGGACGGGCAGTCGAAGGACTGGTTTGAGAGAATAGTTGGAGTATTACAAGGATGTGTTCTGTCACCATTGCTGTTGAACATATTTCTGTAGCTAGTTATGGCAATGGCACTGGAGGGATCCGAGGAGGGAGATGTTGGAGGAGAAGTGATAAAAGATCTGAGATTTGCAGATGATATAGCCCTCATGGCAGAACAAGATGCGTTAAACAAGGTTAGGGAGAAGAGCATGGAGATGGGTATGAGAATAAATGAGCAAAAAACTGAATGCCAGTACCTTTGGAAAAGGGAATAAGAAATTTCAGATGGTCATCAACTGGGGCAAACGGAGAGTTTTTGTGCATCAGTACACAACTACCCCGACGGACTATAATCGGTTGGCTGCGATCATTTGTGTACTGATGCAAGAGGGATATTGTAGGCAATGAGGAAGGTGTGGAGCTCAAGGGAAATAGGGAGAGCAACAAAAGTGCAGATGTATGAAACACTGGTGCAGAGCATACAACGTCGAAACCTGGACGCTGAAAGAACTGAGAGTCTTCGAAATGACTTGTCTACGGAAAATTGAAGGTGTTACAAGAAGATATAGGATAAGAAACACTGTGATCCATGATAGATTGAACACCAAGCAGGATATTATAATCGACAAAGTGCGGAACAGAAGACTGCGATATTTTGGACATGTGTCAAGAATGGTAAACGAAAGATATCCGAATATAGCACTCAACGGATATGTACAAGATCAAGGGAGAGACCAAAGAAAAGATGGGTCGACACGATAAGAGAGGACTGTGAAACAATGGGAATTTCAATACAGGAGGCGACGCATGTGGCGCAGGATAGAAAAGAGTGGAGAGCTACCATGGGAAAGCGGCTGACGCGTGCTGAAGGCATCGCCGGACGGCAATAAGTCAAGTAGCCTAAGTTAATTTGTGTATTTCTTTATGTAGTTATTCTCATCCTACAGTTATCAATTCTCACGTTATCTCATCTTCTCCCGGACTTTCAGTTTCTTCGTTTCTTTTATTGACGGCGGACTAATTAGCTCTTACGTGAAGTCTCCCGAATTACCACCATCGCCCATTTAATGTATGCCTCCCCAGCCTGGTGGGGTTATACCACCGCTGAGGAACGGGATCGAATTGAGCGGCTGCTGAAGAAGATGAAGCGCAAACAGTACCTACCATCTCCATCTCAATCCTCCAGTGCAGCAGAGATGGCAGATGAAGCTGATGAACGCCTGTTCAACACAATACGCGAGGATAAATAACATGTACTGTACAGACTATTCCCTCCGCCTCGCCCATACTGTGGTCATGAACTCCGTCCTCGGGCTCATGACTTCTCTTTTCCGGAAAAGATAATTGTAATTTTATCTCGAGAGTACTATTCAAAAACATTTTTTAACCTAGCAAACCTAGATCAATTAATATTAACTCAATTCCAAAAAATTATTTATGTTTGCTTATACACCGTGACTCAAAAAAGTAAGCCAAATTGTTTTTCATATATCTCTAAAGCCCGATAACATATCACAATAAAATCTTCCAAATATTTAGAGAATTGGACCAAGAATATGATTCCAAAATTTCATGAGATAAAGTTGAGCGGATAAAATGTTATGAATATTTAAACTTCATATACCGAAATTGCAGTTTACAAGCAATTTCCTGTCAGATTCAATAAAATGTTTCCTTATTATCTCTAATGCCTGATGATTAATGATTCAAAAATTTTCCAGATATGTAGAGAATTGAACTAACAATATGACCCTGACAGTATGGTTTGATTATTTAATTAAATAACATGCTCAAAAGTCCTCCTTCTGCTTGCACGCAAGCCTGGAGGCGCTGGCGCCATGCATTAGGCAACAGCATCGTCGAATATCCTCTGGTCCAGGCCATACCACACTTCCAACAAGCGTTGCTTCAGATCGTTTATGCCATGGATTGTTGTCTGATAGACCCGGTCTTGCATCATGCACGCTCCACACTTTACAGGCGACAGAATTCAAATCTTGGCTGTTCGGAGGCCATAATGTGAGAGAAATGAAGTCTGGCGTCAGCATTTCGATGGTTTCCTTGGCTCTGTGGGCTGGCGCTGTTCCGTTGAAAAAAGAAAACAGCCTTCCGGGGGCTACATATTTCTGATAACAGGTGGAAGATGTTGTTACAGTAGAACGTTGCGATAAAATACTCCATTAATTTTACTCTAGGATCACTGAAGACCAAAATTGGGAAGTATCAAGCATCGAAACCGCAACGAACACCATAACAGACTCGCAGAAAACTGAAATTTCTCGAGATTAAGCTTAAATATTCATATATTTCTATCCGTTCAAATTCATGACACGATATTTTTGAATCCTATTTTTGGTTCAACTCTCTAAATATCTGGAAACTTTTAGTATGATTAATTAATTATCAGGCATTGGAGATATAAGAATAACAGTTTAGCTTACTTTTTTTTATTGAATCTGACAGAAAATTGCTTGTAAACTGCAATTTCGGTATATGAAGTTTAAATATTCATAACTTTTTATCCGTTCAATTTTATCTCATGAAATTTTGGAATCATATTCTTGGTCCAATTCTCTAAATATTTGGAACATTTTAGCGTGATATGTTATCGGGCTTTAGAGATATATGAAAAACTATTTGGCTTACTTTTTTTTGAGTCACGGTGTATAAACTGAACTTATATATAAAACCTTGGTAATAATAGTTGTATGTAACATGCTGCGTTCTGCCAGCCTGAAGTTTTGATAAAACGAAAATTGATTGATTGATTGATTGATTAACTTTATGTGTTTTGTTGTATTCGCTCTGGTCTTTGTAAAATTAATTGTAATTTTTGTGTCCATCTTTGTCTGTATTTATCTTTGTCCGTTATTATTTCCTTCTTTGTCCTTTATTGCTGTTTGTTTCGGTTGCCACTCCCTGCATTCTTTAAAAACTCATTTACCTCCTTTGTTTTCTGTTTCATTGCACACTTCTCAATTTGATTGCATTTCTTCTCTATCCATTTCTGTTCATCCTTCTTAATTTATTACAGTTTTTTTGTATTGTGCTGTTATTTCATGTGAATCTTTCATTCTGGTTTTTCTTTCTATTTTTACTAGCTAGTTCAAAGGTCTCCGTTGATATCCATCTGCATTCTCCTTTTATGGTATTGCTGCCTTTAATATGATCTTGTTTATTGTCTCCGTCCTCCAAGCAATGTATCATGGCATTCTGTATTCCTTTTTTGACATCCTCTTCGAAGCAGCTTCTTATCAACGGATTTTCTAACATTTCCATTTTTTGTATCTTTGCGTATTGTCTTTTTTATGTGTTTTGGCCTTAACTGCAAGCTATATTCCACATTACCAAGTTATGATCTGAGGCTACATTGAAAAGTTCTGCATAATCTCAATGCTGATTTCCATCTGTTGTCTATCATAATTAGGTATATCTTATTTGTATGTTTTCCATCTGGTGACCTCCATACCCATTTTCGACATTCCTTTTGTTTGAACATTGTATTACAGATTATATAAGCTCATGTTTTCAGTGGCGGTGGTAGGATTTCAGGTTTGGGAGGGGCTGAGGCCCTAAGCCCAACTAGAACATTTTTTCAGCGCCAAGGTGTGAAGCCCATACCGCTACGGGGTCTGGGGGAGCGCTGTAACCCCGAGCGGGGTCTGGGGCGGAGCCCCAGCCACCAACGCATTTTTAGCTCTGTTAACCTCAACTGGAGCCCTTTTTTGGCTCTTTCAGCAGGGGAGTGGCCGGAGGACTAAAAAAGGTCCGTGTTCATACCAATATTCAAGAAAGGAGACGCGAGAGAGTGTGAAAATTATCGAACGATAGCGATGATATCGCACACGAGCAAAATACTCCTCAAAATAATCCACAAAAGAATGGAGAATACAATTGAAAGAGAATTACCAGCCAACCAAGCGGGATTCAGGAAGGCGCGAGGAACGCGCGATCACATTGCCAATATAAGGTAGATCACGGAGAGACAGAGGGAATACGCGCTACAGGTGCATAGGCTATAATAATAATAATAATAATGATGATGACAATTTCTATGGCGCCGTAACGCAGCCATGCCGCTACAAGGGCGCCTTGACAACAGCAAAAACACATTCAGAGACAAGCGATTGACGAACTCTATAGAGGCAGCCACATTCGGCGCCAAGAGAACGACACCTGTCCCACCACCATCATCGAATATGTATTTTATAGACTATAGCAAGGCGTTTGATTGCATTGACCATACACTACTGTGGCGGACGTTAATTGAGATGGGAATTTCGAAGCATTTGGTTAAACTACTAAAGGGCCTCTATGTGGATCAAGAAGCGTTAATAAGAACTGAATATGATGATACAGAGAAATTTAAAATAAGAAAAGGAGTGAGGCAGGGGTGCATTTTGTCCCCTTTCCTGTTCAATCTGTATGCCGAGAGAATTATGAGGAGGGCTGGATTGGAGGAGGCAACAGAGGGGGTAAGGATAGCGGGGAAAATACTGAATAACCTAAGGTACGCCGATGATACGACATTATTGGCGGGTAAGAGGGAGTTAATAAGAAGAGTCAGGAAGGAAAGCGAAAAGGCTGGACATCAATGTAAAGAAAACAAAGGTTATGACAATTGCAACATGGGAAAGCTTTGAGGTGGATGGAGAATCGATAGAAGCAGTATCGAGCTTCACATTCCTGGGATCTATTATAGAGAAGGAGGGAAGAAGTGATATGGAAATAAGGAGGAGGGTAACAATGGGGAAAACGGCAATGAACGGTCTGGAAAAGATTTGGAAGGATAAATACGTGAGCAGGGAAACAAAGAAAAGACTGGTAAGAGCACTGATCTTCCCAGTGATCCTATATGGATGCGAGACATGGACAAAGACACGGGATATGGAAAAGAAAATCAACGCGTGTGAGATGTGGATTTGGAGAAAGATGCTAAGAATTTCATGGACGGAGAAAAGAACTAACGAATCGGTGCGCGAGGAGTTCGGAATAGAAAGGGAGGAGACACTGCAGCAAACAGCAACTTGGAGGAAATTGAGCTACTTTGGCCATGTGATAAGATCTAACGGTCTGGAAAAGGAGCTGATGACGGCATGCGGTCAGGGAAGGAGAAGATGCGGAAGACCAAGAAAGAAATGGTTGGATGAGGTACAGGAAAAGTCTGGCATGAGATTGGAGGAGCTACGAGAGGCGACTAGGGAGAGGAGACACTGGAGAGGATACATCAGGGCTTTCGCCAGAGATCCGGGAGCTGACGGCACCAGGTGACCAGATGATTTATGAACGACAAAATCATAAAGACTTCAATAAGAAGTCGTTTTGCAGAGTCGCAGACTACCAGTATAAGAATGTCAAAATTTGATAATATAATGAATGGGCTTAGTCTTTACTATAAACACAAAAGTTAAAAGTTTAGGCCAATAGCCTAATAAGTTTATAAGTATACTGTATTGTAGGCCTACTGTATAGGAAAACCCTAGGAGGCATGTCATATGTAAGGGGTTTATGGGTGCAAACCACTCAAAATTTGTAATTTCCTAGTTTAAAAAACTTATTCTGTGAAGGCTTAACCTATACTTTTGTGTAATTTGCAACCATTGCTTAATGTTGAGCAGAGGGATGAGTGTGGGGGAGGAGATATGCTCTCCCCATTATCAAAATGTTTTTAATTTTCACGCTGCATTTTTGACTGTCATTGTCGCGAAAATACTCACAATTTCGGTTGTAGGACAAAACCCCCCCTGGACAAAACCCCCCCCCCCCCCGGACAAAAACCCCCCGGACAAAAAAACCCCGGACAGAAACCCCCAGGGTAGGACATAACCCCCTCCGGGTAGAATATATTGCCCATAAGCTGTCGTACTATAAAACGGTGTCCTAAGTACGCAAGTTGGATTGATGAAAAGAATTCTCGCTATATAAATAGAAGCCGGATTGATACAAATAAAGTTTACTTAAATAGAAGCTGGATTGATGAAAATGTTCTTGCTTAAATAGAAGCTGGATTGATGAAAATACTTTTTCTCAAATAGAAGCTGGATTGATGAAAATACTCTTTTTTAAATGGAAGCTGGATTGATGAAAATACTCTTTTTTAAATGGAAGCTGGATTGATGAAAATACTCCTTCTTAAATGGAAGCTGGATTTATGACAACGATTCATGCTGTCTTAGATTACACCAACAGGTACTAGCTTCATATCGGAGTGACTGAATGACACTAACAAGTTATAAGTTCACGCCTGAATGACAGCGACAGGTGTTTACCCGTACGACACTAATTAGTTGACACAGCACGGGAACTCGATAATTAGGCTAAGTTTAAACAAATTGTAGGCCTACCTGCACTTTGCCAGCAAAAAGGGGGAATTGTCCGGGGGGGTTAATGTCCTAGGCTAAATCAGGGGGGTTTTTGTCCGGGGGGGGTTTTGTCCGGGGGGGGGTTTTGTCCAGGGGGGGTTTTGTCCGGTCACCACAATTTCAGTGCTGATACGATTTCAAAAGTGTCTTCTTCTAGTGCTTAAATCTGTCAAATCTGTCAAACAGTACTGGTTTGGTATTATTTTGAGCTGTCATCTCAGCAAAATCTCTCATAATTTCATTGCTGAAAGACATAGTTTAAGAGTTCAATAAATATCCCCTCCCAATTTTATCTAAATGTTTCATCATCTCAGTGCTGAGAGTCGTGGTTGTGACTTCAGCAGAAAGTGCCCCTCCTGTTGTTTCAATTGTTAAATCTCCACAATAATGGTAACATTTTAAAGCTGCCATCTCAACAAATTTCTCATAATTTCACTGGTGAAAGACCTGGTTTAGGAGTTCAATAAAACGTGTATCCACCACGTTTCAATTTTTTAATTTAATTTTCAGTCGACGTAATCATCCTATGACTCATTATAATCGATACTGTGATTTCCTATAGTATCGATGTCATAGGCGCGCTTGAGGCGGTTTGGCTTCGTGATATATACAGGGTGGGCCATAAAAAAGTAACCCCCTGCGGTTTTAAGCCCATATCTTGGCCAAACATAAGAATTTTCAAATGAAACTTTGCAGTCTTGAAGGCAATTCATATTTATGTACAATGGTCAAATTTCAATAAAATATTTCAAAGATAACAAAAGTTATATCACTTTTAGTGAGGCCACCCACCGTTTTTTGATGATTCAAAAACGAAACGCAACAAAAACTAGGCTTTTTGCCAATATCTTGGCCAGAAGTAAGAATTTCGAAATGAAATTTTTCAGGCTTAAGGCCAATTCATATATACACACGATGGCCAAATTTCATCAAAATATTTAAAAGGAAACAATAGTTATGCCACTTTTAGTGAGGCCACCCACCGTTTTTGACGATTCAAAAACGAAACGCAACAAAAAGTAACAAAAACGTGATTTTATTAAGTCTCATCTCAAATAACTGTTGTCAAATGTACTTGGTAGTGCTTCACTACTTGTGTTCAATGTGCCCACCACCAGTGCCAACACTTCTTTTGAGTCTCTTTGCAAAGTTCTTGATGGACCTGGTGATTAATCTGACAGATTCCTTATTTACCAATTTGATTGTCATCTTGCTAAGTGACTTCTCAGTGACGTGCAGCTACGCTGGTACCCTGTTCCTTTTTAGATAGTAATAATAATGATCATCTGACAATATCAAGGCTATTTGATAACAATTATTTGAGGTGAGACTTAATAAATTGTGTTTTTGCTACTTTTTGTTGCGTTACCCTTCTGAATTGTCAAAAAAACGGTGTGGGCCTCACTGAATGTGGTATAACTTTTGTTCTGTTTGAAATATTTTGATGAAATCTGGCCATCATGTGTAGATATAAATTGTCTTTAAGCCTGTAAAATTTCATTTCGATATTCTTAATTTTGACCAAGATATTGGCCAGAATAATTAAACTGGTTTTTAAAACTTTTTGTTGCGTCTCGTTTTTGAATCGTCAAAAAACGATGGGTGGCTTCACTAAAAGTCATAAAACTTTTGTTCTGCTTGAAATATTTTGATGAAATCTGGCCATCGTGTGTAAATATGAATTGTCTTTAAGCCTGTAAAATTTCATTTCAAAATTCTTACTTCTGGCCAAGATATGGGCAAAAAACCGTAGGGGGTTACTTTTTTATGGCCCACCCTGTAGATTCGTGCAGCGGTTATGATGAACCGCTTACAACAATCATGAGCGCATATATGGTTAAACTGATTTTTTTGGAATCAGTTATATGGTTCAACTTATTTTTTGACTCGTTTAATTCTTGGGTCGCCAACGAAGCACTAGTTACGCTTTAAACGCTCACAACAGAGGAACGAACATGGCTCATCATCGATACTATCCCCGTCTCCATACTAGTACAATATGGCCCAATGCACTAGCCGTCCAGTTTTCCATCTACTGATATATCATTATAAATTTCTACAGTGTTATCCATTGTTTATCCATGATGAGCAATTTTGTTAAGACGACATCTTTAAATGCAGTGAGGAAATTCGAAAAAGTGATTAAAAAACGCAGGAAGAAATAACTCGTAAAATGGTTAGGATCGCCGTCTCCATAACCACATTTAAAATGATTCTATTCTCTTGATGTCTTCCATCCTCATAGTCCATGTCTCCGATTCATATAGCATCACACTCCACACTAAGGTTTTTACCATTCTCTTTTTCAGTTCATTACTGATTCCACCTCTCAGTAGCTCTTTTCTCTTTTCAAACGCATCTTTTCCTAGTACAATCCTCCTTTGTATTTCTCTGTGACATCTCGCATCCTCCGTAATAGTACTGCGAATTCCTTGACTTGTTCCAGTTCTTCTCCGTCAATGTATATTTTGACTACCTTCTGCTCTCCTTTGCTTATTCTCATAACCTTTGTTTTCTTTTTGTTGATTTTCATTCCATACTCTTTTGATGTTGTGTTCAGTCTGTTCATCATTGTTTGTAACCCTTCCTGACTTCCTGCCATCATTGCTTGATCGTCTGCAAATCTTAATGCCCTGATCCACATTCCTCCCACTTTTATCCCTTCCTCCAGTTCCTCCAATGCCTCTTTGATTATCTCCTCTATATAAATGTTAAACAGCAATGGTGACAATGGGCATCCCTGTCTCACCTCCCCTTCCTACCTTCTCCTGTTCTGAGTATTCTCCATCTATTCTTATCTGTACTTTTTGCCCCATATACAGATTGCCTATCAATTTTCTATCCCTCCAGTCCACTCCAACTCTGCTCAATGCTAATCAACCAATCCCAAAAAGAATTAATTTCAGACCTCGCCTTCTTTTTCAACGATTCTATATCAACAGTATACCATTTCTTTGGAGAGGGTTTACTCGATGCGAGAATTGGAGCTTTAATATGCGGAACAGGCGCGTCGAGTAACTAATTCACATTTTCCGCTGCTCTCCGATGGTGACCTGACAAAACACCCCCCTGGACAAAACCCCCCGGACAAAACCCCCTTCGGGCAAAAACCCCCGGACACAAACCCCCTGATTTAGCCTAGGACATTAACCCCCCGGACAATTCCCCCCTTTGCTGCGCAAAGTGCAGGTAGGCCTATAATTTGCTTAAACTTAGGCTAATTATCCAGTTCCCCGTGCTGTGTCAACTAATTAGTGTCATACGGGTAAACACCTGTCGCTGTCATTCAGGCGTGAACTAATAACTTGTTAGTGTCACTCAGTCACTCCCATATGAAGCTAGTACCTGTTGGTGTAACCTAGGATAGCATGAATCGTCAGCAATCCAGCTTCCATTTAAGAAAGAGTATTTTCATCAATCCAGCTTCCGTTTAAGCAAGAACATTTTCATCAATCCAGCTTCCATTTAAGCAAAAACATTTTCATCAATCCAGCTTCTATTTAAGCAAGAACATTTTCATCAATCCAGCTTCCATTTAAGTAAAATTTATTTGTATCAATCCGGCTTCTATTTAGCGAGAATTCTTTTCATCAATCCAACTTGCGTACTTCTGACCTCCGTTTTATAGTACGACAACGTATGTGCAATATATTCTACCAGGGGGTTATGTCCTACCCTGGGGGGATTTGTCCGGGGGTTTTGTCCGGGGGGGTTTGTGCGGGGGGTTTTTGTTCAGGGGGGGTTTTGTCCTACAACCCTCCCGGATACGCCAATGACATTGCTAGCTTCTTCTGCAACATGAAAGATCTCGATCAATTCCGCTTTCCGCAGTCTAGACTCTAGAGTATCCTTTAAGGCCTCTATGCCTGGCGATATTTCGTAATTCAACAACGGTATTAGCAGCTTACGGGATCGTTCGTCCCTCGTACCACGGCCATCAGAGATGCCTTCGGCAAGAAAATTGTCGAACCAGAGAGAGTGAATCAGAGATGGAAAGAATACTGCGAGGAACTATACATCGAAGTAGATGAGCACGTAGAGATTGACATCCAAGAAATGGAACCACCACCGCTGAAGGAAGAGATCAGGCGCGCAGTAATGAAGTCGGCGTCACGAAAGGCACCCGGTCCCGATGACGGGGCAGCTGAATTACTGAGGTTTGGAGGAGAAATGACAGTGCATGAGATATGTACGGAAGTGTGGAAGACCGAAGAATGGCCGGAAGAATGGACTCAATCAACATTCATCCCACTTCCCAAGAAGAGTGACCCGCTCCAGTGTGACAATTACAGAACCATTGCACTGGTCTCGCACGCAAGCAAAATTTTGCTGCGCGTTATGTTAGACCGCATGCAAAAGAAGCTCGAAATGGAGATTGCACAGGAAAAAGCGGGCTTCAGACCTAAAAGAGGTACAAGAGACCAGATTGTGAACCTCAGGATTATAATAGAGAAAGCAAGAGAAAGAAATCAACCACTCTACCTTTGTTTTATTGACTTTACTAAGGCCTTTGATAGGGTCCGACACGATCAGCTATGGCTAACCATGCTTGAAATGGGCTTTCCACCTCATCTAGTCCAGCTGCTAAGAAATTTGTACAGACAACAACAGGCAAATGTAAGAACAAACGACCACACTTCAGCATGGTTCAAGGTTAGAAAAGGTGTTCGACAGGGCTGCAACCTCTCCCCATGTCTGTTTAACATTTTAGCAGAGCAAATTATGCGAAAGGCACTAACAGGTTTCGCCGGTGGATTCAGTATTGGCGGAAGAACCTGAGATATGCTGACGATATTGTCCTACTGGCCACAACACCAGAAGAACTTCAAGAACTCGTGAAACAAGTCGCAAGTGCTGCAGAAGAATATGGAATGTCAATCAACGTAACTAAAACGAAAGTTATGACGACTACTGAGGAGGTGCTCAAAACGGTGGTGGGTACGGGAAGACTAGAACAAGTGGATTCCTTTGTATATTTAGGGAGTAGGATATCAAAAGATGGGAATTGTGTGAATGAAGTTAAATCAAGACTAGCCATGGGAATGACCGTCATGACCAAATTGACGAAGATTTGGAAGAATAAATCAATCAGCATCGTCACCAAATTGCGGTTGATGAAGGCTTTGGTGTGGCCAGTAGCGACGTATGGATGTGAAGCATGGACTCTGAAAAAGGATGAAGAAAAGCGAAATCAAGCATTTGAGAACAAGTGTATCAGAAAGCTGCTGAGAATTCCATGGACTAAAATGATGACCAATGAAGTATGTGTCAGCGGGAGCCAGAAGAGAACTATTGGCCCACACCAAAATTCGGAAACTTCGATATTTTGGTCATATCATGACACAACAAAACGGTAGCATCGAAAGCAGCATCATGACGGGTTTTGCGGAGGGGAACCGAGGACGAGGATATCTTGGATCGACAACGTCCTGAACTGGACAGGACTTGTAGGCTCTGACTTAATGAGCGCGACAAGGAACAGAAGACTCTGGGCATTAAAGGTCCATTCATGTAGCCAACCGTCGCGATGCGACGATGGCGACATGACATGACATTAGACGAGTGATCCATTTTATTATGGTCATTTATTCCTTTAAGCCCTTTCATGAAATCAGGTTTTTAAGCCCTTTCATGAAATCAGATTTTGTATTCATTTTATTATGGACGTTTATTTCTTTATGCTCTTTCGTGAAATCAGATTTTATGTTCATTTTGTTATGGATATTTATTCCTTTATATAGAGTCAAGAAAAACAAATTCATATTGCCGAATGCCTCATCAATGATACTCCAGGTAATTCCCAGCCGGCGTAATCATCCAATGACTCATCATCGATACTGTGGTGATTTCCTATAGTAACGATGATGAGTTATAGGCGCGCTTGAGGCGGTTTGGCTTCGTGATATGTGATACGCGGTGGTTATGATGAACCGCTTACAGCCTTACAACAATGATCAGCGCATTATGTGCGCATATATGGTTAGACTGATTTTTTGGAATCAGTTATATGGTTCAACTTATTTTTTTAACCAGTTATGTGGCCCAATGCACTAGCCGCCCAGTTTTCCATCTACTTATATCTGAAATATTTATGAAATATTTTGGTAGGCCTACAGTTAAGCATCTCCGGGGCTCCGTCCCCAACAACAAGCGAGTGTAGGACATTTCCCCATGGAAAAAAACCCCGGACAAACCCCCCGGACAAAAAAATCCGGGGTAGGACCAACCCCTGGTAGAACATATTGTGTGAAAATGGTCGTACTATAAAACGGCGGTCCGAAGTATGCAAGTTGGATTGATGAGAATGTTCTTACTGAAATGATTTATGAAAATGTTCTTGCTGAAAAATGGAAGCTGGATTGATGAAAATAAATTTTACTTAAATGGAAGCTGGATTAATGGCAACGATTCATGCTGTCCTAAATTAACCAACAGGTATTAGCTTCATATCGGAGTGACTGAATGACAATAACAAGTTATAAGTTCACGCCTGAATGACAGCGACAGGTGTTTACCCGTATGATACTAATTAGTTGACACAGCACCGCGACCTGGATAATTAGCCTAAGTTTGAGCAAATTATAAGCCTACCTACAGGAATACGTTATTTGCGGAGCAAAGGGGAAATATCCGGGGTGAAATGTCCGTTTTTTTTGTTCGGGTGGGTTTTGTGCGCGGTGGCAAGGCGAACGAGTCTGCAACCGCCATCTTGTGCAGCCGCCGTGGGCCCTGCGCTTTTAGGTCCTCGCGCGGTTTACGTTGAATTCGGCGCGCACATTTCGGCGACCCTCATTTCAGCGACCTCAATTCGCCGCCGCACAACACAGCGCGTATACAATTCGCCGACCTTCATTTCAGCGATGCTTCAAAAGGACGTAGCTAAAGGCCCAAATCGTGAGCAAACAACACGTTTCATTGATAAGAACATCGGTGACCGGACAAAACCCCCCTGGACAAAACCCCCCCCGGACAAACCCCCCCGGACACAGCCCCCCCCGGACAAAACCCCCGGACAATTCCCCCCTGATTTAGCCTAGGACATTAAGCCCCCCGGACAATCCCCCCCTTTGCTGCACAAGTGCAGGTAGACCTATAATTTGCTTAAACTTAGGCTATTTATACAGTGTCCCGTGCTGTCAACTAATTAGTGTCATACGGGTAAACACCTATCGCTGTCATTCAAGCGTGAACTTATAACTTGTTAGTGTCATTCAGTCACTCCGATATGAAGCTAGTACCTGTTGGTGTAATCTAGTACAACATGAATCGTTGTCAGCAATCCAGCTTCCAATGAGGCAAAAATTCGTTTAATCCAGCTTCTATTTAAGTGACAATTATATTTGTCCATCCAGCTCCAATTTAAGAAAGAGTATTTTCACCAATCCATCCAGCTTCCATTTAAGCAAGAACATTTTCATCAATCCAGCTTCCATTTATGCAAGAACATTTTCATCAATCCAGCTCCCATTTAAGTAAAATTTATTTGTATCAATCTGGCTTCTATTTAGCGAGAATTCTTTTCAACAATCCAACTTGCGTACTTCGGATCACCGTTTTATAGTACGACAACTTATGCGCAATATATTCTACCAGGAGGGGGGTTATGTCCTACCTTAGGGGGTTTTTGTCCGGAGGGGTTAATGTCCGGGGGGGTTTTGTCCGGGGGGTTTTGTCCAGGGGGTTTTGTCCTACAACCAAGAACATCAAAGCAAAATCAAAACAGAAACAGTTGTGGATCTGTTAGGTTAAGCTATTGCCTGTTTAACAAGTACCTAATTAACTTAACAAACGATTTAATAAACGTTTGGTTTAGCCTGTTTAACAAGTACCTAAATAACTTAACAAACGTTAGATTTAGCTATTGCCTACTTAACATTGAACTGAATAGTCCTAACTGAACAAACGATTTAACTATTTGACTTTTTCCTCTTGCATTATTGTGTGTACTAATTGTGTACTGTGGGGCTCGGTGGTGTGGTGGTGGCGTCGTTGCCTTGGAGCCGGAAGGTTCGAGGTTCGAATCCACCTCCCCGCCTAAAGACCTTGGGCAAGTCTTTCACTCACAATTGCTCAGCGCTTCGGCATGAAACTCCAATTCAGTGTCCGCTCTGCATCGGGAGCGCCTCTGAGTAGGGAGAGCTTGAAGGGGCGCTATAACAAGTGCACATACAAACAAACTACATTTAAACTGTTTGAAAGTTGTTCCATTAAAATAAACTTTTACATTATTATCATAAGAGTGGCTGAAATGAAGGTCGGCGAATTGTATACGCGCTGTGTTGTGCGGCGGCGAATTGTGTAGGCGCTGAAATGAAAGTCGGCGAATTGTATACGCGCTGTGTTGTGCGGCGGCGAATTGTGTAGGCGCTGAAATGAAAGTCGGCGAATTGTATACGCGCTGTGTTGTGCGGCGGCGAATTGAGGTCGCTGAAATGAAGGTCGCCGAAATGTGCGCGCTGAATTAAACGGATACCCCTCGCGCTACTCACCATAATTTTTACTGCGATTATAATGGCAGCTTTAATCACTTGGCAGCAATACTGATACTGAGGTCGTTCTGCCAAATGAAAGTGATTGGGTTTGCTGGGAAAGACTCCGAAGGAGCGAGTCTTCAGTGTACGTGCAGGCTAGGCCAGGGATGAAAGTGAGCCGTGTCTGTCAGGGTCTGCGATCCGGCATTGATTTTCGTGACTTGCTGGTTCCGGTTATCAGCCGGGAACAAAGAAATAGGTATAATGGTATGATTTTGAAAGTTTATGGGTAAATGACTAAAAAAGGTCGTCAGGTACCAAAAATGGTGAAATTTGTACAATTTTGGCGAATGCCCAAAAAATTATCGTCAGAAAATTTGTGGCTTTTAGTTTTTCGGCTCGTTCACCAAAGTCAGACCAGGCAACTTTCCCAAACCACTTTCAACCCTGGGCTAGGTCTACCGGTAGAATTCGAGTTTTGTAGAATATTAAAGCATATACATGTATGGTATACATGATATACAGTACCTTGTTGGCAGGAAATCAACTTCGTAAATGTTGTGCTTGAGAACCCTTTTCAGAGAATCGCTTGCTGCCTTGGGACCCGCACATTCTAGGGCCGGGCTTGACCACAAACTTGGAGACCGTCCCCATTGCCCCCAAGTCTACCAATGAATGCTGCTGCTAATTGAAAACCCCATTTCGCTAGTGATTGTATACAATGTATATGACCTCAGCCGGCCGGCGGGCCACATAATTATGGCGTACATAACCTCATCACGGGTCGGCGGCATGTTTGACATAATATTAGGTCTATATGCGGTGTATTTTATTAGGGTAAGCAGTAAGCACTCTACGCTATGATATCATCATCATCATCATCATCATCATCATCATCATCATCATCATCATCGTCGTCGTCGTCGTCGTCGTCGTCGTCGTCGTCGTCGTCGTCGTCGTCGTCATCATCATCATCATCATCATCATCATCATCATCATCATCATCATCATCATCATCATCATCATCATCATCATCATCATCATCATCATCATCATCATCATCATCATCATCATCATCATCATCGCCGCTATCCGTTGGCCCGTAGGTGTCCGACGCCACTCTCTATCTGAGTCTGTCTCGCATCATGCTTCCCAGCTTCAACCGGTCCAGTCAGCAGGTCCGCTCCGTACCATTAACATCTTGGAGCCGCTAGACCACATTGTCTGATTGAAGAGCTATGCTATTGTTGATTTAATTGCCGTTGGTCACTGTCTAGCTTTCTTATTATAAGTTGTAGAGATTTTCCTCTGTTTGTTTTGGGGGCTGAGCCGCAGATAGGGGGGGGAGCCTAGCACCCCTAGCCCCTCTGGCGCCGCCACTGCCTGTTTTGCCGCAAAGTCTAGCCCTTTAATTCCTTTTCCCTTATTCACTCATTCATTCATTCATTTCGAGAATTTATATAGCGCCTCTTCAAGAAACTCAGAGGCGCTCCCAGCCCAGCCACAGCTAAAATAATAGGTTTTGAGCGACTTATAAAAAGCAGGTGAATTTAGCCTAGGTATAAGTTGCAAGTTTAGTGGGAGGCCATTCCAGATAGCGGAACCCACAGTAGAAAAGGCTCGGCGCAGTCTTGTACAAGTACGAGCTCGAGGAACCAAAAGCTCGCCCGTTGAGCGAAGAGCTCGATGAGCTGCAAGGTTGGAGACAGGTCGACAAAGGATAGACTGGTATGATGGAGCACAATCAACAAGGCATCGCCAGACAAGTGCAGCAACTCGGTAGGAGATGCGCTGTGAAACAGGGAGCCAGTGAAGAACGTCACGCATATAGCCTACGCAGAGATGGGGGCGTATTAAGGAATGCGGCCAATGAGGCGAGCAGCCGAACGAAGAACTCGTTCAAGGCGCCCAATAAGTCCAAGTGGGATTTAGCAATAAACGATTAGATGCCATCCATGATGTGAGAGTACCAATGGCATTGGACATTAAAGATACAATGCACACTGCATCAGTGGCAAGGCAGTGAGCATAGGCCTACACGTCGTCAGCATAGAGTTGGTGCAAGAGGCCACATGCAGACAACAAGGAACCAATACCAGCTGTATACAGAACGTAAAGTAAAGGGCCCAATACTGAACCCTGTGGCACACCAAAAGGGGCTGGGCCCCAACGTGACCTGGAGGCACCCAATACCACACAGTTAGTGCGCCCAGACAGAAAAGAACGAAGCCATTCTAGAAGAGCATCAGCTAGACCAAATGAAATAGAAAGACGATGGAGCAGGATAGAATGATCAACTGCATCAAAAGCGGCACTAACATCAAAAGCTAAAAGAGTGACCTGGCCACGGTCGATGGCGCCATAGATGTCAGACAATAGGCGAACCAAAAGAGTTTCAGTAGAATGATTTCTGCGGAAATCTGATCGCTGAGAGGGGAGTAACCTATTCATGTCTAAATATGCAATTAATTGGTTTGCAACAATTCGTTATAAAATTTTGGATAAAAAAGTAACATTTGCAATTGGCCTGTAGTTGGCTGGATCACTTCGGTCCAGACCATCTCGCTTCAGAACAGGAAGCAGGATTGACTGTTTTTGAGAAGATGGAAGATGGGTTTCTTGGATAGACCGGTTGCAGAGCGCAGTGAGAAATGGCAGAAAGCCGTCTATGAGTTCCTGAATGATAAATGTAGGGACAGTATCCAACTCGCACGTTTGAGGCGCAGATGCTAGAATTAGCTTTCGCAACTCTAGCCCAGCGTTTCCCAAAGTGTGTTCCGCGGGACGAGCCCAGGGGTTCCGCGAAAAGTTGTAAATAATCTAAATTTTAGTGAAAATGCACTGAAGGTTTGAAACTACAATCAATCGTCTGTTGTGTTTTGTCCTTTCCCATTGAGCGGCTATTCGAACTTCCATGCCCATAAGAATCCAGTTACAATTTACAGACAACGATCACTGATGAGACATAGGCCTACGTAGGTCAGAGCTGTAAATCTGAACAGGAACGCAGCTATCTTTGCTATCGTTATGTAACGCCCGCCCCCGCGTACACTCCCGGAGTCGCCACTTCCGGTCCAACGTGTGAGAGGGCCGCGTGCGGTTGCAGGTCGTAGTTCAGAGATATAGACGGAGGAAGGGAGGCGGTAGCTTCGGGGTTCGAATCCCGTCGGGTTCGGGATGGCCAGGTATCTCGACCTCTTAGCTCTCCGTATGAAACTGGGGCCTTAC
Source organism: Lumbricus rubellus (assembly GCA_945859605.1). Lineage (NCBI taxonomy): Eukaryota > Metazoa > Annelida > Clitellata > Crassiclitellata > Lumbricidae > Lumbricus > Lumbricus rubellus. Next base: position 28,712,938 of record OX243828.1, read on the forward strand.
TGGCCAGTCTTTCACTCCGGCGTAGGATTCCGGGGTTAACCGGAAGTGAAAGGTCCTTAGGCCTAGCCCCCGAAGCTCTTCCCAGGCCGATGGCTGAGTGGTAAGGTCTATCCGCGGTGGTACCAAAGGGAAACATTGTTTCTGGGTTCGAACCTGCAACCGGCTTCGGAGATGACCTGGGCGTTGTTTCTAATCGTTCTAGCCGTGAAGCTACTTCCGACAGCGCTTCTCGGACATTAGAATGCACTGCATAAATTTCCTCTCTAACATCAGTTCTCACTGAGGAAATTGCCACGTCCATGTTAGCTTCTACAATGGAGATAGCGTCCTCAATATTTGTTTGTACAGCGGAGATAGCCTCCTGGGTAGACCTAGTATTATTTTGTATTGCATCCTGGGTAGCCTTTGCGTTCGTTTGCATTGCCTCAAGCAATATCTCCATGGAGGAAGCTGGCCTTGAAGGCTGCGAAGGAGTAGACATTCGGCTTCCTTCCATTAGTGCTATATAAATTCCAATGATTTAACCTCCTAGGCCTAGCAAGAATTAAGACAGTAAGTTTCATTAGTATTTCTTATTAATATCAGAAACATTTAATAATTATTCGCAACGTTAATCAACAGCTTACAGTTTAAAGCAACAGATACTAATATGCAACACAATTCAAACAGACCTCAATCGGAACAGGCAAACTGTATCCCCAATTTTTCACTTAAAGGCCAATATTAATTTCTCTGCCCAAAAGATCAATTTTAAGTTCTTATTAAAGCCCTTAATAAATTGTACCTTCTTCCAGAGACACCTGACAAGGCCGACGATAAGCGAGGATAGGGGCGCAGACGCGGCGTCGAAACCGGGACTTGCGTCGATGAAATGAGGCTCGGAAGAATCCGCCAAGCCCGACGCTGTGTTGTCGCTAAGACCGAACTGGCACGTCGAGAACAGGGAATCCACGAAAAGAAATATTAATAACAAATTGACGCCCGTAGGCTAATTGCGCAGAAGATATCGACGACAGAAGAAATTCCGAAACCCTGCGCGGTTTCGATCCAAACGAGAGAAAGATCGAAACCCAGAACGAAAGACTTAACTCCTTCACAAAGATGCGAAACAGAACCACGACGCTGACGATTCGCTCGTAACACAAAACCGCAATGCAATCAGCTCCTTGCTGGTTTCTAGAATTCTTGTACAGAATCCGTGAAGAACAAACGTGACACGCAATAACTCAGACGTCAAATCCACGCCGACTTAAATAAACTATCACGTTTCTAAAATAATCAAACTCCGATTTTGCAACTTGCTCTCCAGAGCTACACGTCTATCCTCGTCGAAGTCCGTCGTGAATCTGCCACAACATCATATACCGTTTATTAAGAGGTTTCATAACTGAGATGATCGCCTCAACCACGAACATTTACATTTATGCAATTTGGCAAACTATATACATGGGTTGGTTACGTTAGTGTAACATTGTAGGTCATTAACATACAATATGAAGATAAATTTATATAAGTCTGTAACTTATAGTGGATAGACCCACAATAATAATAATACTGTTATCAGTGTTCATTATAATCAATGTTCAATAGCTTGCGTCTGCCGTAGTGCGGCGCCACGCAGCGAATACGTCAATAACTTGACAGCGCGTGCATACATCGACCGATCGGAGAGACGCGGTCCCAGCTCCGATGTGTTTAGAAATGGAGCCGGGGAAGAGGCTCCCCAATCGGTAATATATGCAGGCATGGCTGCAATTAATTATAAAATATACAGAATATATCAAATAGTGCTCAGATGGAAGTAATTAAACTATGTCTAGCCTTCGTTATAGTACATCAGTCTAGATTGCTTAGCGGGTACAGTATGGTAGCGCCGCGTAGCGAATAGGTCGAAAACATTTGAGTGCTTACATAATCGGCCGTCCAGATCGCAAACGGGTGCAACTCTAGTGTGTTTTAAGCACCAGAGGTAGCACCATTGCGACCCAGGCAGACAATATGCAAGCACTCATGCAAGTTATTACATTGAATACAACAACTATTATATTCAATGCAATAACCTGTTAGGTTAGTTAACATGGAATGCAATAGGTCTAGGTCATAATACTGATATGGTATGCGTCGTACACAGATACCCATTCATACATACTCAGGCATACACGATACATACTCCCATACACATGTAGACATACATACAATGTACGCAGACATATATATATATATGTATACATGTGTACGGAGACATACACACATATACATGCATACATACACACTCATACATACATACATATGCACACCCATATGTGCACACAGACATATATAGGCGAGCAGACATACATCCATATATATACGTAAGGCCTTTTACTCATGCACTCCTATATACACACAGTTACACACGCATACAGATTCAGGCATACACGATACATGCACCCGTGCACATATAGGCATACATATTATGTGCGCAGACATATATATATGCATACGTGCACATGGAGATGCATACGTGCATACACACATGCATACATACAGTGTCACACATATACATACAGATATATGTATGGTCATATAATAATATATATGCAAAGTTCATCAATCGCAATGGTTGTCTATTGCATTGTTCTCAGATGGTGACTTTCTTGTTTCTTGGTCTTGATCTTTGCTTTCTTCTTGCTGTCGTTCGATCTTTCTTCCCTTGCTTAATGGCGCAAGGGGCCGCCAGGGTTAACCAGGGTCATTCCTTGTTAGGCACAAGGATCGCCATGGTGAATACAATGTCACAACCGTCGACCGGAAACCTCCACCCACTTGTACACGAGGTTCAAGCAGGTGGGTTGACTGAGTGCGGTTGACAGATTGAATGTCCAGTTCATCCGCGCGCATTCCCTCGTGAGTTCGTCTTGGAGACCGACCATGGAGGGGCATTCCAGCAGGAAGTGACGCACGGTTTCCTGGACACCGCACACGTCGCAGTTTCCGGTGTCGTGTCGTCCCCATCTCTGCAGCTGCGTGTTGAGGAGGCAGTGGCCGAGACGGAGTCTGGTGATCGTGACTTCCTTCTTCCGGATTGGATCAGCGTACTTGCGACCAAGGCTGACGGTCGGCTCGACGAGTCTGTAGTCGGAGCCGGTTGCTGAGGTGGTCCATTCCTGCTGCCATTTCCGGACGAAGTGGTCTCTGTAGGTGTGTCGAGCTTCTGGATACTCGAACGTCGTCGGGATGTCCACGGTGGAGTTGTGGATGACCTGTTTGCACAGGGCGTCTGCTGTCTCGTTTCCTGCGATGCCGTGATGACCTGGAATCCATACGATCTTCGCTGGCGACTGAGCGTGTTGTCCGTAGTCATCGTGGTCGACGAGATGGTGCTGTCGGGTCCCGGAACGCTGTCTCTCCAGACTCTGCAACACACCCAGAGAATCTGAAAAAACAACAACATTGGGTATTTTAGCGGTGGAGGCCCATTCTATCGCCCTTCTTATGGCCTCCATTTCTGCTGCCAGGACTGACGAACCATCGCTCATCCTGTAGCTTCCATGGTGACCACAAGAGGGCACGTAGAATGAGCACGATGCTTTACCTGCGTTGTTGCGTGATCCATCCGTGTAGACAGCCACATGATCCTCATAGGTGCGGATGTGATTCTCGACAATGGACTTCCTCGTTATAAGGTTGTCCGTGTCTCGAATCGCATCCATGAGTGTGGTGTCTACAACCGGATGGCGGACGTTCCAGGTCGGCTTGGTAGTGCAGGCGAGCGGCTGGATCGTAGGCTTTGCGATCTCAGCGTTGATTTGTCTCGCCTTCACTCGAATCGGGTCCGTGTCGTCCTTGGCCGTCTTCGTCTTCCGACCGATGGTGATTGACTGCGCCGGATGGTCCTCGATGGCGTCCGCCTTCATGATGAACTCCATCATCTGTTGCTTGCGTCGGAGATGGAGCGGCATTTCTCCACAGTCGACCTGTAAAGCACACAAACTTGTACCTCGTAGCGCTCCAGAAGCAATCATCAGCGCTTTACACTGGATTGTGTTAAGCGCCTGCTTCTGGGTCGTCGAGGCACTCTCGTAGGCGATGGAGCCGTAGTCGATGACCGAGCGGATGAGTGCACGGTAGACCATCAGGAGCGTGTCCTTCGACGCCCCCCAATGAGACCCTGCGATGGCACGCATCAGATTGAGACGCTTCTTGCAGCGGTCTGTCACATACCGGATGTGTTCGGACCAGCTGAGATGCTGGTCAAATATCACACCGAGGAACTTGACCTTGTTGTCGAACTGCAGGCTAGAGGCACCCAACCTGAGCGGCCGATGTGCAGCACGGGTCCCATTGCGGCGAAACTCGACTGCAACGGTCTTGGTGGTCGAGACTCGGAACCCCCATCGGTCGAAGAACTCCTTCAGTCGATCCAGGTACGACTGCAGGTGGCGTTGGTTGACGTCCGGGTTCGGTCCAGCTCTCCAGATGGCGCTGTCGTCGGCGTAGAGAGAAAGCTTGACTCCGTTCTCTGGTTCCGGGATGTCGTTCAGCATGATGATGAAGAGGACAGGGCTGATGACGCTTCCCTGCGGCGATCCGTTCTCCATCCGGAAGAGATCGGAGAGCGCCGCTCCGACGCGAACACGGATGGTCCTGTCGGCGAGGAAGTCCCGGATCCAGTTGAACATCTGACCGGTGATGTTGTACTTCTGCAGCTTGTGTAGCAGTCCGTCGGTCCACATCAGGTCGAAGGCTTTCTCCAGGTCGACGAAGACTCCAGTGAGGCTGTACTTGGCGTGGATGGCTCGCTGGATGTCGTCCTGCAGGCGGATGATGTGATCCTGACAGCTCCTCATCCTTCGGAATCCGGACTGGAACTTGTTGAAGAGGTGGTTGGACTCCATGTGCCACGTCAGCCGGTCCGTGACGAGTCGCTCCATCAGCTTGCACAAGACGGATGTCAGTGCAATCGGACGGTACGAGCTGCCCTCGAACGCTGGCTTCTGTGGCTTCAGGATCGGGACGATGATGGAGTTCTTCCAGCAGGCCGGAAGTTGTCCTCGTTGCCACACCTTGTTGTAGAGCTCCAACAGGGCCAGTAGACTCGGGTGCGGAAGATGAGCGACGATCTCGTAGGTGATGGTGTCTTCGCCCGGGCTTGACTCCTTCTTGCAGCGGAGGAGGGCGATTCTCAGAGCCTGGATGTTGAATGGCTCGTTGAAGGGCTTCTCATCCATCAGAAGGTGCTCTCCGTGTAGTTCATCCGCATGCTCCAACTCGAAAGCATCCTTACATGCTTGGAACTGCACAGAGTGGCTGCCAGTGCAGCTGACTTCTGAGAAGCATCTTCCGAAGAGATTCGCCTTCTCCTCGTTGGTGGTGTAGCTGCGGCCGTCCTTCTTGAGCGTTGGGATGGATGGTCGTGCTCTTGTCCCGGACATCTTCTTCAGAGTTCCCCAGACCTTTCCGAGTTTCGTTTTGTCATTCAGTGTGGTGCAGTAGTCTCTCCAGGATGACTTCTGCGCGTCCTTGATCACTCTCTGGGTGACGCCCTTGATGCGGTGGTATTCATCAACATCCGCCGGAGCCCTGGTCCGCTGCATCCGTCGGCGGGCCTCGGTCCGCTCCCTGACGTGGCGAGTGCACTCGGCTGTCCAATACGGCACATCTTTGGTCTTCCCCTTGGGAGGGGTCGTCCTAGGAATGTGTCGCAGAGCGATCTCCATCAGCGTGTTGAGGATGTTGGCGTGACTCTCCTCGATGTCGTCGGTGATGAGGTCGGTGGTGATCGCCTGTCTGCAGTCGTCCTTGAACGTCAGCCAGTCCGCCTTCCGGTGCAGCCACCTCGGGACGAACGAATCCGCGACCGGAACCGTCTCGCCGACGCTGATGAGGATGAGCGAGTGATCGCTGCCCATGGGGTCGTCGAGGACAGTCCAAGTGCACTTCCTCGCCAGGGACGGTGAGACCATCGCAAGATCCAGTGGGCTGGTCGCTCCGGTGGCGTAGTTGGTGTATGTCGGGGCGCCAGTATTCAGTAGGACATAGGCGCTGGCTTCCATGTCGTCTTCTAACTGGCGCCCACGTGCATCAGTCGAGGCTGACCCAAAGAGCGAAGAATGGGCGTTAAAGTCTCCCAGAACGATGGCTGATTTGTCCTTGAAGAAGCGTGAGTAGGTCCCCGGTTGTAGTGGGTTGACCGCTGACGCTGGTCGATGGTAGACGTTGATGATCTTCGTCTTCTCCGGCAGTCCGTCGATCGAGATGGTGATTGACTCCGGGACGTCGGTTGTGTCGATCACGGAGTAGGCGATGCCCGTCTTGACGAAGGTTGCCACTCCTCCTCCTTCTTCTCCAGTGGTGCGATCACGCCGTACGCAGGAATACCCGGGTAGCTCAAGGTTGATACTCGGATTGAGCCACGTTTCCTGTATACAGATGATCGCAGGTGGTGTCTGCATCTCCGCGATGCGGTGTCTCAGCTCTCCGACGCGGGGTCGAAGTCTACAGGCGTTCCACTGTAGAAGTTGAAGCTCCATGATTGATGTCGTAGGATGCAGTGGCTGACGTGGTGCTGCTCTCTGCACCGGAAGCTTCCCGGACAACCGCGTAGGCGGTTGTGACGGCCTTCGAGACCGAGTCCATAGGGATTCTGAAGGCAGCGGCGATCGTGCTCACAAGGAGCTCGATCAGCATCGCTGGCGAGAACTTGCCAGCGCCGCCGTCCTCCGTCGTCCCCAAGAGCAAGGCGAAGGCGCCACTCAGGGCCTCCAGAGCAGCCTCCCTCTGTGTCCTGCCGCCGGCGGTCGGTGCAACCATCTCCTGCTGTCCATTGGGCACAACAGGAGCGGTCGCAGTCGGTGGTTTCACCTGCGACCTTTGACGGCGAGAAGCACGAGGCGGGCGCTGCTCTTTCGGCTCAGCCCGGGCGGCTGCCGGGTTGCTCGGCGCAGCAGCAGGCGTCGCAGTCGTCGTCGGTGTCGTGGATGGAGCGGTTGATGTTGTTGCTGCAGCGGCGGACGTCTTCTCCCTCTCCTGGTTTTTGGCGATCCGTAGCGCATCGCTGTAGGATCGGCCGTCCCTGACGCTGATGGTCGTCGCGGTCTTGGCCAGGTTGTACTTCGGGCAGCTTCCCGACATCGCTGGGTGTGGCCCTCCGCAGGCGGCGCACTTCGGCTGTTGCTTCTGGGTGCACTCGGTGTGCTTGTGCGGTCCAGCACACGTGCTGCAGCGTTGACTCTGCCTGCAAAACTTGGCCACGTGGTTCAGGCCAAAACAGACAAAACAGCGTGTAGGTGGTGGTACATACACATGCAGTTTGAATTTCATAAAACCAATATTTATTTTCGTAGGCACAATGGTGCCTGGTGTGAAGTCCATGAGGACAGCCATTGTGGCCACTTTCACATTATTGACGATCTTAAAAATCCTCTGTGCTCTTATCAGAGGCAGGCACTCATTGTACTTGGCCGCCTCGAATATGTCAGAGTCAGAGAGGTCGTGAGGGACCCCCTTAATCACCCTCTGGACATATTTGCCCCTTTGGCGCACGATTTCACGTGGCTCCGACACCTTGATCTGATAAGTACAGATCTTGGTACAGGCGAGCAAACGCGCCTTGTTGGTCTCCTTTTCAGGGCCTCCAAGGTGCACACGCACGCTCGTGGCCGCCGGGGTTGGGAGGTCTGCTGACAGCGGGCCGAACTGTTGATTCAGCTCCGCACGAACAGCTACCGCGTTCACCTTACACAGCGGTAGGCCAATAAACTCGACAAACAATCGATCGTCGACAGATCGAGAGACCGTCGCTCGTGCGACCGGCGCCTCTGTCATATCTGTTGACACAGATGAATCATCGGAATCGGCCTCAGGTGCATTGAGCGCGCACCTTTTGGCTTCTGTACTTTGGCCTTGTACCTTGGCCTTGCGTGACCCCGATGCCTTGGCCGGTTTCTTCGGTGTCGATGGCAAGCGCCGATCTTTCCGCAACGAATTTAAGCTTACTGCAGCCTTCGCTTTTTTGGGTTTAGCGCTCACGGTTTCATAGCCGTCGCCGTCCTCATTTGCCGCTCCCAAACCAGCGGCATCAGCCCAAAATTTCGGCGTCTCGTGGGGCGAGTCCCCGGCTGGCTTCATCCGTTTTTTAGGCGGAGTCAATAGCCGGGCATCGGCTTCACCTCCGGGTGAATGCAATTGAGCTGCAGCCCCGGAGGTAGAAGGACCTTCGCTGGCACTCATGGCCAGCGCAGGTGGCCGTAACGATTTAAACTAACAATTTAAAACTATAAACTATGCAGTGAATTAAAATGACGAATAATGTATATACACGCAAGGAAAGAAAGAAATATAATAACGAATGAAAATGAGAAACTTAAATGGAAGCAGTAAAATATAAATCACAGTATAGCTCACCACGTGGGTGTTCTTTGTCTTAAGTCACGCGCTTTCTGGCCGTAACGATTTAAACTAACAATTTAAAACTATAAACTATGCAGTGAATTAAAATGACGAATAATGTATATACACGCAAGGAAAGAAAGAATTATAATAACGAATGAAAATGAGAAACTTAAATGGCAATATAAGCGTTAAGCAGTAAAATGTAAATCACAGTATAGCTCACCGCGTGGGTGTTCTTTGTCTCAAGTCACGCGCTTTCTGGCTCGTCATGCGCTGATGATTTTCTCTCAGGTGCGACCGATCACCTCGGCTGCCCACTCCACGATCCACTCTCTGCCACAACTCTGCGCGTCTCTCTTATATAACCTTCCTAGGGGTGACGCTTGCGCATGCGCACAAGAAGACCGCCTCACGTGCCTCGTGTTGCCTCCCTGTCTCAGGTCACGTCGACAGCGAGTGCACCGATTCAACCTTTCAGTTCAACACACGAAGGCCTTAATGGAAAACTACCAATGCGCAGTCAAACCGTGTGACAGCGATTGCAAATATCGACGTACACAGACCACACGCAGACATGTCCTTCTTTGTCTGTTTCTATGCATCAGCGACGTTTGCGTCGGTACCTCTGCCTGTACGCGCGATTGGAACGGTCGGTGACACTCTTCTGGCCGTCGCTCCATGCCCTCGCGTTTGTCCTTCTCTATCTGTTTCAATGTATCAGCGACTACTACCTCTGCCTCGCTGCGTGTATGCGCGACTGCACGGTCTACGACTCAGTCTGCCTCCCCTCCTCCTTTGGCCGTAGCTGCATACGAGCCGCCAAAGGCCGATACCGTGAGAGAATCACACGAATACGGATCAATAAAACTAGCCACGGCAGCTGCAGCGACCTGCCTACGTCAGAGAACGCTCCAATTCGCGTCAAAATCGAAATCAACATTAAAATCTAGGTCACCAATATTATCTAGGTCACCGAATGCAGCTCCAAAAATAATAATATTATATATATATCAGACCACGAAAATACCAAGGGATCCAAAAATATATAATATAATATTGCAACTAAAATTCCGTAGCGTCTAGTTATACGCAAACGCTACAGTTATCCCTACGAAGCTAAGATCTAAGCTGGTTAGCCTACAATTAGACGTAGTCCAAAAGTAATTCAGATTATCGTGGCACAGTTGTAACAAATAGGACTAATTATTTTATTTGTTGGTAGGCCTGTGAATTTTTTTACCGAAGTTCAGGTAGGCTATTGTATCGTAAGCATTGGTTCTAGCCTTCTATAGGCCGCTCTTGTTGATTTAAATGATAGGCTACAGCAGCTGTCTAAAGGAATCCAGCTTTCAGGTATAAAATCTAATAGTAGACCAAAAAGTGCAAAAGGAGAAGAAAAGCGCTGTGCGCATTCTAACTTAAATGTGAGCTGCTCTCAGTTTTGCAATCCACGAGCATAGGCGCCGAGTTGACCCGAAGAGTGCGGGTGCCCAAAAGAATGTGAAAATATGCGCGCGTGAGCGCGCGAAATTTTTTTTGACCCTTTTTTATAGGAGACTTATTGAAATCACCACTGTTCACATAGGCGGAGACTTGGTCCTGGTTTTAAGGGACGAACTCGCGGCCAAAGTATGATCGCGGAGAAGGACAGCGCCGAGCGGGAGCACGACGAACGCCCGATTGTCCAGGTCCCCGATTACCCTTTCCCCGATACAAACTCCCCGATTACAAACTCCCCGATAGGCCCAACACCCCGACAGACCCAAGTCCCCGAATATGCAACTAATCCCAAGTCCCCGACAGGCCCAAGTCCCCGATTGGTGATTTAATCTACACGTAAGACTATTTAGTGTCAGTCTGTATAGGCTAAAGAGGGTGACACCAATCGTCTTGGCCTTATCGGTAGACGGAAACAGAGTTGAATAAAGGCAAAGCCAGTTAGATTAATGTAAATAATATTTTTACTTGTGTACGTGTACCAATATGTAATTTGAATTCCTTACTGCACGCTGAATTCAGAAGACAGCTATAAGAAAATTGTCCACAAACTACTTCAAAATATTCTACTTGTCTACTTGCTAAGGCTGAGAAGTTTTTCAAAAATGCAAGCGCATTATGTCCCTTATATTACTGCGGCACACTGGGCATGTTTTGCTGATTCCCCTTGTTGATGGTGCGCCACAAAGAACATTAATACAAGAACTGCATGCACAGTGCCCGCATGGAATAATAGCTGTATCTGATCTTCCGCATTTGCAAACAGGGCACTCTGCAGAGATAGTTGTTTCTGGTGCCGACTCATTTGCTGGCGATGCACTAACTGCTCCTGCCGATGCTGGCAATGCAGGTACTTCTGGTACTGCATCTGGTCTTATTGCATCTGGTCGAACTGGTATTGGTCTTGCTATTGTTGCTGGTGCTCTCGATCTTATTTCTGTTCTTGGTCTTACTGATCTGGCTGTTGTCGTCGTCGCCGCAATTGTCGATGCTGCTGCTCTGCGCGAAGGTAAATCGCGTAGACAACGACGGCGGTTTGGTGTCGCTACAACTGCTACATTTGCAACATCTCCTGCAGCATTGGCATCAATAGAATCAGTAACAGCTGTCGGCACATTATACTTCGAAAATGTGTATGCAACGGAACGCAAAAAAGTGGAAATGTCTTTACGACAGATCTTGAGTTAGCGTACTTATACGCTTCTCATTCTCATCAATGCTTCGTCTGCGTCTCGGCTGTCTGTACCCTAGTTCCATACGGAGCAGCTCCAATTCGGTGTGCCGCTGCTCTTGTCGCAGCTTATGTAGGCAATTGTAGAAGGCTGGATGATCTGTTACAATCAAGCTTTGGAGTCGACGATGCCATGCTTCAACATGGTTGTTTGTGGTCGGCATCAGATTTCGGAATCTTTCAGCGACGTTCCACAACGTAGGTGGGAACATAGGTGGTCGTCTTACAGCAGTAACCCCCGAACCGCGAATAACCGGTCCATTTACGTACGTGCTGTTAAAATATTCAACAACTTGTGCCGCAGATACTGGGGCGGTTGATTGTATTAAAGCAAATCCATCTTTGACGCTGTCTGTAGGCAAGAATGCAAGTGCCATCAACATTCTGACATGAATGGCAAACTGTTCATCATCTTGATAAGTTCTTTTGTGACCCATATCGGCAACCTTCCTAATCACTGCCTGACACAAATGGAAGTGACATCCGTTAACAACAACGCCGGGGAAACCTCTTGAAACGCATTAATTGATGCCAATTCAAAGTCAGTCGATAAGTACTTAGCTGAGAGATTTATCATAAATCGCTCAGATGACAGTTGTACGAGCTTACTGAGCAATGCATTGTACATAGATTGTGTCCTTTTATTTGTAAACATTGTAAAGTTCACGGCCGTCTACGAGGATGACTATCAAAGATAAGGTCCCAATTTGATAAAAATAACTTCGATTTATTCAAGAGCAATTATGTACAGCAAAATAAACAGCGTTACCGTCTAGTAGACACGAAGTAGAACAGACCAGACGACGCCGTACGGACGACAGCCCAGCAGACAACGGCTAACGGAGCCAAGGAAGACGGATAAGCGGCCAGAGCACCAACAAGGTGAAGACGGCGACGTAGAAGCAGAACCAGCACACCACGACCACACTCAGTAAGAGACATCAACCACACTCCTCACACACCACAACCGAAGGGCTGTACCCACGAAAGCAGACCCTTAAATAGGCACCGCCCATCCTTCCACACCCACGTGTCCCAAGTCAGATAGAGTACGGAAGAGAATAGGGGCCGTAGACATCTAATGGCTACAACATGACCACGAACGGAAACACTCTTCCTCGGTAAAATCCGTGGATTGTGAAAAGCTGAAGGAATTGGTGAGGGGCTGCGGAAAAAGTCCCGTCCGCCAACCATAGGTCACAGTCCTGTAACAACAAAAGTATCTAGTGTTCATGAAATGTGTGAATCTTTACGTATATCAACCTTTTATTTAACCAGATAATGGTAGCAACGAACGACACAAGAGACGAAAAAACAATTGCCCCGGTCGCCCGTTTCCCTTTCTCCCCGAGTACATACCACCCAATAGGCCCAACACCCCCACAGACCCAAGTCCATTATCATTATTGTTATATTAAACAGCCATCAATGTTCACCGCACAGAGATGAATAATATGCTCATCAATAAAATGATCCAAAAGAAGCACTTAGGCCAAACACCAGCCTCGTAGATGATTAGGCCTATCATTAACTACGATACTAAAGTAAAGATTTAGCATTGGGATGCATTCCTGTGTGAAGATTATATTAAGTCAGTTAATTTAAGATAAATTACTTCTCGCCCAGTGCTGGCGTCGGTCCTGTCTAAACGCCTACATACGTGTTAAAGCTCGGCGTAAAGTACTAATGCAGCCAGACAATACTGTTAAAAATGAAAAGTTTGCAATGCCGGAGTTTATTCATTTAGTTCAAAAAATATAGGACGCTCATAAATATGGATCAGTGTACACATATATAATGAAATAATTGTGTATCAATAAGTAACATATTGACATAGTATGAAATACATTGATTACAGTAAAACAATTAATTTATGAGCTCTTACCTGTAGTTTCGATAGATTGTTTTCTGTTGTGAATATGTAACCACTATCTTCATTGAGTCGGACGTCACCCAGGTACCAGGCCTGGCCGTCCAGCGTCACTCGCCATGGATCAGCGACGACGATGTTGTTGGCTGTAAATGGGGTCCACCGGCATCGTGTGCTTCCGCTTCCGCTGGATGGCGCGTTTGAGTGACCGTTCACTAGGAAGCTGTGTGGTCACATCAGGCGTCACAAATTCATTAAGAAGCGCAGCCGGAGAAGCCTCAGGTCGACGTTGACATTCTTCTAGAAGGTTATGGCGGACATTCATCATTGCTGCTCGCGCAAGTCCAGGCTCATCATGGATGTGCAGTGACGTGGGATGTTTTACTACACTCCCCTCTTCATCTGTCGTAACGTAGCCTACACAGAACATCGCATTTCGCGACGACGCTCGCATTCCCACAGAATTAAAGTAGTATCTCCATTCTTATATAACTTGTTTTTGTTATAAAAGTAGCCTAAGTAATTTAAAATCTTTTTACCACGCTGCGTCGTAGAAAATTCTCCACGTTGCATATCCATTTCCGGAATCTAGTTATTCTACAATTAATTCTGACTTTATGTACAATAATACTTTCTTCATTTGGTTCTTATATATGTCGGTGCTGCTCGAATAACCGGCTTTGCTTGTATTCAGCTCAGTTTCCGTCAACCGATAAGGCCCAGATAATTATTAGTGTCACCCTCTATAGGCCTAAGTGTAGATTAAGTTACCAAGTTTCATTAAATAGATACGAATACGTCTTCATTAAACAAGTGACATGCAATAGGCCTGCGTGGAGACATTATGAAGCCTATACAGACTGACACTAAATGGTCTTACGTGTAGATTAAATCACCAATCGGGGACTTGGGCCTATCGGGGACTTGGGATTAGTTGCATATTCGGGGACTTGGGTCTGTCGGGGGTGTTGGGCCTATCGGGGAGTTTGTAATCGGGGAGTTTGTATCGGGGAAAGGGTAATCGGGGACCTGGACAATCGGGCGTTCGTCGCAAACCCCGCCGAGCAGGGAAGAGGTTTGGGAACGGGATGTGCTCCTCCCCATTTTCGATTTTTTTATTGTCACACTACGATGGTAGAACCTTAGGCTATCATTTTAACGTCATGACATCCTTGTCAAAATTTCCTATTATCTCATTGCATAAAGACATGATTTAAAACTTCAATAAAATAATGTTCTTCCCAATTTAAATTTTTTGGATCATTTTTTGTGTTTGATGTAGCCTAGTTCTCTTGGAATCCACACAGAAGAGAAGCACAATCTTCGTTTTCATGGGCGTCTTGGAGCACTCTCCCCCAATTAGGTCAACATACTCAAATTTTGCACAAGAAATCAGACAATTAGCCACTGTTTAGTGAGCCAATATTAACACTGTGGAATAGTTTTTCAAATAGTAGGCTATTTAAAGTAGTTTTTAAAGACAAAACAATATCCCACTTTTATGATGCTGGGAGGTGACTCTCGAGCACTGAAGAACACTATTGAGCATGTACACAATATAGGTTTAAAGAAACAATATCATTCAAATCGTCGCCTTCGTCCGTAATAAAAAAAATGACGGAAGCGGATCGAATAAGCAGGATATCGGGGGTTCCTCGCATTCGCTGATCGGCTTAGGATCAATGGAGTTCAGACTACCAGATGGGATAAAACTGGAGAAATTGTAAGGTAAACTAACTGAGATTTTAAAAAGTATACTAAAGATGCAATGATTTTTATAGATAAGCAATCCCAACAGAGAAAAAATATCTTAAAAGCACATCTTGCCGGCTGATTTCAGGTGGTGCCCATGCATAGGAGGGCCTCGCATGGCCAATTTCTGACGGTGCTGAGCACTCACGGGCCTCGCAGAGTCGGCGCCCATGTCCACGAGTCGTGATTTTCAAAAGAGTTCAACTTAACTTTTCATATAAAAGAAATAAACTGTCTATAGTGGTGTTTTGGTAAGCCTATGTTAGTATGCTTCTTAGGCATTCTTCATTGCGTTTAGTTGAGATTGGTGTTCCGCAAGAAAATATTAGAACACGAAGGGTTCCGTGGGCAAAAAAGTTTGGGAAACGCTGCTCTAGTCCATACTTTTCCAGTAGGCCTAGGCTACGCCTAATTGTTCCCATCCTGATCCAAGTTTTGCATTGTAGGCCTACTCTCAATGATTTTGACATCAGATCTTTCTTAGGTATTTCCTTGATAGTTTCTTCTAGTTTCTCAAACAACCGCTCTACTTCTTCTTCTGAGTTACCGGTTGCTGGCGCATATATTTGTATTACTGCTATATTTAGTCGTTTCCCATTGAATCTTGCTACAATTATCTTCGGGTTTATGCCCTATGCCCTACTAGTTCATAACCAATCAGTGCTTTCATCGCTTTACCATCCGATAGGAAACCACCCTACTTTTGTGTTCCTTATCTTTGCCTGACCATATAATTTTCGCTCCATTATCTTCTCGACATCCCGTCCACCTACTAGTTAGGCCCTATATCGTATCTGTAGGCTATCTCTCCATTTCCATTATTTTCTTTGTGATAACCTCCTTGTGATCACCTCCTCCTATCAGTCTCTTCGGAAGCTTCTTCGTATAAGTTCGTGGTAGCATAGGCCTATCCCTAGATAACTGTTTCATTAGCTAAATGGCTAGGTAAAGAATCTACAGACTTTCACTGTTTTGTTAACCAACAACGACGACGTGTTTAAGTCTTCTTATTATACTCCAAAATCCGATGTAAAGTAAAACGATCAGCAACAACACAACAATGACTACACTTGCGTTATCATAACAACTACACGACTACTACCTTCATCAGTCTACTCTATCGCAACTCAACAACAACTATTACAGCCTATCTCAACGGCTCTCCACACACAACACTCCTTCTTCACTTCCACTCCCTCCCTGTACACTCAACGTACGCTCGTCTAGACATCACGCGCTGTCCAGCCAATCACCTGTCCAGACGCCGCGCGCCAATTTGCAGTTGGCCTACCTGCGTCGCTGTACGATAATCGTCGTGCACTGATTAAATTAGCTTACATTGCCTCCTTCCTTTCTTTTGAAGAGAGCTAATTAATCTTAAAAATTAGCGAACGTATAATGCTTAAACTAAATACAAACAATTCCTATACTAAATGCAATCACAAAATATCTTATACTACAATCTCGATAAGCAGTCCGCTACTACATTCAGCTTTCCCTTCTTATAGTTCAACAGAATGTCAAAATTTTGCAATGATAAAGACCATCGGACTAACTTAGCAGACTTCGACATTGACTCAGTCAAATAAACTAAAGGATTATGGTCAGTGAACACATTAATCTTGGAACCAATAATAATTTCTTTCAATTTGTTTAAAGCCCATATGATTGCATAGGCTTCCTTCTCAATCGTCGCCCATCTCCTCTGGGTATCTGTCAGCTTCTGACTGATAAATGAAACGGGACGTTCTATCCCCTCATCGTCCACTTGTGACAGCACAGCCCCCACAGCAAAATCACTGCTATCACAGTACAAATTAAATGGTTTGCCAACCTCGAACATGTATAAAATCACATTTGATAAAACAATTTCTTTAAGAGAATCAAAAGATTTCTGGTGGTCCTCAGTCCAAACAATGTTCTCAGGTGTCTGCTTGCTAGTTAAATCTGTTAATGGTTTAGCAATTTCAGCAAAATTACAAATAAATTGTCTGTAGAAACCAAAAAATCCTAACACTTGCTTCACTTGCTTCTTCGTTTCAGGGTTTTTCAAATTAATCAAACTGTCAATCCTATCTGGATTCATCATCTTCTTCCCTGATCCTATGAGGTGACCGATGAATTTCACCTCACTCTTACCAAACACACATTTCTTCAAGTTCAAGGTTACATTATGCAGTCTTATTTGTTTCAAAAACAATTCTAAATGTTCCAAATGAATGTTCCAATCATCAGAATGTACTGCAATGTCATCAACATAGGGTTCAGTAAATGCATTAATCGGTTGCAAAATCATGTTTATTGCTTTTACAAAAGTCCGTCCAGAGTTAATCATGCCAAAAGGGACACGTGTAAATTCGTACAGTCCATTATGGGTAACGAATGCGGTTTTCCATTGGTCCGATTTCTTCACAGGACAAGTCCAGTAAGCACTGCGACAGTCCAAGACGGAAATAAACTTGGATTTCCCGACTTTGCTCAGCACATCGTTGACGATCGGCATGGGATATCGACAATTTTCAGTATATGAATTCACGTACCTGTAGTCGCACGCGAGTCTCAAGCATCCGTCCTTCTTCTTGACGATGACCAGCGGACTTGCCATTCTGCTCGACGACGGTTGAATGATGTTTGCTTTCAGCATCTCTTGTATTTGTTTGTCCACTTCTGCGCGGTATATCAGCGGTATTCGATAAGCCATGAACTCCTTCTCTCGAAAGTCCGGTCTCAGCACCACTTCGTGTTCTACCAATGTACATAATCCAGGTTTGTCCGAAAATCTGTCTGCATAACGGTTCAGTACGTCCAGTAGCTGTTTCTGTTGCTCGCTCGTAAGATGTCCGATCTGTTCATAGTCCAATTGCAGCGATTTCTGTGTCGTCTCTGCATGGTCTTCTTTCAATGGTAGCTCTACCACTGATCCGAATTCGTCGTCCTCTTCCACGATGAGACCACACGATAATGTTCTTGCGATGAACTTCCTCATTTTGTTGGCATGGACGATTCGTCGGCCGTTTTCATTCATGTCCACCAGATACGAATACTTGGATCTTCTTTGTAGCACTGTACATGGACCATGCCATCGTGAGATCAATTTATTGGTTGACGTTGGATACAGGACGATGACGTTTTCTCCTGGTTCGAATTCTTTATCTTTGGCCCTCTTGTTGTATTGACTGGCATATTGTTTTTGCTTTTCCTCTGCACAATTCTCAGCAAATATCAAAGCTTTCTCCATGTCTGCTCTTAAGTTCTTCAGGTACTTTGCTGGTTGTACTCCAATGTTTGGCGGTAGATTTATTTCTTTGGTCCAGCTTTCCTTTAAGATAGTTAATGGTCCTCTTGGCATTTTTTCATACACCAGCAGATATGGTGCCACTCCTGTCGTTGCGTTAGGAACTTCTCTCAATGCCCATACGGTAAACGGAATGATTTTATGCCACTGTCTTGGATTTTCCACAATGACATGATGTACCATCTTCTTGAACGTCTGGTTCCATCTCTCGACTAATCCGGCTGCCTCTGGATGCCCCGGTGAATCGAATCGTGGACAGCATCCCATCAATTTCAAAAATTCTCTTGTAAGACTGGCTGTAAAATTCGTGCCTCTGTCGCTGGTGATCACAGACGGCACCCCCACGTCAATGAAAAGCTTCATCAAAGCTTCGCACACAGCCTTAGCAGTCAATGACTTCAGCAAAAAGATTGTCGGCCATCTTGTACATGAATCCACTATGCACAAGCAATACTTATGCCCTGCTGCTGACTTCGGTTCTATTGGGCCTACCACGTCCATAGTCATCCGTCGGAATGGAACATCTTCCCTTGGAATTGGTGTAATCGGCACTCGATCCATCACCAAACTTCGTGCCTTCAGCTGACACTTCTCACAGGACTTACAAAATTTCACCACGTCTCGACGCATCTTTGGCCAGACAAAGGACAACTTGATTCTCTCTCGTGTCTTCTCTTCTCCCAAGTGTCCGCCAAATACTGACTCGTGAGCTAATTCCATTACTTGAATTCTTCTCTCTTTCGGTAACACCAACTGGTACACTAGCTGATCGAGCATTTGATGCTTCTTATACATCAATCCATTCACCACGCTAAACTCTGATCCTTTGTCTTCAGCGATCCTCCACCACGATTTCAGTGACTCGTCATTTCTCTGCTGCTCCTCGAATTTCTTCGCATCTTCCAGCTGTCTTTCATCGTTCGAATTCTCTGTGAACAAGTCCCTCATACTTGTCTCCAGTTCAGCGTCACTTTCGGAATCTTCACTATCATTTCGTTCACATGCAGCCATCTCTTCTTCAGTTACAATGTTCTCAGATGTTGTTCTTTCGTCATCTTGAATGCTGAGTTCATCTTCGCTGTCCATGTCATCTTCTTGCGAACTTTCGTTTATCGTTTCATCTTCTCCGCCTTCGACTTCTGCTCTCCGACTTTGTGCTCTTGTAGTCACATTCGCTTGTAGTTCTCCTTGCAATACACTCACTGGTGGAATCTCTTTCAATTCTGCAATTATTTCCGGATGTAGCAAGAACTTTTCTCTGTTTTCTTTGCACAGATCCGCTGGAATGCTGGCACACACTAAAGTTAAATATGGCGCGATATTTATTGTCCTGTCCTCTGTAGCTGCTCCTTCGTTACGACCGCTCATCCGCACTTCGATTTTCACCAACTTAGCTGGAATCGGCTCTCCAGCTACACATTGCAAATGAACTCTGCCGATTTCTTCTACTGTCGTTCCTTTCAGTAGTTCCTCGTTGATTACTGGTATCTCGGTCCCCGAGTCAATCAACGCCTCGACTTGCACAGGCTGCCCATCAGTCCCACGTATCTCCACATTTACATGCTGCAACGATATCTTCTTTATGCGTTGACACTCCTCTTTACTTTTTGTTTCTCGACAAATTTCTGCAATGGAAGTAGTCTTTATCGCTTCTTTCTGTATGGTGAACTGCGGCGTACACTTCATTACCGACTTCACTTCTGTTTCACGATCGTCCGATTCTTCAAACTGGTCTGGTGCATTCATCACTTGTATCTGATTTACTCGAAGATTTTCTGCACTTCTGCTAAAGTTCTTCCTCAGATTTGCCGCTCCTGGTGCTTGGCAATGTTTTATTAGGTGTTTGTCAGAATGACAGTTGTGGCAACGTTTCTTTATAAAACTTCTTTGCTCATTGTTCTCCCACTTGTTGTACGGCGTGTATGATGCATTACTTTCTGTTGGGCGTCCCAGCGGCGGAGTTCGATTGTAGGCTTGTCTGTCCCACGTTGACTCTTTCTTATCTTGCCAATACTGCTTTCCAGAATAATTATCTTTCTTTGCATCATTACTCTTGGCTTGGCTTCCGGTGTCTTTGCTATCCTTGTTCCACTTGAATGGCTTTGGACTATTGCCCCAGGCTTCATATTTCGGTTTTTCTTGAAACATTACACCAATCCGATTGTTTACATGTATGTCTGCGAGGTCTGCCACGTTACTGGCTTCCAAGCATTCTGTGCCCTCTTTTGCTAAGACAAACTGTAGTGGACCTGGTGGTAAACATTCTTTCAGCTTATCCGCCACTAACAAATCAAACAGCTTCTCGTAGTCTTTGTCCACTCGTCTACTCCGGACATAATAATTCAACAGGTTCTTCAGCCTAGCCGTGAACATCGTATAGGTTTCTTCGGCTGTCTTCTTGGCATCTGCAAACCTTGACCTGTACTCACGAGCTGTTAACTTGAATTCCTTCAACAAATGCTCTTTCACTGCATCGTATTTATCTAAATTCTCAAATGACAATCGATTCAATACCGTTCGCGCTCTCGGGGTCATCAATGGCAACAACAATTTCACCCAGTACTGCTTTTCCACAGCGAAGCTATTGAATGCATTTTCAACTGTTTCAAAATATAATGGCACTTCCATCATATCATACGGCATCTTCGGTAACACATGTTTCATGGCGTCACCTATCTTCTTAATCTTTGACACCATTGTCTCACTTTCTCTGAGCCTATTTTGTTCTGATTCCTCACGAATTCTTCTATCGTCTTCGTCTTTCTTCGTCAGTCGAGTTTGATCTTCTACCCTGCGCAGTTCCTCCTGTTCTATCTTTTGCTGCAACAAGTCTAACTGCTTTCTGCGTTCCTCCTTTTCAATAGCCATCTCATGGAGTTGAGCTTCCTTAATAGCAAGTTTCTTTTGTTCTAATTGCATCTGTTCTTCTCTTTCTCTTTCTAATTTTTCCAAATTGTCTTTCTCACTTTGGAATTCTTCCTGTCGAATCTCTTCAGCTCTTTGCAGTTCTTGTAAACGCAACTTTTCCTTTTCTTCCTCACGAGCCTTTTTGTCTTCGATCTGCTGTTTTCGTATTTCTTCATCGCTTTTTCTTGCTCTTTCATATTCTATCATTAATTTCATCCTTCGTCGTTCTGCTTCGTCACGATCTATTTTCATTTGTTCTAACTGCAGCTGGAATTGTTGCCTCTGCATGTCTATCTCTTGCTGTCTCATCCTTTCTGCTTTTTCTATCTCTTGTTGTCGCAGCCTATCTGCTTTTTCTGCTTTTTCTTTATCTTCTTGTTTACGTTCTTTCTTCTCTTGCCTACGTTGCTCTTCTTTCTCTTTTTCTTCCTGTCTGCGCTGCTCATCCCTCATCATCATGAATTGCAGCAACGCCTCCATAGACATCGGTGCCTGTGGCTTCTCAATTGGCTTTCCTTCAGCACCACCAACCGCACCTTCTTCTTCCGCGTCTTTCGCCCAAACCTCCGCCAAAGATCTCATCAAATGTTCCCTCGACATCTGTCCGACTTCTTCTGCGTCAAGGCCTGCTTCAATTAATAATTTTACTAGTCTCTCCGAAGACATCTTTTTAATAGCTGCTTGCTTTTGCTCCGTAAGTTTCTCCATCTTACTTCTTTACTTTACAGATGCTCGATAAAATAGTAGGCTACTCTTCAAATGTTTGCAATTGACTGACTTCAATTCTTTATGCACACTTCAATAGACAAGCAAGTTTTTTTACCTTGTAGTCGTTGTGTTGTCGTTTCTCACTGACGTACGGATGCTCGATGTATCGTTGCTTCTCCCGTGTGCTCGGCTCCTCGATAAATTCACAGCGTCCGTTCCTCCGCAACGTCTGTTGATTGGATAGAATCCCTCCGTTCGTAACTTGGCACGTAGACCCGCCGTTCGTAACTAGGATCGTTCTCCTGCAACTTGGATCGTTATCCCACCGCTGCCACCAAATGTGATAACCTCCTTGTGATCACCTCCTCCTATCAGTCTCTTCGGAAGCTTCTTCGTATAAGTTCGTGGTAGCATAGGCCTATCCCTAGATAACTGTTTCATTAGCTAAATGGCTAGGTAAAGAATCTACAGACTTTCACTGTTTTGTTAACCAACAACGACGACGTGTTTAAGTCTTCTTATTATACTCCAAAATCCGATGTAAAGTAAAACGATCAGCAACAACACAACAATGACTACACTTGCGTTATCATAACAACTACACGACTACTACCTTCATCAGTCTACTCTATCGCAACTCAACAACAACTATTACAGCCTATCTCAACGGCTCTCAACACACAACACTCCTTCTTCACTTCCACTCCCTCCCTGTACACTCAACGTACGCTCGTCTAGACATCACGCGCTGTCCAGACAATCACCTGTCCAGACGCCGCGCGCCAATTTGCAGTTGGCCTACCTGCGTCGCTGTACGATAATCGTCGTGCACTGATTAAATTAGCTTACATTCTTATTACGGTAGGCCTATTTATAGTTTTCCCGTTGCTCACAGTTGCGTACATTCCATGTCACGATCGTGAACTATTCTTTTGCTACTCCCATGCTCTGTTGTTCCTTTTGTTCCCGTTCTTGTCCTGTTCTTATTCCAATTTTACGACCCCTGGTCGATCGATTGGGAGCGCGGACCTTTTTGACCCGCGCGTCGTCCAAGCCGGTAGGCCGATGTAGGCTACTGTTTGATTTTGTCTTATGCAAAGTGAATTTCTATCGTATTTTTTACGGCGAAGTATCTGCACCCAGTCGTCCGACCCTCATATTTAGGGACTACTCAGCCTGGACTAGCTCTGGTTCTCTCGGAGATAGAACGTAGGCCGTAGTTTAGGCCTAGGCCTATCTGTAGAGGTCTTTCTCTTAGCCCTGTCTCTCTCCAGACTCGTCCCGAGGTACCTGCTGGGCAGTAGGGGCCAGGTTTATTTTAAGGCGACCTGTTTTCCCCTTATCACAGTTGTCACTTACTTACTTGCATCAATAAAAAATTCCTCATGTCGGTTTGTGGCTACATGTGGGTGCTGAGCTAAATGTGACTGCGCACATTTTCAAGGGCTGCGAGTTACCGATTAGCACGCTAGGTTAAGAGATAGTAGTAGAGAGCAAGAGATAGTAGTAGACATATTATACGGCTTTGGTAGTAGAGATAATAGCAGTCTAGGTCCATTTACTGACTTCTTGGGTCTGTGATCTTTGGCTCCAGAAGGTCACGTGATCAAAAAACGTAAACACTCGAAGCATGTAGTCCTGATGTATCATTATATAGATTGACGTTCAAAAGGAATATCGGTTGTTATAGTATTATACGAATTGCTCAGCAAAAGTTAGTTTCTCGAGCAGAGATATGGGGAGCTAGCTTTAAGATAAAAAATTATATGCTTTCTAGAACAGACTCTTACGAGTGTCCGACGCGTGCGTTCCGTGACGGCGATTAAAATTTAATTAATCGTCGAAGACCCATAAAGTTGCAAAATCGGATTTTATTGGCCATACTTGATTGATCACTCTCAACCCGGGGTGAAATAGAATTTTACCTTCTTTTTGTGTTTGACACTGTTGAGCACGAGATTATAATTATTGCAACGACTTGAAAGTAATTTATTTATTTTATTTATTTATTTCGGAAATTTATATAGCGCCTCTTCAAGGTAGGCTACTCAGAAGCGCTCCCGGCCCAACCACGGCTAAATAAAACAGTCTTTAGGTTCTTAAGGAACAGAGCGGAGTGACCTCTGGGAATTAGGCGCAATGCAACAGGAAGACAGAAAGTAAGTAGGTAAGCAGTCTGTACTATGGATGTCATGTAAGCAGCTTTCGTTGGGGTCCCGGTAGCGCATTGGATAACACATTGGGGTAATTCCGAAGGCTGCGTGCCTGTCGGTGTAATCAGTACCGCCGCACTAGAAATCGGACGTGCGTTGTAGGCTGCTAGGTTAAATTCTAGAACGCCGCGGTAGCAAGTAAACATCATGGCGACCAAAGATCCGCTCATAATAGAGCGCGGTCACGTGACGGCAAAAAGGTAGCCCAATATTTTCGCGGCCTACGGTGATGTATAAGCCAATGTTTTCGCGAAAGTAAGTAAGTAAAAATACCATGGACAGGTTATTTTAATAAATATTAATACGCTTAAATAAGCTTAATAACACAACAAAATCGATGGACCTTAACACATTGGCCGCCATCTACGAGATATCTGGCGGTAAGCGCGAAATCTCGCGGTAAAAAACCGCGAGATATCTCCGCGAGATCTGGCGGTAAGAAACCGCGAGATATCTCCGCGAGATCTGGCGGTAAGAAACCGCGAGATATCTCCGCGGTTTCTTACCGCCAGATCTCGCGGAGATATCTCGCGGTTTTTTACCGCGAGATTTCGCGCTTACCGCCAGATATCTCGTAGATGGCGGCCAATGTGTTAAGGTCCATCGATTTTGTTGTGTTATTAAGCTTATTTAAGCGTATTAATATTTATTAAAATAACCTGTCCATGGTATTTTTACTTACTTACTTTCGCGAAGACATTGGCGTATACATGACTGTAGTCCGCGAAAATATTGGGCTACTTTTTGCCGTCACGTGACCGCGCTCTATTACGAGCGGATCTTTGGTCGCCATGATGTTTACTTGCTACCGCGGCGTTCTAGAACTTTACCGGCTGCTATTAGCACCATTGTATTGCATGCTGTCTGTTCTGTTACTAGTTAAGTTTGATGTTGTATTGTATTGTATTGTGTTGTATAAAAACATTTATAAAGCGCCTCTACTAGGGTGAACCGTTCAGAGGCGCTCCCAGTGCGCAAGGCCACGAGAGAAGAAATAAGTTTTGAGGAAAGAAAATGAGGAGGGTTTGCCAGTTAGAAGTTGAGACCGAGTAGACGGAGACAGAATATTCCAAAGAGAAGTTTGATGTTGATTAAGATTACTGCATAACGTACATGTACAGTGCTGTGCGTTTGCAAGCGTTTCATTAAAGAAAAAATGGTAAGAGGTTTACGACGGCTCGGTCGCTGAAATGCATTGAGTAAGCATTATGGCCACATCAGAAAGGAAGAAAGTAGAGTGCACTCTGATCCACTTCGTCCGATGTTTCCGCGAAAGTAAGTCTGTCAGTGCTGAAGAGGCCATTTTCAGAAAAATATTTGTTATTAAATAAGCTAAAGAATACAACATATACATTATACAAGCTTGCATGATAAGCAGCAGAAAGTAACTGGTACAAAATGACGGTCGACAAATATGATTTATTTGTTGACCTTTTCATGCATGAACGACAAAGAAGTAAGTTCTGCGCTTATATAGCGCTAGTTTACATCCTATACATCGCTGTACATATCTGGTAGTATATCGCTTGATAGAATATAATTGTTCCTGAAAGCTAATTGTAAACTGAGTGGCCAGATTCATAAAATATGTTTGCTGCTCCGGTGGAATAATTTACAATGCTAAAACCATGGATTGCCATATACTCGGTTTCTTTTAACTAGTTGTAATGCTTATGTACACTACCACATATTCCCTTTCTTGCTTATTTTTTCTCAAAAATTCTTGGCTATTGATAGGCCCACCCCTCTCTCTCTCAGTTCATTTCGTTCCTTTCGGAACATCGGGCGACAAGATTTCTCCATTCAGCACGGTCGGCTGCGACATTTGTTGCTTCATTCCAGTCGATACCCATCTCCATCAGATCCTCCTTGAATGTGCTTCTCCAGGTCTTTTTTGGTCGTCCTCTGGTCCTTCTTCCTCCCTCCGGTTTCCATGTCATCGCCTCAATCGCCGGCCTCTGCGCTGTCATATGAAGTATGTGTCCGGCCATTCTCCTACGTCTCATTTCCACAATCGTTTCCATCTCCATTGCTCCCGTCATTCTCAGGACTTCCTCGTTTCTTACGTGATCTCTCCAAGTTATACCCAGAATGGTTCTTAGACATCTCCTGTGGAAGACATTCAGCCTCTGCGAGATCTTTTTTGTTCGCTTCCAAGTTTCACACGCGTAAATTGCCGTTGAGACCACAATTGCGTTGTACAGTTGCATCTCGGTGCTTCTGCTTATTGTTTTTGACTTCCATATCGAGTCAATCTTCTGGAATACCGACGCAGCCTTTCCGATTCTGCTCCTTGTCTCTATCTCTATGTCACTGTCTTTAGATGCATAGCTTCCCAGATATTGGAAGTTGTCTACGTATTCTATGGCGCACTGGTCGATCATGATTGGTGGATAATTTTTCCGACTTATCAGCATTGCTTTTGTTTTTCCTGAATTAATATATAGTCCAAATTTTTCTCCCATCTCCAGTAAACGGCATGACATCCTTTGCAGGTCATCAGATGTTTTGCTTAGGAGTGCTACATCGTCTGCAAAGTCCAGATCTGTTAGTCTTCTCGTTCCCCATTCTATTCCGGAGCTTGGACTGTTGGTTGCTTTTTTATTGATAGGCCAGGCCAGAGCACTGTATTCTGTCCCTTTATGGTGCGACCATATTGTTTACTCGCTGCATATCGGCGACTGAGCCGTCGTAAACCTTTACAGAAAAATTATTGTTACTATTACTCAAGGGCTCTCCTCTTCTTTGACTTTGGTCCTACCTGTCTGATCACACCCAATTTATCATCTCGGTGGGTCCCGATTGTGTTGGGTGTTCCTCAGGGTTCTGTGACTTCTGTCCCAGGCCTGCTCCTATTCTTCCTTTACACGGCTGGTAGTCCCTCTCTTTCTTGCTACTGGCCATCTTTTTGCTGATTGATGTCCAAGCCTATGTCCAATTGTCCATGGACCTCCTACTGCTCAACTCCTTCTTGCAAGTCGTATTGAAGCTCTATCTCAAGATCTTCATCTGTGGATGTCATCTAATCGTTTTTCCTTGAAATCTTCCAAAACCCAGTTGATTTGGTTTGGCAATCTTAAGCAACTTCAAAAACTCGACTACGCATTGCTCTCTCAAACGTTTTCTCACTTCAACTTCTCTTCTAGTGTTCGAGACATAGATTATTCTCTTGCCCTCCCACCAAACAGGGAGCATACTACAGCAAACGTATCCAGGATTTTATTTCGTTTTTTTAAACTCGACCTTGAGCAAGCTAACAAGCAACCGAAACATCAGACAAAGGGGTTTGGAGGATGATTTAATCCACGGTAAAATGTCACTTAGAAATAAGAGCTTCAAAATGAAATCCCATTAGTCCCTACAATGCCTACATCATGATTGTGTTAGTAAATGCATTATTTCATTTCAGGGGTATTCAAGAATTTTTTTCCGCAAAACCAAAATTTCACGGGGGGCGTACCGCTGGAGGTTGGAGTGTTGTGGGGTGTGATCGGGTTGGGTGGCGGTGGGTGGATGAGTGGGATGGGGTGGTTGGGTATGGTGGGGTGGTTGGCAGTAGGAGTGCGGATGGGGTCAAATGAGGGTAGGGAAGTAGGAGATTGGCCGGAAGCAGGGCAAATCCTATAAATTTCCTGGGCAATGCTGGGTACCCCAGCTAGTAAGTTCATATAACACCTGTTGCATAATGACTATTCAGAAGTACTCTCAGCACGGAAACTTTGTGAGGACAAGACATGCCTTTGAACAATGAGAAATTGATGAAGAAAAATGAATAATTAGTTTAGCCCTTAGTTAGGGAGGAAGGTAATTCGAAATGGAGGACCAACGACAGCACACTCCCGATGTTGAACATGGACGGTCGTAGTCCAAGATATGAACCAGCATTTTAAGACCGACTGAAAGGATTGAAGGCATAAAAAATCTCTGTCTTTTTTATGTGGCCGGGCTGGGGATGGTCCTGAGTAGGTTTATTATTATACGAGTCGACAGATGTATGAAAGATTGAAAGAATCATATAAATTGGATCAAACTTTTCCAATTTATTCTACATTTGTTTTTTGTTGACTATTCATTATCATGAAATGATATTTTCTGACTCATGCCTTGTGTGTTCTGATGACGATGCTAATCAGGACAAGAGTTTAAGTTAGATTTGGTTTAATCTGATATTAGATTCGATCCACTGATTCTAGTTGAGCTGTGTAAATTCTAATCTGTGTAATGGTTTCTAGATTGTCTGATTACAAAAGATGTCGTTGGAGGCGCACAGTGATGCATTCTATTTGAATGGCAACAAGACAACCCTTCTTAGCGGTGCACTGCACTATTTTCGTGTTCTGCCTGAATACTGGGAGGATAGGCTCCTGCGACTTAAAGCATGCGGACTGAACTGTGTGGAAACGTAATTATTTCTCATGTTTTCTTTTTTCATTGATTGCTTCTTTAGTCCTTTATATTGGCATGGTTAGTGAAGGAGAAAGGCTTAAGTGCAGTAAGGATTCTGATGGACTAACATTGCAAATAAGTCCATTAACTGCAGGAAAACATTTAAATCATCAGTAAATGCCACATTTTAATGTTCAGTAATTTGTGATGATTGTTGTAGACCATGTAGGTGGAGCCACTAAAGATCACGAAGAGCCCACAATATGTGATCGTTCAATGTTCATTGCCTATATGACATTTGGAACGAGCTTGACTGATAAACCAATACACTTTGCCCTTGAAAATGTTAATCAGGACGTTTAAGTCAAGTCGGATCACTGTACAAAAGTAGCTGATTTATATATTTTCAATATCATGTACAAGAGCTTCCGTGCTCTTAATATCAGGTGTCAGAAAACCGTAATGTTCCATCCTACGATAGGGGCAGAGTTTGATGATTTTAAAGTTTGGTGTGGCTTGTATAGGAAGTAAAATTGGCAGTATAAATTGAAAAATATTATTCTACAGGTATATATGTAATTACATGTATGTATGTAGGTATGATCTTTGTTATGTGTAGGAAAGGGAATAACCTGCTGCAAAAACCTTTGAGCATGTCAATTTATGACAGAGAACAGTGTCAGCTGCACCTTAAACGATATTAAACTCACTCCTAAAACCCTTTGAGATGGATAGAAAAATCAAATTCTGAATTAGTGACTATTATAGTATATATAATTATATATATTATATTATAGTAATGATCGATGGTCAACTCGTGGAGCAGGTCAACCAGTTCAAATACCTGGGCAGTGTAATATCAGAGGATGGATATTGCAAAGCAGATATTAAGAGCAGAATAGCTCAGGGTAAATGTGCCTTTATGGAAAAGAAAGGGATACTAACTGGAAATATGAATATGGAACTAAAGATAAGAATGATAAAATGTCTGATATGGACAGTTGCAACATATGGTGCTGAGTGCTGGACAATGATGGGTACGGATAGGAAAAGAATAGAGGCCTTTGAAATGTGGACGTGGAGGCGAATGTTGAAAATAAGTTGGAGAGACAAAACACAAATCAGGCAGTCTTGGAAAGGGCAGGAGTGAAGAGAGAACTATTACAATCAATAAGCAGGAGAAAGCATCGGTGGCTGGGCCACATACTTAGAGGAGAGGGTATGTTGGTGACGTTGCTGGAGGGACGTATCGAGGGGAAGGCAACGAGAGGCAGAAGAAGATTAAATATGCTGAGCGATCTGGATAATGGAGACGTATATGGTAACACCAAGAGGAAGGCGCAGGACAGAGCGGGATGGCGGCGGTCGGAGAGGATCACCGGATTGTCCACGTCACAAACCTGCTCAACAGCAGAAGACTGAAGAGAGATATTATAGTATATAATAGTAAATATTATATACATATTCTGAGATGTTTCAGCATGATTATGAGCATATGTTAATTATAGTATCGTAGCAAAGACTGTTCACAGATGTTTCAGCATGATTATGAGCATATGTTAATTATAGTATCGTAGCAAAGACTGTTCACAGATGTTTCAGCATGATTATGAGCATATGTTAATTATAGTATCGTAGCAAAGACTGTTCACAGATGTTTCAGCATGATTATGAGCATATGTTAATTATAGTATCGTAGCAAAGACTGTTCACAGATGTTTCAGCATGATTATGAGCATATGTTAATTATAGTATCGTAGCAAAGACTGTTCACAGATGTTTCAGCATGATTATGAGCATATGTTAATTATAGTATCGTAGCAAAGACTGTTCACAGATGTTTCAGCATGATTATGAGCATATGTTAATTATAGTATCGTAGCAAAGACTGTTCACAGATGTTTCAGCATGATTATGAGCATATGTTAATTATAGTATCGTAGCAAAGACTGTTCACAGATGTTTCAGCATGATTATGAGCATATGTTAATTATAGTATCGTAGAAAAGACTGTTCACAGATGTTTCAGCATGATTATGAGCATATGTTAATTATAATATCGTAGAAAAGACTGTTCACAGATGTTTCAGCATGATTATGAGCATATGTTAATTATAGTATCGTAGCAAAGACTGTTCACATATGTTTCAGCATGATTATGAGCATATGTTAATTATAGTATCGTAGCAAAGACTGTTCACAGATGTTTCAGCATGATTATGAGCATATGTTAATTATAGTATCGTAGCAAAGACTGTTCACAGATGTTTCATGGCTCAACTCCAGTTATTAAACTTTAAAAAAAAGTTTTGTATTTTTCAGCTATGTTCCTTGGAATTTGCATGAGGAAATAAAGAATGAATTTAACTTTGAAGGAATTCTGAATATCAGGCAAGTAGCATGTTGTCATTTCAGTCTAGGTCTGACTGTGCTTTGAGGAATGTCTATAACATTCAGAAACGCCTTACCACCGATTGGGCTATCCACAGTTCCACATATATCACATGTATTGTGTTGTATTGAAACATTTGTGATGCGCCTCTAATAGGGAGAACTGTTTTCAGAGGCACTCGGAATGCACAAATCCACGAGAAAAATTGGTTTTGAGAAAAGTAAGTGAGGAGGAGGGTTTACGCTAGAATTTGAGATTGAGTAGATGGAGACAGCAACATATTCCAAAGAGAAGAACCAATCGAGATACTGGTCGAAAAATGGGTTCAATATCTTGCTTTGGCAAGCCAGGTTTAGGATTATAAACAAGTTATAGAAATCCGATTTTAACGCTTTCCAGCCGGAATTGTTTTGATACCTATCCTGTTAATGGGGTCACGGGTGACCCGGTCCGGCAGGAATGGGTTAAACCGATTATCGTTTTTTTAACCTCCTTAGAAATATATTAGAATGCAAGACTTTGCTTTATGTATATGTTCTGTAACGTGCGTACATGCAACCCAGCGTCAGCGCCGAATGTTCATTTTATACTTGGATATTTAAAATTAAATTAACATATTGTATTGTATTTAAACATTTATATAGCACCTCTAGTAATTTGAACCGTTCACAGGCGCCTCTAGTGCACAAGGCCCCGTGAGAAGAAGCAGGTTTTGAGAAGAGAATTAAAGACTACAAGTACATGGTTCAAAGCAAATAAGTTGTCACTTAATCTCTCCAAGACCAATTTCATATTTATTTAGAACTAATAATAAGCAAATACCCTCTCATTTCACAAAAAGATCTCTGCTGGACACAATAAAGATAAGACATAAGAATTGGGTGGGACATTTGCTAAGAGGTGACTCACTGCAGAAAGAAATAATTGAAGGAAGATTGGAGGGAAAGAGGTGCAGAGGAAGACCTAGACCAAAACTGCTGGACGGAATGATGGAAGGGGGATACAGAGAACTGAAGGACTTGGCACAACAGCGTGAGACGTGGAGACATTGGACGTTTGGACCTGCCGCTTGGCAGAGAACCTAAAGAAGATCCTCTCATACAACAGATATAGTCATTGACGGCACAACTATTCCTCAAGTAGTCACATCTGAATTTCTTGGCATCCATATGGACCAACATCTTAAATGGAATATACATTTTGATGAACTCAATAAGAAAATCGCTAAAAACATTGGCATCATTAAACGAATTTCCCACCTACTACATTCCCACACACTGATCAACGTATACTGTACTCTCGTTTATCCTTATCTTACTTAATTGTAATATCATCTGGACTTCCACTTATGCCTCTCACTTAAGAAAATTGCAAATTGCACAAAAAAGGCCATACCTTGGGTATGTGTCATGTTTGTTTTGTTTGTTTGTATGTGCACTTGTTATAGCGCCCCTTCAAGCTCTCTCTACTCAGAGGCGCTCCCGATGCAGAGCGGACACTGCATCAGAGTTTCACGCCGAAGCGCTGAGCAATTGTAAGTGAAGGACTTGCCCAAGGTCCTTACGCGGCTTGAGGGTGGATTCGAACCTCGGACCTTCCGGCTCCAAGGCAACGACGCCACCACTAGACCACCGCGCCCCACATGGGGGCCTGGTTGGCATAAGTTTTTGCTTTTTTCCACGCTTCCTGTTGCCCAGTGATTTTCTGTTTCTGTTGTACTATACTTATTTTACTTCTGGTGCAATAAAGAATAAATAAATAAACAAAATATCCCATTTACTCTCATACACAACCATTATTCTTATAACTGAAAAGTCTACTAACCATCACACAGATCAACTTCATCCAAACTTGTGAATTTACGTACAAGTATCATAACAAACTCCTACAACCACCTGCATTCATATCTTGTTTTCCCCTACACAATTAAATGTTGTTACAAGAAACATGCCAAATTATAAGTTAATCTTCGCAAGAACTAACATCTGTAAACTTTCCATCAAGTTTCAGGGTCCACTACTACCTAAAAACAACCTACCTATAAACATCCGTACCTCTAGCAGTTTCTCGTGTTTTAAGCGTACTTCAAGAGCACACACACTGGTGCTTGTATTATAAATTTGTTAGTAAAGTCAGTTAAGTTTGTCTTCAACTTTTGTGTTTCCTATAACATAGTTATTGTTGTCACTATAGCTTGTGTTCCTATCTTCAATTTTCTTAATTCTACCTAGCTAAATAGACCCCGCTTCTTTGCAGGACTTTGTCCCTTTGGTAGGCCTGTTGTTCTCAAACAGTTAATGTGACATCCTCAGCTGTGATTGCTTTTTGCTTGATAAATCTGTTGGCTCACATATCTAATTTTCTTATTAAATTGCCTCATTGCATTACTGTAAGTCATGTATACATGTAATTTTGCTATTATATTATGTGATCATAATATCTTGTACGTTGATGGGATCAATAAAAAATTTGAACTTGAAGAGGCAAGGCAGAAAAGAGAGACAGAAGTGTAGAGCGAACAGAAGGAGAAAGCGCATTCGAAAGAGAGAAGGACCAATTGAGACAAATGGTCGTTACTGAGCAGTTCTAGAGTGAGGAATCAAGAGCTAGCGAAATCTGTTGGATGAACAAAGTGGACGGGGGGGGGGGAGGAAGCTGAGCGAGGACGAAGTATAATATTAGCCAGATATAACCGTAACCACAGTTTCTATTTCTTAAAGTGACAGTTGACATATTACATAGAAACTAACAAAAACAAAAGGAGAGAACCCTTAAGGGACTACTGTCAGGGTTTCCCAAATACAAGTGCAAATAAAGAGCAACAGGTTATGCAAATAACACAGTACTTAAGATTTTTTTTTATCTGAACTAGTTCACTACCGTACATTCTGGGAAAAATGTCTAAAAGTGATGTTGAGTGTGTCAATTTAGAAAAGTCATTGGAAATAAAGGAACATAGACAGATACATAAGATGACGTTTGGTAGTTTAACAGGAGACAGCGTAAAGTAAATGATTTCTAAGTTTCCGTTTAGACAAGGTGAAAGAGAGGGAATTCCGAATAAACAAGGGTAAGTTGTTCAAGGTCCTAGAACCTGCACTTTTAATTGAGAACATACAAGTATTTGTTCTAGTGATAATCCCTCTACAATTAAATGAGTATCTGAAGTTATAGGGAACTAAGTCAGAGGTTAGAGTAAAGAAATCAGCAAAGGCATGAGGCAAAAGATTATGTATATGTTTGAACTTAAGTTAGGACGTTTGGGACAAGACCTCGCTGAGTTTTTAGGGTAGAAATAAGGATATTTAATTGTGTGCGAGCACAGAGAGGAAGTCAATGAAGTTCATCAAACGGTAGAGATGCGAGAGTTCTTGGGAAGGCGGGCAATCAATCTAGCAGCTGATTTGAGAACCGACTGAATCGGCGAAAGACGAACGTTAGGAAGACGAATGAGGAGAGCATTGCAGTAGTCAATTCAAGAACATGTAAAAGCATTCATAATTAAGATAGTGAATCAGTGAAGCTGGAGGAGGAGACAGAACCACGAATGATTCCGAGACGTCTTAAATGAAAATACGACGCGCGTGTCTGGTTGGAAATATGCTCAGTAAAGGTAAGTGAGCTATCAAGTACAACACCCAGATCCCACACACTTGACGAGAAGTAAAACGGGAAATTTTATACAGCAGAGCTACCAGTAGATCAAGCTTCTGGAGCTGCTGGGGTACCTAACCGGATAAACTGAATGTTTGAAGTATTAAGCAAGAGGCAACTAGAGGAAATCCAGGAGTGGAGATGATTAATAAGAGATTCAATACACCCAACTAAAAGCAGCAGCAGCATCACAGATTGGGAAAAAGTGAGGAGATGTCTGCTGTTTAAAGAATAATTAGGAGAGGTCCAAGAACTGAACCGTGAGAACACCCAGTTGAACCTGAACACATTGGGTTCGAGAGTCACAAGTGACTCCATCTGAGTTCTTTCAGAATGGTATGATCGAACCAAGAAGTTGCTTAACCCCGTAGTTGATCTTGAGATGCCTGATAAGAATGTTGTGATCAACCATATGAAATGCTGAAGAGACATCATAGACAGCAAAAAGATTAAACTTAGACCTATCAACAGCAGAATGGATTTCAAAGAGTAGTGAAAGGAGTCTCAGTGGAATGATGGGCCCTGAAACCACCGGACTGATTTGCAGGAAGGAGACCAGATTGCTGAAAGTAAGGTGGAAATGCTGCAGAGATACAAGACGTTCAAGAGTCTTAGAAAGCAAGGAGAGATTTGAGATAAGCAGATAGTTTTGGCAAAGGTTGGTGCCAAGGTTATGCTGTTTGAGCGACGGAAAGAGGACGGCCCGTTTGTGTGAGAGAGGGATGCAACCTTCACAGAGGAACCTATTAAACAGATAGGCCAGGCAAGGGGCAAAGTCATCCAAAATGTCATTGATAACAAATGGGGTGGGGGGAGGGTGGGGCAGTGGATCGCATGAGCTTAAGTAAGTTAACAGATGCAAACTCTAGACGTTGGTCCAATTTGGTGATAGATCGAAAGATCGTTGAAGAGAGTTGACGCTGGGGTAAACATCAGATGAGGAGGTGCATCAGCAGTTGAAGCGCACGAAGATGGTCGATCTTTGCTGTATGTGCTTCAAGAAATTCACTTGCAGTGAACGCAGTGTTTCCACTGTTCCGCCAAGAAGTTCAGATCAACATTCACAGACGTCTGAGATTTCTAGCATTGCGGGAGACCAGCTTTTCCCAGGGCGCTAACACTCCTCCTTGTTGTGGTCAAGACAATAACTTTAGAGCATGAAGCTGGGGCACGTTTTCGAGAAGCATGAGATAAGTTAAACTGTAGATTTGATCTTTTTGGGTATCTCATGTTTCGTGCCCTCTCTGCCACTTCCTCGACTCTCCCTTCAAGATCCTCTGACCAGCTTGACCTCTTTGTTCCCATTTCAGGACTGCCATGAGGATTTGCCTGCATAGGTCCCTCCTCCCTTTGGAATGGACTTCCTCCATCAGTTCGCTCTGCCTTTCTCTCTCGTAGTCTTTCCTCATCTTTCTCTCGCCTCAAATCTTGCTTTTTTGCTCGGTGTTGATCGCACTGGAAGTGCTTCTGAAAGGCTTTTGCTGAGAGAAGTGCTTTGTAATTGGTCAGATGCAATACAATCTCTCAGGTCCAAGCAGTCCAGTTTGATACATTTGTAAATTTATTCTATTTATAGATGCGATGCAGTCTTCTCTGACTTTTACCCAGATTTTTAAGAGTTCAGTGCATTTTATTGTCACTTTTAACAGTTTGAGAGAGAGTCTAATTGCTTCTATTTTCAGAAAGTTTCTTCAAACTGCTCACAGTTTGGGTTTGTACGTGATCTTTCGTCCTGGTCCGTATATTTGCTCTGAGTGGGACTTTGGTGGCTTGCCAAGGTTTGTTTTTAGTGTCATTGTTCATAGCTGATGATCATTGTTAGTCTTTCTGAATATGGTACAATTAGCAGAATTGGTTTTATTATATATAAACAATATGGAAATTTAAATATTAAATCTTTTACTACATCATCCTTTGCTGTAAAGGACTCACTATTGTCACCAACTAACAGTGATGTGGTCTCGAGACCGCAGTCTTGGTCTCGAGACCAGGAAATTGCGGTCTTGGTCTTGGTCTTGGAACACGCGGTCTTGGTCTTGAAGGTCCGGTCTTGGTCTTGGTCTTGAAGGTACGGTCTTGGTCTTGGTCTTGAAGGCCCGCTCTTGGTCTTAAAGATCCGGTCTTGGTCTTGGTTTTTAGCGTCGGAGCTCGATCATAAATTCGTTTCAATAAAATTTGATGCCAGTTTCATTTGGTTACCTTCGGTCATTAGACTGACCGGAAATTCTGCGAAAGTAACTGAGACAAGAAAACGTAAAGGCACAGTTATCCCTGAATGCTAGTGCCTTAGTAACTAAATACATCGATGCAATTGCTCGAGGTAACATTTGTACATTTGAAAACATTGAGGAGTAAGGATTTGGCGGGATTTATCCCTTGTTGAAACAGTTTTTTGTGTGTTCCTGCCACATCTGCTCCAGTCGAGAGAGTTTTCAGCTGCAGCGGTTTGTTCATGAGACCACACCGGGCAAGACTTGGCGACAAAACTTTGTGTGATTTGGTTATGATAAAATGTAACAAACATCTAATCTAAGATCTACCCGGTAATCTAAGTGATCCAGTCGGTCTTGGTCTTGGTCTTGGTCTTGGAACACTAGGTCTTGGTCTTGGAACACTAGGTCTTGGTCTTGGTCTTGGAACACTCGGTCTTGGTCTTGGTCTTGGAACACTCGGTCTTGGTCTTGGTCTTGGTCTTGGATTTTTGGTCTTGTGCACAACACTGCCAACTATTGCAACCCTTCAGGGTGAAGGGTTGTCTACATTTATATTTGCTCTTAAATGTATGGACCTTGCCTTAGATGGACAGCTGCCTTGAACTGAAAGATTGGCTGACTAATCGCTTCAAATTAACAGACTTTCTGTGTAAATTTATAGTCTTTGATATGTATATTTGCTCTGCCATGTGCACTTGCAGAGCAGCAGAATTTTTATTATCCCATCCAGTAGATTACCATTATTCACGTATCTATGTATTTATATGCATAATATATCACGTCGTGTGTTCGTTGAATGACCTTTCATTAAGCTGATTTATTTGCTTTTCCATTGGGTTGCTTGATTCCATTTAATGCAATGACTGCAACACAACTACGTTCTCATGATCTTAAACAGAATTTAAAAAAAACATGTCGGATCAGATCCATACTGCACAGTTGAATCTTTTGCAACACGACAAATTGCAGAAAAATTGGCTGAGGTACGTACGCCTGCGAAGAGTTAGAATGCTCATGCCATTTTTATACTTCGATACTGATTAAGAGGATCTGGTTAATACGAAAAACTGCCAGTTTGTTTGTAACTTTACATTTCTCTCAACATGATGAACTGACTTGTCGAATTGCCTGATTCTGCATGAAAGCTGGGTGTTGTTTTTAGCTCACTCTTTCCCTTGCTAACTATGTTCATGGGGGGTAATGGTATTTGTAAATCATCATACATGTATATTTGTGATATGCACATAATTGGTTTTGATGTGCCTAGTAGGATATCTATGGCGAATCCAATAGTTTCCATCCAATTGCTGGTTTTAATGACAAAGAATAGCAAGAAAGTGATGACAAAATATAACAACTGCGTACATGTTTGCTACAACAACCACCAAATGTAACCAACAGACCTTTGATATAAAAAAATTACATTTATATTTGCTCTTAAATGTATGGACCTTGCCTTAGATGGACAGCTGCCTTGAACTGAAAGATTGGCTGACTAATCGCTTCAAATTAACAGATTTTCTGTGTAAATTAATAATGACTAAGTGGCCAAAGCACTCATTAAACCAAAGCAGATGTCTCACGTTGGTTAATCAACTAAAAAAAAATTGCCCAGCACAGAAGCCACCCCTCAACAGAACCCACATGGCCCCCCAACAGAACCCACATTGTCTCTCAACAGAACCCACATTGTCTCTCAACAGAACCCACATTGTCTCTCAACAGAACCCACATTGTCTCTCAACAGAACCCACATTGTCTCTCAACAGAACCCACATTGTCTCTCAACAGAACCCACATTGTCTCTCAACAGAACCCACATTGTCTCTCAACAGAACCCACATTGTCTCTCAACAGAACCCACATGGCCCCCCAACAGAACCCACATTGTCTCTCAACAGAACCCACATTGTCTCTCAACAGAACCCACATTGTCTCTCAACAGAACCCACATTGTCTCTCAACAGAACCCACATTGTCTCTCAACAGAACCCACATTGTCTCTCAACAGAACCCACATTGTCTCTCAACAGAACCCACATTGTCTCTCAACAGAACCCACATTGTCTCTCAACAGAACCCACATTGTCTCTCAACAGAACCCACATTGTCTCTCAACAGAACCCACATTGTCTCTCAACAGAACCCACATTGTCTCTCAACAGAACCCACATTGTCTCTCAACAGAACCCACATTGTCTCTCAACAGAATCGACGAGAAACTCACAGGCATACATGTACATGGCATCCAATTCATCGCATTCTGTGACCATCTGAAAAGGATGGATGTCTTCTCAGTCTGAATGATTTGAAACACTGTCCAGCCTGCTTTTGTTGCTTGGACAACTTCACATAACAATAATTATGCTTCTCCAATTCAATATATCGACTGCAGTGAAGTTGGTTACCATTTTCTCTGACAAAGTTTTTTGAATGATTCTCTAAAATTGCCCAAATTTGACTTGATCCTCAGACCGTGTCGCAATTCGTACATAGATGTATCGGCCAAATCTAGTCTGCTTGAGACAACTGAGCGAGAAGGCAAAAGAGAAGCAACAGGTCAGAGTATAGGATTGGTTGCTGTGTGGAACATGTAAGGAAGACATGCCATTTAGCAATAGGTTTGAGTAGATTTGTAGGTTTTTGTAGGTTTGTGACAGAAAATGAATGTATGGGTTGTGAGCAACTCGATTGTACTAAGCCTGGCTTGAGGCCATGGTGCCTGTGTATACTGTATAATGTGTATACCGTAATTGTTCTCTGAACTTCATATAAGTACACGTTGGAGGCTGGCAGGAGCAGAGGTCTTGCTCCATGTTTGCGGGCATTGTTCTGTATATCGTCAAAGTCTGGAGTTTTATTTCCATGATAAGGTTTGTGTCGTGGTCCTTGAAGCGTAACTTACACAATGGTTACAGACTGGTCATGTGGGTCAAACAGGTGGTATGCGTAACTTACACAATGGTTACAGACTGGTCATGTGGGTCAAACAGGTGGTATGCGTAACTTACACAATGGTTACAGACTGGTCATTGTGGGTCAAACAGGTGGTTATGTACCACAGTAAATGACAAGGTTTATGGTAAATTATGAATTTTCTTTAACTCTTTCCCGCCGGATCGGGTTGCGGGTGACCCGATAAACCCAATAGGTATCGGAACAATTCCGGCGGGAATGAGTTAAATCTAAACTAAGTCACTGCACGTTAAAATGAATGGACAGATACCTGGATATATAATAATGAGATCCCTTCTAGCTTGTCCAGAGGTTTTGCCGATGGGGATGAAGTGTTAGCGACTTCATTTTCAAGGCCTCGGCATATGAGGGCGGTGGCCAATCCTCTCCCTCACCATCTCATTATCCACTGACTGTGTAGGTCAGTGTTCTCATCATAGCTGAGTCGACTAGGGGGTGCTTGTGGAACAGAAATCTCGATACAAATTTCTGAAGAAGGTCCACTCAGCCTGTCATTCGCTTGATGGCAATGGTAAAATGAGTAACTCAGTAGGATGTGATGGAACCTTGCAATGCTGCCATATGCAGAAAATAATGCAGTTGGATTTGACTCCTATAATAACTTGTGGTCATCCATTTCATACTGATTGTGATCATAATCTGCATAAATGTCTGTTCAAAGATATAATAAAGAATATCATTATTTTTTAATTTATCTTAGTTGGCTTCTTCATGATCCGTGCATGAAAGTGAGATCATCATATAAGCCATTCCTTGACGCTGTGACAAAGTTCTACTCCAGACTTTTGCCTCTGGTTGTGGATTTACAGGTTTGACTTATTTTATCCATTTTTATAGTATGTAATAATAATAACGACAATTTATATGTCACTGTAACATGGCAAAGCTGTTACCTTTCATACAAGGAGCCATTGCAGAGAAATAGGATTTAAGTTTAGAATTGAGGGAGTCTACTGAGTGGAAGACTGATGGCTGGTGGAAGACTGTCCCAGCATTTAGAAGTGGCAACGAAGATGACGAGGTCACTTAAGCATGTCTGCATCGTCTGCTGTACTTGGTCTTAAGCGATCTAAGTTGCAGAACTTGAGATGTCTTGATGCAATAGTGCGAGAAGCGTTTAGAGTAATTATGGTAACGACGTTGACACAAAGATCGCAAATTTCGCTTTCTGCTACCGTCACAAAATGGTCAATTCAGCAGATGGCCTCAAGTGGCAAATTGAACGATAGGACATGATGGTCACCTTGCATAGCTGTCAACAGTTAAATTTGACTGCTGTCATAACTTGTGATCATCAGTTCATTACTGATTGTATTCATACTGTGTTGTGCCAGTTTGAAATTAAACGAAGATTATTAATAGTCATGCAAATGCTCAGGCAAGTAGACTAAGACAAAGCTGGAACTCGATGAATATTGGGACTGGTAGCATTGGTAGGCAATGCAGCACACATCCTCCTATTAGATTAGAAATAAATGTTGCCTTTGTGGAGTCTGTCCAAGAGACGACGTCTGTATGTGCCAGTCACCAGTCAGCTAGAGCAGTTTACTGGAGAGACGACAAAGCAGCAATGGCTGTAAGTGGCCTCCAAACGCAACGACTCAAGACAGCTCCTGATGAGACAATTAATTGACAAAATCAACAGCCAACCATCAAGACTACATGGCACCTCGTCGACATGTCAGTGTTCAGATCAAAAACGTGATCTCCACAGACGCTCATCGCACAAATGTTGTGGTGGAGACACCGTCTGCTGGTTGCACGCCACACAACGCCGTCACAGAATGTCTGTTTCTTATTTTCAGTGTTGATCTGCAGTCTATCTGATCGCTTTGACTCAATATCAGGCTCTATTTATTACCATTGGCGTAGTGGTGTCGCCATTGGTGTAGTGGTGTTGCCGCTGGTGTAGTGGTGTCGCCATTGGTGTAGTGGTGTTGCCGCTGGTGTAGTGGTGTCGCCATTGGTGTAGTGGTGTCGCCGCTGGTGTAGTGGTGTATATTATGGGAGCAGGGAGCTGGTGGAGTGGTGGTGGTAGTGGACAAGCATTGATGGAAGTTGGCAGTGTAAAGTAGAAATAAAAGATGCAATTCGAGCACAGAACCCTGAGGGATGCCACAGAGCCTGACAGAGATTTTGGGTATATATATATATATATATATATATGTATATATATATATATATATATATATATATATATATATTGAATGGAGGTGTGAGTGGTCAGCAAGGATTGGCATTTGGGGTCTGATGGCAACCATAATTCTTATCATGGCTTTTGACGCATAGGTGTTGGATGAGGTCAATGATTCTGTTATCTCTGGCATGCTGCAAGGCTGCATTTGATTTCTTTTTCATTCGTATGATGATGATGACGATGATGATGATGATGATGATGATGATGATGATGATGATGATGGATGATGATGGATGGCAGGAAGGAATGAAGGTTGAACTTTGAAAGAAGATGGATCACAGCATCATTGAGATTTGCAGATTACCAGACAATGACGGCAAGAAGTGAGAGAGATCTACAGGCAATAATAATGCCGTGCTTTTCAACCTTTGTCTTGTGACAGAACCTTTCTCAAAGAGCTCTCTCATTTGCTCGCAGAACCCAATTACCGCTAATTTTACCCATCCAGTTTTTAACATAACATTTATTTCGCAACCAGCTAAATACAGGTCGGAATTACATAAAATTCTTCAAATATGTTGTTGAACACAGAAGACCTAAAAGGGGCCGAAGAGGGTTCTGGGTCCCGCTAGCCAGGATCACCTGCAGAGAGCATTAGGTTGGAATTACGATGCAAGAAATACATGTAGTTGTTAATTGTAATATTAGAATAATACTTTGATTTACAGTTTTTAATGTAGGCCTAAGTTATGTGCACTTCTGTTGCATCTGTGATATTACATGACAAATACATGCTTTAGAAGTCTGGAAGTGTGACCCGATAAAATGATGCAGTCAGAGTTGAATGCTCTTTCTTCTGAGAAGAACATCATTTCCATTGTATTTGACCAGCGACTATTTCTGACGGATGGATGAGATACCGACAATGCATTGCATCCTGGGTCAATAAATATTATGGACACATTGTGTTGCATTAAAGCATCCGTCAAGTTTCTGCAAAACGTTTGTGCCAAGTGGCTTCAGCAAATCAGTGTGGGACAGTTTAAGTTTTGGACGAATCATAGAGACACCACAAGTACCCATAATAATTCACCCTCAACATATGTGGGGCGTGGTGGTGTAGTGGGTATGGTCGTTGCTTTGCAGCCAAAGGGTTACAGGTTCGAATCCACCTCATGTCAACGCGTAGGTACTTTCACTTACAATTGCTCTTGCGCTTCGGCGTGAAACTCCGATGCAGTGTCCATGCTGTAGTCGGGAGCGCCTCTGAGAAGAGAGCCTGAAGGGGCGCTATAACAAGTGTACATATGTGTATCATTTCACATTTGTGCTTTTTTTGGTGGCCATTGTAGAAAATCGGAACTCACATAGAAAACCGCATCAAAATTTGCATATCTTTCTGAGCTTCACATGGATAGTCGTTTTTTGACGAGTATCTAAACTGAGTCCAAATCCTGCTCTGCATGCGTCAGTCACGCTTTTAGTGTTTTATATTCAGCTGGATCAGCACCTCAGATTTGAGATTGTCCACCTAAACAAGCGATTCTCAGCCTGTGGGTTGCGACGTCGCCTGATGATTTGCCAGAGTCGCCTGAACCTTTCAGACATTTGTAAGAGATGTGATTTTATGGTTCCCTATGCCCGCACAGCCACAAGGCAGATTAGGGCATTTTCGGTTACTGGAATGACCTTTCCTCTAGCCTGCGTTCCCAACCTCGGAACATGTCTGGCACATTCTATAGACTGCTTAAGACCTTACTTTTTGACAGGGCCTGGGTTGGGAGCGCCTCTGAGTAGATTTCTTGAGGGGGCGCTATATAAATTACATAGATAGATAGATAGATAGATGTAATGGCAATTTCAACACTATATACTACACTATGGAAACCTAAAATAATTTTTTAATTGTGGGCTGCTTCGCTATAATAATTCATTTGTTAGATTGTGGCAACTCGCTAATTTTTCCCATTTTGGTTTTCAAATGTAAATTCCACTTTTACTGTTCTTCTAAATAATGGGTAGGAGATATTTATTGATGTCTTAGTTTTGCTACTATATTTATTTAGAAATACAGATAGAGTTAAGCTTTCTATTTGCAAAGTATCAAAAATCTGAATGAGATGTTTAAACACTGATTCTTTGCCTCACTCCGTATGTGAATTGATCCAAGGCAGAATAGGCTAACCCAGTCGTAGGTATAGTACTCAACAAATTCTGAGAACTGAAATCATAAGTAATTTTGTTAAAATGACGGCTTAAAGTGCTGCCATTACAGTGTGCAAATTAAAAAATTTAGCAGTGGTGAGGAGGCATTTATTGAACTCTTAAACCAAGTCTCTGAACACTGAAATCCTGAGTAATTTTGCTAAGATGACTGCTTTTAAATGTTACAGTTACAGTGTGCATATTAACAACATTCTAAACAATCGAAGATTAACACTCTGAAGTCTTACACTATGACGTATTTTTTCAGCATAGAAATATGCCAAATTTTTTCAAGATGAGAGCATAAAATGCAGCCGTTGCAACTTGGAAATGCAATAATGGAGAGACAGAATACAACATCAACTGAGCACAGAATGAAAATAAACATTGAAAAGAGAACGATTTTGAAGTTGAGTAAAAATCAGAATACACATTGTAGGAAGAAATAGAACACATGGAAGAATTCTTGGTTGTATGATTATATTATGACACATGCAATGTTACAGCGAGATAGCACCTAGGAAATTGGTGTACATTCAAAAGGGAGATAACTGCTGAGAGGACAACTAAATAAGAATCAGAAGAAGCAGGTGATACTGATTTGGGTTTTTGTGGTTTGCTTTCTGACTAGCTCAGAAGTCAAACTTAGCTATCAACGTACATGGTTTAGTGTTCATCAGTGAGTGATATGAAGAAGAGTTGAAGCGCATTGTCTGTCGTCATACAGGTAATGAGGTTTGAGGAAGCGAGTTTGCTGAGCTTCACAGAAGGTAAACAGAAGACGAAGTCTGAGAATACAAACTACAATGGAAGACTGTAGATTTACTTGCTTCCTCTGCTCAAGATGCTTCCTCCAACCTCCTTCTGCATCGTCTTCGGCAGAAGAACGTTAGGTCATCCGTATGTTTGGCAGGACACCATCCCACCCCAAGCGACCTTCACACTGGACAACAGCTGACTCAACTCCTCTTGTCATTGCGGAAGACCAGCTGCTTGTTGTTACGAGCTGTGTTTCCAACCAGCTCAATCTTCTTCGCTGCCAGATATTT
This sequence comes from Lumbricus rubellus, assembly GCA_945859605.1. Taxonomy (NCBI): domain Eukaryota; kingdom Metazoa; phylum Annelida; class Clitellata; order Crassiclitellata; family Lumbricidae; genus Lumbricus; species Lumbricus rubellus. The sequence continues at coordinate 28,757,796 of OX243828.1, forward strand.
CATCGCAACTTTAATTTTAACTTTTAGTTCTAATTTGACTGCCTTTATAAGTTCTATTAAATATATATATATGTACACTGTGCCCCATAAAAAAATACACCAAAAAACGTTGTCATGAAACGCATGTAAGTCTAATGTTAAATAAGAAAAAGTAATGTTTCATTTAAGAAGATGTTCGAAGTGATGTCCCTTCGCTTGAACGCAGGCTCTCAGCCTTGGCCACCACTGTTCAATAACTCTGTCAATGACACTCTGCTTCAACTGTGCCCACACAACGATGAGGCGCTCCTTCAACTCGTTGATGTCCCGTATTGCTGTCTGGTAGACGCATTTTTCGAATCTTTGGCAGCAGTACATCGAGGCCATTTTTATTCCAACCCTTCTGCGGGAACTCTTTTATCAACCGACGACTACTGCAACCCTTCAACAATACTAAATTCTTAATAAAAATTTATCTTCGCTGCTGAAAACCATTTTAACTATAAGTTACTAATCTCTGTTTAAATGTTTCCAAACACGCCTAGTCTGCATCACTGCCTCCAACAGCAACCACTTCTGTGAGTAAGTAAAATGTAAAAGATTTTGTGGCAAAATTATTTGAGAAACAACGTACAAACTTTTATCACAATTGGCTTAGTTTTATAGAAGATATTTGAAAAGTTTGTTGGTGTGTTTTTTATGGGGCACAGTGTATATGTATATTACTATGTATATTACTATGTATGTATATATATTATGTATATTACTATGTGCACCAAAATGCAAGTAGCAATTGGTCAAATAAAGAATATTCTTATATTATGTAGATGGCACCCACTCATTCCACATAGCTACTCCCCGCACACGACCTTTTACACTATCGTTGCTGTAACAATTTTATTATATTTTGATTCTGGTGATTCATTGTGACATTTGTTACTGTTTTATTTTCGTTTCTAGTTTCACAAGGGAGGACCAATTATTGCTATTCAGATAGAGAATGAATATGGTTCATACGGAGATGACGTCGAATATCTAGGATTTCTTAAGCACGTATGTTGCACTTGTTCATATGTCTTCTGATGACGTTGCATGTTGTGAATCATGTATTTAAAACTGTAACTTCTATCATCATCAGACGAGTGACAAATTGACAAATGTTACAGAACAGCAGACGTAAAATAAACTTTGAAATAAATGACAAATTGATTACTATATTCCAGGCTACTTATTGGTCTTTCCAACATTGTCCATCTATCCTCTGTTCGATCTCTTCTCAGTGATGCTGCTCACTTTTCTTAATGCTTCCATGTATCAACCAACTACACTGTCTTACTCTCTGTGCGTGCATCCACTATCAAGTCCTTGCTTTAGTCTCAACTCCAAGCAGGGTCTTGTGCCAAAATATGTCAGGGATCTCATCCATTCTTCTGTTTTCTGTATCGTCTCATTGGCCGATTTTTGGTTTCTGTGTTCCATGAGCAGCTAGTCCTGACCAACATTGCTCAAGCTTGATACTTGGCCATCATTGGGCTGTCCTTATGGAATACCCTTCCTCCATTCTGCGTGGGTATCTTTTTTCTGAATGATTGTATGCCAATTTGGAGCACAGTTTGACGCTCATTTATGTTGCACACAACAAAAGAACTTTTGATTGGTGACAAATATTGATGAATTGGACATTGGTTGATTATCGACATACATGAATGAAACAATCTTATATGGTTCCGGCCTTCGTTGTCAAGCCATGGTTGTCAAGCCATGGTTGTCAAGCCATGGTTGTCAAGCCATGGTTGTCAAGCCATGGTTGCCAAGCCATGGTTATCAAGCCATGGTTGTCAAGCCATGGTTGTCAAGCCATGGTTGTCAAGCCATGGTTGTCAAGCCATGGTTGCCAAGCCATGGTTGCCAAGCCATGGTTGTCAAGCCATGGTTGTCAAGCATGGCAGCCATGGTGGGAACTTGGTGTCGCTGGATACAATCTGGTATGCAGTTGAGATGAAGTCAAGCTGAAAGTGAGACATCAGGCAGAACAGATATCTATGTTTTGGCATCGACTGCAGCTGGTGGCCAGACCATACATAGTCAGACAGTGCGTTGAAAGACGTCAGAAAAGGTTGGGAAGAAGAAGAAGCTTGCAACTCTGTAGTTGCTGGTTTGACGCCTGTTAACGTGAGAGTTGCTGTGGGTCAAAGTGTGCTGCTGCGTTGCTTGTTGACTAGTAGTATGGCGTGAGTCTTCTCGGCTACTCACAGGGTCTGTAACAAATTAGAAACAGCAAGGGTATATCGCCCATGTATAATAATATTGTATACATGCTAATCATTGCTAATGCCAAATAAAACCAATTTGAACTGTTTATGTGAATGATAGATCTGGAAATTTTAATGCGTAGCAGAGATTGGTGATTTGAATATGTGAACATTGATTATATTGGCACTACATTAAAGCTTAGGTGCTATATAATTGCGATCAGATACTTCGCTCCCTTTTTGCCACTTCGCTGCGTCCTCTTAGGTCCTCTGATCGGCTTGACCTCTTTGTCCCCCAAGTCAGGACCGCCATGGCTCAATCCAGATCATTTGCCTGCATTGGTCCCTCCCTATGGAATGGGCTTCCCCATCAGTTCGCTCTGCAATTCTCTCTGGTAGTGTATCCTCGTCTTTCTCTCGTCTAAAAACTTGCCTTTTTCTCGGGGTTGAACACACTGGGAGCGCTTCTGAAAGGCTCTTGCTGTGAGAAGCGCTTTATAAATGGCCAGATACAATACAATACAATCTCATGAGGCCTTTGATGTTCAAAAGTCCACCAGATCACCTACACGCGGTCCTCCTGTGCAAGCAATGTGTATGGTGGGCAACTAAGTCCTTGCCAGGATATGCAAGTAGCAAGTGGCGAAGAGCAAGTACCCAGTGGTGAAGAGCAAGTACCCAGTGACAAAGATCAAGTATCCAGTGGCAAAGATCAAGTATACAGTGGCAAAGAGCAAGTATCCAGTGGCAAACAGCAAGTACCCAGTGGCAAAGATCAAGTATCCAGTGGCGAAGAGCAAGTACCCAGTAGCAAAGATCAAGTATCCAGTGGCAAAGATCAAGTATCCAGTGGCAAAGATCAAGTATCCAGTGGCAAAGAGCAAGTACCCAGTGGCGAAGAGCAAGTACCCAGTGGCGAAGAGCAAGTATACAGTGGCAAAGAGCAAGTATCCAGTGGCAAAGAGCAAGTACCCAGTGGCAAAGAGCAAGTACCCAGTGGCAAAGAGCAAGTACCCAGTGGTGAAGAGCAAGTACCCAGTGGATGGATGATGGAAGGCATCAACGCACTTTTATATTTTTTCAAAGAAGATGAAGGCGACTAATAAGATTGAAGATATTCATGATGTCAAAGATATGAAAATGGGGAAAAAATTATTTAACCTTGTTCCAACACCTATTTTACTTCTTATAAGTTTGGTTTAACAATAAATTGAGAAATTAAAAATATTGAAATCTGTTCAAATTTGAATTGTAAGCATAAGCAGTGCCTATGCTTACAAGCGCAGCCATGGTGTTCGGCCCAATAAACTATGGAGGCATACATTTCATCACACAGAGCTGGGGTGTTGTCTCTCTGATATGAGAAGGCCATTTTCAGCACATTGTTATTGTAATCTTTGATGCCATTGTCTTCCATGACACCTTTGTTCTTTTCATGACAACTGCTGTGGCCATCAATAATTTTCTTATTTTTAATTTTTTAAAAATTCCTGAGTGATCATGCCTTGGCCGTTTGGGCTAAAAAAATGATGGTGATGATAACGCTAGTGCTAATGCTAAAATTACTCTAATTACCGGTACTATAGGAACGTCTAATTCATCGCAATCAATATTAGTTCCTGACGCCAGCCATTTGGTGGCAATGGGTAGCAATGGGTAGCAATGGGTAGAAACAAATTCCATCCTACTCTCTATCTCTGATTAGGTCATTTTTTATTCAGCGTGATTGCTTACTTGTAGACATTAGAGGTGAATGGTATAAGTGAACTCCTATTCACCTCAGACAATGGAACTGGAATACAAGGCATCCAGTTGCCAGGAGGTTTGTGCAATCCATGTCTTGCTTCAATTCCTTTCGCTCGTTTCAAAGACTGGTTTAAAAAAGCGAGGCCAAATTTCAGATAGAATCTATGTGAAGTGGTGTTATGTCCCAAACGTACTGACTTAAATGCATCATATTAGTTAATCGTTTACCCATTTGCCCCGAGAATATCTGCTGAAAACGGGCTTAAAATTTAAAAATGAACTGGTAAAGGTTTAACATGCTGTACATACATCTGCACAAAACTTGTGCAGATGTACTCGTATGTACTATTATTTAAATCAGCCAGGCACATTTAATTTTCATTTTGATCTTTTCTTTTGGTAAGATGACTTGCGTTTGATCACATTGCATATAATATTTAGGATAAGGTTTTTGCTTTGTTTGCTAATGTTGAGTCAGGCGATCATCTTTCACTGCTGATCGTAATCATAATCGTAATCTCCAAATTTTTAAAGCGACAATCACAGGGCACCAGCTTATTCACGAGCGCTGATCAAGAACTAGCCGCAGATGAGATGCAGAGAAAACTTGCAGAATATTTTAGTATTGCCGGATGAATACTATGAGGTTGGTTCGTTGGTTCGTCATGGCTTATAGAATCATCGACGTCTGCTATGCCGATGAGTCACCGATGATGATGATGATGATGATGATGATGATGATGATGATGATGATATGTACGTCTGCTCGTCAATGATGACGATGATGAAAATGGTGCAAATTGACCAATTCATGCCTGTCATGATAGCATCATGCTATGCAGTCTGTCTATGCGCCTCAAACTTAACGCTTTTTTCAATCTGATCTCATCTGGTCTGACGATTCCTCTAAACTCCTACAGTCCAATGAACTCTCACTCTCTACTTGCTCCTCTCTGCTCTCTCCATCGTTCACTGTGCACGATCTTTGAGTCATCCTTGACTCAGCACTGTCCCTCAAATCTCAGATAGCAGTCATCTCTCGGGCCATGTTTGTTTCATCTCAGTAGAACCTAACAGCTCCACTCTACTCTTGACTCGGCATCACTGAAAACACTCATTCACTGCCTTATTCTGACATGACTCGACCACTGTAACTCGGTACTTTATGATCTCTCTCAATGCACACTGCTTCCTCTAACTATAATACCCCATCAAGCTGCAAGACGAGTACAGAGCGCTGAAGGACACTGCAGATAAGGCAACGAACAGAGTTGATCATGTGCTTATCGATAATTTTCGTTGGTGCATTTTACAATGATAAGTACCTGCTTAAAAGTCCTGACATACATGATAGATGATATGTTGTGTTTTCTTGCATGAGAGTCACAAGTTGCAACTATATATAAAGATGCTGAGCTGATTAACGTGCTGCAGAAGAAAATTGTTCATTATTGTCACTGGATGAATTTTTGTGGTTATGTCGGAACCAACTACTTATCATTGTAAAATCATAACAAACATTAGGAGACTTAAGAAATAACCTTGAGACACACACACACACGCACACACTGACACACACACACACACACACACACACTGACACACACACACACACTGACACCAGTGGTTAAAGTGGTTTGGGTGAGCAGTGGGAACGCCAATGAAGAGTTTTATTAGAATGCATGTCTTCCAGCGTTCCATGCAGTTGAGCAGTGGGAACGCAGGCAAAGAATTTCGAGAGCAGTGGAAACGTCGTTCCCATGCGTTCCCACCAACTTTAAACCCTGACTGACACAGAAGTCCAGGCATAATAGAATTGTTGAACAAATAGCTTAATATGGTAAACTAAATCATCGAAATGTAGAAAGTTGATCTTTGCCTCTTTGATGTGTAGCACTCACATGACTTTCTTTTTATTACAACGACAACTTGACTGAAAGTAATAATTTGATCTTCTGTATTTCAGCTTATTCTTCTAATTTTAGTGTATGTTGTTTCAGTGTTAATGACTGCCAACTTCCAGGAAAAGGACCATGGTTTCATAATGTTTGAGTACCTGAAAAATATGAAGCAGCCCAAAATGCCTCTTATGGCCATGGAATTTTGGACTGGTTGGTTTGATCATTGGGGAGAAAAGCACCATGTTGTTTCAAATGAACGTGAGTTCTTATTACTATAGATTATGTTTGTTTAGTGTCACTACCCAGCATCTCAAAAACGGGCTATCGTTTTCCTTACTCTTAAGAAAGCTAACCTTGACCAGAATGTTTGTCACAATCTTCATCCGATCTGTAACCTTTTGTTTATCTCTAAAACTCTTGAGAGACTTGTCTTAATTCAGCTCCTGCCTTACCCTGAGCAATCTTAGCTCCTGCCACCCAGCCAGTCTGAGTTTCACTCCACAGGAACTGCCCTCTTATCTCTCAGATGTCTACTTGGCCATCGATAAGTCACACTTAAAACTCATGGCGCTCTTTTATCTGGTTGAACATGATGAGTTCTGCTGCAGCGTCTTCATCTGTCTTGTCGTCTCTCTCGACTCGCATCTTAACTCGTTCAAATCTTGCCTTTCAGTTCATTCTCAGATGGTCGTCTTTGGTGATTCCAGAACGGTCTGGCCTGGCGTTAGCTTTGGTGTGCCACAGAGCTCAGTGCTTGGCTCCATCCTGTATCTACTTTATACTGCTCACTTCATTCCTCCTTTATTTGCTAATCAGGTTGCTGCTCTTGTGGCATTGGTTGACTCGCTGTCCACTCATGGATGTCAACCAACCGACTTTGCCTTAACTCCACTGAGACTCAACTGATCTGGTTTGGTACAAAACAACAGCTTCTTGAACTTTACCTCCTACTCCTGACCTCTTGTACCGAGTCAAATTTTAAGTCCAGGGCTTCGAGTCTGAGTCCAAGTCCAAGTCCTAACAGTTTGAGTTAAAGTCCGAGACCGCAGGAAATCGGTCGAGTCGGACTTGAGTCTTTTGTGGGCTCGAGTGCTATTGTGCACTGCTCTAAGCTGGCGTAGTTGGCAGTAGCAATCATAAAAAAGTAGAACAGAGGTGGTGGCAAAAAAAGTGTAACTTCAGGCAACTCAGAAGTTACAGCTTTTAAGTTAAGTTTTACAAGTTCTTTGCTAGTTGTCGCAGTTTTTGTCTCAGAAGAATGAGTACTGTACTTTTTTCGTCAGAAGTTGAACTTCATTCAGTGTAGTCCTTGTTCAGTCCCACTGTTTTGCAACGTCACGTCAGCTCACCTACACTCGTTCTCTGACACAATTCAAACAATTGAACATTGTATGTCGCTTCAAAACCTCTCAGACGTTTTGCAATTCGTTGGGCTTTATTTCTTAAAAGACTTTTTGAGGATTTGTGCTACTGCTACTCAAATGATTTAATGATTGTTTCATTCAGAATTTGGAAACGTTCTGTCATGGATCTTGGATCAAGGTGCTTCAGTTAACTTTTACATGTTTCATGGTGGAACAAACTTTGGGTTTATGGCTGGAGCAAACGAAGAGCTTGGAGCATCGAACGATGGTGAAGCTGCTGCTGTGCCGTATGCTTCAGATGTCACCAGTTACGGTAATTATAGGTTTCTTGCTTATTACTTATCAAATTTGTGATTTAAGTCAAATGCGTTTTATATGATTTTATTGCTTTTTATATGATTTTATTACTTAACCTTTTAATGCCGGAGGGTATAGGATTTCCCATACCATTTACTACCATCTTGGCATTAAAGGGTTATAACCCGGGAATTCTTTTTATTAAAATTTTCTTCCTTAAATAACACTTTTACTGATTTTGCTGGTCAGTATAGATGGGGAGTTCTCATTCTTTCTGACCATGGTCTTCTGCTCTTCATTACTCCTCACCTTCACGTGCAGCCAGTCTACGCTATCAGGTCAATGCGAGGTTGGCGTAATCTGGACCGTGAGGCCTTCAAAGCTGGCCTTTTGAATGGTCCTCTCTGTAAAGATATATCGTCAATGGAAGGCCGTTCATCTGAAGAACTCTTCACCATCTACGAGTCATCAATGCGTGCACTAATCGATGATCTCCTCCCACTCAGAACAGTGAAGGCCCGCAAAAGACCTCTCACTCCATGGTTTGATGGAGATTGTCGTAATCTTCGTCGAGAGGTGAGACGTCTCGAGCGACGCTCTCGTCGAACACGAAGCACCGAGGACCATGTGGCCTGGATCAAGCACTTGCGGTATATGCATACAGTTTACAGAGAAAAAGAGATGTACTATAATTGGGAGAAACTTATCGAGAAAGACTCTAACAACCCTCGACGACTCTGGGCATCGATCTCTAGTGTCCTTGGTCGTTCGACTTCTGGGAAAAGCTCCATTGAACCATCATTTACAGCTACTGCTTACCTGGAATATATGCAACATAAGATCGATGCTGTCCGACGTTCAACTGAAGGCGCGCTACCACCGAATTTTCCTCCAACTGACTGCAGAATGTCTCAACTGAAGCCGTTTTCCTCAGAAGACCTTCGCCAGTTGTTGCTGTCTTCGCCATCTAAGTCATGTGAACTCGACCCGTTGCCTTCATTTCTCATCATGGATTTCGTGGATGATCTTCTACCGTTTTTGCTGTTACTTTGTAATACTGCATTGGGGGATGGGGCCCTTCCTTCTTCTCAGAAGCGGGCTATTGTTTTGCCTTCGCTTAAGCGTAGTGGTCTTGATGTCAATGACATGGCCAATTATCGACCGATTTCTAATCTATCTTTCTTGTCAAAGATAGTCGAGAAATATGTATCGTTGCAGCTTATTAGTCACCTTGAAGCTAACTCCCTTCTGCCCAAGCAACAGTCAGGCTTTAGAAAATTTCATTCCACTGAATCTGTTTTAACACGCATATTAGTTGACATGTATGCTGCTGTTGACCAGGGCCATGTAACACTCCTGGCTTTATTTGACGTGAGCGCGGCCTTTGACACCGTCGACCATGACATTCTTCTAGAGCGCCTTGAAACGTCGTTTGGTGTCATTGGCCGCCCACTGCTGTGGTTGCGGGCTTTTCTTTCTGGGCGCAGCCAGTCTGTGGTTTTTGGCTCTACCCGATCTGACTGGTCCAGGGTCTCCTTTGGCCTTCCACAAGGTTCTATTTTAGGGCCTTTGCTCTACATTTTGTATACTTCTGACTTAAATAAGATCCTGTCTTCTGTGGGGGTTGCGGCACATCAATATGCTGATGATACTCAGGCATACGTCCAGGGGCCAGCTTTAGAGGCTATCTCACTAGTAGAGAAAATTCTCATGACTTCGGAAACGATTAGCGCCTGGATGTCGTCCAACCGCCTCAGGCTTAATCCTGGAAAAACACAGTTTATTTGGGTTGGTAGTCGCATGCAAGTTTCTAAAGTTGATATGCAAAATCTGCAACATTGCTTTCCTGGAATGACTTTTTCTACCACTGTGCGTGATTTGGGTGTGACCTTGGACCAGGAATTGACCCTTTCTGATCACGTGAGAAATGTATGTCGTACTTGTTTCTACCATCTTCGTCAGATTCGCTCGGTGCGTCGCTCTCTTACAACTAAAGCTGTCACTACTCTGATGCATGCATTTATATGCACGAGAGTTGACTATGGCAGTGCCATTTATGCGGGCTTAACTCTTTCACGCATTAATAAGTTACAATCTGTCCTTAATGCTGCAGCTCGTCTGATTGGTGGCATTCCAAAGTTTGGGCATATATCAAGTTTTATACGGGAGGAACTGCACTGGTTGCCTATGCAAAAACGTATTGAGTTTAAGATTCTAATGCTCATGCGTAATTGCCTAGCAGGCCAAGCTCCGATCTATCTTATGGAACTTTGTGTGCCTGTGCTATCCATTCCAGGCCGTAGATTCCTTCGCTCTGCAACGCATGGTGACCTGGTTGTTCCTAGGGCTCGATCTTCCACAGTGCTGCATAGAAGTTTTGCTATGGTCGGTCCGTCTTTCTGGAATAAGTTACCTATTAGTCTCCGTAATGAACTTTTTTGTCTTTCTTTGCCCCTTTTCCGCAAGCGTTTGAAAACCATTCTCTTTGATTATGGTTTGGTGTCAGGTCGGGAGCGCCTCTGAGGAGTTCTCTTGAAGTGGCGCTATATAAATGTTCGATTACAATTACAATTCACATGAATGAATTCTTCTTGAGTACTGTTCAGATGACTCGAGTTGCAGATGTAGGGGTTTTCATGCTTTGCCAGAGATGTTTTCATGCAGTCAAGTTTCAAGTGCAAATACTTTTGGCCTTAAGTACAAGTACATAGATCTATGTTATAATATAAGTACACATTGGCAACTGTGGAAATTAAAAGATATTTGTTTCTTAAACATTGAATGCAGAATCTACAGGGTAGACCAAAAAATTGCCCACTAATGTTTTTGCCAATATCTTGGCCAGAAGTAAGAATTTTTATATCACGTTTTGCAGGATTCATAGCTACATATAACAGCCAAATTTTACCGATACAATTAAAACAGAAAGCATGTCAGAAAATGCAATTTTTAGTCTGGAAAATATTGTAATATACTGAGAACAATACGGGTGGGGGATGGGCGCATGGGGCAACACTATGGCATAGAGGTCCTTGGACTCAAGTTTGATTCCTGAAGCCCCATAGGTTAGACATACTTTGTTGGCTGCTATTAGCACCCATGTATTGCAGGCTGTCTGTTCTGTTAGTAGTTCAGATTTGTGATTTGTGTTCTTGTGAATTGTTTCAATTGCATAACTGTACACTGTAACCGGTCTGTAAACCGGATTGTTCAATAAAGGAAATTATATATTAAATTGTATACTAAGTTATATATTAAATTGTATACTAAATTATATATTAAATTGTATACTAAGTTATATATTAAATTGTATACTAAGTTATATATTAAATTGTATACTAAGTTATATATTAAATTGTATACTAAATTATATACTAAATGGAATGCAATATTTTTCGGCACAGGATCCTGCATTAATAATAATAAATAATTATATATATGGGTCTCCTAACCTCTTTTTAAATACTGATGTTGCCTATGTTGGTGGATCAGTTCACATCTGTAACTTGTCTTTATTTTAATATTTTATTCTGACAATGTCACTTCACACATTTGCATGACTTAGTTTGAATCTAGCCTGCCACTTGCATGCAGGTGTACACAGCCTCTGTGTTAGACATGCTCCACAGTCAAACTTACGTTTGTGGATAATTTTAATGCTGTGCATGTATTTTGCTGTTTTAGATTATGATGCTCCTGTTGCTGAGAACGGTGATTTGACCGAGAAATATTTCATTATTCAGAAGGCTATACAGGCGAGAATGCCAGAACGAAGTGAGTACTTTCATATTTACAAGGTTTTCATTTAACAGTCTTCTTTTATAAGTTCTTGAACTTATGGTTTTTGTTGGTGAATTTAAGACCAGGGCCGTACTCTAGGGCAGTGGTTCTCAAAGTGGTGGTCCGCGGACCGTTGCCGGTCCACAGAGTCCTGATCACCAGTCCGCAAAGAAGTCTTAGTGTGAATTTACTGGTTTTTTTGGAGTGCGCTGGATTTGGGAGCGCCTCTGAGCAGTTTCTTCTTTACTTGAAGGGGCGCTATATATAAATTTCCAAATGAAGGAATGAATGAAAATAACAATGGAGATAACAAGTGCACATACAAAAGAATATATATATATATGCATGACTCTGTATGTATGTATGTATGTATGTATGTATGTATGTATGTATGTATGTATGTGTATATATATATTAACATTTTGGTGTTCTATTTGTTGGTAGTTCCTTCTGACATTGAAGTATCGCCGATTGTGGACAGATTTGCATACGGTTGGTTATGTTATCATGGTTTTGTTAGCACTTATTTGGAAGATAGTATATGCAGAGATTTAAGATGATAAATCTTATTGCTGTAAGGATCAGAAGCTTTTGCTGTAAGGATCAAACCTTTGCTGTTTTCTTGGCTCAAAGTTCTACAATAAAAACTAAAACAAGTGACGAATTAAAACCAAAACTATTGCTTGGTAACTGTGAATAGAAGAACTAATACTATAACTTTTTATGCTAATTTTGAATAGCATGCAATGTCAGCAGCACCATTTATATCATAATGAGCCATGTGGGGCGTGGTGGTGTAGTGGTGGCGTCGTTGCCTTGGAACCGGAAGGTTTGAGGTTCGAATCCACCCTCAAGCCACCGCGTAGAGACCTTGGGCAAATCCTTCACTCGCAATTGCTCAGCGCTTCGGCGTGAAACTCCGAAGCAGTGTCTGCTCTGCATTCGGGAGCGCCTTTGAGTAGAGAGATCTTGAAGGGGCGCTATAACAAGTGCACATCTTCTTTGTGTTCTTTGCCATCAGGCAGGTTCATATGTCCAATGATGCCATTTATCTCTGCTCTGCGCTTCTCTTTTCAGTCCACTGTATCCATCTTCTGTCAGCATCCAGTCCAGCAGCATTGTTCTTGGTCTACCTCGCATTTTTTCCCTCCATTCTTCCCTCAATGATGTCTTTTAGTTGGGTGTCGCTTAGGGTGTGTCTAAAAATTAAAATGTCGACGCCAATATCGACCAATATGTTTTTGTGTTCCACCTTCTGAAATATAGTTATCTGCCAAATTAGAAAAAAATCCAAATAGATTTAGGACTTGCGCAAAGCACCGGCAGAATAGCAACTTCGGCGACATTGTGACACATTGTAATTTTCACAGGTCCAAGCAAATTTAAACACGTAGACGTCTGATATAATGCAAAATACAAAGAAGTACTATAAGTTAGCATTGTATTGCATTGTATCTGACCATTTGTAAAGCGCTTCTTGCAGCAAGAGAGTTTCAGACGCGCTCCCAGTGCGTGCAACTCCTAGAGAAAAGGCACGTTTTTAGATAAGAGAAGATGACGAAAGACTGCTAGAGTGGATGGCAAAGCGAACGGATGGGGAAGACCATTCCATGCTGGCAATTGAGCTGGATTGAGCCATAGCGGTCCTGAAGCGAGTAACAAAGAGGTCAAACCGATCAGAGGACCTAGGAGGACGCAGCGAAGTGGCCAAAATGGGGCGAAGTATAAGATCACAAAGATACTTCGGAGCAACACCCAGTTGAGACCTGAGGACCAAAATGAGAACTTTAAATTGTATACGAGCTGAGAGTGGAAGCCAGTGAAGTTGTTCAGCCATGAATGTATAAATATGTGAGAATCGAGGAAGACGGGCAATGAGCCTATAACAGCAGCATTGAGTACGGACTGTAGGGAAGCTAGCCGAACCATAGGGAGGCCAACAGGACAGAATTGCAATAGTCAATTCGAGAACAGACGAAGGCGTCAACAATAGAGGCAAAGGTTGAAGATGAAACAGATTTGCGAATAGCACTCAGACGCCTTATCTGGAAGTAGGCAGAGCAAGTAGGCCTAAGCTTGGCTATGTGTTCGGCAAAGGTTAGAGAACTATCTAGAGTGACGCCTAGGTCTCGAACACTAGAAGAAAATTTGAAGCGAGGAAAAGTTTGAGAGAGTACCGAGTGGTCAAGTGTTTGGAGCTGCTTGGAAGTGCCAAACCAAATCTACTGAGTTTTTGTCATAGGTTATTCCTCTTAGTACATTTGAAAAACATGGCTTTACTTGACCATTGCAGAACAAATTGTTTCTCTCCCTTATTTCTGACCAGACTTCATTGAAGGACTGCACAAGAGTCACTCTGCCAGATCATCCTTAGGTCCGGTCAGATATGATGACCTAATTCTGGCTCACTGTGTGATTGTTCTGACTACCATAATGATTGTTGTGAGTCTCAACCCCGAAGAGAGTAGCCCAAACCGAGGATCTTGAATATTTTGGTGGTAGCTTAGGTGCAGTAGGAAGCCTCTCATGAGATCAGATCCCAGATTAGGAAATTCGTTGCGCATGCTGTAGTCTATGACTCGTCAAATAGCTGTTATCAACCTGGGTCTCTCACAAATATCAAAAGTGTCGGGAAAATACTGTCAGGGCAACATGTAAGACTTCTTTGGTGTGGTAAGTATGGATTCCCCTTTGGGATTCATTGTCTCGAGTACATGGTGAAATTAGTACTTCACGTGAGACTAAGTTGCTGTCACAGAGAGTGACACTTCAAGTAAATGATTCCATACCTTTTCAGTGTGGGATGGTCGAGTCGGTGAAAATGCACCTGGTTACCTGAACTTTATTCCCTTTGGTGGAATTCATCTTTGGAAAATGACTATTAGCTTTAATAGCTCTTGACTAAAGGCTTCCAATACTGGAGTCCTTGCAGAATCAAGCGGTGAACCACTTTTCCAGAACAATTTCAGAAGCATGGTATATCGATGGCAAGGTTCAAGGGGTCCTTCCTCAATTCGCTTCCAGCTTCATGCATATGCCGTCCTTGCAACTCGTCCTACTCGCCACTGTGTCAAAACACATGGCCAGGACTTTGTCTTCCAATCCCCAGCTTCAGATCTCAGCCAACAAGAATCTGACATGACAGTAGCTGTCACTGATTGGATGATCTTGTCATTCAAGTGAAGAGTAAGGGGAACCTGTGGCTCAGGAGAATCTCTGTTGTCAGGGCTGCAAGATCATCTCTCCCAAATTGAAACGTACAATTGCTACTGTCTCTTATAAGTTGTCATCCAGACTCTGATTTCTTGGTGTATGCATAAATTTAGCAGTATACCTTGCATGGGAACCTCTCCTTTGTGAAGACAGCTTCGCATAGCCGAAGTGATAATCAGTACTGCCTACCAACTAAATCTCAGCTTTTTGTAATGAATTTTACATTGCGCCTGCCTTATGATACACAAATGAAAGGCACCACTTCCCGCTATTTGCAACACATGACCAGTGACAAAAAGAACATCATATAAGTAACGGCATGATCATGGATGTTTATTTGTTGGGAACTAGTCACTGAGAAGGGTTTGTAGCATGCAGCTCACATGTATTGAAATCGTAGATTTTAAGGCTTGCAATGCAACCGAGTTCCTAACTTCAGTCCTCTTGCGCAAGTCCTAAATGTTCAGCTATCGAGATATAATTTCAGATATTGAGTTTACATATGATTTGGCACGATAATTTCACTTGGTGGTTATTTCATCTTTTATTTGAAAATTTCACATGCACCTTAAAAACACCCTAGTGTCGCTCCTTAAGATGTGTCCTATCCATTTCTTCTGCCGTCCACGTATACATGTAGTGTCCATCAGTGATCTCTTTTCTTCCACCAACTGTAAGATTTCTTCGTTCGTTTTTCGCTTAACCCAGCTGATTCTTTCCATTCTGCGCCAGATCCACATCTCAAAGTGCACATACAAACATCCAATACTGTGCAGTATTATAATTTATTTATTTATTTATTTATTTCGGAAATTTATATAGCGCCTCTTCAAGGTAGGCTACTCAGAAGCGCTCCCGGCCCAACCACGGCTAAATAAAACAGTCTTTAGGTTCTTAAGGAACAGAGCGGAGTGACCTCTGGGAATTAGGCGCAATGCAACAGGAAGACCATTCCAGGTGATAGGACCAGCAACTGAGAATGAACGACGCTGTCGCATAGCAGTCCGCGCGCGGGGAACCAGAAGCTCAATTTGGTTCGCCGATCGAAGGGTGGATCGACGCTGAACTCCTAAGGTGGAACAGCAGAGTTCTCGAAGATATGGTGGAGCTAGTCCTTCAATGCACCGCCTAACCAAGGCACAGACCCTGTATGCAATCCGCTGTTTAGAAGGGAGCCAGTGTAAGATATCCCGCATATAAGATGAGACATGGCCATATTTTGGGATATGACCAACAAGTCGCGCCGCAGAGCGGAGGACTCGTTCCAGGCAGTCAATCCGGCCAGCCGGTAGTCCATAATAGAGGGTGCTACAGTAGTCAAGGCGAGAAACTACGAAAGAGTGAACAAGAGTAGAGGCAGCACTAAAAGACAGAGAGCGTGAGACCACCTTAAGTTGACGCAACTGGTAGTAACAGCTTCGGCATAGAAGGTTTATATGCCGAGTGAAAGTCAGCTCTTGATCTAAAATAATACCAAGGTCCCGCACAAAAGGTGAGAATGTAATCAGAGGAAACTCTAATGCTAAGGCGTCCATGTCTATTTTTGCCAGTTGTTGACGCGTTCCAAACCAGATATATTGCGTCTTGGTAGGGTTCAGTCTCAAACGGTTTCAATAATAGACTGTAGGGCTTGTTATCTCACTTATTGTGCCTTTGCCTCCAACAAGCGCAATATTTATATGCGAAAGGAAATCCTTTAGAATTGTTTAGTTTAATGGTGAATTATATTTAAGTTGGGTAAAACTGAAGGAAAGTTGCAGATACGTTGAAACTGTTTTGTTTTAGATGAAGTGAAAGTCACAAGATATCTGGCATTCGAAGATATTTTAAATCAGATTGAAGTAAGTTTTCTGTTGTTGGTTCTGCTATGATAGACGACGACGACGGTGTGTCATCAAATTCATCATCAGCCATTCAAAAACAATTTCTTAACTAAATTATCAGCACATCTACAGACGTCATATTTTCTCCTTGAGTTGTGACTGTCTCTGTAAATGCCCTGAACAATTATATTGCCTGTTGACGGTTCGTCTCTGTCAGCTTAATTGCTTAAAAATAATCGAATTGATTGATTGATGACTGAACATACGTAAGTAAATGGCACTACAAGCAGGTCTGCTCAATACACACGCACATGCATAGAGGGGAGAGAGAGAGAGACAGTGAGAGAGATTTTCATTGTGCACATAGTTGATCTGATATGCAGTTCACTTGACAGCATTCTTGTATGTTTTCGATCGTTAGACTTATTCTGCTGCCAATTCTGCACTTTGCAGATATTTTTCATTCTCCTGTTTTTGTGGTGTTTGTCTTGAATGATGATTGTATCAGTGGAACCAAGCCTGTTATGATATCATCAAGAACAGAAACATTTTTTCCAGCTGGTAAGAATTTCTTAAGCTGGATAGTAAGCAGAGTCATCACCACCAGTGACAGCGGCAGACACTCTCGTGACAGTGGCAGACACTCTCGTGATAGTGGCAGACACTCTCGTGACAGCGGCAGACACTCTCGTGACAGCGGCAGACACTCTCGTGTGCAGATCCCAGCCAACCAGAGTGGACAGTTGACACGGTAGCAAGTTCTGAGTTCCTGAAGCTCATGCAAAATATCTGAGTACGTTGAGCAACAATGACGGGCAGTGTGTGATCCACTCATTTTCCGGCAGTCCCTTTCAACAGATGATGACACGATTTAAGTGGAAATCTTTCAAACCTCGAGATACTTGCAGAACACACACGTGTGTATCTGCTGCCTGCTGCCTAACAGATGATGGTCGAGCTGTGATTGACATCCAGTCATTTTTTCTCTACAGCCACATTATATATCGATAGCATGACACATAATTTGCTGAACGATCGTCGTCAGAGCAATGCTATTGTTTATGGAATGCAATTCAATTTAAGAGTAACTTAAATTCTGAAGTGCGATGGTCATAGTTCCGAGAATTAGTTGAACTGTGGAAAATGACGTCATCATCACATTGGAAGTTCTTCTTCATAAGGCAACATGTCTGTTGATATGGCTGAGATGCTACAAGGATGCTGCTCCCTTTGTCGCCCAGTTTAACAACTTCATCCATTCTTTCCTAGCTTTCGTCCTGCAATGATGATAAGCCAGGACCAGTGACATTCTGCTTCTTTGTTATTCTGCTTCGGTTTATTAAAGCTCCATAACCGTATAAAATCAAGTGGCCTCTTGTTCAAAATTGTAAAAGTTATATTTGAGACAATTTAGAAAGTTTTAAAAGAATTGCATTGGAGTTTGTCTGTCAGATTTCTCTTTACCTTTATTCCATTTCAGATTTTTAGTAAGCACCCACTACAAATTTAAGATATGACACAGCCATAAAATATCTGCACTTATATTGTCATTATATATATTGTTATCTGCTCTGACAGGCTATCCCTGCTCAGGAACTGATGACGATGGAACAGTTGTTTATTAACAACGGTGGAGGACAAGGCTACGGTTTTATTTTGTACCAGAAAGTCATTGGAGATGTGAAGAAAGTTATGTTGCCTGGAAAAGTGAAGGACAGAGCAATTGTAAGTCAAACTTAACTGTCTAGAATAAGATTCATGCGGAGGATGCTTCAGTGTTTCAAACCTTTGTTAGATTTATGTATGTATGAGGACTTGTTATGATGCCCTTCAATATTTATACTCAGAAGTGCTCCCATCTACAGCGCGGACACTGAATCTGATTGTCACGCCGAAGCGCATGAACAATTGCGAGTGAAGGACTTTCTCAGGGTCCCTGACGGCTCCTTGGACAATGGACAGGGTCTGGGCAATTGTTAAAAGGTTGTGTGTATATATTAAGTACAGAACTACAGATGTTGTTATTATATTAGATATTGCTATTATGTTATATATAAATAATTTATGTAATTTGTTAGATTTACTAATCTTCGGCCTTTTCCACTTGATAAGGAAAGTTTTAGATGTCCATCATGACACAGATTACTCCATAGCCATTCTCATGCATTTGAAAAGCTGATAGATGTTGATTGTTAGGTGACCTGCAGGCATCTGTTAGGTGACCTGCAGGCATCTGTTAGGTGACCTGCAGGCATCAGTCTGTTTATGGGGGTTAACAGGTATCTTCATGCCAGCGTGTTGCAGTTGTGTAATGCACCAAAAATGGCTGTATCCATCTCTATCATGCCATCTCTATCATGGCTATCAGTCAGACTGTGACAGACACATAGGCAAGTAGGATAGCAAACCAATGTTTGGTTCCAGTGTTGGCAGCAGCAGTAAAAACCCATTGTGTGGAATGGACCCATCTACAACTACCTGATACACACATAGCCTGATACAAAAGCCCATCTGAGATCTGAGATCTGACATTTCTACGTGAGATAATCGAGAAAGTAGATGTGCAGCAGTTGTGTTGTGATGATGTTTGGACTTTTGTTTACCAGTCGCTTAATAGTCGTCTGCTCATCATATCGATGATCACTTGATGATCACTTGATGATCCCTTGATGATCACTTGATGATCACTTGATGATCACTTGATGATCACTTGATGATCACTTGATGATCACTTGATGATCACTTGATGATCACTTGATGATCACTTGATTATCACTTGATGATCACTTGATGATCACTTGATGATCACTTGATGATCACTTGATGATCACTTGATGATCACTTGATGATCACTTGATGATCACTTGATGTTCACTTGATGATCACTTGATGATCACTTGATGATCACTTGATGATCACTTGATGATCACTTGATGATCACTTGATGATCACTTGATGATCACTTGATGATAACTTGATGATAACTTGATGATCACTTGATGATCACTTGATGATCACTTGATGATCACTTGATGATCACTTGATGATCACTTGATGATCACTTGATGATCACTTGATGATCACTTGATGATCACTTGATGATCACTTGATGATCACTTGATGATCACTTGATGATCACTTTATGATCACTTGATGATCACTTGATGATCAGTGACCAATTACCAACTAGAGTGGTCAGCGTTTCAGTCAGGAAATAACAACTTAAACTAAATATCTTTACCTGCAAGCGCACAATGGAACTTGAAACTTGAGACATTGCTATAATTCATCAAAGTAATAATTGGCAATTAAATTGTAATTGTGATTGTAATCAAGACAATTTATATAGCATCGTCGGTAGCAAGTTACTTCTAGGATGCTTTACACACATAGCGGCCTGATACAAGATGTCAAAGTTCAGCATAAAAACAATGTTCAGCTCGAAAGAAGAAGGTGCAGCTTTAACTGTTTTCTAAAAGCAGATTGAGTTTTAAAGATGCAAATTAAATTAGAAGTTGAGTGAAACGACTGAAATATTAGCATCAAACAAGTCAGCTCTACAGCATTCTTGTGATAAATTTCTAACCAATGAATGACAGTGTGGCATCTCTAGATAATGATGTGAGCGAGGCCTAAGGGAGTTGGATATCCAGTTACTCGTTCTGATGGGAGAAGATAATGGAGGACATTCACAGGATAGCAGCAAAAAGGATCATCTGCCTTAGATTACAACAACTCAAATGTTAGAGTTTTTCTATCGTACCAGCATTCTAATAATAGCTACTTCTTCTCAATCTGTGAATTTGCCTGACGCATGCATTCAATTCACGTGTATTAAACAACTTTGTCGCAGGTGATGTTAAACGGTAAAGAATTGGAGACAGTTGATAGCAGTCAACTCGATACTGTCATCAACCTACCAACAACAGAGCCAGGAACGAATGTACTCGATATTCTCGTCGAAAATCTGGGTCGTGTTAACTACGCGAGTTTCAAAAGCTCTATCCTTAACGAACAGCATAAAGGTATTTCTTGACATTCTGCTATGTTGTCTGCAATTTGTGTTTCATGTTGTTGTGCAACAATTGTGTGCCTGACTGATTTTGCTGCATCTTGTATTGTTTCATTTCATTCTCAGGATGAGAAGCGTGTGAGCTTAAAATATTGTTGACCTACATTCGATGAATTGACTTCTGGATTATTCTGTGCATCTTTTTCTCTGCTTTGCATGTTCCATCTGACCTCTTAGATATTTTGGCAGAGTCATTTGGTCTTGACGATTATAGTAATAAACAAATATTACTACTGAAGATAGATTCTAGGACCGTTCCATCTTGTTCTTGGTCCTTGGAACCTATAGCCAAGTCTATAGATAGTATAGATTAAGTCTTGTAGACATAGGCGTAGGGGACATTTGAGGAGTGGGGGAGCAAAAGTTTAACTTTTGCGCGAAAATTTTTTTCCGTCCGGCCGAAAACTCCCGTAACTTTTTACTTTTTCCGCCCCAAAAAAATCTGACGACCTTTTTTTTTTTTTTTTTTTAGTCGTTCGGTCGAAATTGCTCGAAAATTCCCGTTACTTTTCCGCCCGAAAAATCTGACGACTTTTTTTTTTTTTTTTAGTCGTCCGGTCGAAATTGCTTGAAAATTTCCGTTACTTTTCCGCCCGAAAAATCTGACGACCCTTTTTTTTTTTTTAGTCTAAATTCCGAAATTTCTTAATTTCTTTATACATTTTTTTACTTTTCCCGGACTGCTTGCCCGAAAAACCACACTTGCCCGAAATTTGGGGGGGCATTTGCCCCCCCTGGACCCCCGTCTCCTACGCCTATGCTTGTGGATCACGGCTTGGATTTTTTTCAATCAGTCTAAAGCGGAAATCTTCTTCTTGATAGATATCACACAGTGTCTTTTTGCCGCACCATATAATTTACGCAATAGTAATGGTGTGAAACGAGGAAGAAGGAGTAAATCTAAGTGAAAAATCTACGGTTTGCCAATGATATTGACATAATATATATATATATATATATATATATATATATATTCGTATATACACACATACATACATAATAGCCAACTCGCAAGAAAAGTTACAGGCGCTGAGAGACAAGGTGGTCTGTAGTAGCAGGAGAATGGAACTGAAGATAAATGCGGAGAAGACAAAAAACAATGATAATTAGAAAACAACACAAGGAGCTAGAACTGACTTTGGAGGGCAGAATACTGGAGCAGGCCACGAAGTTTGTATATTTAGTAGGGCTAATAACAGAGCATGGAAAATGTACGAAGGACATCAAGAGCAGGATCGGCCTAGCATGCGCGGTATTTGGCACACTATAGGCTAGTCTTGGCAAAATGTGGAAGACAAACAGCATCTCGACCAACACTAAGATGAGACTCTATGGAACCTTAGTAGTACCAGTTACTGTACTCAGTGTACTGCTGTACGGGTCAGAGTGCTGGTGTCTACGCAGAGAATACGAGAGAAGATTGCTGGTCGCTGAAATGGGTTGGCTGAGGAGAATCAAGGGCAGGAGCAAAAGGGAGAGAATCAGGAACGAGAAGACAAGAGAGGAGCTGGGCGCAGAAGAAACGGTAGTGGAAAAAATCAGGAAAAGAAGACTCAGGTCATGTGGAGCGAATGGAGGGAAAAAGACTACCACTCGCGGCCTCGTATGGGCATGCAGAAGGAGAGAGAAGCAGAGGAAGACAACCAAAGACTTGGATGGACAACGTCAGAGAGGATCTGAAGATGATGGATATTAGTATGCCAAGAGCAAAGGATCTCATCAGAAATAGACAAGTCTGGAGAATTCATGTGAGAGCCTCATCTTCGTTGCATGACTAACGGAAGAGATGAAAGAAGAAAAGAAGAAGAATGGTGGTGGTGGTAGTGGTGGCAGTGGCGGTGGCGGGGTGGTACTTTGTAGTAATGTTCAGTTTCATTACAAGCATACCTGAAATTTCTGTTGCATTAAAATGTTTTGTGTCAGGTCTGAAAGCTGTGCACTTAGACGGAAGGATTTCCAAGGACTGGTTGATATATCCGATGGAAATGAAGAAGTCATTTATTGACAGGTGATGATGAATTTTTATGTGTGATGCTTGAGTTGGTCAGATTACAACTGTGCTAATATTTAATGACTAACTACCAAGTCACATCATGTGCACGTTCATTTAAGACTGTTTCATCATGCAGATTATACAATATACATAGTCTAGACTTCCTTCTTCTGGTTGAGAGCTTCCCATCTTTCATCTTCCACTCCAATTTCTCTGACCTTGGCAATAGTCGTTGATAGCATGCGCACTTTCTTTGCTAATCTTACGCATGTACCACGGACATCATCTCACCTGACGTGATGCCATACATGGCATACACCAATCCGACCGACGCTCTGTCTCTACGTCGATAATAATCCATGCCTTCATCTGCTCTCGAGTGTCTGCCACTCTCTCTCTCTCTCTTGATTGGCCGCCCAAAAGTTTGTCTCTACCGTATATACTCGAGTATAAGTCGATTCATGTATAAGTCGAAGTATGTTTTACGGAAAAAATAACGTCCAAAATCGACGGCTCGAATATAAGTCGAATGCGTAAAACCAAAACAAGTGACATTTAACAATATTATTTTTAATGACTAAAAATCTTCTGAAATAAGCATAATCTACTAAAATTATGATTGTAAATTGTTTAATATGATATGAACAATCAATACGTGAATACATACGGATGACTTCCGTCCACCGCTTCTGGATGCACCCTACATAGATTTGATATTTAAGTGAGTAAGTATTTATTACTTTCATTTGCAGACTTACAATGGAATATCGTAGGTGCTGAACACATGTCGTGCGCGGGATATAACGGCCGATTTAGAATCCTACTAAGATGTTCCTACTGAGAAGTTCGTAGCAACAGATGATGAGGGATGCAATTTGTATGGTCCAAAAATTAGAAGCACTTGCTGAACCTCTGCCTTCACACCACGCTTCCACCTGCATAGCTGTATACTACTCACATTGAAATCAGTGAGATCAGTGAGATGAGTACTTTGAGCTACATGCAAAGGCCGCTAAATAAGCAAAGGCCTTGTCAAATGCGAGGACAGATTATGCGTGGAATTTCAAAGTGTGTGTTGGTGAGAAGAGTTGAATGAGTATATATATATATATATATATATATATATATATATATATATATATATATATATATGTGATAGAGATTAGTGAGTTGAAAAATGTATTGGCAAAGCCGAAAAAACTTCTAGAGAAGTCAGAAGAACTTTCTTGCCACAAAGATGCAACTTATGAAGGTTCTTGTCTGGCCAGTGGCAGTGTATGGCTTTGAGAGCTGGACCATTTAGAGCAGTGCTTTTCAACCTTTTTCTAGTGATGGAACCTTTCTCAAGGCACTCATTTACTCGTGGTACCCTGCACGTTTCATCAGCGTTTCCGCGGCACCTCGGTTGAAAATCACTGATTTAGAGGGTTGAGGAATCTAGATTGTTTACATTTGAAAGGAGGAAATGAATGGATTAGTGAATGTATTAATGGCTATATTGGCACTTGTGCAGCCATATGAATATAAGATCTAATGAATATTGTAATGTGGAAATTAGACATTCTTTGGCACGAGTGAGCTCAGAAAAGAGAGTCAGAGCCATGATGCTAATTTAAGGCGAGCATCATCAATGATTCAGGGAATCACATGCTGTAGTAAATGTATGATCTGTTACTATAGAGTCTTTGGCCAGTACATCACAGTACACCCCATCATACCACGGGTCAATTACATTATATATATAATTATATATATTATATATATAATGGGTCGTGGGTAATACAGCATTGCGGCTACCATTTATTTGATGCAATTTGTTTGTTCTCATGGCAAGCTTTTAGCTTTATAGTCAGTACAAATGCATGAATCAGTTCTTATAATTTTTTTAATGATTTTAAAAATGAATTCTGCGATCGCGTTTTGTAAACAGTAAAAGCTGATAATTGGATTTCCATTTCTTGTTTGATATCCATAACCAGTGCTGTTTGAATTAAATTGTGAGTTGTGAAACATTGCTAATTCTCTCATACTCGTCGTCGTCGATCATCTGATCATCATTTCTTTTAGGCTGACGAAGAGCGACCGATGGACCGGACGAAGAGGCGTTAATGATCCGTCTGCTACGTCGTCACCTTGCATGTGTGAAGCCATTCTGACGATATCAGGAAATCCCAAGGATACATTTCTTGACATGACTGTGAGTGAAATCATCTATCATCACTGTCACTTTTATAACTCAACAGTTTTACAAGACTGTTCCACAAACCTTGACTACATCAACTCGTTCGATTCCGGTTATGGTGTGTGAGGCAGTGCAGTCAGAAGTTTTGGAATGGCCTCACATGACTTGATATGATTAAGGCGCAAGTTACAATTTCTAGTCTACTCTGCAATGTGATCAAGTTCAGCATCAGTAGTGTCAATGTTTGATGCAGGAATAATTATCAGATAACAGTCATCAGCATATTTAAAAAGTCTCTTGCCTGCATGTACACTAGTAGGTTTTGATTCTGAAATTAAAGTAAGAAAGTTGACCGGTCCAAGGCCAGACCATTGAATGGTGCTTGCATTAATTTACTTGAAAGAGGATACTATGCCACAGAACTTTGTGCAATGCACACGGTTTTGTAACAAAGCAAGAACCCAGTTGTAAACAAAGTCTGGAATATTGTATTTAAACATTTATAAAGCGCCTCTAGTAGGGTGAACCGTTCAGAGGCGCTCCCAGTGCGCAAGGCCCAGCGAGAAGAAACAGGTTTTGAGAAGAGACAAAGCAGAGGAGAGACTACCAGAAAGAAGTGTAGAGCGAACAGAAGGAGAGAGGGCATTCCAAAGAGAAGGACCAATTGAGACAAGTGATCGAGACTGAGCCATAACAGTTCTAGACCGAGGAACCAAGAGGTCAAATCTGTTGGATGAACGAAGTGGACGGTGGGAGGAAGCTGAGTGAGGACGAAGTAAAACATTAGTGAGATATTTTGGGGCAAGACCTCGTTGAGCCTTTATGATCAGAGTCAGGATCTTAAATTGTGTGCGAGCACGGAGAGGAAGCCAGTGAAGTTCATGAAACATAAAGGTAGAGATGTGAGAGTACTTGGGAAGGCGGGCAATCAATCTAGCAGCTGAGAATAGGCATGGAGGCTAACTGTACAGCCAGGCTATTATGCCTTACAGTATCAAAAGCCTTAGGAAAATCGAAAGACACAGATGGTTCACATTTAACTGATTCAAGTAAATAGTGAGTTAAAGCAGTCAGTGCAGCAGTAGTTGATCCAGATGGTCTGAAGCAAATTGGTCTGAAGAAGATATGCAGTTTTCATCAGGATTAGTCACAATTGGATATTAATATTTATACACAACACATTTACATCTGGAATTTTAAATAACACAGGTTTATGGAAATTGACGTAGAGGAATAGATAGAGAGGAATTTAAAGAAAGAGGAATGGGAAGGCAGGTTGTAGTGGAGAAGAAAAAGAGAATGAAAAAGGGGAAGGTAAATGTAACTGTGTGAGAAGACTGTCAAAGAATGGGAAATTGTAGTGGGAGTTATGGGTCAATTAGAGAGCGAAGGAACAATGAGAAGCAAGAAGAGAGGATTTTATCTGGAAGGGACATTGCGCATGACTAGTATGCAGCTGCTTTGAGCATAGTATGCTAGTTGTAATTTTGTTTTTCTTTCAGGGTTGGAGAAAGGGAGTTGTGTTTGTCAATGGCTTCAACTTAGGTCGATACTGGGAAATTGGACCTCAAGCTACTCTCTACTTACCAGCTCCTTTACTGAAGGAGGGTGAAAACCAGGAAAGTACTGTTGTGTTTGCATGGGGCACGGTGGTGTAGTGGGTATGTTCGTTGCCTTGCAGCTGGAGGGTTGCAGGTTCGAATCCACCTCAAACCGCCTCATATTAATCTTGGGCAATTCCTTCACTCGCAACTGCTCAGTGCTTCGGCAGTTCCAATATGTAGGTAGAAATATGAGGATAGCATGGGAGGCATGCAATTAATTTAGCGGCAGTATTTCAGATCGACGACTGTAGACGTGAAAGACGAACTGTGGGAAGACGAATGGAGATGGTCATTGGTCATTGGTCAGTGTGGGAGCAAAATGAAAGTATGGACGAGATTGGTATAAGCAGAAGACGAAACAGAATGCCAAACAGCCCTGAGATGCTACATGTATATTAAATGAAAATATGAAGAACATGTACCTGGTAAGGTTAGAGATACGATCTTTAAAAGAAAGGAAGCTGTTTAGGGTGACACCCAGAAGACATACAGTCAAGGAAAAGAATTATCGAGGAAATATTTTCAGAAATGAGAACAAAAAATCAATCCAAATCAATCGGAAACTAAAGTAATTGGGTTTTGGAGCCAATTAGAGATAGACGTTTTGATGTGTTACTTCATTGCTTCATTAGTATTCGAAGTGAACATTAGTATGGTTTATGCGTAAACGTTGTGTAAACACTTGAAACTGTTCTTTTCTGCTGGAGTTGTGAGCGCACCTCTGATTATAATTAAGTTATCCTAGAGATCCATAAGAAAAAAGACAAAAGCGATTGCAAAAACTACAGAGGAATCAGCCTGCTGAGCATCCCCGGGAAAGTCTACAAAAGAATATTACAGCAGCAACTGCGAAGATATGTGGAGCAGGTGGTGGCCGAAGAACAAGCAGGGTTTAGAATGGGAAGAGGCACGACAGATCAACTGTTTGTGATACGACAATTGGCAGAAAAGTACTATGATAAGAACAGAACTCTGTACAATAATTTCATAGACTTCAGACAGGCCTTCGATAGTGTATGGCAACAAGGATTGTGGCAGGTTTTGAGGAATTATGGGATACCGGAGGAACTGGTAGAGCTGTTGGAAGACATCTATAGCAAATCGATGAGCGCAGTGAGAGTGGATGGCGAGTTAACTGAGTGGTTTAAGGTGACGATAGGAGTGAGACAGGGATGCGGGTTGTCACCATATCTGTTCAACTTGATTCTCGAGGCTGTGATGAGTTTTGCGCTAAGAGACACAGAGATTGGGGCTAGGATTAATGGACGGATAATCAACAACCTACGCTTTGCTGACGACATAGATCTAATCGCCGAAGATCCAGATCACCTGCAAATGTTGACGGATAAAGTAAACGACAGCAGTAAAAGATTTGGACTCAAAATAAATGCGGAAAAGACCAAGACAATGATTATAGGAAAGCAACATGAGGAGATTGAGATAAGATTGGAAGGCGAGCCACTGGAGCAAGTGACGGAATTCGTGTACTTGGGTGGCCTGGTAACTGAAGATGCCCAATGCACAAAAGACATAAAACGCAGAATTAGCCTGGCTTCAGCAATGTTTGGCAGACTCAGAAGGCTATGGAGATCAAAGAATATATCGACAAGAACCAAAGTAAGGCTGTATGAATCTCTGGTTATACCAGTGCTGCTATACGGCTCAGAATGTTGGTGCCTGAGAAAAGAAGATGAAAGAAGACTGCTGGTAGCAGAGATGAGCTGGCTGAGAGGAATACTGTGCAGATCGAGGATAGAAAGGATACGCAACGAAATAACTCGTTAAGAAACCGGACAAAAAGAAACAGTAATCGACAGAATCAGGAAGAGAAGGCTGACTTGGTTCGGACATGTAACACGGATGGAGGAGAAACGACTGCTAGCGACAGTGCTATATGGACAAACCGAGGGAAAAAGAAGCAGAGGAAGACCAAAAAAGACATGTTGTAGAACGTGATGGAGGACCTAGAAATGAAGGGCTTGGACATACGAAGAGCAGTGGATAAGACCAGAGACAGAGCAACTTGGAGACGTCTTGTAAAGGCCTCATCGTCAGCATGCGCTTGACGGAGGAGAAATTGAAATTGAGAAGTGCAAAACTGAGAGAACTTACCACAAGCTGTGCAGCTATTGTGTAAGAGAATTATGTTTTACATGGTGTTACCTACATTGATGGAACTGAAAATAATCCGTTAAAATAAATTAATTTCAGAATGGACAAATCTTTTATTTCTTACTAATTGATATTGCATGCTATCCATTTTCATCTTGATTGTTTTGCGCTACCGTTATGTGGTAATTCTCTCCAGTTAGTGCATGCAGTGATTTCTAATATATCCGGTTCCAACAACCTAATGGTAGTTTTTCTTTATAGTTTTAAGTACATTGGTACAGTCATTCAGTCACTGATGTTCTGTGTAACTAGATCATTTCTAGTGTAGCTTGGGTAGTGTGTGGGGGTGCTATAACGGCCGTAAATGTTGCTTCTTTTTAAAGGTGCTGATATTTGAACTTCACCAATGTCCAGCCGATGTGCTGAGATTCGTAGCACAGCCAAAGCTTGGAGAAGTTATGCTGCACAAGACTATTGTGCCAGCATGGGCGAAATCATTACTGTTCGTCTTGAAGAACAGCCTACGATTAGGATCGTGGGTATGGACGGTACTCAGACCGTTTCTTAAATAGCTGTCGTAGTGCTTTTAGCATTCATGTTTGGAACATGGAGCAGATTGACTATTCGTAACAAATTGTTTAATTGAAAAGAGATCATGACCTTCCTTTAGCTTTTATTCAGGCATGCATTAAAGCGGGTGCTAAGGATGCTGCAACACCCTGGCCCCCACTGTTTTGAAGGCGTGCAGCTATAGATATGTGCTACAGTTGTTGTGCGGCGCTGTTGACTGGTGGGTTGCCAGAAGGATCTATTGGAGGGTTATCACAGCAACCGGTAGTGCACATGACTTAATTAGCCCTGCTTGTTATAGAGGTGTAATGATAATTATAATTTTCTGTAATAATGAACAAATTAATGGAAGTCTTTTTGCAAGAAAAATGAATGTTGCCACTATGACAATGTTTTTATATTCTGTCAAATGTTCTTATGCCATTCATGACTAAAAATCTTCATATTGTAGGTCTTTCCATAATTTCAGAATTAGTAAATTATCACAAACAATGAGTAATGATGACAATGATGATAATGATCTTTATCAATACAATTGTGAAGGTTTGCAATTTGAAGAAAAAGACTGTTACATTATATTAATTATAGAAATGACATTGAATCTTGTTGGCATTTTTTGTATTGTACGAACTCTGATATTAATGTAGCTGCATCCTATTTTGCTTCCATAAGAGTTTCTTTCCATTGACTAATCGAGCGTTTAATTTCTTCCACATGTACATAATGTAGTAACGCAGTACTGCTACTCTATGGCCGGATGGGACTTGATGTCTGGTGTTTACAGCTACGATCAGTTAAACTGTGCTATCAGCATAATAAAAATGAATTATGCTGCATTTAAACGTAACGTAGATCTGTTTTGACTGAGGCAGACAATGTTCCAACAGATGTCGGTGAGAATGGCAATAGATTTTTAAAAAGAGAAAAATCGACAATTAGGTGTCGTTCCAGGTGTTTTTATTATTATTCTTAACTAGCTGGGGTACCCGTCTTTGCTCGGGAAATATAGGATTCCCCTGGCTGCTGGCAAATTCCTTACTTCCCCACCCTCACTGCCAGTTCTCCAACCGCCTGCTTCCCAATCCACCCAACCCCAGCCCACCCCACTCGACTCCAGGCCACCCCACCCCCAACCCAAGCCCACCTCACCTCACCCCTCCCACATCATCTCACCCCAGTCATCCCAGCCAACCCACCCCACCCAACCCCGACACAGTAGTGAAGGTTTGGAGTGAAAAGCTACAAAACTGGAAATGCATGCCGGTGAAAAAGCGAAAATTAGGGTTTTCGCACCCCCATCCTGGCCCCCATGGTAGTAAAGATTCGCCAACTCATCCACACTAAGGCCCTCATCAGTCGTATCTTTGTCTTGGAGCTGATTGCCTTGTTCTTCCAAACCTTTGTCAACTTAATCATGACTGATGTACCCATGGCTAATCTTGACTTCACTTCTACATTACAGTCTGCATCTTTCGTTACTCTGCTTCCAGGGGCGGATCCAGGGGGGGGCCAATCCGGCCATGGCCCCCTCATTCCAAATCTCCATGGGACGTGGCCCCCCCCATTCATGGTCACCCAAAAGATTTTTTGCAGGGGATCAGTCCTGGCCAGGAGAATTAATATATAAATGTATTTAAAATCTAAGCCTCTCAGACAATTGCATTGTCTTAATATAAAGCAACGAAAAGAAATAATCTTTCAACAGTATCCGACTATAATTTATGGCATACAATGTATGTTATTCGTGTATATATTCATAGTAAAATGTAAAAATATTAACACCAATAAACACAATTAAAACCAATAGCAACTAACTATTAATTACAAAGCAAGTTAACACTAACAATAGTATTAGGAATTAATTTAGTTTTTTCCAAATGCAACTTGTTAAGTTTTGAATTTAGTCTATATGTGCAAGAAACTGCGGTGAATGATCACACATGTTTACTTCTTGTTCTTATTTATTTCTTACTATGTTTCATTCAGTGGTGGGACGTATTTTATTTACTGTAGTCTTAAAAATAATATAATACAGTGAGGTCTATTCATACTTTAACTTGGAAATGTTTTGAGCATTCTGTGCTTCATATTATAAATACATAAATACTTTAAAAAATACTTTTGTTTGCCATTAATAACAGCTAATAGGAGCAATGTTGTATGCTGTATGCAGTAGACCTACAATAGCTATTATTCACTTTTAATATTTATCGGGAAAGTCTCTGGTTATGGCCCTAAGCCAGATATAACATACATCCATGATCCATAACATAGCCATAATGTCATGGATAATATATATATATATGTATATATATATATATATATAATATTATATATGCAGTCTACCAGGCAACATTTGCAATGCAACTTGTCAACCAACTGTCCACTGCCAGTGTGTGCCTTCACTTCAATCTGAGACTCAAATGTAAGCCTCTTGCACAATTGCATTGTGAAATAAAAACTTTGGAAACCACTTTCACGAACAAGAGTTTGATCTATGCTTCTAAAAAACCTTAATTTACCTATTTGCTCAAGAAAGGAGCACTCCTGGCCCCTTTTTCTACAAATTTTCTTGTGTCAGTTTCAAAATCGATTGTTCTAGCAATATTATACTCAAAGGCTTCAAAGGTCAACCTGGCCAAATCCACAAGATGTTAATTAGATATTGTAGATCTTCAAACATTTAAATCTATCATTTTGTGTTTGATAAATGATCTCTTTGCAGAAGCTACCGCTGATGGAATTGTCAACAGTAAGCCCATGCGTTACCTGACACACATTTGGAAATAACTTTGAAGGATTTTTTTATATTATGTTAAAAGTTCAACAGGTTCAATGGGCACATCAAAAAGTTGCCTGTTATAGGCCTACCGATGGTAGGCTAAATGTTCAATTTATTTTCCAAATCCTGACCATTATGGAATGCAGGATAAAGCTAGAGCTTTTCCTGCTAAATTACATGTAGGCCTAGGCTTATACATGATTATTTAACTCTGGGTAAAGGGTTTAATTCTTGTGCAAATATCTAAATAAAATATGCAAAAAAATAGAAAAAATTTGATTGCAAGCTCCTCCTAGCCCCTGAAAATGTACGGCCAATTTTTAAATCTGTGGGTTCTTGGGGGGCCTTAGCCCCTAGCCCTGATAAACTCCGTGCATGCCTATAAGAGTGCATTCCTTGTATTATAGGCTACATGTATACTGCATATACTGAATTGTTTTTAGCAATCTGATACAATCCTCTGTTAAAATGAGTGTTACTTACTCTTAATATTTGCACAAATACTATTTTTGTTCAACCGAATAGCTTCTCTCCAGCGCTATCTTTCAAATTTTAAACTCAAATTTCAAAATGTTTTGGTTCTGTTATTTGAACACCTGGTAAAACAGCATCGTTACTACATGACTTTCAGATTTTGACCCCCCAAATTTATTAGTTCTTGGCTGGTTTGTGTACCATTTGTTATTATTTAACTGCAAAGTGTGTTCTGGTAATTCAGGACCATCTTAGAAAACAGGGATAAGCTGATACTTGTGCTGAAAGTCAGCTTATGTAATATAATTATACTCATGTCTGACGTTATCCACTATAATAACCCAGCAACAGCAAAACTGAGCCGCTGAACTCGATACATAATATAGATATTATTAATATTGTAATTATATATTTTTTTTATTAGTACTGAACAAATTGAGTAATTCTGTTCAAATGACATCTCACAAGAGCACTGTTGCAGTGTGGAAATTTAAAAAAAAAACTATTTTTAAAGTATAGTCTATATTTATTGAGATTTTGTGGCACTCTTATAAGCACTGAAAATACAGCTATTTTGCTAAGAAAACAGCTTAAAATGCTACAATTGCATGTGAAAATTCAAAAAGTTTCTGGTGGGGAGGGGATATCCCCCTCCCCATACCCCTCCCTCACCACTCTCACCCCCAGAGGGGGGGGACTAAATTAAACTCTGGTTTCGGCCAAACGACAAAAAAATTCCGACCCAGGCCCAAAATTTTTTGGCCCCCCCCTTCGAAAATTCCTGTATCCGCCCCTGTCTGCTTCCCAGATAGACAAAGGAGTCTACCTGTTCTAATTTACCATTGATTACTCCTATATCCAACTCTGTGTCCGTATTTGTCATGACCTTTGTCTTTGCAGCATTAATCTTCATGCTATACTCGTTTGCAGATCTCTCAACTCTGTCCACCAATTCTTGTAGCTCCTCTAGTGATGTAGTCAGTAATATAGGCCATTATAGGGTGTCTTCATAGGTCGTGAACGATTTTGAATGCAGACAAATATATGTTATACACAATATAATGTGGAAAGTTTTATACTGGCGGATAGGTGGTTCAAATGAGAATGTTACGCAAAAAAATTAGATCACTAGCTCACTTATTCAAATTTTAACGCCAATATCCATGACGTCATCAAATTCGTGGCAAGTAAACGTCCAGTTAAGCCGTAAACAATATTCTTCTTCTTTACGTTCTCTGCCAAGTGGCAGGTCCAAACGTCCAATGTTTCCACTTTTCACGCTGTTGTGCCATGTCCTTCAGTTCTCTGTATCCATCTTCCATCATCCCGTCCAGCAGTTTTTGTCTAGGCCTTCCTCTGCACCGCTTTCCCTCCAATCTTCCTTCAATTATTTCTTTCTGCAGTGAGTCACCTATTAGCAAATGTCCCACCCAATTCTTTTGTCTTATCTTTATTGTGTCCAGCAGAGATCTTTTCTCTTCTACCATCATTAGTACTTCTTCATTTGAAACGTGCTTTGTCCAACTGATTTTCTCCATCTTTCTCCATACCCACATTTCAAAAGCTCCCAGCCTCTTCACGTCTTCTTTTCTCATTGTCCATGTCTCTGCGCCATATAACGTCATACTCCATATCAATGTTTTGACCATTCTTTTCTTCAGATTTCTATTTAGCCCTCCTCTTAGCAATTCTTTCCTTTTTAAGAATGCCTCTTTACCCATTGCTATTCTCCGTCTTATCTCTTTATGACATTTGGCATCGCTTCCCAAATAGCAGAATTCCTTCACCTGCTCTATTTCTTCTCCATTTATTTTTATACAAATAGTTGTTTCCTTTTCCTTACTGATCTTCAAAACTTTTGTCTTTTTGATGTTTATTTTCATGTTGTATTCTTCAGAGGTCGCATTAATTTTAGTCGATCCATCATTCGTTGCAGATCCTTTTCACTTCCTGATTATAAAAAAACTGGTAGACAATATTGTACGACCTTTTTTGTTAATCCACACATAATTAATTAATACAAATTATCATTTAGTATTTCATAATGTTTTCTTTACTCTTTATTGCAGCCTCAAATCGATTAGTCATCGAGCTAATTAGATTTTTCAGAGTTGTCAGAGATAGGCCTATTGATGTCCATCCCTTACAAAGCCGACGTTTTAAGTTGTTCAATGTTTATTTTGTATCAATCCGGCTTCTACTATTTAGGCCTAATGAGAATTCTTTTTATCAATCCAACATGCGTAGCCTACTTAGGACAGCCGTTTTATAGTACGACAACTTATGCGCAATAGGCTATATTGAATTATATTCTACCAGAGGGATGGTTATGTCCTACCCTGGGGGGTTTGTCCTGGGCTTTTTGTCCAGAGGATTTTGTCCTACACTCGTGCTAAGCATCAACTAAAAACAAATGACTCACTAGGCCTACAGCCATAATTCAATTAATTAGGCTACAACAATACAATTACGAAAACATGAACAGCCTCATAACTAAAAATCTAGACGTGATGGACAAAAACCTCGATATAGGCTACGTCGATGGACAAAAGCTGATTTCAGATTTGGAATCAGCACACCAAATTTATTAGGCTAAGGTAGGCCTACAGCTGTTCAAGGAATCCTAGTGGCAAAATGCTAGGCCTAATTGTTGGCAATTTGTTGCGCAATGTATTAATTATAATATTCGTTTATTCACATTCAATCTCACAAACCGCAGAATGATTAGCCTACAGGTAGGCCTACAAGGACCTACAGGTTATACGAAATACGGCCCACTATTGCACGACATGCAGGTCGGCTTAACAGCAGCGGGTTCGGTAGCTTAACACTGGCCTAAGTGCTGGATCACTCGATCCTGAACCGTGGCCTTCGAAATGAAATTCAGAATGAAATGAGATTCAGACGGTCGTGCCTGAACCCGGGTCGCGTGGATGACACACAGTTTATCGACCAGCGCTCTCTCAACTGAGCTACGGACCCACCCCAAAAATTCATGCAAAATATTTATTTATGTTGCTTATATAAATTGAACTTATACATAAAACCTTTGTAAAATTGGTTATATGTGACATGCTGAGTTCTGCCAGCCAGCCCAGTCTGAAGTGTTGATTAAACGAAAATTGACTGATTGATACAATCATAATAAATAAATGCGTGACGACTTTGCTTGCTAACTTACTTACTGACGGCCTAGAATTTGATAAAGCAGCCAATCAGAATTTCCCACGATTAATCCATGCGCCGATGGTTCGTGGAGGTAGTTAGTTCGACCGCCGCCGTGTTAGTTTGTATGTTTTGATGACGCGAGTTGTTCTTTCATATCATAATATTATCATTCGCGTCAATATTAGTTTCTACTGTTCAGTTGGAATCAAATGTGTCGTCGTCGTCTTATAGGCGCTGCGTCGGCTGTACCGATATTTCTTATATCGACTGTAGCAACTGCCGAAGGTATATTAATGCTTGATTCTTGTGCACTTGGAACCACCAATGGTATCTTCATAGAAATGTGATTAATTTAATAGCTCCAAGTAACCTAAATTTCTATCCCGTAACATTGTGTGTATATATATATATGTCGTTCTGACAGACCCGCCGAGAGGAGGGGAGAAGGATAAATGGCAAGGGGTTCGGTGACCAAGTGTGCGGCAGCTGTGTAGTTGTAAAAAGTTTGTAATTTATTGCCTCTCTAAATATACTACTTTTCAAATTAACAACTGAATGAAATCACAGCTGTATATACTCATTCAGCGCCTCTTTAAGAAACATACTCCGAGGCGCAGCTCAAGCAGGGCAATACAAATTAGAATTCAGGAACTTGTACAATAATTATATTGGCATTATTTTCTAAGGAGTGGGTGCATATACAAAGATAGTGTTGCACTGTCATACGACTCGTACCCACACTCTTAATATATTAAGTTTTTAAAATTTCTGGTTAATCTCTATAATGACTCGGTAGCAAGTAAACATCATGGCGACCAAAGATCCGCTCATAATAGAGCGCGGTCACGTGACGGCAAAAAGGTAGCCCAATATTTTCGCGGCCTACGGTGCTGTATAAGCCAATGTTTCCGCGAAAGTAAGTAAGTAAAAATACCATGAAACGGTTATTTTAATAAATATTAATACGCTTAAATAAGCTAAAGAACACAACAAAATCGATGGACCTTAACACATTGGCCGCCATCTACGAGATAGCTCGCGGTAAGCGCGAGATCTCGAGGTAAAAAACCGCGAGATATCTCCGCGGTTTATTACCGCGATATCTCGCGGAGATATCTCGCGGTTTTTTACCGCGAGATCTCGCGCTTACCGCGAGATATCTCGTAGATGGCGGCCAATGTGTTCACGTCCATCGATTTTGTTGTGTTCTTAAGCTTATTTAAGCGTATTAATATTTATTAAAATAACCGTTTCATGGTATTTTTACTTACTTACTTTCGCGGAAACATTGGCTTATACATCACCGTAGGCCGCGAAAATATTGGGCTACCTTTTTGCCGTCACGTGACCGCGCTCTATTATGAGCGGATCTTTGGTCGCCATGATGTTTACTTGCTACCGAGTCATTATAGAGATTAACCAAATTTCTATAGAACCTAGAGACAGTTTAGTGGCCTGTGGCTCTGCGCAGCGTAGGGTCTGCAATTTTTATTGCTGGGAATTGGAGCGATTGTAACTTGTATTTACTGCATGCTTCTGTTTGGTAGCTGCAGATAATCATCTGCTTCATCTTCTTCTCTTCGCCATTGATATGACGATGAGGCCTTTACGAAATTTCTCCAGACTTCTCTGCTCCTGATTTGTTTAACCAATCTCGGCTAAGCTGGTGCCTTTCTTCCTCAGGTCTTCTTTGATGTTATTAACACATTGACCGCGGGACCATTTCTTTGCAGTCCGCGGCGGCACCATAGAAAATTTGAACCCCGGGAGTCCGATCGTAAATTTGACATGGAGCAGCTCTGTCATAAAATTTGATCGCAGGGATGCATTTATATTGCGTGTTGCCCTTCGCAGCAGCCCCACCAAACTTATAGACTAGACAATGAGGCTATTGTCAATTGTCATTGACAGTGACTCTTGAAATCTAAAGAGGAAGAATGCAAAGAAACTGTTAAATTATTAGTCTACTATAATTATGCTATACAGTAACCTGACTATAGAAACTGTCTGCATTTCACCCACCTATGCCATGTAGCACTCATGCATCAGTAGGCCTATGAATGTCGCGTTCTAGGGTAGGCCATAGCCAACAGACGGCTTGAAATCGTGAAATTAGCATAATATTCCGGAATTGCAAATGTCACCCAGCTTGAAAAGCCTGTCATTTTCAGACAAACCTTCATATTGCAATTATGCTAGATTTCGGTAGGCCTATGAGTTCAAATCTATCATAAGTCATGGTCTGATTGAAAAGAGGAGTGGAAATAGTCGGATCTGTACTCCAATCCACAATTGTCGGTTTCCTTATATAACCCATCAGAAAGACAAGTCCAATACGGTAACTTTCTAATCTCAGGTAGGCCTACTGACTACTGTTGTGAGGTCACTGAGGTTCCAATTATTATGAGCCCCTGTTTTTGGCATGAAGGCTGACTTTTGTAGAAATTGGTCTTGAATATATGACATGTCTCAGAGCCATCATTACCAACATCTGGCAGGCCTCAATTATCTCACTCTCGGCATAACTAAGAGGCTCAATGTCATCGATAGTTGACTGTGTATCTTTCTCCCGACGCCATCAGGCCGGCCTGCCATGGCTACTAAAATGCTTAGTTCAGAAAATAATGTAGGCCTACTGCATGGGTCGTATGGTCGCAGTGAGGACTGCAATAAAACTGCATCACTAATGAACTAATGACCGCACCTACAGTTTCAACAGACGTCTCCGCCCGCCCTATAATAAAACTGGAGGTCTGAATGGGTTTTAGGTACCGTGCTCTCTCACACGTGGCAGTCATTATAAATTAGACCGGAGGAAACCCCTTCGCTTTATGACACGCGTCAGCCCTGTTGGAAAGCATCGACAAGCCAGGCCATGCTGAGAATCTGATCTCCCATTACCAGAGGTACCATTGATTGCCAGCACGACGCCTAAAGTCCCTGTATATCTGGAGTACGAGTTAACTCGTACCTCGCGTCCCAGACTGCCAACTGGAGTACGAGTTAACTCGTACCTCGCGGTCAACGTGTTAATCCAAGTCTTCCTCTGTCTCCCTCTGCTTCTTCCTCCTGAGACCTTCCACATGCCCATGCAGTGCAGCGTTTGGTAGCCTTTGTTCTGCCATTCTTCTCACATGACCGAACTATCTGAGTCTTCTCTTTTGAATTTATTATAAATGCAAGATCAGAGCAATTCTTCTATGCAGCATGAAATAATTGAATATCCTTGGTACAACTTTCATTACAGAATATTCAATAGAATTAGCATAAATGGAATTTAAGATATTTTCTCATAAATTCTGGCTATTACGTTTCCCTCGACTTGGTCAGAGATGCCAGTGATAGTCAACTTGACATACTCCGTGTCAGTTTACAAAGATGCTCTGTAGCGCAGATGATTTGCTCTGTAGCACAGATAATATGCTCTGTAGCGCAGATAATATGCTCTGTAGCACAGATAATATGCTCTGTAGCACAGATGATATGCTCTGTAGCGCAGATGATTTGCTCTGTAGCGCAGATGATTTGCTCTGTAGCGCAGATAATATGCTCTGTAGCGCAGATGATTTGCTTAGTAGCGCAGATGATTTGCTCTGTAGCACAGATAATATGCTCTGTAGCGCAGATAATATGCTCTGTAGCGCAGATAATATGCTCTGTAGCGCAGATGATTTGCTCTGTAGCGCAGATGATTTGCTCTGTAGCACAGATAATATGCTCTGTAGCGCAGATAATATGCTCTGTAGCGCAGATGATTTGCTCTGTAGCGCAGATAATATGCTCTGTAGCGCAGATAATATGCTCTGTAGCGCAGATGATTTGCTCTGTAGCGCAGATAATATGCTCTGTAGCGCAGATGATTTGCTCTGTAGCGCAGATAATATGCTCTGTAGCGCAGATGATTTGCTCTGTAGCGCAGATAATATGCTCTGTAGCGCAGATAATATACTCTGTAGTGCAGATGATTTGCTCTGTAGCGCAGATGATATGCTTTGTAGCGCAGATGATATGCTCTGTAGCGCAGATAATATGCTCTGTAGCGCAGATAATTTGCTCTGTAGCGCAGATGATTTACACAGTGCAGCACAATGTATTCATTCAAACATGTGAATTGAATTGACTTTTGACTGACAGTGAACAATAAACGAATTGTTGTAAATCAGACTTGGATTCAGCAGTATGGGTGCTGACCCCTAGATGCTTCAAATGAAATCACATTTGACTCATGAAGTAATAAAAATCATCAAAGTATTCCAGCGATGAGCTTGATTTCTAGTTTTATAACAACGATAAATTTGCTCAGTGTTTGGAATGAGTAAAAGTAAAGTCCTATCCCGTTCCATGAGGAACATAGGGAGGCGCTCATCTCCTTTTCCATAGCCCTGAGCCAGCAATGGACGAATCCCAAGGTCCTGGACACGAGGCCAGTGTATCGCAGGACTTGCTGTTTACTTCCCAGCTTACGCCGGTACCAAATTATACTGCTTGGTGACAGAGGCACGAGTGCGTGAACAACTTGCCCAAGGTCGTTACCCGGAGTCGAACCCGCAACCTCCCGCTCTGTGAGCGGGCGCGTTACCGGTCCGCCACCAGGTCGCACCTGGTGGCGGACCGGTAATGAAGTGGAGTGAAGATTTATGAGCTACCAGTTTCTCTAAGATGTAATTTCTGAATGTTTTGTAGACATGCCTGGTACTTTGGGTGTCAGAAGTTCTTGTTTGCCATTTATGCTGATTATGGCTTGGACTGGTATCATTCGAAGTATGTTGTTACATATATGATTATAATTTAAGTCTTTGAAATAATTAGTTGTTCATTTTAGTATTCTCATATCGGTTGTAATTATTTGACTTTGCTTTTTAATTATATTTATTCTAACCTACCCTTGTGGCCTTTTTTTGAGATCAAGAATTTTGGTACATGCTAGTAATAAAGGTACCAGGAACTACTGCTACCGTGAAGCTTTATTGCATCTAGGTCAACTAAGCTGTTGATGTTTTTTAGACATTCAGTGCATAGCTAGTAGCACTGCGGATGTTGAAAGATACTTGGAACTTGGGAAAAGATCTCTTGCTGCTGGTCAATTGTCTGAAGCTTTATCTCATTACCATATGGCTGTTGGTAAGTTTTCCATTCGTACGAACTGTTTAAAGCTTTTATGCTCACAGATTAAATCTGTAGACAAATAGACATGGTTCGTGCCAGCTGCCATGTACGATTAAACGCAATTTATTTAATAAGCAGAATTGCATTACATACATTGCGTTACGTAATAGCTTACTTATATTAATTTGAATTTCTATATAACATTTCCGAGAGGCAATTAAAAACCGATAGCCGGTTTTAAACCGAATTTTACAAACCGATAATCATTTTTTAAAATAAAAAACCGATATATTAACATTCCTAATCTCTATCTGCATCTTCTCCTGGCAACATGATTCTCCATGCCTCAGATTCACACTTCGGTGTGATCTTGCAAGCATTGCTAATTTATTTATTTAATAGTAATAATAATAATAACTAGTGGTAATGATGGTAATAATAATATTAGTTACACCACTGTTGTAAAAAGAAAAGAAATTACTTACAAATGCCAGAATTTTAAGCAAGTTTGCTAGTTTGAAATGTTTGACAATGCATCAGTCATCATTAACATTACTACTTCTTCCCATTCATCAATTCAGTTTATGAAAAAATAATTTAAGGTTTCAAATTAAAGAGAAATTCTTGATTGTGATAATCTGGCATTGATTGAAAAAAGACCTCATGCTTTCCAATTTTATTTTCAGAAAGACAAGTTCATGTTTTGTATGTTTTCAGAGGGTGATCCTAACAACTACTTGACGTACTTTCGCAGAGCTACAGTATATTTGGCAATGGGTAAATCTAAATCAGCTTTGCCAGATTTAGACAAAGTGGTGGAGCTGAAACCAGACTTCAATGCTGTAAGAAGGAGTTCAAACTTTTTTACTCCTGCAGTTTGTCAAGAGATAACTTTGTTTATGTAGGCCTACTACTATTCTATTTACTTGCTGTGTCAGATCTTGTCTACATTTGTCTAAAGTCTGAAAATCTAAAATCATCTGAACCTCCTTTTTGTGCAGTGCAGAATAAAATTCAAATTGGCATGTTTGACGTACAAAGTCCTCAGCACCAACCCACCTCCCTACCTTCAGTCTACTAACTTCTTACATTCCTTCTCGTTACTTATGCTCATCAGGTTCAAGCCTTTTGGCTGAACCCCGATGTAAAACAGTTATGGGCTCGTGTGCATTCCATACCTCTGCACCCAGGGAATAGAATCGGCTTCCGCTCTCTCTTCATAGCTCAAACTCATTTCCCTTTTTTAAAAAGCGGCTCAAAACTCACTATTTCTCCTACATCTTCCTCTGGCGACTGACTATCCATGCCTCAGATTCACATTTTGGTGTGACCTTGTGCGCATTACAAATTTATTTGATAATAATTTGTTATCTGTAACAATTTAGATGACCTTGCTTTTTGTGTTTCTCTTTAATGACCACTTGCCACAGGCTGTTTTCCTTCCTCCCATAAACATAAGACTCTTTTCTTTCCTTCACTCGCAAAGGCTTGCCTTTATGCTGACCGTCAAAGCTACCAACCTATCTCCATCCAATCTTATCATCGAAGACTCTTGAGCTGCCTCCAGCTGTTCCCTATCTGCGTGGTTTCCAACCTTTTTTGACTTGAGGGCCACTTTTTCTAAGTTGGAGAAAATGAGGGCCACTTTTTATTAGTTGAAGGACATTAGAGGCCGCAAGGCTAAAATTTAATT
Organism: Lumbricus rubellus; assembly: GCA_945859605.1. NCBI lineage: Eukaryota > Metazoa > Annelida > Clitellata > Crassiclitellata > Lumbricidae > Lumbricus > Lumbricus rubellus. The sequence goes on from OX243828.1 coordinate 28,799,907, forward strand.
AACTAAAAGCATATAAAATTGTTATGATCGAATCAATATATATAGAATGCTTTATGTTATTTATAGACATCAGAATAAAATAATTTGTAATAGAAAATAAATCTGTATTCTATCCTGTTCAAATTGTCAATTTTTTAATATATTTTTGTTAATTCTTTGATACATTATAATCATTCCCTAATAAATTTCAATACAGCTAGTAATTATCAATAAATTTTAGCTGCTGCTTTAAGTTAACTGTTGTGGCCCTTGGCTTCAAGGATTATTGCTTCTGCGGTTCATGTAGCCAAAAATGTTGGACAGCACATGTGTGCATTGGTGCTGTATGAACATTGAACAATGAACATTTCATAGATTTTCCATATCTACAAATGTAAGTGGTCAAGAATTTGCTTTTAGACTTATATTCTTGCTTGCAGAACTTCAGTCAGCTGTGTTCACTTTTAGGCGAGGCTTCAACGAGCGAATGTGAAGTTGAAACAAGGTCGATTAGGTGAAGCCAAAGCGGATTATGAGGAAGCAGTAAGTTGGCTTTTACACATTTCATCATCATCATCATCATCATCATCATCATCATCATCATCATCATCATCATCATCATCATCATCATCATCATCATCATCATCATCATCATCATCATCATCATCATCATCATCATCATCATCATCATCTTCATCATCATCATCATCATCATCATCATCATCATCATCATCATCATCATCATCATCAAGAACCGAGGGACCAGTGCCCGTAGGTGCCTGCTGCCATCCTCATTATTCCTCGCCATTTTTGTCTTTCCATCGCCGCATGTGTCAGATCTTGTATTGGCGCTCTGCACCAGTCTGTTATGTTGTCCAGCCATTCCTTGTGTGGTCTACCTCTTCTGTTGGCTCCCTCCATTCTTCCAAACACCACCCTCTTTATTTTTCTGTCATCACTCATTCTGCATATGTGACCAAATAGCTCCAGCTTCCTGGTTGTTATTATTATCTGCATAAGGTTATCTGTGGCTTCTATTTGCTCATACAGTTCTGAGTTTGTCATCTTTTGCATCCATCCAATTCTCTTCAATTTTTATGTAGCATTTCCTCTCGAAGGCTAATTATGTCTTTGACTCCATTTCTTTGGTTACTGTCCACGCCTTGCATCCATACAGCATACTGCTGAACACAGGTTCTCAGTACTTTTAATTTTGTTTGTAGATGTATGGATTTTACGTTTAGGTTTTGTATAATTTGTAGCACGGTAGCAGATTGATGGCGGTATGTGATGATTGAACACTTTGCCTTAAACTGGGATCATGTTACGACATGGAAAATAATTAATTATCTTAAATCTTTCATGGTCTTTCTACTTTTAACTGATGTTTATTTTGTGTTATTTAAATGAAGTTTACAAAGCATTTGGATATATTGCAAGTTTGTCTTTTAATATCAAACTAATCAGAATTGGACAAGCAATTCTTCAAACTCATTGTGGACAGAAGTCTGACTTATCCTAACCCTTTAATGCTGAGATGGTAGTAAATGGTATGGGAAATCCTATACCCTCCGGCATTAAAGGGTTAAGACTGCACACATGGCTGTCCAGTGGCTGGGTGAAGTTTGTCATAAAGAAATTATTGCTTCATCTCAGAACTGGTTCTAGACCATCCTTCAATCTCAACTGCTGTAACTAACTCTCATTTCAACGTTAACTTGATGAAGCTTCAAGGAGTCTAATTACTTAGCCAAAGCTATCTCGCTAAAACTTCAAAACTCAACACACACACCACTGATCTTGGATCACTGCATTTTCTGCCCATTGAACAGTGAATGACTGTCATGACTGATCTAATTGTGAATAAATGTAACTTTCTATTATCTTTACTGTCTGCAGTCTCAATCAATCAATCAATCAATCAGAATTTATAGCACCTCTTCAAGATACCTACTTAGAGGCGCTCACGGCTGAGATCAAGCGAAAGAAAACACCCTTCAACAGTTTGTGAAATTGAGAACAGCTTGGTAGGTGTCGCATAGTCAAGGGAAGTCCATTCCAGGTTGTTGGACCAACCACAGAGAACTAACGACTCTGCATTATCGCAGAGAGAGTGAAGGGAACCATTAAGTCACCATGAACAGCAGAGTGCGGCGACCTATGCAAGTGGAAAGGGTGTGGAGTACAAGGCTTGTGCAGATAAGATTTTGCTCAGTCTGTTCTGATTCCTTCATCTTTTCCTCGACTCATCTCTTCCAAACGCAGCAAAGGCTGCTTTTGTGTTTTCTTCGACGGATTTCCTTCTTGGCTTTCAACGACGATTATCCTGGAATTTGACGTTGCTGGTATTTGTGTGGTAGCAACCACTGATGGAAAAAATTCTAAATGATCAGATCTGAACAGTAAACATGATTTTACATATAATTTTTTAACAAGTTTTCTTCTTTATAATTATGTATAAATTAATTTTTTGGTAATTGCTGTAGAGCTGTTAATTGCTTTATAGTTACAAAGAGATCCAGGAAATAGTGACGCTCAACTGAACTTGAAAACGATACCAGACGTCGACGAGAGCATTCGACAAGCAAAGCTTTTCTACAGTCAGAACGCTTTTCACGAAGCAATCACAATGCTAGCGACACCTATTGAGGTAACTTTTCTTTTCATGAAGTGATCAGTCAACGATCTTTCGCTTTGATGTTCTTCTCTTTTATGTTTCTAAAGCTTTGATATGATTCTTGTGTCTTCATCCACTTTTATTATTATTATTATTATTATTATTTATTGTTATTATTATTATTATTTTTTTTTACCCAAGGCATCTGTAATCCCTCAGGTGTCAGATATTAATAAGAAATTTAAACTCTAGAGTGGCCATCCATGTCAAGATCAGGAAGAACAAAAGTGCTGTGGAAGGCAACAGCATTAAAATGCTGAATGGTAACAGACAGGCGCTGAAACAAGAAGTTTCTCTTGCAATAACCGATTTATCACAGAAGGACTGCCTGTGAGGAAGTTCTCCATCAGTGCAGTATGTAGGATATTTTAAGCGCCAATGCTCAAACGAGGTAGAAAAATGTGGGTCTGATTCCATGTTCACATTGCTCAGCATGGAGGTTTGAAGGGCGAGGGTACCTGCAGCGGAGGCCAAAAAGGCAGGAAGCGCAAGCGAGGATACCCTGCGGATACCCAGACCACCAGCTTTAACAGGGAGGGTGGCCTGCAACCATTGATCATCTGTCAGCGAAAGATTCAAATTCGAACAGAGACCGGCTCTCAACAGAGAATCATATTGTTCAAGAAGATTATTATTATTATTATTTTTTTACCTGAGGTATCTATGATCCCTCAGGTGTCAGATATTAATAAGAAATTTAAACTCTAGACTGGCCATCCATGTCAAGATCAGGAAGAACAAAAGTGCTGTGGAAGGCAACAGCATTAAAACGCTGAATGGTAACAGACAGGCGCTGAAACAAGAAGCTTGTTTCTCTTATTATTATTGTTATTATTAAATATTATCATTATATATGTTCCTCTAAAATCAGAGTTCTATGGCCTTGTCATGCCCAGGTATGCGATGGCGTTAAATCGCTGGACTGTGACAGATAATTACTTTTGGAAAAGGAAGAAGGTTTCTTGCAGGTCCACCTCTTGAAGCATTAAGTGTCGAGGTGATTATATATCGGTGGGATTAACTATCGTGGGATTATTGTTGGTGGGATTAATTTTCAGCGGGATTAACTGTCGTGGAATTTATTTCCAGTGAGATTAATTGTCTGTTCGCAGCCTCCTGAAGTTTGGGAACGACTGTCATAGACAGCTCATCATAGAATTGCATGTGCTGAACGGAGCAAAGCTCTGTACATATATTCTTGTACTTTATTGCAAGTATGCACACAGTGTTGCACACAGTTTGTAAAATCCTAGCAAATTGCATCTTTCTTGCAGATTTCTTGAGATCTTCAGATGCTTAATGAAGAGCTAGAGCTTCTGGCAGCCGTGTGTTAATGGTACATGTGTTGGCAGACAATCTTGGTCAATTATTAGTTGGATTGTGTAGCTTCTATCTTCAATGGGATTATTTGGTTTTTTTGCAGGTGTGTCCTTGGGATCCTGAATTACATGAACTTCGGGCAGAGTGCTATTTACAGGTGAATGAATATATGAAGGCAATTAGTGACATCCGCCCTACAACAAAACTACGACCAGACAATACACTCGCCTATTACAAGCTCAGCACGTGGCTGTATGCAGTTGGTGATGCTGAAGAATCACTGAAGTTAGTTGATGATATTTATGTATGTATGTATGTATGTGCACTTGTTATAGCGCCCCTTCAAGCTCTCTCTACTCAGAGGCGCTCCCGATGCAGAGCGTACACTGCATCGGAGTTTCACGCCGAAGCGCTGAGCAATTGTAAGTGAAGGACTTGCCCAAGGTCCTTACGCGGGGTGGTGGATTCGAACCTCGGACCTTCCGGCTCCAAGGCAACGACGCCACCACTAGACCACCGCACCCCACTAAAATCATTTAATTTGATTTAATTTGATGTATTCTAACTGTGTGGCAGTGTAGCTGAACATTTTTCTAGGTTCTGAAAGAAGAAGTTTGTTTCAGAATGATTCTTATATGTGACATAGGGAGCAACAATGCAACATGGGAAATTCCAAAGTTGTACAGAGTTTTTCAAACCATTCACTCTAGCCGTGTGGATTCCGAGTTCAAATTCAAACCGTCCATATGCCTTTGCCGAATTCGGTCGCGTTTCAAAATGGTGGTTCCGCAAGGCTCATATAGCGCATATTCAACTCGGAATCAGTCGAATCGAAGTGAAAGTTGTTTTTTTGTTGTAAAAGATTTTATCAAAAAAGCATTATGCAAACCCGCGCCTATTTTAACGGAATGTTTTGCTGCAATTTTGAAAAGAATCGGTCCAGGACTTACCGAGATCCTTGCGCCCAAAGATTCATGCGAACGCAGTTACATTTTATTTATATAGATTATATGTGACCCGGTCTATGAAAAGGGACCACGACGCGGGATTTATTTACCGAGATACAGGCCTTAGAACATGGTCACCCATCGAAATATCGAAATCGGGTTTTCACTGGGATTCGCTAGATGACTCTTCTGTCTATCAAATTTTCATAATGGTTCACAGAAATCATTTGATATTATTAGGTTTTCTTATTGTAATATTAGAGCACATAAAAGGGACCGCAAGGCGGCATCCTTAATGTCGGGGTATTATGACAGTAGAATATTTTTGGAAACGGTTTTAATGATGAATCTATGATTATAATTATAGTAATGCGCTAAATAATTAATTCTACATGTCTATGCAGCGCTTTGATTTCCATGTTTCTAAATATAAAGTGTAAGGTTCAACAAACAGCGATATTCGGATTATTAATTCAATTGCGTTTTTCCGAAGATCTCGTATTTCAGGTACATCACGTTGTAAAGTCTAAAAAAAATAGAAAAGATAATAGTGCTGTGTCACATAATACATCATTCTTTTCAGAATTTTGTGCTGATCATGGTGGTATACATAAGTCCATTCCCGCGTTGTGGTCCCTTTTCATAGACCGGGTCACATATGCTTCTTCTTTCTTTCATCTTAGGGAGATTCGTGAATGTTTGAAGCTCGATGCTGATCATAAGGATTGTCACAATCATTATAAGAAGGTGAAGAAGTTAGTGCAGCAGATACAGTCCACCGACAAATCGATTAGCGAGCAGCATTGGGACGACTGCATCAGCAGGGTGGAGAAAATGTTGAAGATAGAAAGTGAAGTCGAGACGTTTCGTGATAAAGCATCATCTCTTTTATGCCACTGCCATTCGCAGGTAATTATTTGTGTGCTTCATTTCTAAACATCGAATTGTCATCGTTGAGTTTTGCTGTGAATTTGAGAGCTACGAGTCGACAGCATAAGTCGATTCTATTCCCTGCGAGCGTCAAAGGCATTGTATGCACGCGAGCCGATGACTGTTCTCAACGAGAGGCAGCTAAAAGACGCATACCGTAGATACTCTAGTATAACGCCACCCGCATATACATGTAACGCGAGGTTTAGAATTTTGGCAGATATATTGGTAAAAAGTGCAAGACCCGCATATAACGCGAGGGCCAACATTTTCGAAATTATCAGGAAATTAGACGGCCAAACTTTAGTAGTTGCTATTAAATCTTATGCAAAATACGACCCAAACCGTGTCCAAATGCTTCAAAATTCAATCTTCCTAACTAAATACTACAAAATAGATCTACGCACATCTGACATTTTGTTTGTATTTATTAAAAATAAATAAAATGCAACCAAATTGGGAGTTTGTTCTTATTTTAATAAATTAAACTTTCTTTCAGCATGTGAGCGAAAATTAATGTAGTTCCTTCAATGCAATGCTAGTACCAAAGACTAAAAGTTTCGAAGATCAAGTCTCTTACAAATTAATGTCTGCTGGCACAGCCGATGGAGTCAGCCTACCATCATGCATTTAAGCTGTACAGCAACACATGCGTCAGTGCATTTAGGCCTAAAATTGTTGCATTCATTGGTCATGTCACTACAAGGACTGTGGGGAACCAGCGTATCGGAGCTACTGGGATGCAAATTACCGCGTTTACAAACTAATATATTTAAGGTGGTATGCGATAGCGATCATCCAATATCAGTTTAAAAGCATCAAATGACTTCAACAAGTAAAATATCTTGTGTAATAAAAGTTAAGTTTCAACTAGTCTCGCATATATCGCGACTACCCCACTTTCTGCTCAGAAATTTGACCTAAAAAACTCGCATTATACGCGAGTATCTACGGTAGTTGATGATTACAGGCAATGAGACTGAATGAAAGAAGTGCAGTGACTTAAGTAAGGTATGGAGTTGTGTTGGTGGCGAGGGATTTGTAGGTCAAATGTTTTATTGTTAATAATTGACTTTGTTTAATAGGTATTGCTTCCTGAAAACGTTTAGGTACACCTTACATGGATTTTGGGCTGCTTAATTATCAGAAAATAACCTTGAAATTTTCTTTTCACGCACGTGTTTTCTTAGTCGCTTATTTTGGGAATTTCCTTTAACGTTTTCAATCTTCTTATATGTTTTCCACGTAGTCGTTTTCTTGTGTATTCCAGGCATGCTTGGACATGCATTCAGTGCAGGTTGCACAGCATGCAGCGTTAAATCTTATCTTATCTGACCATTTATAAAGCGCTTCTTGCAGCAAGAGCCTTTCAGAAGCGCTCCCAGTGCGTTCATCTCCGAAAAAAAGGCAAGTTTTTACACGAGAGAAAGATGAGGATACACTACCAGAGAGGATGGCAGAGCGAACTGATGGGGGAAGCCCATTCCATAGGGAGGGACCAATGCAGGCAAATGATCTGGATTGCGCCATGGCGGTCCTGACTCGCGGGACAAAGAGGTCAAGCCGATCAGAAGACCTAAGAGGACGCAGCAAAGTGGCAGAAAGGGGGCGAAGTATCTGATCACACAGATACTTCGGAGCAAGACCTATTTGAGACTTGATGACCCAAATTAGGACCTTAAATTGTATACGGGTCGAGAATGGAAGCCAGTGAAGTTGTTCAGTCATGAATGAAGAAATGTGGGAGATCGAGGAAGGCGGGCAATGAGCCTAGCGGCAGCATTGAGTACAGATTGCAGAGGAGCTAGGCGAACCTTGGGTAGACCAATAAGGACAGAATTACAATAGTCAATCCGAGAACATACAAAAGCATGCACAATTGAGGTAAAGATCGAAGATATGACAGATTTGCGAATAGCCCGGATACGCCTTAGCTGGAAGTAGGAAGGGCGAGTAAGATTGGCAATGTGCTCAGTGAATGTAAGAGAACTATCTAGGGCAGAGGTTCTCAACCTTTTTTCGCGCGCGACACACCTAAACTTGCAACCAAATTTCGCGACACACCATGCATACAATCGTCATGTGAATATCGTTACAAAATTAAATTAGGCTTAAGCCAGCTTAGCCTATAATATGAGTTTTAGATGTAAAAATGCATAAATTGGCCATAGGGCAAACCACTAGCTCTGATAGCTCAAAGCAAAACAAGAAAACATGGAATAAATTTAAGGTAGCTGAACACTACACTGAAACTAAGAAACGTCGAATAGGCCTATAGGCCTAATTGTAGCATAAACTGGAAAGCGCAGGCCTGCAGTATTTTTTTTGTTAAAAAACGGGCCATTGGGACTTCTGGGTCCTTGGACCTTGTGCACCTTCCTTATAATTATAATGGTAAATTGTCATGCTCTGAACACGCATGCAAACGACCTTTCCGCGTCATCAATTTTAGAATCGCAAATTTTTTTCATGATAATTTTCCCCGTTTTTCGAAGGTTACAGCATTGGGTAAAATTTTCACCGGTGCGCTCACTGACGTCTTATAGGCCTACTGTAGTCTATGTCATGTAGGCCTACATAGGGAGTGCATGTGTGCTTATAAGGCAAAAGTTGTGGCTGCTCCCGATTGAGATCAAATGGAACAGATAAAGTCCTTCGAATAGCCTATATTCTCACAGCCTAAGCCTGCCAAAGTGAACATGTCAATGCAATGCAAGAACGACGGTTGTATGCTGTGAGAATTCGCGACACACCAATTCTTCGCGACACACCAGCGACACACCACTTTTACGCGACACACCTCCGGTCGCTTCGCGACACACTAGTGTGTCGCGACACACCGGTTGAGAACCTCTGATCTAGGGTGACACCTAGGTCACGAACACTGGAGGTGGTAATGCATTGTCATTTCTCAGGTTGCACAGCATGCAACGTTAAATGGTAATGCATTGTCATTTCTCAGGTTGCACAGCATGCAACGTTAAATGGTAATGCATTGTCATTTCTCATGTTGCACAGCATGCAACGTTAAATGGTAATGCATTGTCATTTCTCATGTTGCACAGCATGCAACGTTAAATGGTAATGCATTGTCATTTCTCAGGTTGCACAGCATGCAACGTTAAATGGTAATGCATTGTCATTTCTCAGGTTGCACAGCATGCAACGTTAAATGGTAATGCATTGTCATTTCTCAGGTTGCACAGCATACAACGTTAAATGGTAATGCATTGTCATTTCTCAGGTTGCACAGCATGCAACGTTAAATGGTAATGCATTGTCATTTCTCAGGTTGCACAGCATGCAACGTTAAATGGTAATGCATTGTCATTTCTCAGGTTGCACAGCATGCAACGTTAAATGGTAATGCATTGTCATTTCTCAGGTTGCACAGCATGCAACGTTAAATGGTAATGCATTGTCATTTCTCATGTTGCACAGCATGCAACGTTAAATGGTAATGCATTGTCATTTCTCAGGTTGCACAGCATGCAACGTTAAATGGTAATGCATTGTCATTTCTCAGGTTGCACAGCATGCAACGTTAAATGGTAATGCATTGTCATTTCTCATGTTGCACAGCATGCAACGTTAAATGGTAATGCATTGTCATTTCTCAGGTTGCACAGCATACAACGTTAAATGGTAATGCATTGTCATTTTTCTGGTCTTCTTCGTCTCTATTTGCTCTCAGCTGTCATCCACCCAGTATCATCTGCCCAGCCAAGTGCGCTGCCTTAGTTCAATTCAACTTCCATTGATTTGAAGACAGCCAGACTTTCTTGTGCTTCAGTCACAGTCCTTCCATTTTAATTGAGTACAGTTGAGTACAGACGAAGGTATAACTTGGTTCGATGATGCCACCAGTAATGTATCTTATTGTTGTTGATTTGCTTGTTTAACTTGAAGAATGATCTGTTGAAGATAATTGTTTTTTGCTTTTAGGCAAAAAACGTAAATGTTGGCTTCGAACACTGTAATCAAGTACTTACTAAGTATGCAGATGATTTTGGTGCTCTATGTGATAGGGGTGAACTCTTTATTCTCAACGAACAGTTTGAAGAAGGTAAATGCTTATGTAAATTAGAAATAAATTATTTTAGAGAACTTACATAAGTCATCATATTAAACCATTAGCTTAAGCCATGTGAGGTTGCCTGTTGATGTAAGCATATAATATGTGACGAGCGCGGACCTTTCCCGTCGGATGTCGCGTACTAAATAAAGAGATATAAGGCAAAACAGGCGAGAATTCTCAAAAACATGGAAAATTGTTTTATGGTGTATTATTATTTTAAAATATGTCTACTTTCAATATCTGCAATTAAAAATTTTGAATTCAAATGCTTAGTGTTGAAAAAATGACTTTTACCGCATGTGGTGTCAAAAGTTGCTTTGAATCAATCGCTCCATGAGCTATTTTCAAAGTTAAAATTCGCTACGAACGACAGAGCTATTATACGCCATATGGACTATTTCTTGTAGTCGTGTCTACCACGTAAAAATTTTCCCTTCAATATGGTACTGAATGGTCCATAAAAGCTGTTTCACCCGTTTAAATGAGCAGGTTTTGGTCAAAGTTTTAAGCATTCATTATTGCTTGCCTGACAACAAGGATGATTATTATTCAAGCCACGCCTCCGACCCAGTTTTCTTAGAGTCTAATTGGCTTACGAGACATATCGCGACACTGACCTTAGATCGTGCGCATGCGAGCTAGCAATTCTTGGTCTCTCAACTTGTTGATGTTGCTCATTTTCTTTAGTTACTTTCGGAGAGAAACGTTATTTTTGCGTTTGTTTCGGAAAGAATTCGTATGAAAATTATTCACACTAAGCTTAATTTACATTAGCCTAATAGAAAGTGAAAATTTGAAGCTGTTAAACTGTTCAAATAGTGATAGCCTAGGCAGGCCCTATTCGTAATCGTAGCCTTATCTCCAAGCTTCTAAAGTGCCATTCGAAAGCCAAGTGTGGAGCACCAGCTTATTCACGAGCGCTGCGTCAAGTCAAAAGGGTTGTCCGTAAGAGTAGTCCAAAAGTGGTCCGGGTCGAGTTACCATAGAAAATGAATTCTTAAGACTGTCCGATGAACACGGGTCTTATTCAGCGAAGCGATAAAGATTCCGCCGACGATAGGTAAACATGTGCGCATGGTCTATTGTCTAAGTGGGTACATAATTAAAATTCTTTATAAGATTTGAAAGAGTCTCGTATTTAAGTCAGTTCTGTTTATCGGATCCAACGTATTCCATTCACGTCTGCTGGTCGAGTAAACAAATCGCGAACAATTATATCGTAGGTCCCTTCACGCTTCGATGTCAAAGCCTTATTTCTTTGACCAGCGGCTCATTAGCCTAATAAGCCTCCTAGCCGAGTCAACAAATCGCGAACAATTGTATCATCAGTCACAATGTTTGCATAAATTTAATCAAATCAAGAATGGGGTATAGTAGGCTATCATATTCGAGCTTACCTAGAAGGACCTTGTTAATTATTTGTTTGTGTTAGGCTATTTAAGACTCATACATCGTCGGTCGGTCAAAATGAAACGACAATCTGTCCGCCTGCGCGTTAGATGCGTTGTTTGCATTAGTTTCATTAATTCAATTCAGCAGTAGATTGTATTTCTATCACAGTTTTGAAAGTAGTAGTTCGATTTTCATGCCGTTTGATGTATTCGATACAGGATATAGCCATGAATGGACCAGCAAATTTGCAGAAGAATAAATTAATGGTTACTAAGGACTTACCCGACACAAATGTTCCGAAACTTTAAGCTCGATTTTCTCAATTGTAATGATTTAGCAAATTGCAGATTCAAATGAGTATAACTTCAGTTAGAAATAAGATATTTTCATTCTGTAAAAAGTATTTTGAAGAAAAATATCTGTAGAATATGAATAAATAAAAAGGTCCAAAACCGTCATGTGACGGAAAATCATCCCCCCGTCACATATGTTGATTTTGGCTAAACAGCAATTTAAGATATCCTTTTTCATGGCCTGAAATTTATATGAATGTCTTGCATGTTTGTTATTTAATTTCGATAAAAACTCAGATAATATATATATATATATATATATATATATATATGAATGTTGACAGATATTCTAAAGCCACAGCATGCATACGGTGTAGTTTTGCATCATGCAGTGGTATTTGTGTTTTTTAGTGCAGTGTTTTTAGCAGTGTGTTCAGTTAGATTCAGTTAGCCAATTATTCCTCCAATGTTCTTCCTTCCCTGAGTGCAGCATTCATTGTGTCGTTGAATTCTCAGTTTTAGACTGTATACAATTTACTTTGGATTGTATTGTATTGTATCTTTAAATTTATACTGTGACCAGTTGCTAGGTGCAGTGCACACCAATCAGAGGTGCTCCCAGTGCGTTAGACCAATAGAGGAGAAAGTGGTATTGAGACACCGAAAAGAGGCATTTGGCCAATCACCAGTTAATACGGAGGAACGCGTTGAAGGAGGAAGGACAATACCGGGCCAATGAGAGCAAAGGCACGCATTTTAGCCAAGGCAGTCCTAGCTCGCAGGACGAAGAGATCATGTCGATCAAACAAATGGAGTGGATGAAGAGAAGTGGCTGAGGTCAACAGATGGATGAGGTCACGAAGGTACTTGGGAGCTCGGCCAGTATAAGACCGGAAAATTAATTAATGAATAGCGAGTTACAATAGTCGATTCGAGAACAAACAAAGGCATGAACGATTGAAGTAAAGACAGAGGAGGAGACGGAGCGACGGATTGCCCTAAGCCGCCTCAGATGAAAGTAGGAAGAGCGAGTGAGACTGGCAATGTGTGGAGCAAAGGTAAGCATGCTGTCCAGGACTACACCAAGGTCTCGAAAACTTGAATGGAAAGTAAAGAAGAGAAATCTCTCTGCAAGAAGGGGCAAATCAAGCGTAAGAAGCTGTTGGGGTGTGCCACACCAGATGAGCTGCGTCTTATTTGGATTCAGAGAGAGCCGATTGGAAGACACCAAGAGGTGCAAGTCGAGAGAGAGAGAGAGAGAGAGAGAGAGAGAGAGAGAGAGAGAGAGAGAGAGAGAGCATCAATGCGTGCAGCACTCTGCTTATGGTTGACCATGGACAAGTGCCTGCACATCATCAGCATAGAGGTGACCAGTTGCTAGGTGTTTAGAGAATATGGATGGGATGTATAGAGGAGATAAAGTAGAGGACCCAGAACGAAGCCACGAGGGACACCATATGAAACATTGATTGTGGTTTGGTGCTGTTAGGTGAGGAGCGCCTCTGAGGAGTTTCTCTTGAAGTGTCGGTATAAAGTTTCTCGATTACGGTTTAGATGCTGATCGTTTGAAGAGTAGGTTGGTCGATACATGAGAAACGTTGAACAGATAAGATAAGAATATTCTTTAATGTACCAATTGCTATCCGCATTTTGGTGTACTATAAGATAAGATAAGAATATTCTTTAATATACCAATTGCTATCCGCATTTTGGTGTACTATAAGATAAGATAAGAATATTCTTTAATATACCAATTGCTATCCGCATTTTGGTGTACAGACATGGTATAATAAACAAACGTACATCAAGAGTCCTTGATGATGAGTCCTTGATGATGAGTCCTTGATGATGATGACCGGCCATGTTGTAAGCATATATGATTATATGTGTAGAAGAGAGCAGCACAGTGGTGTGACGGTCAATTATATCTCACCGATTCTTATTTGAACTTCTGTTATAATAGTCGTACATTGGATTTCTTAACGATCTGCAACTTCACTTATCTGATCATTTTATGATTTGCAGCTGTGAACGATTTCAAGAAAGCTGAAGGTATTGAGGGACAAGACGCGAGAAGAGCTCAAGAGGGAAATCAACGAGCACAGAAGCTGCTCAAGCAATCACAGAAGAGAGATTATTATAAAATATTGGGTGTCAAAAGGTAAGACCAATGCACAAATGATGTGTTCAATGTGTTATGTATCGAATCTGATCATCGATTCTAAAGAAGATTCTGCATTGATCAGTTATGAAGATAAGACGAAGGGTGAGGAGGAGGAAGAGGAGGAGGAAGAGGAGGAGGAAGAGGAGTAGGAAGAGGATAAGAGGAGGAGTAAGAGAGGGAGGAGGAGGAGGAGGAAGAGGAGTAGGAAGAGGAGGAGGAAGAGGAGTAGGAAGAGGAGGAGGGATGTAAGAGGATGGATAAGAGGAGTAAGTGAAGGAGGAGGAGGATGAAGAGGAGGGACATAAGAGGATAAGAGGAGGAGTAAGAGAAGGAGGCAGTGGCGTAACAACCTGGCCGGGGGCCCGTGGACATTCTAAGCCTTGGGGCCCTTAATACTTAGACCTAATTAGGTTACCCGTTAGCGAGACTAGGCTATTTTGTAGCATTAAACAGATAACTATAAGCTATTTGGGGGAAAATAAAGAGTGAGATTATATTTATAAAGTGCTAATTAATTAATTATGGTGTCCTGGTGCCACAACAATAATAATAATTACGACAATTTATTTGGCGCCGTAACACGGTAACGCCGTTAATACAACACCGCCTTACAAGGCAGCTGATGCGATGGTGGATAGAATATGTTCAAGGGTGTCTAACAGATACCTACTTGAATGGATGTGTTGGATAGGGTGTCAAAATTATGATGACTCATTGGGGGGGGGGGGGGGGAGATTCTGTTGGACTTTGGAACTTTTAGTCTGCATCTGCATGAGGGCAAAACATTTCAGAATGGGAGAGTGAGCTTGGTGAGGGTTAAGTCAGGGTCACGTCAATCTTTCATCTCCAATCTTCCATGGCAAACCGGTTGGTGTTGTGTGTGTGTGTGTGTGTGTGTCTGTGTGTGTGTGTGTCTGTGTGTGTGTGTCTTTACTACTCCGGCCCCTCTCCAATCATATACATGTACCATAGATGGACAGAACAGAACTTTTTGGGGAAACACAGTTGAACCTTTGAATGATTGATGTGCGCTGTTAATGAGGGGAGGAGGTTAGGCATGCGGCGCGTTCTTGCAACCCACCATGACGGGCGGGTCTGGTCTTATGGGCGCTGACATACAGCCAGGAGAGGCGGGGAGGGTGGTTTACCTCAAGCCAATTGCTAAATCCACCCATGCCTGGGTCACGGAATATTCTATCCCCCTTAACCCTTTAGCGACCAGCTACATATGTTTTCAATGCAGCTTAGTACACGCTGGTCGCTAAAGAGTTAAAGATATCCGGGAGTGTGGATGAATTAATCTATCCTCCGGATGGAATTTAATATACCGATATTATGCGGTGTGGACTATCCAGGGGGATAAACCATTCTATCCCAATTATTTAAAAATTTATAAATAAAACATTTATGCTGTAATCAAAATTGAAAGTGACTCTAATAATATTGTTCCAACTTCTAAGTGTCCTAAGCAATGTTCAGAGCTAGACAGCTCGAATTTATTTAGTGACTCTAAGGGTTAATTCTTAGGTGCTCTAAATGTTCTAAGTGCTCTAAAACCAAAGTCAAAGAAAGTTTTCTAGTAGGAATAAACATACCTAGGCCTACCCGTTAGTGCCATCGTTCAAAAAAGCAGATGGAGGTTAATTTGCCAAAATAAATGCACATGAAAGTGGCATTTTCAACTTCTCTTCATCTGGGGAGATAAGATTAATATGGGTATATTCTATTTAGTAACACCTGCTGACCTGCAGTCTGAAATACTGCACCTCTGACACAAAACAGGGTCCGATGACTGATAATTTATAGGTCTATGTGTTCTGCAGTGTTGTTACTGCTAATTCTAAACCAACAGCTGAGGTGCCGTAGAGATGTGGAATAAAGAAAACTGGACGCTGCAGAGAATAAAGACAATAATATTCTACCCTTCAAGACGACTATAACTATTGTCTCAGTAATTAAAGTACATGAATTATTTTTGGGTGAGCAGCTCGGGGGCCCCTGGGACCTCGGGGGCCCGTGGATTTTGTCCACCTTCGTTACATGGTTGTTACGCCACTGGAAGGAGGAGGAAGAGGAGGAGAAAGAGGAGGAGGGACGTAAGAGGATAAGAGGAGGAGAAGGAGGAGGAAGAGGAGGAGGAAGAGGAGGAGGGACGTAAGAGGATAAGAGGAGGAGTAAGAGAAGGAGGAAGAGGAGGAGGAAGAGGAGTAGGAAGAGGAGGAGGGACGTAAGAGGATGGATAAGAGGAGTAACTAAGGAGGAGGAGGAGGAGAGACGTAAGAGGATAAGAGGAGGAGTAAGAGAAGGAGGAGTAAGAGGAGGAAGAGGAGGAGGGACGTAAGAGGATGGATAAGAGGAGTAACTAAGGAGGAGGAGGAGGAGGAGAGACGTAAGAGGATAAGAGGAGGAGTAAGAGAAGGAGGAGTAAGAGGAGGAGGAAGAAGTGGAGGAGGATGAGGAAGAGGAGCAGGAAAAGGAGGAGGGGCATAAGAGGATGGATAAGAGGAGTAAGAGAAGCAGGAGGAGTAGGAGGCAGAGGAGGAGAGGCATAAGAGGAGTAAGAGGAGTAAGAGTAAGAGAAGGAGGAGGAGGAGGAGAAGGATGAAGAAGAGGAGGACGAAGAAGAGGAGGGGAGGCGGAAGAGAAGAGGAGGAGTGGAGTAGGAGGTGGAAGAAGGCTTTGCTTTTTGAGGTGTTCTTTGTGCTCTAAGTTGCTGTCCTAGACTTTGTTTATGGCATTGTTTGATAATGTATTGTGTAGATTTGCATATAATGAATAACATGGGGCGCGGTGGTGTAGTGGTGGTGTCATTGCCTTGAAACTGGAAGGTTCGAGGTTCGAATCCACCTCAAGTCGCCGCATAGGGACCTTGAGCAAGTCATTCACCCGCAATTGCTTGGGCGCTTCGGCGTGAAACTCTGATGCAGTGTCCGCGCTGTTGTCGGGAGCGCCTCTGAGTAGCTTGAAGGGGCTCTATAGAAATGGAGAAATAAATAAATAAATATGTAAAAATGATAGTGAAAACTAAAGAATAACCCAAAATCGACTGAGTGAGTTTTGGAAATGTGATCCTCAATTAGCAAATTGTTTTGAAATAACTGAACTAAGAGCCAAGATCTGCAAATCACATACTGTGTCGTAGCTAATATTCTCTTTATTGAGACAATCTCGGTTTACAGACTGCAACCAGTTACAGTATACAATTATGCAGTTTAAACAATTCACAAGAATGGAGATCACAGAATACACAACTCTTAACTATACGAACTGGACAGACAGCCTGTAATACACGGCGCTAATAGCAGCCTACAAAGCATATCCGCCCAATGGGGGCTCGAACTCACTACCTCTCGCACTCTTGGCCAGCGTGTTAACCATTACTCTACCGGGCCCCCTCTCCTAATACCTTTTGAACCAGTCTACATAATTTGCCAGATATTCGCTATCCAACGTACGACATGAATTTATTTCTAATTCATTGAATTACTTTTTCTACCTTCGTCTCCAGTCTCATTCATCGCTCATATTCTGCAAGTATGGCCAAAGTAATGGCAGAAATTCAAATGTCAAGAGGCTGAAATTTTGAAATATATAATGTAAACTTCAGCCTTACAGGTTGGTCTTAAAGTGAATTCAAACAGAAGGAAAGTTGAATTGTATTTATGTTGTATTTTGATAGAACTGCTCAGAAACAGGAGATTGTAAAGGCTTACCGGAAGTTAGCTGCACAGTGGCATCCGGACCAATACGATGGAGATGACAAGAAGCATGCTGAGAAAATGTTCATAGATATTGCAGCTGCTAAGGAAGTTCTCACTGACACAGGCAAGTCATTGAAGTCTGTTCTTGAAACAAGAAAAATTTCTTTTAGTTGTTGTGCTGTGAAGTTGCAGTCATTCTTTATATTTGAAGGTTAGTTGCAGATATGGTATGTTGTTGCCATTGCAGTACTAAGTGCATCGATATGTTGTTGCCATTGCAGTACTAAGTGCATCGATATGTTGTTGCCATTGCAGTAGTTCATCGATATGTTGTTGCCATTGCAGTAGTTCATCGATATGTTGTTGCCATTGCAGTAGTTCATCGATATGTTGTTGCCATTGCAGTAGTTCATCGATATGTTGTTGCCATTGCAGTAGTTCATCGATATGTTGTTGCCATTGCAGTAGTGCATCGATATGTTGTTGCCATTGCAGTAGTTCATCGATATGTTGTTGCCATTGCAGTAGTTCATCGATATGTTGTTGCCATTGCAGTAGTTCATCGATATGTTGTTGCCATTGCAGTAGTTCATCGATATGTTGTTGCCATTGCAGTAGTTCATCGATATGTTGTTGCCATTGCAGTAGTTCATCGATATGTTGTTGCCATTGCAGTAGTTCATCGATATGTTGTTGCCATTGCAGTAGTTCATCGATATGTTGTTGCCATTGCAGTAGTTCATCGATATGTTGTTGCCATTGCAGTAGTTCATCGATATGTTGTTGCCATTGCAGTACTAAGTGCATCGATATGTTGTTGCCATTGCAGTAGTTCATTGATAAAGATGAAAGACTGTATTGATTTGCAATAGCAACGCTCTTCAGCTAAAGTACGGTTGGCAACTTGCAGGGAAGCATCAGTGATGCTAACAGATGATGCATCTACACCAACACATTTTTATGTCGAAGTTCAGAGAATTATTCCATGTCAAATCAACCAGTAAAATGACAATTTGCCATCACACCCCTTTGGATTTTTCTGAAAATTTGTGTGCTTAAACTACATGCAATATAAGGAATAACTGTGAAAATTTGAATAGAATATTTCAAAATTTGACCGAGTTATTAATTTTTGAAGTTTATGATAAAAAAATGTACCATGAGAAAACGGTATGATCCACAAAGTTTGGGCTGTTATATCTCGACCACGAAGCGAGCTAGAGCCCTGGGTGAAATATTTTTCTGCAATCAGGTTTTTGTGCTCTTTCTAGGGCCCCCATAAATTTGCGCCAAGAAACTGAAAAAATTGCGCACCAAAAATGAAAAATTTGCGCCAATTTTGCGCAAGTTAAAAAATGATAATTTTCGATTTTTTTCATTAAATCGGTGTACCAAAGTATCTAGCAGTGTTTTTGTCACTTAATGCAAAGCTTTGGCGTTCTAGAAATTAGAAAATCAAGCAAAAAATGCAGTTATAAAGTTCCTATAACCATAAGATTAATGTATTCAGACGATTGCAAAGAATTTTTATTTTGCAAAATTTATGCCCACCGCAATCTACGCTCATTACAAATAGGCCTACAACTTCAAGATGGTATTATTTATTAATATCATATGCCTATATTATTATAATGAATCACCAAGTTACACAACGTGCTGAATAGTAGCCTTCCGTCTTTGTCTGCACGCCTGACGCCCATAGATTAAATGCGATCGCTCTGTCATAAGTAAGCTACGCGACGCTGCCGTGTGACCATTTTGAGAAACTTCGTCAAACATATTTTATTGTGTGGCTGTGAAGTTCTGAAATTTTTATACTTTAAGTTTGGTACATTACTACTAAAAATAACGATCTTTAACTAAAAATTCCAATATAATTTCATTCCATTCTGCGGCCGCCATTTTGATTATTGTCCATCGGTTTCGTTGCTATGTTGAACTGCCGCGCGCCGCAGTGATATTTTAAGTCAATCAAAGCCCAATTTAGATAAATTAGCAAGATTTTGTCAAAAATTGCGCTAAAATCGTGCGGATTGAAAATTTTTGCGCTGTTGCGCGAAACCTGGAAATTTGCGCTAAATTTGCGCTGCGCAAGATCGCGAATTTCTGGGGGCCCTATCTTTCCAAATATGTGACCTGTCATGACGAAATGAGTCGAAAGTCGCCCAATGCAGAACGCTGCAAATCGCTTTTAAAGGTGTTCACTCTTCAAATTATTGATTTTTCCATTTTTGGAATCCACATTATATAATGTCTTAATAAAATATGAAAACTGACTTTAGTTTGCTGTTTTTAACATGCTATTTGTGCAGATTAAATAATCAATAAGATTAAAACTTATATAAAAAATCCAGAAAATCGCGTTTTCCCAACATTTCTGTTAGGATCGATTAAAAATTTTTATAACTCCACAAGCACTTGGTCGATTTTGATGCATAATAGCTCATTTTGAAGGTAATTTAACATGGAATAACGTGGAATACATAACTCAAAATACTCAAAAAGGGCCTAGCAACTCATTTTGTTATGACGGGTAACATATGTCAGAATCTGGATTACATGTGCTATTTTTGGTTTTTAATATAAAAAATAGTAAAAAATAACACAGATGCCAATTCTCACTCAAGTTTTGGTCATCTTATCAGCAGGCAGGCATGCCAAATATAGGTATTGAGGCACATTGGTGCTCATCAGTCACATAGTCAGTACCTGATTAGTTTCATCATTAGTGTGCTTTCCAAGGACGTTTTCCTTGTCATGATCGTGAAAATGGGATCTAAAGCCTGTAAAAAAGTGACAATGTGTATCTTTGAAATTGATGAAAATTTGCACATGTATGTATTGTGGACATGCAGATCCTTCATTGGTGCAAAATTCAGGATGGTGTTCAGCCGGGAAACGGACATTATCCCCCCCGGACATTATCCCCCCGGACAAAAGCCCCCCCGGACATTATCCTCCCCGAGGTAGAACATTATCCCCCCCGGTCTATAAAAACATTACCTAAAAATGATGCAAGAAATATAAGAATAGGCCTACATGTATGTTAAGCACCCATACATTAGACATTAGGCCTACAGTTGAATATGTATGCATGTTTGCATGTATGCATGTAAGTATGTGTGCATGTATGTATGTATGTATGTATGTATGTATGTATGCATGCATGCATGCATGCATGTATGTATGTTGGTATGCATGTATACATGTCTGCATGCATGCATGCATGCATGCATGTATACATGCATGTATGTATGTATGTATATATGTATATATGTATGTATGTATGTATGTATGTATGTTTGTTTGTATGTGTGTATATCTGGATGTATGTATGTTTGTATGTATGTATGTATCGGTGACGGCATTAAAAAGTTTACACAGCGGACAAAACCAGAACGATTAATCTTTATCAATCAAATGAAGAAACAGACTAACTGCACAGAGGGGGGGGATAATGTCCGGGGGGATAATGTCCTAGTCAAAATCGGGGGGGATAATGTCCGGGGGGGCTTTTGTCCGGGGGGGATAATGTCCGGGGGGATAATGTCCGGGAGGGATAATGTCCTACAATCGTTCAGCCATCTGGAAAATAATTTGTTGAAGTTGACATATTACCGAGAAAATGGCATAATCCTCAATGTTTTCACTGTCATAAATAGGCCAGGAAATGAACCATATTGTTCTCATGTTATAATCAGTTTAAATTTTAACCTTGTGGCCTCTAATGTCCTTCGACTAAGAAAAAGTGGCCCTCGTGTCCTGCAACTTAGAAAAAGTGGCCCAGGAGTCAATAAAGGCTGGGAACCACTGGGTTACATCATAGTCTCACTTCAGTGTTTGTTTAGCAACTAAAACCATGCTCAAACTGAAACCAATTGTTGACAAATTTCGTGAATATTCAAAGAACCGCCTGAGATAGATAATTTTTTTCAGCATGCCAAACAATTCATATATTTCTGTATTTATTTCTCGTGTTTGCTATGGCATCCCTTCAATCTCACTACTCAGAGGCGCTCCAATCTAAAGAGCATGCGGTTTAGAATCAAATGATAATTTTTATGAGCTATGGATGCGAATCGAAAAGTATGGGATTGTGCAGTGTATACAGTGAATATTCAAAGAACTGCCTGAGACAGATAATTTTTATCAGCATGCCTTCGATAGGATTCTGTTGTATTCTACTCTATTTTTGGATTTATAAAGTGCCTCTCACAGTACAACCTAATCAGAGGATGGCTGGCCTTCACACAGAATTCATATATTTTTGTTTAAATTTATGCACTGATTTAATCCCTCATTTTTCTCCAAAGGTCATTGTTTTGATTTTGCTGTGTTCATAACATATTTGCTTTTCTTTGTAGAAAAACGAGCTAAATTTGACAGTGGTGAAGATCCTTTAGATCCCGAACAGCAGGCTGGAGGTGGCGGTCCTTTCTCTCATCAGGGATTTAATCCATTTGGACAAGGGGGCTTTCAGTTTAAATTCCACTTCAACTAGGACTGTTATGAATCAGTTTCTTGCTGCCTTAGATTGTATAGCTCTACACAGGATGATACATTTTGAATGTTTTTAACTGCAACAGTTATTACAATTTAAAAGATACTTCTGAATGAAGCATGCACATATAGATTTATTTCAAAGCAATTTTATGGAACTAACATTTTGATTTAAACAGTTTGTCTTATGGGTTTGAAACTCAACCCTATATTGCTTCAAATTCTTCCTGTGACAAGAAATACTGTCATGTGGTGCGTAAACATTCTGCTGACGTGATTTATGACTTACCCTGTCATTATTATATTCTGTATATACTAAAGTTTCTGGATTTTAAACTGAAACCACATAAAGTTTTTTTTGTAATTTACTGCTTTTGTTTGCTGACAATTTAACAGTTATACAATATAAAAGATACAACTGAAATGCTGGAAAAAGGATATGCGGTCCCAGCAGTATTTTGTTGTTTTGCATCTACCATAGAGGTCAGAGGGAGGAAATGTTCAGGACCCCGGCCTATGGGCCACAGAATTTCTGTCGTCTGCCATCTGTAGTTCAGAGCAAATTATCTTGATGCCACCAAGTAAAATTAACAAATCTGCCCTGGCTTCCATTGCAGTATTCTCACACATATATTTCTCATAAATGAACCATTTGTCATGTTTCAGTCTCAAACCTGCCACTTAATAATTAAGCATTTTCTAGCCTGCGCAAACCTGGTAACTTGTGGTACAACCCAAAACTTAATTGTGTAGCTAAGTTAGTAAAATAAGTGTGCTCTTTGTTCTTCAAAATGCACAATGGACACATTGGACATACCACATAAAACATTGTTGTAACACATCCAAGTAATAATTAGTAATTAAAGATATAAATGATTAAATGAGAAATTGTGTTAGATGAATAAGATAAGCATTGTAGTTAGCAATCAATGAATCACAGCGTCGTCGTATCTCTTGATTATGTGAGCAACGCTTACTAAGACTAAGGTAGACCACTGTAGCTCTTTGAGAGGAAAACTGTACGTGTATATGTACTATTTCTAGTGATAAATCTACTCGCTGTACTGTAGGCTATGTTTGAAAAGCTGAGCCTTATTTAAGTCACAGTTGTTTACAGTTAGCTCAATTCCAGCCGTAGTTCTATGTTTACGCTGGCTTTTCAGCCAAAAATTTTATCAGCCAGTCAGTCATATTTTTAAAAATATGGCTTAGGGTCTATGCTAAGTTACCCGTTCTGATAGAGCAGAGGATTTCCAACATAGGTCTGTTGGTTGGCAAAAACTTCCGTCATTTGAACTTTCCAATAACTTCCTAATAACTTCCTAATAACTTTCTAATAGCCAGAAGAGAACTGCAATCCTTTCACTCTCGTCTGAAATTCCACAACATACTACTTGCTTCTGCAGAGTCGAACCATGCCCCACAAAGATACATAATGAATACATAGATTGCTTTGCTTTGCAGACGGGGGTGATGTGCAACATCAATATGTGCAGAGAAGCCCATCTATCAGAAAGAGGAACACTAAGAACGTTGACCTTTGCAATCCGGTTATGGGTGGAGAGGAATTGGGAGTTTTCAAATGCCTAATTATGGCCTTGCAGACTTACTATGAATGTCATGATTAAGTGCAGTCTCAGCAGAGCAAAGACCAGAAACATGAACAATCTTGAGATGGATATTTGTTTGGTTCTTTGCAAAGTTCTTTGAAGGCAGTTTTGATTGTAATATTATAGTTGTATTATTATTATTTATTTCAAAAGAGGTTGATCCCGGTAGAAGAAACTCCGCCACTGGTTGTTCTCTGCCAGTGCCAGTCCCAAGCCGGGACAAAGGAGGAGAGCAACACTAATTGACTTTGATTATGGCAGTGTCGTTAAAAAGCAACAAGCAGAACTTGTTCTGGTAGAAGAATAGATGAGTATTGGGATGGTTGCTGTATAGCCATATAGATTTTAAACAGTCTGGTCATTTATTTGTTCATTCATTCCAAATTTTTGTATAGCACCTTTCAAAATCTACTCAGAGGCGCTCCCGGCCCAACCATGGCAGCACAAATTAGATTTCAGCTACTTGTAAAAAGTATTGGCATTATTTCTATAGTAGGCGTATCTCTGACTCCATTCAATGCGGATGAGCTAACAATCGAGTATGCAACTTGTAAAATTCACGGATGAAAAGAAGCAATTGAAAAAATGACTGTTATCGATTTAAAAAATAAAAGGGATCATTGGGGACAAATACAGAAGCACAAGATACATAGTTTGGCTCAGAGCGCATTGCAAGTGGATGGCTGCGATACAACTCCACTCCATATTCCTCTGTTACACACTGATAAACTTTAACTTGAGTCATCATAAAAAAGTAACCCTAATGTTTTTGCTAATATCTGGGCAAAAAATAAGAATTTTAAAGCACACTTTTAAATTTTTTACCTTCAGATGTCTGTCTGCCATAGTGATTGTTTACACCTTAGACCAGAGCTTGTTTGTATGTGCGCCCCTTCAAGCTCTACTCAGAGGCACTCCCGACTGCAGCGCGGACACTGCATCAGAGTTTCACACCGAGGCGCTGAGCAATTGAGAGTGAAGGACTTGCCCAAGGTCCTTACGTGATGACTTGAGGTGGATTCGAACCTGCAACCTTCCGACTTCAAGGCAACGAACATACCCACTACACCAGCGCCCCTTTTAAAAGTAATGTAAATTTTAAAAAATTTGAACAGAACAAAAGTTATATCACTTTTAATGAGCCCACATGCCAGTTTTTGATGGCCCCACATGCAACACAAGAGAAAGGAACATAATTTCATTAAATTACATCTTAATTAATTGTCATTAAATGAAAGCTTGATATTGCCAGGCAATTAATATTACGGTATTTACAAAAGCCAATGGGCTGACGTTATTTAGCAAGAAGATGATGAAGTTCATAAATAGAGAATGCTTTAGATCAATAATGTTGCCATTAAAACAAAATTAAAATAATAAAAAAATAAAAAAACACATCGTCAATGACGTGCAAAATGTGTATGAAGACACTTCATGAACAGGGTCTTGAAGCTGTAGTCGCTGCTCAGCTTCAGCTAAAGTGGAAGCTGAATATACGTTACTGCCACTGCGATGAAAGAGTAGCTTCTCTCGAAT
Source organism: Lumbricus rubellus (assembly GCA_945859605.1). Taxonomy (NCBI): domain Eukaryota; kingdom Metazoa; phylum Annelida; class Clitellata; order Crassiclitellata; family Lumbricidae; genus Lumbricus; species Lumbricus rubellus. The sequence goes on from OX243828.1 coordinate 28,825,034, forward strand.
GTCATAAGGGCAGCGGAAGACCGAAATCTGTCCGGACTCAGCAGATTTCGATTCTTGTTGAAGAACTGATTTGCAACACCAGCAGCAGCACTCGGCAAATTTACGAAGAATCAGCCGAAAGATTTGTCAGGAGAATTGCTAATGTCAATTGAGAAGAACTTGGCCTCCAAACTCTCCAGCTACTGGTGATGGACACAAGTTGTGAAACAATATCAAACATGTGCTGTGCTACAGCTCCATAGATATTGTCATTATTATTATTACTATTATTATGAGTTTCTGTAAACTTACTATTATTATTACTATTATTATGAGTTTCTGTAGACTTATTATTACTATTACTATTATTATGAGTTTCTGTAGACTGTTATTATTATGAGTTTCTGTAAACTGTTAATGTTATTATTATGCTCCTCTGAAAACAGAGTTCTATGGCCTCGTTGTGCCTAGGCATACGATGGCATTGAATCGCTGTACTGTGACAGGTATCTTCTGGAAAAGGTAGAAAGTTTCTTGCGAGTCTTCTGTCACACGTGACAACCGTTGGCCAAGTTCTGTGATGAAGGCCAGGCCCTCCTCGTCCATAGGCCCCAACGTTTCTAGCGCAATTGGAGTGAAGCTGTATCTCATCTGGAGCTCAGAGTATTTAAGCTTTTTTTCTAGCAACGGCTATTTGGGCAGCTCCATTGCAGAAGTCTCAGCCAGGTAATTATTATTATTATAAATGCAACACTTTTTTTACAAGAAACTGCAGGAAAGTTTGCTTAGTTCTGGAGTTAGTGTCCTCATTAGTGTCCTCATCCCTGAACTGTGTGAATTAACATTATTATTATTATTACTATTATTATGATCATCATCATCAGGTCACAATTAATTACGCAATTAATTATGTTGCGATCACTATTCACTTCATTTGTCACACAGTAAATCTGAATCTAATGTGCGAGATTGTCTGGAATTGAAGCTGCAATTGCAGGCTGTCTGTTCTGTTAGCAGTTAAGTCTTCTGTCATTTGTGTTCTTGTGATTTGTTTCAATTGCATAACTGTACACTGTAACCGGCTGCAGTCTGTCGATTATAATCAAGAATATTATAATTATTGGCTGCGATCACACATAACAAGCATTTGTAAATCTTGTTTCTATCACATTTGGGCAATACATCACATCACAAACCATTGCCTGTTCTCTTGTCTCCTCTCGCCTTGATTATGCTAACACCGTTTTTGTGGGTCTTTCAGACACTTAGCTCAACAGGCTGCAACACATCCAAAATTCCTTAGCGCAGGTAGTTCTGCGCATTCCAATACAAACTAGTTCCTCAGCCCTACTCTATCAATTGCACTGGCTTCCTGTTCAGTAAAATAAAATTCAAATTGGCATGTCTGACCTACAAATCCCTCAGCACCAACACACCTTCCTACCTTCAGTCATTACTAACTTCTTACATTCCTCCTCGTTGCTTGTGTTCATCAGGCACAAATCTTTTAGCTGAACCTTGATGCAAAACAGTCATGGGCTCGCGTGCATTCCATGCCTCTGCACCTAGGGAATGGAATCGGCTTCCGCTCTCTCTTCGAAGCTCAATTTCACTTCCTTCCTTCAAAAAGCGCCTCACTAGACTCACTAATTCTCCTTGGCTTTTAAGCACATGGATCTTGCATCTTCCTCTGGCGGCTGACTATCCGCACCTCAGATTCACATTTCGGTGTGACCTTGCGCGCGTTATAAATTTATTTAATAATAATAACTGTACACTGTAACCGGCTGCGGTCTGTCGATTATAATCAAGAATATTATAATTATTGGATTAGCTTCAGGTTTTATGGATGTACCAATTTTAACTAGAAATAATTTTTATTAAAATAGCAATAATATTATATGAGACACTAAAACTATGGCAACATTTAGGAAACTATCAAAGGCCAGTTGTGTCTATTCCTGGCTGCCGTTGATTTTACTCTTTTCAGACTTTTTTTAACAGACTTACTTAAAATTAACCCATACGAGCAAAAAATTTGCAGAAATTCGTTTCGTTATAAACATTTTTGAACACGTTTATCTTATTGGTGACAAGTCATAAATATATACAGTGTTATTGTAATAATACAGTTAGCCTGTCATTGTGAAATACCTGAACTTGTAATAATTACTAATAAATCAAAATTTAAATCTTTTGAAATACAGAATATAGGAACACGTGTAACCTTATTACATATTGAAGTGTTCAACCTGTTCTAAAATGCATAGCTAACTCCTTCTGTTACAAATAAGGAAGCACACCAATTAGACAGTTACAATTCAAATTCACCATAAAGTAGTAATGTTATTATTATTACTAATTTTATTATTTAAAAAAATCTTTGTTGCTTAATAAAATCATGAAACTCATACACAGATAAATTAACTGTTGACATGACCTATAACACGCTGCTTAAGCTTTGGTTGTTGTAGATTAATTACCTGATTGTTTCTATCTGAGATGCAAAAAACAGAAGTGAGCACAACGTACTTGAAGGGCAACTGCACTAGACTATGCAGGTCATCTGTTACTCTTAGTGCGACTTCGTGTGTCATTTTCTTCCACTGCAACATGGTTGGACACTAGCATGTTGTCTTAACCCATACTCAGACCTGTATGTTGTGATGTATGTGAATGTTTGTATATGATGTCGTGAATATGTCCGACACCACGACACACGAAGCAACGACTTTTTATGGCCTTTGATACGAGATCTGCAGAGGTCAGATCGAAATTAGTATGTCACGTTTCTGTGCACATGACCCTTAATCGGAGAAGGTCTGACCTGCAGCACTCTGATCTAGAAACTCACGATGCTCAATGCAAGGATTACATATTACATAGTATACCCCGCAGTCGATCGAGTCGTGGGCTACGATCGACTTGGCTCGGCCGACGATCGACTCGATCGACTTCGTCGACTCGCCGACCTTTTCACGACTCGATCGACTTGGCTCGGTTGACGATCGACTCGATCGACTTCGTCGACTCGCCGACCTTTTCACGACTCGATCGACTTGGCTCGGCCGACGATCAACTCGATCGACTTCGAGTCGACTTGACCTAGTTTTGTCTCTTGCTCACCCCTGCAGTTATATGATCTCAAAATGAAATCTGCGTGACGTCACACTAAGCCTAATTTCGTATTCTCAGCAGTGGTTAAAGTGTAGAAAAAGAAGTGCCTGGACGCTCCTTATATTTCCCTGTTGTGCAGGCCAAATAAGTGGCAGGACGGTGTTCAGATTTTAAAACAAGTGCCTGGACGCCGTCCATGACCGTCCAGGCACACTTTAAGCCCTGATTCTCAGTGAATTTATAGTAGATGTGCACTGTAACCGTAGTGACGTCACAATAGGCCTCGTTTAGATTCTGTAAATTTAATGAGTTTCAAAAATTATTGCGGTTGATCTGCGTAATAATCGAAGTGACGTCACAATTCGTCTAGTTTATACTCTCAAAATGCTCTTCTTTAATAGTAGATATGTATAATAATTAAAGTGACGTCACAGTAGGCCTTGTTTATATTATCAAATGCACTTCTATAATATCACATTTTGTATCATAATCGAAGTGACGTCACAATAGGCCTAGTTGTTTTAATTCTCGAGGTGAACCTGTAATAGGCCTATAATAGTAAAACATTGCATCATAATCAGAGTGACGTCACAATAAGCATGGGTCTAGTTTTGTATTCTCAAAATTAATGAAATTATATGATAGTAGATCTGTATCCTGATCGAAGTGACGTCATAAAAGGCCCCGTTTTATATTCTCAAAATTACCATCTACATATAATAATTTATACAGGCCTAAATGTATCCTGCTCATTCAGGAGCGGATCCAAAAGGGCAATCCGGCCATGTCCCCACTCCATTCAGACCCTCCTCCCATCAGTTTTCAAGAAGCTGTAGGCCTAAATCAACGCAACGGGAACAGGAAGTTGAGAGAGAAACTAGCACATGACTAAAAAGTCATCAGATTTTAAGTAACCGGAGTTGCCACGAGTTTTTAGAAGTTTTTTGGGCGAAAGACTAAAAGAAGGATTTTTCCACAGAAGACCCAAAAAATTTTTGTCGGCCCAAGACCAAAAAATTTGACCCCCCCCACCCCCCGTAAAATATTTCTGTTTCCGCCTCTACTGGTTGAACTCAAATCGAAACGTAGGCCTACCTCTATCAACTTTCACAGTTACACAAACACGAAAACGTCAGCTGCCAAAAGGTTCATTAGCTGCACTCGTGTGAAAAAACTGAATTACGTCATTATGTCATGTACAGGGTGGGCCATAAAAAAAGACCCCGCCTAAAATTTTTGCCAATATCTTGACCAAAAGTAAGAATTTTGAAATGAAATTTTACAGTCTTAAAGACAATTCATATTTACACCAGATGGCCAAATTTCATTAAAATATTTCGAACAGAACAAAAGTTATACCACTTTTAGTGAAGCCACCCACCGTTTTTTGACGATTCAAAAACGCGACGCAACAAAGAGTTTAAAAAATCAATTCAATTATTCCGGCCAATATCTTGGCCAGAAGTAGGAATATCGAACTGAAATTTTACAGCCGTAAAGACAATTCATATCTACACACGATGGCCGGATTTCATCAAAATATTTCAAACACAACAAAAGTTATGGCCCTTTTAGTGAGGTCACCCCCATTTTTTGACAATTCAAAGACGTAACGCATCAAAAACTCGATTTTATTAAGTCTCATCTCAAATAATTGTTATCAAATTGCCTTGATATTGCCAGATGATCGTTATTATTACTATTTAACAAAGAAATAGAGTACCAGCGTAGCTGCACGTCACTGAGAAGTCACTTAGCAAGAGGACGCTCAAATTGGTAAATAAGGAATCTGTCAGATTAATCAGGGGTCCATCAAGAACTTTGCAAAGAGACTCAAAAGAAGTTTTGACACTGGTATTGGGCACATTGAACACAAGTTGTGAAGCACTACCAAGTTCATTTGACAACAGTTATTTGAGAAGAGACTTAATAAAATCGTGTTTCTGCGACTTTTTGTTGCGTTTCGTTTTTGAATCGTCAAAAACGGTGGGTGGTCCCGCTAAAAGTGGTATAACTTGTGTTGTGTTTGAAATATTTTGATGAAATTTGGCCATCTGGTGTAAATATGAATTGCCTTTAAGCCTGTAAAATTTCATTTTGAAATTCTTACTTTTGGTGAAGATATTGGCAAAAAACCTAATTTTTTGGCGTTTCGTTTTTGAATCGTCAAAAAACGGGGGGTGGCCTCACTAAAACTGATATAACTTTTGTTCTGTTTGATATATTTAGATGAAATCTGGCCATCATGTGTAAATATGAATTGCCTTTAAGACTGCAAAAATTCATTTCAAAATTCTAACTTCTGGCCAAAATATTGGCAAAAAACCTAGGGGGGTCTTTTTTTTTGGCCCACCCTGTAGTTCACTTTGAGACTTCAAGAAATAGTAGACCTAAGATAAATATTTTTAAGTGAAGTCCAGTCGACGGAACAATGATCGACTCGACTTGCAAGTCGACGATTTTTCGATCGACTCGACTTGGCATGTCTTACGATCGACTCGACTCGCAAGTGGATCGAGTCGATCGAAAAAAACTCACGATCGACTCGACTTGCAAGTCGATCGAGTCGACGATTTTTCGATCGACTCGACTTGGCCGAGTTATGATCGACTCGATCGATCGACTGCGGGGTATATTACATAGAGGTTGTTCTTGAACACTTAGTAAAATGGGTGATGCAGATAAGGTGGAAATAATTGCCAGCATATCATCGGTGCCATAGCTGCTCAGAATGCAGTTTTTCATTTGCATACATGTTTTATTCATTCAAAGACAAAGCTCAGTGGATTGGAGAATGAGTTGCAAGTTGATAATTTAAAAATATCTTCTTCTGAAACAGGAAATGAAAAGCCCAACGATTAGATCAGAAATGAACAACTCTGTGACCGATCAGCAGAAACTCTGCACTAAGTCGGTTATTCAGTTTCAAGACAAGCTATAACGTCATTCTCTCAATTGTTACATTATCACAGATTCTAATTTCAAAATAATATATTTTGAACAAAAGAACCTACGTTTGAGAAAAGTAACATTTACTTGGATGATTTCATACAAGTTATAACTTCAAATTTTGTGCAAAAGCACTGGAATAAGTTGATTTTACCAGCCTGTGTCCAGTGTATTTTTAACAATGACAAATTGTTCTGTATCTATAAATTCAGGTAGGATTGAAGCAGAATGATAATTTTGGTGTTGTTGTAAACAATTAATATTACAATTATATTCTGCTCAAAAAGTCAAAATCCGACTGGTTTTGTGCGGACGTGTCACAATTGGCTGTTAAAATAAACCTTTTCAATTTGACATGAAAACTATAGCAAACATATAGTAATGTTATAAAAAAAACCAACTGGCTAGAATGCCATTTTACTGAACTTTAAAACAAATCGTCTTTTTGTGTGCAGGGAAGAAAAATTGTGGAATTATGGGCCATCTATATCTTACGTACCCTTTCCCGTACAAATAAGCTTCTCTACTGCCTATATAGAGGCTATATAGGTAAAGTCATTATATCTATAAAACATGTATTTGACCATAGGCTACTATTTATTTTTGTTATGCATCATACGAGAACATACGAAAAGCAGTTGGGAGTAGCCTGCATATCTGATAAAATACGAGAGGTCAGATTGCGGTGGTAGTATGGTCATGTGGACTTTGTGGAGCGATCGGACGAGGGCGGTAGCATCAAAAGAATCATGCGTGCAGAAGTACAAGGACGCCGCAGCCGTGGGCGGCAGAAGAAGAGATGGAGTGACATGATTCAGCAGGACATGGAACTTCTTCATCTGAAAAAGGAGGATGGTGGAAACAGAAGATCATATGTGCTAGCTAAAAATTGCTAACTTATGGTTTACTGTTTGGATCGGAAGAGAATATAATTTTTAATGTAGTAAAATGCCATCGGACAAACGCTAGGATAATACAGAGTTATAAATAGGTTAATGTTCCCTCATCGTAATTAGACATTTCTTTGCGTTCGTACATTTTCCCATGACCCCCCCCCCCCCTGTACGCAAATTTCCTAAATCCCGCAACACCTCCTCCCTCTTCGTGCATACGTAATATATGGACAGCCCTTCGAGTTGCAACTCGCACTACAGTAGACGACAGATCACATTTTGAGAACGACTGCTTTAAAGTTGAGTCGTTAGTTTCATTCATACAATTAAGCTAACATGCTTTATTATCTTTAAGAGATTCTAAAGGTTGCTCTATAACGTACAGGTAAAAATACACACACATAACGATACATACTTTACATATATTAAATATTACATACATATGCAATGTCATACATACTACACATAATGTACATGTACATGTGGATTTATTCAAACGCTAATACACAAGAAGTCACTTTTAAAGTTAAACGGAGAGTTCATATCAAAGATAATGATGTTAAGCACTCAGCAAGTGTACCGGTAGCAATAACTTAAAACATGTTCAGACATAAAATTATATACTTTAACCGAGATAAAAGTTCTGGTTTATGATCAATTAAATAGAATGCATGGAATACACCACAAGAAACGGTTGAACAGCTCAAATGTCATAGCAACTTTCACGTGTATGTACAGGCAGCCTTGCACGCCTTTATGCTAAATTTTACTTTAAATGTTTATGACAAGCCGCATTAGTTTTCCACACAATTTAATTACAACACGGTCGTCATTAAAAGGTTAGGCAAGCGCACACACACAAATAATTGTAGGGTAAAGATGGGATGTAAAATGTCACAGCAGAGTTACTTTGGTTAGATGACTGTTTCGACAGAAGTTTAATTACATTTACCACTATATCTTTAGCGGAAGAGGATCAAGGCAGCATGTGCCGAGACTGCATCATGTGGACATCAACGATCAGTGTAATTATGTCTATACTGGACAAGAGGAATTGTGAGGGATGAATGCTTAGAAGATTCATAAGTTCATAAAAATTGCTTTTCATTAGATGATTGTTTTTGGCGGGAAAAGAGTTTAATTAAGATTCACTATAAGATTCACTCTGGCAACACCAATTCCCTTGACACGAAATGAACAGGCTGATGATAATAAGCATACCCCCAATCTGGCCCAACTGCCAAATTCAAATCAAACTTAAACTTAGTATGCTGAGACACTAAATGCACGAAATGCAAGATAATGTCAAAGTCTGAAATGCCACAAATAAATCTAACACACCTGCAAAAGCACATAATATTATGAGAGAGGACCCTATAAGTCACACCCACTACAGTGGTACATTTATTTATTTATATTTATTTCCTCTGTAAACTACTGTGCGTATGCTGGTGGTTTAATAAAGAATATCCTTACTTACTTACATACACTGTGCTAATAATAACTGCATGGGTTTGTTTGATGTAGATACATGCATAAGCTGAGAGAGACAGACAGACAGAGAGAGAGAGAGAGAGAGAGAGAGAGAGAGAGAGAGAGAGAGAGAGAGAGAGAGAGAGAGAGAGAGAGAGAGAGAGAGAGAGATAGAGATAGAGAGAGACAGAGACAGAGAGACAGAGAGAGGGAGGGAGGGAGAGGAACAACTAGAACCTGCCATGACAGTGCCATGTCTTCAGACAATCAGTTTCTCCCTCTGTCATTACCAACATGTTTCATGCATTTGTCTAATCCAACCTAGACTACTGCAACTCACTTCTCATGGGCCTCTCAAAAACAATTTGTCTTAAGCGCTTTGGTTAGCTCGACTTTCTCGATTTGTTCACGTCTCTACTTACATGCTTTATGTCTTGTACTGTGCTTCTTCCTCACATCACTGCACGAATTTGTACAAGATTCTAGTCTCCAAAGCAAAGCTGGAAAATGTCTTTAAATACATCTCTCAGAAAATATCTCTCAAACTCGTCTTTCTCTCAATGCTTTCTGCTCATCATCTTCATCTCATTTTCTCAGTTGAATAGTTGACCGTGGTTTTCGTCCGTCCTCCAATTCGAATGACCTACGTCCAACGCTAAACAAATGATTCGTTTCTCATGAATCAGTCGTCTCTCATTCTTTAACTTAAGCATTTCTTTTCCCATGATCAAGTTTCACCTACTGTGCAGCAAACACATTTGTTTTCATCAGTCAGATGGCAATGTGTGCGCGCGCAGAGATTGTGCAACGTACTTAACGCCATAACATGTGTCTTGAACGAAAAATATGTACAGTAAGAATGATGACAAAATAGCTATTCTAATAACTCAGACACACTTAAAAATACACTCTCATGTGTTTTGGATTTACACACACACACACACATATATATATACTACGTAATTACAAATATTTTCATTCATAATTACAAATATTTTCATTCATAATTACAAATATTTTCATGCATTTCTCTGTAGCCATAATTAAATCAGATTCAGTTAAAAAAATTTCAGAAACAAATGTGCATGTTTTCCCCAAAAAAGAGAAACAAAACAACTTGCAACAGTTAACAGATTTAAAATGATGAGACGGCAAAGCAGCACTATCATTACGTCGAACATAATATGAAGAACATTGAATGTATTCTATATACACAACAACAGAGTATCTACTACAACTATCCAGTATTAATGCTGATGATCTTGTTTTTACATGAGATGCACCACGACACAGAAGTGAACAGCATGCATCGTCATCATCATCATCATCGTCATCATCGTCGCCATCGTCATCAGTAAGTAGCATAACTTGAGAAGAGTGTTTCATGGAATGTTGTAAGCCAGCGTAGCCATCGTTTGCAGACAATGCTGCTGCACTGCGTCTTCACCACATCTAATGTACTTCATCTAATGTAGAAGCACCAGTGATTTCACTTTTGCACAAAAACCTTTGAAGACCGACCTGCAAAGAAGATCTTACAATTAACGGATGCAGACGGAAGATAAGATCATTTACCACATGTTGCTTACGCACACACACACACATCCATCATCTTTAGGTTTGCAGAAGTGTCATGCAATCTGAAGAAAACAGTGACTCAGACTCAACTGCTTTCCTATATTCGTAGGCAGCTCTTACATGTAAAATCATGTAATTTTGAAAACTTACAAAATCCAAAATCTTTAACCCTTTAATGCCGAGATGGTAGTAAATGGTATGGGAAATACTATAAGATTTAAGTGCCATTACTTCTGATGCTATCTGATCCTAAGTGTATACGAGCTTTACGCCTAAAATTAAGTCCAAATAAGTCTCGGTCTCCATGCTATGAAAACAGATTTCACAGTCCAAGCACTCATGCTGAAACGTTAAATAGAAGCCGGATAGATGAAAAATTGGTTTATATAGAAGTTCGACAGATGAAAACAATTCTGGCTTAAATAGAAGTTGGATTGATGGAAACAATTCTTGTTTATAAATATTGGAAGTTAGATTGATTACTAAAATTCTTGCTTCAATAGAATTTGGATTGATGAGAATAATTCTTGTACGCTCCAAATTTTTGGCCACTCTGAATGTTTCGATTCCCACTTGTCAGCCTTGGAATGGTCACTTTGAATTGCTCCAAAATGTCCGCTTCGAATTGTCCATTCCTCATTGCCCCAGAACGATATTATTTCTGTTTTTCATTACTGTTTCTGGTTGCAGTGGTTCTTTTTTAACAACAAATTCTCTCAGTATTGTATTGTATTTAAACATTTATAAAGCGCCTCTAGTAGGGTGAACCATTCAGAGGCGCTCCCAGTGCGCAAGGCCCCGCGAGAAGAAACAGGTTTTGAGAAGAGACAAAGCAGAGGAGAGACTAACAGAAAGAAGTGTAGAGCGAACAGAAGGAGAAAGGACATTCCAAAGAGAAGGACCAATTGAGACAAATGATCGAGACTGAGCCATAGCAGTTCTAGACCGAGGAACCAGGAGGTAACATATTCTCAGCACAGGACAACTGAAATCCACTGGATGACCATCTGCCATATTCATTCATTCATTCATTCATGCATTCATCCGGACATTCATACATTCATTCATCCGGACATTCATTCATTCATTCATACATTCATTCATCCGGACATTCATTCATTCATTCATTCATTCATTCATTCATTCATATAGCGCTCTTTCAAGTAAAAGAAACTACTCAGAGCGCTCCCAACTCCAGCGCACCTAAAAGGAACAGTTTTAAGTTTTGTAAAGAACGATCCTGGTAGAGTCCCAGGCTGTAGGCGTAGCTCAAAAGGAAGGCTATTCCAGACCACCGGACCAGCCACAGAAAAGGCTCGATTCTTCATGGTAGCAGTATGAGCAAAAGGAACCAAGAGGACTCCCTTATCAGGCTGACGATGTCCTTGGATACCCAATGTAAGGCTGCATATATGGTTCAGAGTGCTGGTGTCTGCGTAGAGAAGACGAGAGAAGATTGCTGGTGGCTGAAATGGGTTGGCTGAGGAGAATCAAGGGCAGGAGCAAAAGGGAGAGAATCAGGAACGAGAAGACAAGAGAGGAGCTGGGCGCAGAAGAAACGGTAGTGAAAAAAACAGGAAAAGACGGCTCCGATGGTTTGGTCATGTGGAGCGCATGGAGGGAAAAAGACTACAACTCGCGGCCCTGCACGGGCATATAGAAGGAGAGAGAAGCAGAGGAAGACAACCAAAGACTTGGATGGACAACGTTCAAGAGGATCTGAAGATGATGCCAAGAGCAAAGGATCTCATCAGAAATAGACAAGTCTGGAGAAGTCACGTGGGAGCCTCATCGTCGTCGCACGACTGACGGAAGAAAGAAGAAGATATATATATTCTCTACACTGTCTGAATTATTTTTAAAGCTCAGCTCATAAAGTTCAGTTTAGTTTTGTGTTGTGAGGTCAGTAGACTGAATAAATTTATGCTTTTGCCGAACACATCAACAACATGTACTTTTCATAACACGGTCAATATTTAAGCGAGAAGGACACAATGAACTGAATTACGGAGTCATACTAATGTGAAAAAGCGTCAGTCTTCTTTCTTCTCGTGATAAAAAACTTTGCAAGACAGATTGAAACAAGTTTTCTGATTGAAACAAGTTTTCTGATTGAAGCAAGTTTTCTGATTGAAACAAGTTTTCTGATTGAAACAAGTTTTCAACACCTTTATCATCATTGATAATTAATAATAAGTCTAGTGTTCTTCTTTCTCGTTTTTAGTTTTCAGTCTCATTATGTCCATGTTTATATTCTTCAACTTCCTCTCTCTCTTTCCTTCAAACCTAAATAATTCCTAACACAGCTCTGTCGTCGTTTTCAAAATGAAGTTTTCATGTGAGTATGAAAACTGAAAAGTCTGTCATTTGTCCAAACACATCGATCAAAAAGCGTTTTTCTTGCTCAACTGAATGACAAAAAGAAGAAGAGGATGGTTGGTGCTTTAGGTGAAAAGTAAAATAATAAGAAAAGTCACGCATAAATCAAACTGGACTTAACCTTTACCGCTCGGGTGTCCGGTACCAGCGGACATACAATAAACCGTCTTGCACTCGGCTGGCCGGTATAAGCGGACAAATGTCTATGACTAATCTGAGTGTGTATTAAGTAGACCAAAAGTTGCCATAAACAAACGAATTATGTACTGGGCTATTTAGAAACATGTAGGTCAGTGGCTGTAGTGTATAATATAAATATATATTGAAATATATATATATATATATAATGTGTCTATAGTCCTACATAGCAAGAGCAATTCAGCTTGCTCCAGTTACAGGCCAGTTGTAAGATCTGTAGTAGATATATAGATCTGTAGTAGATATATATACACATGTGTATGTATGTATGTATGTATGTATGTATGTATGTATGTATGTATGTATTGTATGTATGTATGTATGTATGTATGTATGTATGTATGTATGTATGTATTGTATGTATGTATGTATGTATGTATGTATGTATGTATGTATGTATGTATGTAATATGTATGTATGTATGTACGTACCGTAACGTACGTACGTACCGTGACGTACGTATACGTACGTTTGTATGTAGGGTTTGTATTTATGTAGGGTGTGCATGGTGTCTGTCTGTCTGTCTGTCTGTCTGTCACTGTCTGTCTATCTGTCATATACCCCAAACGATACAAGGCATCCCCTAATATAAGCTACACGCTACCTGTCTGTCTGTCGCAATCTTTGCCACCGCCTTGGGGAAAATATGCAATATCGGAAATAACGTCAACTTTATTCCGAGCTGGGTGGGTTGGCGCGGAAAATTTATTCGAGGGGTAAAGGTTAAAAGGCTGGATTTAAAAATTAATTTAGTTTGATTAGAGTTAAACATCTCTTTCGTATAATTTCAAAATCTATGGTTTAAAATTTACCAACTCAGTCGTTGAACGTCGTTGTCTATCAGTGTCGTCCGGCGAATTCATGAATGCTTTGCGACTGCAACGCGACGTCTCGAGGTCTCGTCTACAACAACGACAAAATAATGTTGTAGAAATATCATTCAAAAGTCATTTAACTGAAGTTAAGAATATCACAAAATTTAAGCCTAGCACATCACAAGTCAACGAATTTCGGGTCACTGAGTCAAGTTTCTTATTCATATGAAAGATCTATGAACTTGCAAACTAGTATTATTTATTCAACAGCATCTGTTACCGGTACTTTGCATTCATTAGCTTAACTTTAATCACAAACACACAGGACGCAGGACGACACTGATAGAACACATTTATGGTGCTACGTGGTCCCCTAGGTTATGTTCACCATAAATGTGTATGTGTGATTCTGTGTGTGTGTGTGTGTGTGTGTGTGTTTATGACTAATGGGTGTGCACTGTGAGAGGCGCTTTATAAATTTATGGATACAATACAATACAATACAATACAATACTAGAACAGTTGTGGAACCCTAACAATGGCTAATAAAACAGTAAGATAAATATTTGGCAGTTAATTGATTGCCAGCTGACTCTACCTGAAAGTCACGAGTCTTTATAGTCTATGACAAATGAAATGAGTTCATCACAATGAAATACAATTATTTTACACCATTCTATACCAAAGCCTGCTCGTTGTAACAATGGAAACTAGTCATTGTCAGTCATTGATAGTCATTGTCAGTCATTGATAGTCATTGTGGTGCTGACCATTTCTATGCTGATGATGATAGCCAACTAGTTCTTTCACGTCTAACAGTCAAATCAGATCTAGTGCTTTCAACCATCCACCTCTTCTTTGTTTTGAGCAATGTTCAGTTTTGAATAGCTGGCAAAAAGTCATCCCTTCCCTTCTAAGCCTGCAGTCAGAATTGTCCAGAGCTACTTATAATTATAATGTCAATTAGCATTTAGCAGTACAGTGTTATTCTAACGTATAATTTAGAAGAGCAGACAGACCAATGGTACAGCAACCAAAGATGCTTATTTAAATGGCATGTGAACCAAAGTATTGGTATAAGCAGTTTGGTCACAATAAACTTATTTACTTACTTAACTTAGTCTTTATGTAGAAAACACTTGCAAACTGCAAAGAAATGTTGTGCACAACATTTCCCAACATTTCTTTAATAGGCTTACATAATAACTTTTAGGTTAATGCAACCTTTGACACCATGTAATGAACAGATAAACTGCGAAAGATCTGTTCCAAGACATCCAGCAAGCTCTGCATTGGCTGTGTCAGTTCTGCTAAGAAATGGTCAAGATAGGCTGGGATGGTTTAGAGCTTAAAATTCATAACTGAACAATATAACATTAACAAGATAGTTAGAAACTGTGGAATAAATAATGCCTGGAAAATGTAAAGTTACGTCCAACTCACTTCAATTAAATGATGATCTGTTCCAAGAGCCAGCAGATTATTAAATTCTCTTTCGAGCACCTGTCGAGCCTAAACAAACATGCTAAGGAATGTAGATTCAACATACATACAATTATTATACATTAATTTATTATTGTTTGTTTGTGCACTTGTTATAGCACCCTTCAAGCTCTCTTCCTACTCAGAGGTGCTCCCGAATGCAGAGCGGACACTGCATCGGAGTTTGATTGTCAACTCCTATTTCGGCTATACGATGACCAGTTAGTTTGAGAAGCTGCTGTTCCCCAAGTACGTACGTACGTACATACATACATGTACAAACATACATACATACATGCATACAAACATATTACATACATATACAAACATATTACATGTACAAACACATACATACATACACACATACACACATACATACATACATACATACATACATACATACATACATACATACATACATACATACATACATACAGAGTTAGCAGTTACTTAGCAGTTGTGAGTTATGGACAACTAAGTGATTGGAACAAATCTATTTAGAGCGAAAGACTCTAAACAGTCAAGTTGCTAAATCCACATTAGATTTCAGCAGTACAAAAGTAAACAATATTATTAATAATGGTAATGAATAAGAACCAAAAACTTAAATGCATATGAAAATTCTACTTCAAATTCCATTTTCTTTAAGACCATAAATTTAATGATGTTTAAGAGGAGTGCAGTAATATGTTATCTGATGGCAAACAAAAGTAAAGATTTCACTTTTTAATGTATGAAGACTTTAAAACGTTTTGGAGCTGTCCCAAATTTCGAAGTTTAAAGGGTCATGTGTACTCAAATAAAAAATATATTAGTCTTCAAACAAAGAGCAAAAAAATCCAACGTTATCAGAGAGTATTGCAAAGTAAATGCCATCACTAATTGGGCAAACAAAAAGCACAATTAGCACATATTCATTATATTCATGAAATGGATTTGCATAAATAATGCCTCTTTAACGGCCCATAGGCAGGCAGCCCAACTGCAGCATGGCCAAATAGAGCTGTATTAAGATGAGAGGAATTCTAGGAAGGGCGTGGAGTAGGAAGGGAGTGGAGTAGGAAGGGAGTAGGAAGGGAGTGGAGTAGGAAGGGAGTGTAGTTGGCCAGATGATTCCAGGTCGAGGGTCCTACGATCGAGAAGGCACACGCTTCTGCATAGCGGAGGTACGAGCTAAAGATACAGAGACTTTGTTCCACTGAATGAAGGAAGCGGCGAGCACTAAGATTACGGTTACAGAGCTTTCAAAGGTATGCCTAGCAGGCAGTGCCATACTAGGGCAGAATCAATCCTAAACTCGATTCGCTGCTTGAGGAAGCCAGTGGATAACATCACGCACAGAACTAGCGATGTAGCTGAATTCAGGTAAGCAGCCAATAAGGCGGGCACAGAGCTCAGAACGCGATCATGGCAGCTCAGTCGGCTGGCCAGCACAGAGAGAGCAACAGTAGCCAAGTCTGATAGCAAATGAAAGAATAGACATAGAAGTAGGATTAGGTGAGCAAGCAACAGTGCGTTTTTGACACAGTTGGTCGAGTGAGTGAATATGCAGAGAAGGTCATAAAGGTTACAAATTTCAAATGTATAAAATTTCCTTTCCTCTCAAATGTGCAGAAATGTGCGACAAGCAGGCACTATTATATGAAATTAATTTAATAAAATAATCTTGAAATGTGTAAAACAGTAAGATTTGACTGAATTATAACTGAATTCACGACGTTGAACCTGTGAGTTTGCTGTAGGTATTTGGAGTGCAAGCGCCATGCTGTTGTGATCGAAGGACTCATCAAGCGCAATCAACGATCCATGAACGCCGGATTCAATGAGACTGCTTGCGTAATCTCGCAGACCAATTGACTGAACCCACTTGATCACTCGCTCGTTTGACCACACCATAATATCTAAAATTTATTAAATCAATGAAAATCTATCATCAGCGCAGTGCAATGCCATCAGCCACAAAAGCTCACAACAATTTCACCCTTCCCCCAATAAAGACTCGATAAACTTTATCCCAAAGAATGTTATTCAAAAGCATGTACTAAAAATCTTGACTATAAGTTCTAAGTAGCTAATGTAAACCTACAGCGTTATGTCTGTTGTTTATTGAATTAAATGAATGTACATGAATGATTTGTACAGGTGACCAAACAGCTAAACATGTAAGAAATCACAGTAAGATCAGTCTTCATTAAAACCAGGCGTAAGTCGGATTTTTCCCAATAATTATTATGAGTGTCATATATCTTCTAAAAGAATAAAGACACAAATCTTATTGCTCTGCCATGTTTCTGTCCAAAGTTATGGGTAAAAATGTGATTCGACCGTTGAAATTACAATTCTGAGAAAAATGCATTGTAAGTTTCTATAACTTTGGAATGCACGATTCTTTAGAACCATGTTCATAATTAAATAAAAATTGCAACAAATAAACAGATTGCATAATAGGCTAGAGGGAAGACTGGGCTTTTCACTGATACCTATTTTATTATGTTAGCTACATTCCAAATCCATATTTGGCGGGAAAGTGGAAAATGGCGGGAAAATTCATCGAATTATTTGAGCAATAAAATCACAAAAATATCATTAAAAATAATATTTTTGGAATTTTTTTAGTTTTAATGTGTATAAAACATATTTATTTATCATTATCTGTCAAAAAATAAAATTAGAAAAAATAGATTTTTTTCACATTTCGGTCATTATCTCAGAAGCGTGTTGCAACATACGCCTGGTTTTGGTCAGATGCGACACATTTATAAACGTCATCTACACCACGTGAAATTGCATTGCCACCTGACAAACCGCAGAATGGTTACAGTACAGGTTATACGAAATACGGCCCACTGTAGCACGACACGCAGGTCGGCTTTACAGCAGTGGGTTCGGCTTAACACTATGGCCTAAGTGCTGGATCACTTCTGGTTCGGCCAAGCCAGAAGTGGGAGGGGCTATCTTATTTTCAGCAGAACCCGAGTCAAGCAACACAACAGCAAAGCGCCAATGGCAGCTAACAGAAAATTCAAATAAATTTTTGCCCTGTGCGAGGCTTGAACCCGGGTCGCGTGCATGACTTTCAGTTTATCGACCAGCGCCTCTCTCAACTGAGCTACGGACCCACCCTAATAGAGAAGCTCTGCTATGGTACGAGATATATTCAAACTGTCACAGTGTGTCACAGTGATGGCCATTCAGTTCGTGGAGAATGAAGACTGGATTTGAGATTTCTCTGATCAAACGAGCAGATAGTGAGATAAGTCACAATTACAGCATTCAGCAGACATTTAATGATGTCCCCCAACCAAGTATGATCACATCCAGTTTTCTGTATAAATCTCAGTCAGAGTGATCATAGTTCATTGTGTGCTGAATATAAACAAAGCAAGTGTAAATGGTTTTCGAGTTGAAAGCAAGCAAAGATGATAAGAGAAGCTCTGCTACGGTCGTATGATAGGAAACGAGAAGAGATTGTTATTGAAAGAGCTGATAAACGAATGAGTGAAACTGAAAGAGTTGATAAACGAATGAGTGAAACTGAAAGAGTTGATAAACGAATGAGTGAAACTGAAAGAGTGTATCATGAAAGTGTTGGTCATCGATGATCGATGATGAGTCATCGATCGAAGAAGATAAGATGTGTGCAGACGACGGTTACGATTACGATCTGACGAACTTTTCTGCCGTTCAGACGCAGTATATCATTGAAAGAAGAGAGATATGAAAGATTGTAGTAAGAGAAATCATCGAAGAAAGAATGGAGGAGAAAAAGAGACGAGGAAGATGAAGAATGATGCTGCTGGACTGGATGATGACAAAGGAAGACAACAATGAAATGAACAGAAAGGAGGCAGAGAACAGAGATGAGTGGCATCATCGTCGTTGGACGACATATGAATTGATGACGGCAGAGAATGAAAGAAGGAATCAAAAACTGGAAAGAAAGTGACGAACTGACCTTTTATTTCATCGTTACTTTCTTCTCTTCGTCGTTCGAATTCAGCACGGTCGTAATTAAGTCGTTTGAGACAACTAATGCCGTACTGAAGACTAGTCCTGTGGCGACAACGATAAACAACAACATACTTCAATAAACTGTAGCAATTGAACGAGAAATTTAAAGGATTTCGTAACATGTAATCCAACAATACTACATTCCGTAAACTGAGTTGGCAGAAGTTATTCACTGGATGAAAGATGATAACCTGGCATATGGGCGCGTGCACAAAATTTTGAAGGAGGGGTATTTTAAAAGAGGTCTATCAATGCAAATTTCTCTGCACCGTACCGCATTGAATTCAAACTCTCATTGCTGGTCTACAAGTCACTACATGGCCTAGCACCGGACTAACTCAAATCCTACTGCGTGCAGACGGCTTCGTCAGGTGCTGGACTTGTGCTAAGATCCAGTGTGAAAGGAGATCTGTATGTGCGGAGGACGAGGACACGCTTCGGGGAGCGTGCTTTTTCAACTGCTGGCTCCCGCTGCTGGAACAGTCTGCCTACGTCTGTTCGTTCGGCCAATTCAGTTGAGGCTTTCAAATCTCGACTGAAGACATATATGTTTTCTAAGGCATACTTTTGACTAATTGCGTTTTGTAGAGGCGCCTTTGTAACGGCATGTGCTGTGTTACGACGCCATAGAAATTGTCGTCATTATTATTATTATTATTATTATTATTATTCTAAATTTCGTTTTGTGCATCATTTTTAATATTATAAATAGTCTCTCTAGTGTGAAGAAATATGTTACAAATGAAAAATTGGTGCTGAGAGTAGGTTCCATTAATGCGAATTTGTTAAAATTTTCCACGGTGGGAGCCATGTGCCCCCTCTTACCCAGGGCTATGTGTGGGCGCCCATGGCCTGACATTCACAGCTGGTCACCGAGCTAAGTGACCTTAATCAGGCTTGATTTTTTCCACTTCACTGACCTTTCCAAAGCATTAAGAGCTCTATGAGTTGAAAAGCAACGTCGTTCATTGTTAAAACGACGACTGACCGGTGAAAACTGTCGACCATTTTGAGTTGACCGCGGAGATCCTTCTTCGTCAGATGGTCAAGCATTCGCGCGTCGACCAAACATTCCATGAAGAGACTTCGATATTGCGGCAGGCCGAGCGCAGGCAGCCACTCGTTGCCAATCCATTCATGGTTCATTTCACCAAATGCCAAACTCTACAACGAGTTTTCACATGTTGTAAATATGTAACACACAGTATTAACATGCATCATCCATGCGGGATGCAGTGGTGGCGGTTCGGTGCCTTGCAGCCAGATTCAAATCTATCTCAAGCTGCCGTGTAGGGACTCTGGGCAAGTCCTTCACTTGCAATTGCTCGTGTGCTTCGGCATGAAACTCTGATACTGCATCTGAGCGCTGTAGTCGGGAGTGCCTCTGAGTAGAGAGCTTGAAGTCTGGGCACTATAGCAAATGCGATAAAAAAAGAAAAATACTTCAGCATTAGTGCATCCTTCAATCCTTACGATTCAGCTAAAGTATTCTGATACCATCTTCTTCACTGATACTAAAAAGAAGTTGCTTATCAGTGAGTCAGCCAACTGCTGCCTTTGCGTCTCTTAACCACCATCGACTTATTCACAAATCGCTATCAGTGCAAGAGATAAAAAAATGTCTATCTGTTGCACCGCTGCATCCCGCGTAGATGATGCAAGTCAGTAAAGGGTTAAGGTTGAGCCATTCGCAATGTCCCTTCCTTCTAGAAGGTAAGTATGTAAAGATTGACATATGTGGAAGGAAGTTCCAAGTGTTACTGTCAACGAAAGTTACCAAAGTAGAACTTTAGAAGATTCTTGATTATTAGGCAAATCATCTATGAAGATTGAAGAGTTATATAAAGGAAGGTCAGAAGGTGTTAAGCAGAATTGAGTTAAAGAATTCAAACTGAACTTGTCAGTAAGACTGAAAATTTCCCTTTCAAACAAATCAGTGAATGAGTAATACTCAAAATGATGGTCTACAGTTCTTCTAATGCTGATCTGTGTCAGTAAGCCACCACTATACCACCACGCCCCACACTTTGTACGTACAGTCCTTGCAGTCTTTGGAGCAGACGGACTTGTGAGGCTGACCATTTCCTGAATCGCGAGTCGCAGTTTGAGTCGATGCAGAGGATTGCTGATGCCAATCTCTTGTTGAATCTCTTGATCGGACAGCGCTGACATGATGGCACCACTCTTGACGTTCGCATGACATGCAGCAACGTACCACGCTGGCATTCCAACCCACAGCTCAAAATAGACAGATACATATACTCTTAAATTAATAAAGCCACAACATACATTTGTATGTACGTGTGCATCATGCAACTGCTATGTGCATGGATGCATGTACGTATAACTGTACGTGTGTCCAATTGCTCACATGCAAAGTTTATGCATTAACAAATTAATGCGTTTCCATCAATATTACCCATAGACCTGGGAGTGACTTTGGTCAGCTAATCTGACCCCACTTGACCCTAAAGTGACTTGAGGTCGATTTGAAGTCGACTTCTTGGAGTCAAAACGACTTGACCTGACTTGGCAGAAAAACAACCGACTTCCGACTTGAAGTCGACTTCTGACATGGTAATAGCCATTTACCCAATAACCATTTACACTTGCTTTGTTTATATTCAGCACACAATGAACTATGATCACTCTGACTGAGATTTATACAGAAAACTGGATGTGATCATACTTGGTTGGGGGACATCATTAAATGTCTGCTGAATGCTGTAATTGTGACTTATCTCACTATCTGCTCGTTTGATCAGAGAAATCTCAAATCCAGTCTTCATTCTCCACGAACTGAATGGCCATCACTAGGTCTACGTATACGGTTTCATATATTATAGACCTACCAATGATAATTTGTAAGTCCGTTGTCATAATTATTCAGCAACTGACATTATTCCCCATCTTAGCAAATAGCATTGCAAGCGCATCATCCGGCACTAGGTCTAGGCCTACTCGCTGAGCGACGCTGACACTAAAGTCTTTCGTTGTCCATTGGCCCGTATACAATAGCTTTTCCATCTGCAGACAAACTGCAGATGCAGCGTACCAAAGTACTGACGGTCGTTGGTCTTGATAAGCACACGTGCTAATTATTTTAGTTGCATTTTGTTTCACCATTTTAATTAAGCGCATGCCCAACATTAATGATGTACATTGTATAGGAATGCCTTAGCGTGACGTTTTAGCATAGAATAACAAATTATAACGAAGAGATCGGCAGTTTGCACGATAGCCCACCGGTAAAATAATCATAACAAGTGCTGAGCCTCATGGTCATGTTGCATGCAAGGGCAATATTAGACATTATTACTGCTTTAGATTTTGGAATCACCTGAACCTTTACAAAACTTGACAAAGCCTTTACTCGCCATCAGAATGACTATCTTTCATGCAGATATCAGACTTAACTCGTATAAGTTTGAATATCAATTCATCACTTGCTATGGCAAAAAAGACTGTTGCCTAAAAGGTGCTTTCTCTGCATGGCTGGTAAAATTAGTACCGATAGCTGACGCAAGCCGGTAGTTTTCATAAGAATTCTTCTGTAACTCGCTGAAGTGACGTTCAACGTCAATTATTTACATTCCACAACTGTGCCACAACGTGTGTTTAAGAACACGTGTACACCAGACAACACGAGGCTTGGATGACTTTTCCAAAGTAAAAAGTAGGCATAACGTGCTTCTAATAATTAATGCTGTTCTTCGCAATTCATGCTAGACTCTTGTAAGACACATTTGCTGAACATTTCATATGTTTTCGATGAAATAACTGTCTTTTTGCTGCATACAGCAATGCTAAAGATATAACCTAGGGGTGTCAAAGAGCTGGCCCGCGGGCCATTTCTGGCCCGCCAACGATTTTTTTCTGGCCCGCGGAGTCTTTCCTAAGGATTACAAAATTAGAGGATAAAAGTTCAAATTTTTTTATTTTACAGTCGGCGAAGTCAGTCAGTCAGTTGGAAGTTTTTTCTTTTTAACGACACTTTTGCTCAGACGCACAGCTCTGTGTAAAGTAAACTGTGTATCTAATATGGCTTCTAGTTGGTTGTCTGCTAACAAAATAATGAAAGTTACGAAACACTTAGGCCTATAATAATATTATAGCCTATTATTTAAAATGTTCTGGGAATTGGCTGACCAAGCCCGGAGCTCCGTCTCAGATCACTACCCAATTTTGCTCGGAAACTTCGACACCCTGGCCCGCCACTTGTTGAAAGATGTCCACATTGGCCCGCCACTGAAAAAGGTTTGACACCCCTGATTATAACCAATGCCAAAACCTATTATTTTGAGAAAATGAAGCAGCCTCTTCCTTTGTTTAGATCCTGCAACCATATAGTGGTCTGAAACTCAGCTTCTTATCTCTGAATGGCAGAATACGTTGTGGAGAAAGTGGACTTTGACCGTCAACCGACTGACAAGTCTGCTTCAGTCCACTTTACCCTGCAGCTACGGCATCACAGGGGCGCCTGAGATTCGCTGAAGAGATAATATTGTAGATATCTAAACTTGCATAAATATTTCTAAAACATTCCATCGTTCTCCGTGCCATTCAGCATCGGCCGGCATGCCACAAGTGGCATGCGTGCCGCAGGTTGGCGACCACAGTGCCTTAGACCACTGTCTTCATGGAACTGTCCTCCACTATAAATGAGAACTTCTCTGCCACAAATACTCAAACATGAAATAACAATCATAGATTCTGTCAAAATACACAGACAAGATAATTTGTCGTTCTCAATCATCAGTCTTTCATATTCTCTTCAGTTAAAATCTTAACATAAAGCAAATTTCAAAGTCTCATATGAAAGCGACGACGATGACGACGACGACTGACCTCGAGCCAAGCAACGATGGTCGGTCCGTTCCAGAGCGCAAAAGGAGTGGCCGCCTTCATCGCTTCTTCGAGCAATTCATTTCTGCAAAACAAATTCATGTCAAACAACTCAATCAGAAAATCACATTTGAGGCACAGTTTCTGCAGCTGCACACTCCACAAATGTCAGCGTGAAACATGTGAATTCCAATCTAGTGAACTGATGAGCAATCCAATTATAAGTTTCTGTTCTGAAAAGCTTCGGTATTCTGCGAGAGATGCCATCTATAAATCTTGATATGATAAAATGGCAAACCATTCACTTCTTTTCTGTTGCCTTCATTATTAGTTTGGGTTTTCTGGTTCTGCATGGAACTCACTTGTCACACATCTCTGTCTGTGCACTTAATAATACTAATGATAATAATAATGATAATAATGATAATGACGACAATTTCTATGGCGCCGTAACACAGCACATGCCGTTACAAAAGCACCTCTACAAACACACGCAATCGGTCAAAGGTACGCCTTAGAAAACATATATGTCTTCAATCGAGATTTGAAAGCCTCAACTGAATTGGCCGAATGAACAGAGGCAGGCAGACTGTTCCAGCAGCGGGAGCCAGCAGTTGAAAAAGCACGCTCCCCGAAGCGTGTCCTCGTCCTCCGCACATACAGATCTCCTTTCACACTGGATCTTAGCACAAGTCCAGCACCTGACGAAGCCGTCTGCACGCAGTAGGATTTGAGTTAGTCCGGTGCTAGGCCATGTAATGACTTGTATAGGCCTACCAGCAATGAGAGTTTGAATTCGATGCGGTATGGTACCGGAAGCCAATGCAGCACGTCACGCAGTAATGGTGTCACATGATCGTACTTCCGTCGATTACACACGAGCCTCGCCGCTGCATTCAACACAGACTGTGGTCGATCGTGAAGGTACTTCGTTGCACCAGCCAATAGACTGTTACACTGGTCCACCTGAGAAACCACGAAGCAGAAGACAGCTGTTTTTGCAGCCTCGAAGGGCAGTGATCGCACACAGCTTTTGATTAACCGCAGCTTTCGAAAGCATCTGCCACCGTCAGTCCCACTTGGCGCGTCATGGACAAGTCCGTCTGGAATAAAACTTCGAGGTCACGCACGACAGTAGAAGGCCGCACCGATATTCCACTGATATTTAGGGACTCGCTGCTGAGTTGATCACGTCTCCTACGATGGCACACCAAAGAAAATCAGTCTTGTCAGGATTCAGGAGGAGGCGATTTGACCTCAACCAATCAGCTACTACCTCTACTCCCGACTCCATAATTATGTTGCTGCAGTTGAGGCGCAGTCGTCGACGGACCAGTGGTGTATAGCTGCGAATCGTCGGCATAGAAATGAGATGATAGCCCACTCCAGAGGCAAGTCTCTCGAGATCGGTCGTATACAGCAGAGGCCCGATAACCGAACCCTGAGGTATTCCGCTGGCTAGAACGCGCACCGACGAATGCACACCATGCATTGTAAAAAATCGACTGGCTCCACGCGCGTAGATACGATCTGATCCAGTCCAGCGCCATCGAGCGAACGCCATAGGTCCTAGAAAGTCGCTCTATCATGATGTCGTGATCAAGAGTGTCAAACGCAGTCGAGAGATCGAGAAGGTCCAGCAACGCATGGTCACCATCCATTTTCATTGATGCTTAGGAAAAAGCTCGACCGATATAAGATAAATGACAATTACTCATCCATAGATTGCCAGCGTCTCATCCTTCACGGTTCAGTGCTTGGCCCTCTATTATTCACAATGTACTGTATAGCGCAGTGGTGGCCAACCTGCGGCACGCGTGCCACGTGTGGCACGCCGGCCTATGATGAGTGGCACGGAGGACCATGGCATTTTTGAAAAATATTTATGCTACTAGATCTGCTAGTTTACAATGTTATCTCTTAGGCGAATCCAAGGGCCCCTATATATTTAGTGCAATATATCTAGATGTCTATGGCGAATCTCAGCCACCTCTGTAACTCCATAGCTGCAGTGACCATGCAGGGCAAGGTTAATTAACTGCAGACGGACACAGCACAGGCGCTCGAAGTGAACTAAGGCAGACTCATCAGTCGACTGACGGTCAAAGTCCACACTCCACAGCATCCATTCAGAGATAAGAAATTGAACTTCACCCCACTGTAGGGTTGTAGGATTAAACAAAGGAAGAGACTCGCTGATATTCTCAAAATAATAGGTTTTTGGTTTTTGTTATGTCTTTAGCATTGCTATTAGGGTGCTCCAGATTCTAATGCATTTTCAAAAAGTTTTAAAAAATACTGCTCCCTGACAATTTTCCCATTCCATTTATCGTTTTGTTCAACTGTACCAAGTTTCAGACCAGTTGAAAAAGGTTAAGCCTTGCCACCGGCATAAAAACTTTACAATAGGAAAATACATGGGAATTTTCTTTAAAATCGGCAATTTGGAAACTATGATTGGAATTGGTGGGAAAACTTAATTATTTCATTATGATTAACTTATTTTACAAGCTCTTATATGTGCTTGACGTTATTTATTATGAGAAATGTTAGATGCCCTGGGTGCAGTATGAGAATTATACAAAAATTACTGCATGGAAATCATACATTAATTTATGCGGAGTTGCATTGTGCAATGAAAACTTTACTGTGGATCTTAAGAAAGACTAAGGTGTAGAATCCAAAACCAGAAATTCTCACACTGACTGGGTGTGTCTTAGATTGTTTATTGAACATAGATAAACTATTTTTAAGAAGTGATGACGAGGCAATATGGCTTGTTGGGGGCCAATTATCCAATTGCCAGACAACGGAATTTCTATAAATGGAGATGTTTTAAGTGTGTTCGTTTATCTAAAAAAGATTCAAATGTTCGTGCTACTGGAACGATTCAAAAGCAGTGAAAAGCAATTAAATAAGTTTGGGTTTGTCGAGCAACGAAAGAAGAACGTCAAGGCCAAGATTCTGGACCTTTACGATAATATTATTATAATAAAGTCATGTTTGCACGTTCAATGCCTTATTTTTTGGTCAAGGCATGGTTCTTAGCAATGTCTGCTGCGGATGCACCTTTAGATTGTCTGCAGTTCTAAACTGATCTCAACACAACTGATTTAGATGTTGCAGGAGCTGAAGTTACTGTCCTTAGACATTTATGATATCTTGCAGAAGAAATTGTGATCTTCAATCAATGGTTTCTGAATCGGAAAACCCACAAATCGCTTGCCAACTTCCGACAGTGAGACAAACAGAACCACTGGAAACCCCAATTTAAGTAGGACATTTCCGCAGTTGACTGCATCCTCAAAACTGATTCATTTGATTACCAAAAAGGCAGTGCTTGTTGTTCAACCTACTTAATATTGAAAGTGATTGGATCAACTTAGGCTACAACCAGCAGCACAGTGGAAAGCTGTTGACGATTTCCAGCAAGCAGCTCTATACTATAGCCCATGACTATCTGTTCGTGAATGGAAGAAGCGATGAAACTAATAACATACTTTGTAAATACAGTCATAAAGGATGAATGTCAACGATAGTCTACTATACAGGTGGTTGAAGCTCATCCACACATATTCTGAGATTTTAAGCACTGAGGAAACTCTTGAAACAGTACTGTAGCCAATACCGGTACATGTAACACTGTAAGATCTGTAGGTCTGTGGGAGTGGGAGTTGAATTGCAGTAACAGTTTGTGGAGAAGTGTTGCATTATTTTGAAGTTAGGGTCATGTTCTGACCAATAAATTATAAACACATACTAGTTTTTCCAAGTATACTTACATACCGGCAATTTGTATTTTCAACCGAAAAATATTGGCTATTGTTAAACTTCATCGTGCTGGTGGCAAGGCTTAACCTTGATGTAGAATCCTAAAATTTGGTTTTTTAGACTCATCTCTATGAGACGCATGGGAAAATATCCGGGGAGCTAAGAATTTTCAACTTTTATTTTTTTGGAGCACCCTAATTGCTATTCAATTGCTGTGTACTGCAACAGTTGTGGTGCATGTATGTGAATAATTAACATTGAACTTCACTTCAGTGAGTTACAGGGAACTCTATTGAAAACTACCGGCCTAGGTAAGCTATCAGAACTAATGTTAGAGAAAGAACCTTTAGGCAGAACAGTCATTGCTTGCCAGTGATGAACTGATAATGATGATCAAACTTATACGAGTTAAGTCTGACATCAGCATGAAAGAAAACTCATTCTGATGGCGAGTAAAGTCTTTTTCAAGTTTTGTAAAGGTTCAAAATCTAAGCAATAATAATAATATCTAACATTGCAGCCATGGACAAACGCTTTGATGAGACCAAATACCAAATTTTCATATAAAATTACTATATATTATAAAATTATATATAGTTAGGCCTACTTTATGCAACTTATAATGCAAGTGCAAGTTTTAAATTGGAACAGGTTACAATTCCTCTTGTCAGGTAGGCTATATATGTGGTGGCACGCGGACGGTACGGGCGATAGTTTGTGGCACACTGAGTACAAAAGGTTGGCCACCACTGGTATAGCGCATAGCTAGGTACATTGTTTGTGTGTTGATGGTATTCAAATTTACATTTTATTTTATAGCCGATATTTTAAATAACCTACTAGTACTACCTACTTTTAACAGCTATTTCAATGGTGCTTGTGTAGAAATGAGAGGTTTCAGTTTAATCAAAAACATGTTATATTATATTTATGTAAAGTCAGAGTATATCACCTAGTCATGTATATCAGTGGTTCTCAAACTTCTGCAGGCCGCAGACCGGCGATAATTTATTTGGGAAGCTAGCGGACCGCTAACTTTAATGGCAAGCACAAACAAGCGAACTGTATCATTTAAAAAAACTAATTATAGGGTCATTTATAATTGTGGATTTTTTTAATTAAAAAAAAATTGTTTGTACAGCCATTTTGCAAGTAAAAATAAGGCACTGGTGATGTATTTTTTAAGTTTGAGACAGAATTTTAAATAAATTTGGAACAACAATTCGAATAATTTCAAAATTTTAAATATATAAATTAATAATTGTGATTTATTTTTCACTCTCGGACTTCTTCACGGACCGGTGATCAGGACTCCGCGGACCGGCACCGGTCCGCGGACCACCACTTTGAGAACCACTGATGTATATAATGCACCTAGTGTTTCCAGGCTTTACCCTACTGCTTCGTAAAGAGCCGTGAACAATTTACTTTCAATGCTTTGACGTTGAGTTCTCATGACGTAAAACTGTTGTGCATGTTTTTGCATAAAAATGGACTACGCAGTAAAACTCACTTTTTCTTTTTCCGTCTGTCAAATTCAGCTTGCTTGCCAAGACTTCCCAAGCCTATTGTCTCTGTTGCACTGAACTCCGAACCCATTTCAACGTATGGACTTGTATCTAAAACACGGTCAACACGCTAATATATCTAACAGTCAGAAAGACAAATAAATCAGCTTCTGAAAGAAATCAATTCACTGAAACCATCAAGCTATTCTCATACTACGGTAAGACCCAGCAACTTAAGTCTGGTCGTTCTGGATTACGAGAAAGCATTTCAAGATAGAGTAGACTGGAAAAGCTGCAATGCTGCATGCACATTCACACTGCTGCTGCTCGCTTAATGTTGGTCAGGATGCGCTGCAAAAAAAGAGAATGTCTAAATTGGAACAGCTGGATGAAAAGGCAGATAGGAGCCTCCTCACCGCTGTCTTGATGGACTCAGGACATGTCCTAAACCCATTTAATCCCTCCTATAAGGACACTCCCCTATTCCATGCGCCCCAGACCGAATTGTCCCACGGACAGACAACTTAATGAGAAAAACGTTTTAACAAGAATGCTTTATGATGCCTAATTTCATGTAAACCAAAGTGCGGTTATGCAATTGGATTAATAAAGAATATACTTACTTATTTACTTAAATTTGATTCAGTGTCTACAATTTGATATATTTCGTAACTAACTGGTGACATCTGGTGGAGGAGGAGGATGAGCGGCGAGGGTCGTCTCTCGGAAATCAACCTGCTGCTGCTGCTGCTGCTGCTGCTGCAGTGTTGCTGCCATCTCCTTGCGACCACCCTTCTCTTTTTTACTAAAAATTCGTCCAAGAGAACTTTTGATGCCACTGCTCTTCTTCTTCGTGTGCTTATGAAGCGAGTCCTGGCTCGAATGAGTGCTGCTCAATGGACTTGTAATACTGTGAGAGCTGTCCACTGACCTACACACAACCAACAAATTAAACACATTCCTCCTTTAAGTAGCACTGGTTTGGTTATTACTTAACATGTAATTATCAGCACATGATGAATAAATAGACAGTACACACAGAATACACACAATTAATGGATAGTGACATGGTTGGGCTAATGATCACATTGATGGTCGGTGTTATTTCTGCATTAGTCCATTTAACACATGCATGCCAAGTTGAAGTTCCATCCATGTCTGAAGGCAAATGAAGCGTTTCCTGCACCAATGAATTTTTTTACCGTTTTGAAAGGCAAAATTTGGGCAAGTCACTTTATATGAAGCAAAGATCGCAAGAGCGATTGACACAAGACATGTAACAAAGGATGCACCACCGCACCACATGATGCACAAAGGATGCACCGCACCACATGATGCACAAAGGATGCACCGCACCACATGATGCACAAAGGATGCACCGCACCACATGATGCACAAAGGATGCACCGCACCACATGATGCACAAAGGATGCACCGCACCACATGATGCACAAAGGATGCACCACACCACATGATGCACAAAGGATGCACCACACCACATGATGCACAAAGGATGCACCACACCACATGATGCACCACACCACATGATGCACAAAGGATGCACCACACCACATGATGCACAAAGGATGCACCACACCACATGATGCACAAAGGATGCACCACACCACATGATGCACAAAGGATGCACCACACCACATGATGCACAAAGGATGCACCGCACCACATGATGCACAAAGGATGCACCGCACCACATGATGCACAAAGGATGCACCACACCACATGATGCACAAAGGATGCACCACACCACATGATGCACAAAGGATGCACCACACCACATGATGCACAAAGGATGCACCACACCACATGATGCACAAAGGATGCACCACACCACATGATGCACAAAGGATGCACCACACCACATGATGCACAAAGGATGCACCGCACCACATGATGCACAAAGGATGCACCACACCACATGATGCACAAAGGATGCACCACACCACATGATGCACAAAGGATGCACCACACCACATGATGCACAAAGGATGCACCACACCACATGATGCACCACACCACATGATGCACAAAGGATGCACCACACCACATGATGCACAAAGGATGCACCACACCACATGATGCACAAAGGATGCACCGCACCACATGATGCACAAAGGATGCACCACACCACATGATGCACAAAGGATGCACCGCACCACATGATGCACAAAGGATGCACCACACCACATGATGCACAAAGGATGCACCACACCACATGATGCACAAAGGATGCACCACACCACATGATGCACAAAGGATGCACCACACCACATGATGCACAAAGGATGCACCACCACACCACATGATGCACAAAGGATGCACCACACCACATGATGCACAAAGGATGCACCACCACACCACATGATGCACAAAGGATGCACCACCGCACCACATGATGCACAAAGGATGCACCACACCACATGATGCACAAAGGATGCACCACACCACATGATGCACAAAGGATGCACCGCACCACATGATGCACAAAGGATGCACCACACCACATGATGCACAAAGGATGCACCACACCACATGATGCACAAAGGATGCACCACACCACATGATGCACAAAGGATGCACCACCACACCACATGATGCACAAAGGATGCACCACACCACATGATGCACAAAGGATGCACCACCACACCACATGATGCACAAAGGATGCACCACCGCACCACATGATGCACAAAGGATGCACCACACCACATGATGCACAAAGGATGCACCGCACCACATGATGCACAAAGGATGCACCACACCACATGATGCACAAAGGATGCACCACACCACATGATGCACAAAGGATGCACCACACCACATGATGCACAAAGGATGCACCACACCACATGATGCACAAAGGATGCACCACCACACCACATGATGCACAAAGGATGCACCGCACCACATGATGCACAAAGGATGCACCACATGATGCACAAAGGATGCACCGCACCACATGATGCACAAAGGATGCACCACACCACATGATGCACAAAGGATGCACCGCACCACATGATGCACAAAGGATGCACCGCACCACATGATGCACAAAGGATGCACCACACCACATGATGCACAAAGGATGCACCACACCACATGATGCACAAAGGATGCACCACACCACATGATGCACAAAGGATGCACCACACCACATGATGCACAAAGGATGCACCACACCACATGATGCACAAAGGATGCACCACCGCACCACATGATGCACAATCAGAAATAGTATCACACATCCGTGAAGAAGGAAATATACAATGCTATTCAATTTTAAACAACATTTTTTCATACAGTTCAGCTGGTTTCTTCCACGGTTGACAAGAGGGTAATTTCTGAAGTTCCTAGAGTTCAGAAGTTGTGCTTGCCTTGTCTGATGTGATGCACTACTTAACTGAATCAATTCTTCATAGATTACAAATTTTCAAACCTCACAAACGACGACTGATGAGTTGACGTCGTCGTCATCGTCGGTTGCTTTTGCAATTCACTGTTCTGCTGCTGCTGTGAATGTCTCACGCGTTGTTCCAACCTCAGCGATCGTAAAGTCGGTGGACTGTAGTCTTCATATCGTAACGTCGTCGTCTCATCAAGTCCTCCAACTGCATTATCACTAAGTGGCTACACAAAACAATTGCCATCAACAGTAAACGACAAAGTTCTGCAAAATCTCCTCAGATTGAAACACAAGGTCCTAAAGAATTTCTAAATAACAAGCGCAGACTATAAATCTCTTTTCCTTCAAAATACAGTAATGAAATTTTATCACGTTTAACGTTTAACTTGTACTTTCCGGAACCGTTTTCTTGAAATCAGCAAAACTGAAATCTGCTCGCAGAGAAGCATTGAGCGCTGAGTATAACTTGAGCTTCGAGCACAAAATGAACGACACGTCGAATTGTTATTTATTATTGTATGCAGACGTTGCAGATTCTGTTGCACAGTTGTCTAATGCAGAAATCGTGAACTGATGAAACATCGAAATCAAATTATGAGGAACTGTTGAAATTGACATTCATCTGATTTTGATGCATAGAAAGAGATATCTGTTCAATCGCAATTAGTCTACATCTCAGACTTTCATAACAGCTATCGACAATTCTTGAATTATATTGCTATGCAAAGGCATTAGTGGTCATTGCATAATTATGTAACGCTCGAGGGTGGGTGGGGTAATTGAAAACGTTACGTGGGTGGGTGGGTGGAGCTGAACATTACGTAATGCCTTGAACAAAATTATTAATGAATATTAAATTTTCATCGAATGACACTTCAGACATGATGTGATCGAAGTTTAAACTTCGCAGCATTGATTTAAAATTTAACCGAAGTAGGTCTATTTATCTGAATAAGATCCGGCAGCAGACACCAGTTACATGCCAGGTCAGTTCTGTTTTCCAGTTTGTGCAAACTGGAAACCGCTATTCGAATTGTTTGAATAATTTTAACAATGGAACAACGCGGTAGGCCTAATTGCCAATGAATTCCTGACATGGAAAAACCACTTTGAAGTATGTTTTACTTAGTGGACACGATCTCAAACATTTGAAATTTAATGCTCAGCAAAAACTCGGCAATATTTCT
This sequence comes from Lumbricus rubellus, assembly GCA_945859605.1. Lineage (NCBI taxonomy): Eukaryota > Metazoa > Annelida > Clitellata > Crassiclitellata > Lumbricidae > Lumbricus > Lumbricus rubellus. The sequence goes on from OX243828.1 coordinate 28,858,640, forward strand.
ATTAATAGGACCCTAATTATTGAAGTGCCATACAACAGATACAATTTACATTCCTCATCCTCATCATTTAAAAAGGCTTTAGTTTTAGTAAACCCGTGCTTACTAAACGCAAAACTGTACTTCTATTTAAGCATCTTCATTTCTGTTGTCCAATGGCATTAGTATTTTATGTAGAATCATCTGAAGTACCTGTGCTGACGTTCCAGCCTGCAAGTCTGCTCCAACCATGGCCAAGTGAGGACTTGACGTGGAATATGGATATAGATGTTGACTCATCATTCCCACAGACTGAAACAATTCAAGAAAACATCTGCACCACAAACTCAACTCCACCACAAACTCAACTCAACCACAAACTCAACTCCACCACAAACTCAACTCAACCACAAACTCAACTCAACCACAAACTCAACTCAACCACAAACTCAACTCAACCACAAACCCAACTCAACCACAAACCCAACTCAACCACAAACTCAACTCAACCATAAACTCAACTCCATCACAAACTCAACTCAACCAAAAACTCAACTCCACCACAAACTCAACTCAACCACAAACCCAACTCAACCACAAACTCAACTCAACCATAAACTCAACTCCATCACAAACTCAACTCAACCACAAACTCAACTCAACCACAAACTCAACTCAACCACAAACCCAACTCAACCACAAACTCAACTCAACCATAAACTCAACTCCATCACAAACTCAACTCAACCACAAACTCAACTCCACCACAAACTCAACTCAACCACAAACTCAACTCAACCACAAACTCAACTCAACCACAAACTCAACTCAACCACAAACTCAACTCAACCACAAACTCAACTCAACCACAAACTCAACTCAACCACAAACGCAACTCAACCAGAAACTCAACTCAACCACAAACTCAACTCAACCACAAACCCAACTCAACCACAAACCCAACTCAACCACAAACCCAACTCAACCACAAACCCAACTCAACCACAAACTCAACTCAACCACAAACGCAACTCAACCACAAACTCAACTCAACCACAAACTCAACTCAACCACAAACTCAACTCAACCACAAACCCAACTCAACCACAAACCCAACTCAACCACAAACTCAACTCAACCACAAACTCAACTCCACCACAAACTCAACTCAACCACAAACGCAACTCAACCACAAACTCAACTCAACCACAAACTCAACTCAACCACAAACCCAACTCAACCACAAACCCAACTCAACCACAAACCCAACTCAACCACAAACTCAACTCAACCACAAACTCAACTCCACCACAAACTCAACTCAACCACAAACTCAACTCAACCACAAACTCAACTCAACCACAAACTCAACTCAACCACAAACTCAACTCAACCACAAACTCAACTCAACCACAAACTCAACTCAACCAAAAACTCAACTCAACCACAAACTCAACTCCACCACAAACTCAACTCAACCACAAACGCAACTCAACCACAAACTCAACTCAACCACAAACTCAACTCAACCACAAACTCAACTCAACCACAAACTCAACTCAACCACAAACTCAACTCAACCACAAACTCAACTCAACCACAAACTCAACTCAACCACACACTCAATTCAACCACAAACTCAACTCAACCACAAACTCAACTCAACCACAAACTCAACTCAACCACAAACTCAACTCAACCACAACTCAAATCAACCACAAACTCAACTCAACCACAAACTCAACTCAACCACAAACTCAACTCAACCAGAGTTGTCGTCATCAGTCTTTACGTAAGCAACTCAGATGTTGACATCAACAAACTATCATCAGAAGTTTAGACACTTCAAAGATATCAGATTGGTTGTTTCATCCTTGTATGTATAAAAGAAACGCGTTCCTTTTATACATAGAAGAATGAAATATTCAACTCCTATTTTAGTGGAGCTAAAAATTCTGCAAAATATAGGTTGATGCAAGATTCTCTCACGGCAACCTGTGAAATCATCTGTCTGCAAAACTTATTTCACATTTAATTAAATGCAAGCAGAAAAGTCAGAGTTCTAAGTTTCTGATGAGCTCTTACACTGCTGTTAAGTGTATGGTACTTTTGAACGTAGTCTCTTACAGTGCTGTTAAGTGTATGGTACTTTTGAACGTAGTCTCTTACACTGCTGTTAAGTGTATGGTACTTTTGAACGTAGTCTCTTACACTGCTGTTAAGTGTATGGTACTTTTGAACGTAGTCTCTTACAGTGCTGTTAAGTGTATGGTACTTTTGAACGTAGTCTCTTACACTGCTGTTAAGTGTATGGTACTTTTGAACGTAGTCTCTTACACTGCTGTTAAGTGTATGGTACTTTTGAACGTAGTCTCTCGACTGAAGTGAAGGACGAGGAGACGGCGTCGATCGTCCACTCATTGGCGGCGATGACTTCTCATACGACAACGACAATGACGGCAGCTGGTCAGTCGTCTGCTGCTGCTGCTGCCACCTGTGCGTTGCCGTCGTCGTCAGCATCGTATCAAGCCCCCCTCCTCCGCCTCCGCCACTCACAGCCTGACTCTCCAACTCCTCAGCTCTCTGCTCTGTCGTCTTCTTCTCCTCCTGGATAAGTCTGCAATCACAACACGATGGATCTTTGATGACCAGTGTAATGAAGAAAATGATTACAGTGGCACAATAAATAGAGATGACATGCAGCGAAGGAAAGAGCAGACATTGAGTCAAGTGAGGAAGAATGCGTTAGACATACTTGACGTTATACAATTCACATCATGATATTCATCAGCAATGACATGTGTGTTTGGCTCAACTTTGGTGAGTTCTGTTATTTGCAGTGTGACTTTTATCTGAATTCTGTCATTTTGTAGTTTCTTCAATTGTGTAGTGTGACTAGACAAAATACTTACGCCTAACTGAGCTTCCAAGTCCATTTATGCAACTTAATTAGCCATACTTCCTACAATCAGCTCAATATTGCAGTTCTTTTTCATCGTCGTCCCCTCCTTCTCCTTCTCATCCTCTTTTTCCTCCTCTTCCTCCTTCTCATCCTCTTCCTCCTTCTCATCCTCTTCCTCCTTCTCATCCTCTTCCTTCTCATCCTCTTCCTCCTTCTCATCCTCTTCCTCCTTCTCATCCTCTTCCTCCTTCTCATCCTCTTCCTTCTCATCCTCCTCCTTCTCATCCTCTTCCTTCTCATCCTCTTCCTTCTCATCCTCCTCCTTCTCATCCTCCTCCTTCTCATCCTCTTCCTCCACAGGACTCCTCTTCCTTCTCCTTTTCTACCTTCTCGCCCTCCTCCTTCTCATCCTCTTCCTCCTTCTCCTTCTCATCCTCTTCCTCCTTCTCATCCTCTTCCTCCTTCTCATCCTCCTCCTTCTCATCCTCCTCCTTCTCATCCTCTTCCTCCACAGGACTCCTCTTCCTTCTCCTTTTCCTCCTTCTCATCCTCCTCCTTCTCATCCTCTTCCTTCTCATCCTCCTCCTTCTCATCCTCCTCCTTCTCATCCTCTTCCTCCACAGGACTCCTCTTCCTTCTCCTTTTCTACCTTCTCGCCCTCCTCCTTCTCATCCTCTTCCTCCTTCTCCTTCTCATCCTCTTCCTCCTTCTCATCCTCTTCCTCCTTCTCATCCTCCTCCTTCTCATCCTCCTCCTTCTCATCCTCTTCCTCCACAGGACTCCTCTTCCTTCTCCTTTTCCTTCTTCTCGCCCTCCTCCTTCTCATCCTCTTCCTCATAGGCGTAACTTTCTATGTGATGGTGGTGTCCAGTCACCACCACTTTTAAAAGTGGTCGTGACAGTCACCACCCCTTTTTGGTCCGACCAAAAAATATTTTTTAAACATGAAAAGATTTGACTGTAACATATAATATTTTAAAAATATTTTTTAAACATGAACAATTGAACAGATTTGACTGTATGACATATAATATGCCGTTTCAATGTTAGTCACGAATAGCCTATAGGTTATTCATGACTAGCCTTATGTCGCGATGGCGCCAATGCTGATAGAGGTTCAATGTCCAGAGTGTTATAGCCTACCTGACTCATGGCCGTAAATGCTTAGGAGTGAAGGGAAGGAATTCCATTTCCTCTTTAAACTTGGGGAAAGGGATCTCGAACCATCGAGCGTAAAGCAATTCACGTCCACAAAAGTTTTTACTCCGAGGCAGTGGCATGCTCGCACATGCGCACACAATAATTTACCTTTTGGGATCATTATTAGCCTATACTATCAAAATTGTATTTGAGGGGACCTCCGTATCCTAACTCGGCAAAAGTTGGCTCAGACTTTAGGGAAGGATCTCTTGGATTATATAAGCTTATATTTACGCGGATACATGGATACTAGGATCCTTACACTCATTTGGTATGACACAACTGAAGACCTCAACATTATGCCCTTTCTTAAAGTTGATGGCTGACAGCAAACTTTTCACGCAGTCTGAGCATGGGCGGTTTTCGGAGGAATTTGACGTACAATAACCTAATTTATTATGCTATTAAGACGGCATGGTTGGTCAGATTTGATATCGGGCAAATATTATTGAGAGAGGTGTGACATAAAATATATTCGTACATTTCAAGCTTATCTGGGAAAAGAACGCTTTAAGAAAGGACGACAGATCGATCAATTCGTCTTAGGAACCGATATTACATTCGATTTTGCAGGGGATAGGCCCTACAAGTAAATTTCAAAAAATGAAAAAATTGATAAGTAACACATTCAGTGCCACGTACGTATATATACGTACTTCATACGTACGTGGCACAAATAATAAATAAATAATAAATGTTAAATAATAATTAATAATAAATAATAAATACATAATAAATATTAAATAATAAAGAGGAACGCCACTGAAATTAATTGAACAATCCGTCGTTTTCCAAAGGGTGCCACGCAGCTGGATTGGCGTGATTGTGAGTAGGCCTACAAGTGAGCAAACAGTGCAAAATACCCACGACTTTGAGATAGAATTGGAGTGCATGGCTATCGAGACAGAGGAATTGAATAGGAGGAATCAGAATAAAATTTGCAAAAGAGATGTATTTTAAAGGTTGATTTAATGTTCCGTGAGTGGAGAGATTGTGGAGCGCACCAGCGAGAGCGACGAAATGGGGTAAAGATTGAGAATAAATAAGAAAGGGAGGGCGAGTTCTCACCAGAGTTTATAATAAATTGGTATCTGGGGAAGGGGTAGAGGAAGCCGAAGGAGAAAATGAAAGTGAGAAGTTGCGAGCAGATGAATAGTCACCACCACTTTTCAGAGGAAAGTTACGCCCTTGCTCTTCCTCCTTCTCCTTCTCGTCCTCCTCCTTTCCATCCTCCTCCTCCTCCTCCACTTCCTCCTTCTGATACTCCTCCCTCTCCTCCTCCTCCTCCTCCTCATTCTCATCCTACTCCTCTTTCCCAAACTACTTTATGTTCTGCATGTTAACTAACTAGACATCAAGTCAACAGTATGTTAACAGCTAATTGTTTCTGAGTACATGTTACATAGAGATGTGGTGAGTAAACTGGTAGCAAGCAACATGTACGTATACAGACCATCATCATCATCATCATCATTGCGAATGAGGAACATACATCTCTTTCAAAGCAATGTTCATAACGACGACTGCATAATTAATAACTGACTAAATGAACCTGATTTCGTTGTTGATGGCGTCGAGCTGTTCCTGCAGCATGAGAGCGAGTGTCTGTGCGTCAGTGTGACCAGACGGAGAGAGGACGACATCAACGACACCACCACCATCCCACAGATCATCCTCATCCTCATCCTCTTCCACAACCTCCGTATCACTAGAATCAAACGCGTGCTGCACATTCGCAACAACGTGTGCCTGCTGAAGGCGTTGCCACTCTTGCTCATTCAACGTATTCACCTGCAACGTTAACATTAATGCAAAGTTCTGACGTTTAGACAATGTTACTTTCAATTACGATAACCAACACTGCAAACAATATGTTACTGTTATCAAACTTGCGATCATAATTACAATTGGACAATTATATCCTGCTTTCTTTCTTTCTTAAGTCAGACGTGTGCCAACAACAAGACCCTAACTTGCAGATTTGACTCAAAACTGTTCCGTCACTGGTTTTGGACGGCAATTATAGAGCAACGCTCAAAAAGCAAAACTGATCAGATAGATGTGTTCTCTACAATATCCATAAAAATGTTAAATATCAGCTAGAACTGGACTGTCACGTCAGTTAGCAAAACAATGCAGAGTAAAACAATAGAAGACCAGCTACATAAACACACAAATAAGTACAACAGCGGCGAAGAATGGAGCTTCTTAGCATTGAGTACAGTACACACACATGTCACACAATGACAATAGTTAAGTACAATAGTAGACAAAATTACACTAGTTAAACAGCAAAAGTGTTTTATATTGTTCATAATCAGACATCCATTGCCTGATACACAGTCCTGAGCAAAACAGTTTACGGAAGTATGAAATAAGGTTATTGAGGACCATTGTAGAATGGTCGAAAACATAAAAGTCTGTGAAAGTCTCGAATTGCAGCGAGCGATCGATGGCAATTACCTTCGAAGGGTCGTCTCGTAGAGCGAAATCGCGACCTCGCTGCAGCCGATGATGCATGCTGCTGCTGCTGACATCAGCGTCGTCTACAACAACACTCGGTGGTGACATGCCATAGTACGATGACGACGATGCAGCACCAGCAGCATTCTCAACTCGTCCTTTCTCCATCATCTGCTTTCCTCTTATCTCATTCAACTCCAGTCTCAGCTCACCAAGCTCCTTCCTACACGCATCTAGCTGCTCCTGTACAGCATTCTGAAAAGCAAACATGGAACCAATTGCTGATAAAAAAACACAATCAAAATCATAATATAGCACAATAAAGAGAAATCAACAGTAGAAATACAGTAAGGACAAGTCAAAGGCACAGTAATACTGCATGATAGGGGAAAATTTGCAATATTACCAGAGTTTGACTTAATCTTAATTACTGTTAAACTTACTTACTCATTGGCATATCTAATCTATTTATACAAAAATAAGCTATTTGCATAGAATTGCATTTTCAGTTCAGAAATTCACAATGTGCAAAGTGAGATGTCAGTAAATGTTGACTTATGATGCTAATTATTGATATTGTGGAAAAATAGGAAGTAATTAACAGCAAAGATCGCAAAACATGCAACATTGGTAAAAGAGAATTCATGCTAACAAATCTACATAAATCATGCCAACAAATCTGCATAATTCATGCCAACAAATCTGCATAATTAATGCCAACAAATCTGCATAATTCATGCCAACAAATCTGCATAACTCATGCCAACAAATCTGCATAATTCATGCCAACAAATCTGCATAATTCATGCCAACAAATCTGCATAATTCATGCCAACAAATCTGCATAATTCATGCCAACAAATCTGCATAATTCATGCCAACAAATCTGCATAAGCTCTCGTCAGTCACACGACGACAGTCTGCCAGCATTTGACTGTCTCGCCTCATTTCCTTCCTTACTTCCAGTTTCTGTGCAGATGTTGTGCTTGGTGCACACGTTCAATGCATTCACCTCAACTTTGATGTTTAGTTAACTAGTTAAGACATTATACTCTGTGTAATTATATCACATAACCAGTTCTTTACCTTTTCCATCTGAACCTCTTCCATTGTCCTCTGAATCTTTTCCAATTCAAGAGAAAGTTGATTCTTGTCTTCCAGCGCCTGCATTCGTTCCTTCAAATGAAGCTGCAACCTCTCGTTAGATTCGGTCAGCAGCTTATCGACTGTGGCAGATAATCGCATGTTGTGCTCTTCATTCATTTTGTCACGTTTCCGACCCTAAACACACAAACATCATCAATCATCATACAAACTAATGGTCACCTTGCTAAAAATAACTCCTTATAAAAGTATTAGTTAGCGTAAATCCATTTGTACAAAACTGAATGTAAAAATTTATAAAACACAAACAATATTAAACTTTAAGGAACTTGACATTTCACAGTCAGTGACACTGACATTAACTGAGGACTGACATTATATCCCGACAGGTAACTAACTTCCTAATGCTTCTCCATTGCGTTAATTTAAACAGAAAAGTTTATAAAACGAGTGCAAAAATAAAATAAAAACTGTTTTTGAAATTAATAACATTACGAGAAGTATCGAACATTCGCTTCAGGCCGAATAGTGGATCAAATAACTACTCGTTATTTGATGTAGCGGTTGGACAGAACACGAATAGTGGTCATGTTTCTGTATATGCGGTTTTAGCGAGTGGACTGAAGTATTTTCTCCTCAACATAATGTATGAGCTGTGTTTGCAGCCACGCGTTGCCTACTGCCATTCCTAGTGAACAGAGACTGGCAGAAGGATGCAAAAATACAGAACTGAATACTTTTAGTATACATATTAAACTTACTGAACTTAAACTTTTGTCTACATTTGTGAAAAATACCAAAATTCCATGACTTGCAATATTTAATACGAACCCGTTGTATTTCTGCCTCTTTTTCTTGCAACTGTACATCCAATTCCTTCAGCCTTTCTTCTGCAGATCCATGTCGTTCTTCTGCCTGCAACAGCATCAGTCATATTATTCTCAACGTGTATTTCTTTCCTCCTACGTAAAGTTTGATGTTAGATAGATAATATAGCCATGAAAACTAACTAGCTTCCCCCCACGCTCCTGAGGCACACAAGTGTGTACAACTTCACACTCAAACTTTGATCCTGTCACTCTTGATAACATTGCTGACCTACCGATGAAATCTACATTCAAACATCCTGCACCTTCTAAAATCTCAACCTTATTTCTATTGCTTCTTTTATCCTAGCTTTCCATATCAACTTTTTTGGCATACTTTCTTACACTCAGAAGATGGAAATTATTCACAGTCTTGTATTAGAAAGACGAGTGCTCTTAATCCTTTGTCCAATCTCTACACAAAATGACAGTCCACACTCAGCTACACTCTTAACTTGCTCTTCTAAAAATCTCAGCCTCTTTTCCCCCAGACCCTTTCGTGATGAAAATAGCACCTCTGAATAGTCACTGTGCGAGAGGCACTATGTAAATCAATTTTACGTACAATGAGCAATGGTAATAAATGTAATTTTAAAAACAAACAGATTAAAGTCGAAACAAGACGCACCTTGGATAAAGCTTCAAGACGCTGTCGTAGTTCAGCCTCCAACGTCGGCAATGCTTCAACCTTTGGCAGTGACTGCTGCAGCTTCTGCTCAGCAACATCCAATTTCTCTTTCAGCTGCCGTAACTTTTCTTCACTCTGTCATAACAAATGCTCGCATCATGTATGCTGTCAACACCTGACAAGTTAGAACTAAGAATATTATACAAGCCAGATGTAAATCTTTCAGAACACTTACAACACTGTAGAGTGTAAATGTTTAATATTTATATGAAGATCGAAATCAAAAGTTAAAAACAGCTTAGATCACAAGTGAAACAAGATGGCGAGACACTGATTTTATGTAGCACATTTACTGATATACGCTGAAATCTATGCAGTGCTTTTAGCTTTTGTATTTGGCGCAAAAAATACTCTATGGTCAAAAAAATACTCTATGAGCAAAGCGCTTGGAGCAAATGGAATATTCTGCACAGCTGTGCGTGAGATGTGGGCATCGTGCAGGATGCAAAAATGAGTTGAATAGAGCAGATCATAAAAGAAGAGGTCATAGAAAAACAGTTAAATGAGGTAAGAACTCTGCTGCAACAATTAGAGAAAATAGATTTGAAACTTACAGAGAGGATATTATTACATAAATTAAGCAGAATGATGAAGAGGATTAGAATGCAGGGAAAGAAAGAGGAAGATGAAGATGGAATCTGATGTCGACTGATGATGGTGAACGGAAGAAAAGGAGGCCACTGCAGAGAAGAGGAGGAGGAGGAAAAGGAGTACGAGGAGGAGTACGAGGAGGAGGTCATTGGACATTTCAAGTTGTTGTTCAAAGGCAGAGAAGTCAACTGACTAATCTGTGAGATTAACGTTATGTGCTAAATTCACACGAGGTCCATTTATTACATCGTTTGTTTCACTAATTCTTGTTATACAAGTAAACAGAAAAATATAAAGAAAGAAGACGAAAACAAAAAGCCTGAAATAGAAATAGGCAACAATCAATTTGATTATCACAGCGGATCTGTAAGTGAAAGGGATTTCAAACATTTAAGGTCTCCCTAAAGATTGCAAAATTATTTTAAATGTTGTCAAAATTTTACAAGAAGCGAAAAGTGGACATTGAATCTTTTCGCGATATTTGGACTTTTCTGGGAATTGGCTGACCAAACCCGGAGCTCCCTCTCAGATCACTACCCAATTTTGCTCAGGAGCTTTGACACCCTGGCCTGCCACTTGTTAGAAGATGTTCACACTGGCCCGCCACTTGTTAGAAGATGTTCACACTGGCCCGAAACTTGTTAGAAGATGTTCACACTGGCCCGCCACTAAAAAAGGTTTGACACCCTGCACTAGGGACATAGAAGCCTCACTGTTACTGCAGGTGAAGACAGGTCATGAAAGCAAAACTTTGGACATAACTGCCGAAGATGATGTCCTTACAATCTTCAGTTGTGTGTCCTTTGTTACAAGTTCCGCTTCGAGTTTGTCGTTGAGGTCGTGCAGAGAGGTCGACTCTCGTTGAGCGTTGAGATATCGCTTCTCTAACGTCGCAATTCTCGCCTCTTGATCTTCGCGCTGAGCAATTGACTAAAACCGAATCAGCAACAATTGACTAGAACAGAATCAGCAACAATTGACTAGAACAGAATCAGCAACAATTGACTAGAACAGAATCAGCAACAATTGACTAGAACAGAATCAGCAACAATTGACTAGAACAGAATCAGCAACAATTGACTAGAACAGAATCAGCAACAATTGACTAGAACAGAATCAGCAACAATTGACTAGAACAGAATCAGCAACAATTGACTAGAACAGAATCAGCAACAATTGACTAGAACAGAATCAGCAACAATTCTAGACGAACCAGACAAGTGACAACAACGACAACAACAGCAACAACAATAGCGATATGTGTTGAACATCAGTTCACTGACGACAAAACAATCAACAGTTGGATTAATTCACATGTACGTCACAACATGTACATCACATGTATGTCACAACATGTACATCACATGTACGTCACAACATGTACAGAGTAATTAATAACCACAGGAGTCGGGTCAACATGAGGCAATTTAAAGACTACTACCATGAGCTAAACAGACGATGAGTATCGTTAAAGTGCAGTAGTTTCATGAAAACGATAGCACTGCTGATGTAGCGACAGAATAACTAGCTTATGAAAAAACTTAATTCTGATCATTGTATTTGTTAAACATACTTCATTATAGTAATACATACTTTCAGACAAGACAATAACTTCGCTACAGTTCTTACATGGAAAACAATGCAAATGCAGAACATGACGATAGAAGACTAACCTCTCGTATGTCACGCTGCAACTTCGAAGTCTGAACATGACGATAGAAGACTAACCTCTCGTATGTCACGCTGCAACTTCGAAGTCTGAACATGACGATAGAAGACTAACCTCTCGTATGTCACGCTGCAACTTTGAAGTTTGAACATGACGATAGAAGACTAACCTCTCGTATGTCACGCTGCAACTTTGAAGTTTGAACATGACGATAGAAGACTAACCTCTCGTATGTCACGCTGCAACTTTGAAGTCTGAACATGACGATAGAAGACTAACCTCTCGTATGTCACGCTGCAACTTTGAAGTCTGAACATGACGATAGAAGACTAACCTCTCGTATGTCACGCTGCAACTTTGAAGTTTGAACATGACGATAGAAGACTAACCTCTCGTATGTCACGCTGCAACTTTGAAGTCTGAACATGACGATAGAAGACTAACCTCTCGTATGTCACGCTGCAACTTTGAAGTTTGAACATGACGATAGAAGACTAACCTCTCGTATGTCACGCTGCAACTTTGAAGTCTGAACATGACGATAGAAGACTAACCTCTCGTATGTCACGCTGCAACTTTGAAGTCTGAACATGACGATAGAAGACTAACCTCTCGTATGTCACGCTGCAACTTCGAAGTCTGAACATGACAATAGAAGGCTAACCTCTCGTATGTCACGCTGCAACTTTGAAGTCTGAACATGACGATAGAAGACTAACCTCTCGTATGTCACGCTGCAACTTCGAAGTCTGAACATGACGATAGAAGACTAACCTCTCGTATGTCACGCTGCAACTTTGAAGTCTGAACATGACGATAGAAGACTAACCTCTCGTATGTCACGCTGCAACTTCGAAGTCTGAACATGACGATAGAAGACTAACCTCTCGTATGTCACGCTGCAACTTTGAAGTCTGAACGTCATGTTCAGACTTCAAAGTCAAAGATAGAAGACTAACCTCTCGTATGTCACGCTGCAACTTCGAAGTCTGTTCCTGCGAACGAACGAGATCCTTCTGAGCGACAGTCAGCGATTCGTCTAATTCGACAATTCTCACGTTCAGCTCGCCGATCTTCGCTCGCAGTGCCACTAGTTCCGTCATCTGCTTCGTTACAGTTTCCTGCAATTCTGACGTCAACTGCCGACGATCCGACTCATCACTGATCATCGTCGTTGGACCATTCGAAACAACGCACTGCAATGTCAGAAGAATTGTTATATCATCTGAACTGAAACAGACTTTGTAAAGTCTTACTTGCGAAATCGATGATATGATCAGTGATGATGATGAGTGTTCTTCTTGCAGCAACATTCCTCAATGTGAGATGTGGATTTGGAGAAAGATGCAGAGAATATCTTGGAAAGAAAAAAGAACAAATGAGTGGGTACGCACAGAAATTGGTATCGAAAATGATGAGTCGTTACAACAAACAGTGCTAAGAAGAAAGTTGGTCTTCTTTGGTCATGTTATGCGTTCAAATGGTTTGGAAAAAGATATGATGCTGGCATGCGGTGAGGGAAGAAGAAAACAATGGCGGCCGAGGAAAAGGTAGATGGATGAGGTTCAAGAAACAACAGGAATGAATCTGGAAGAACTAAGGGAAGCAACATCAGTAAGAAAGAAATGGAGACGGATGGTCATGAGTTCAAGGAACTTACAGCACAATGTGACAAGGTGATTGTATTAAAACATTTATAAAGCGCCTCTACTAGGGTGAACCGTTCAGAGGCTCTCACATAACGCATCCACTGACTCATTGAATTGCTTTCTTCTTATCTCTCACAGTCTCACATAACGCATCCACTGACTCATTGAATTGCTTTCTTCTTATCTCTCACAGTCTCACATAACGCATCCACTGACTCATTGAATTGCTTTCTTCTTATCTCTCACAGTCTCACATAACGCATCCACTGACTCATTGAATTGCTTTCTTCTTATCTCTCACAGTCTCACATAACGCATCCACTGACTCATTGAATTGCTTTCTTCTTATCTCTCACAGTCTCACATAACGCATCCACTGACTCATTGAATTGCTTTCTTCTTATCTCTCACAGTCTCACATAACGCATCCACTGACTCATTGAATTGCTTTCTTCTTATCTCTCACAGTCTCACATAACGCATCCACTGACTCATTGAATTGCTTTCTTCTTATCTCTCACAGTCTCACATAACGCATCCACTGACTCATTGAATTGCTTTCTTCTTATCTCTCACAGTCTCACATAACGCATCCACTGACTCATTGAATTGCTTTTTTCATCTCTCACAGTCTCACATAACGCATCCACTGACTCATTGAATTGCTTTCTTCTTATCTCTCACAGTCTCACATAACGCATCCACTGACTCATTGAATTGCTTTCTACTTATCTCTCACAGTCTCACATAACGCATCCACTGACTCATTGAATTGCTTTTTTCATCTCTCACAGTCTCACATAACGCATCCACTGACTCATTGAATTGCTTTCTTCTTATCTCTCACAGTCTCACATAACGCATCCACTGACTCATTGAATTGCTTTCTTCTTATCTCTCACAGTCTCACATAACGCATCCACTGACTCATTGAATTGCTTTCTTCTTATCTCTCACAGTCTCACATAACGCATCCACTGACTCATTGAATTGCTTTTTTCATCTCTCACAGTCTCTGCAGACTAAGAAGCATAAATTACCTTCAAGTGAAGATGATCCTTTGAATCTGTTGTGTCGATGGTTGTCGCTGTCTCTAACGAAGATCCAGCTTTACTAAGTCTTGCCGATGTCGTCGTCGTCGTCTCATCTCCCGTTAGTGAATGTCGATTCTTTGACGACGACTCTCTCTCTCGTAGTTGAAATAGCTGATATCAAAAGACAAATTGAAGACGTCATCAAAGTGAAGCCAAGCATGTCAGCAGTTAATAGCAGTTATGCAAATCCTGCCATCTACAATATCTATGCTGCAGCAAAACAAAAACCTTCAGTCTTTGAAAGCCTTGAGATGAGAAGTATATACCTGCTAAAGCCAATTTGTAAAAAAAGTACACAATAGAAATTAATATAATATATAAATTATATATATATCTTATATATATATTATATATATGTCCACACTCTTACTTCCTTTTGCTTGCACTGCTACCATGAAGAATCGAGCCTTTTCTGTGGTTGGCCCAGTGGTCTGGAATGGCCTTCCTTTTGAGCTACGCCTACACCCTGGGACTCTACCAGGATCGTTCCTAACTAAACTTAAAACTGTTCTTTTTAGGTGTGCTGGAGTTGGGAGCGCCTCTGAGTAGTTTTTTACTTGAAGGAGCGCTATAATAAATGTCCGAATGAATGAATGAATATCTGCCATGGTACATTATGTACTCAAGAATTTTTCTTTTAAAAATTAAAAAATGTTTGCCAAAACTTGGCAATATTCTGACCAGGTGTCAAACACAATTGACGTCTTACAATATTTATTTGTATGTGCACTTGCTATAGTGCCCCTTCAAGCTCACTACTCAGAAGCGCTCCAAACTACAGAGCGGACACTGAATCGGAGTTTCACACTGAAGCGCTGAGCAATTGCGAGTGAAGGACTTGCCCAAGGTCCCTACATAGTGACTTGAGGTGGATTCGAACCTGCAACCCTCTGGTCTCAAGGCTAGAACATACCCACTACACCACTGCGCCCTAGATATTTAGTCAACCATTACAAATTTATACATATAATATATTATATAGTACTTTAAAGCAGAGGTGCAAAAGAGCCAAACCAGTTCACACGGCTGGGAACTCACCGGGAGCTGGTATTCCTCTGCCCTCGAGTTTCCGCTTGTAACCTTCTCTACCTCTGCTCGAGACCTTGGTGTCATCTTAGACCAAGAACTCTCCTTCTCTAAACATAATCTCTTTCCTGTCGCGTGCCTGCTATATCAAATTCGACAGCTGCGCGTCATAGCTCTCATTCTCTCTCTTTCACTGCTTCTTCTACTCTTGTCCATGCCTTTGTTTGCAGCCGCTTAGATTACTGCTCTTCTCTTTATGTCGGCCTCCCACAGGTCCGCCTGAACTCCTTGGTTAGGGTCCTTTGATCTGCAGCACCAGTTGGTGGCATCTCCCGGTTTGATCACGTTTCTGCCTTCATGAGGAATGACCTCAATTGGCTCCCACTGCAGCAACGCATTGTTTATAGACTTTTATATTTAATATTTTATATTTATATCTCATTCATTGCTTGGCGCTGCGTCCTGGCTCCAGCTCCATCCTACTTACCGGTATGTGAGTTATTTACCCCTGTCTCCGTTTCTATGGGCTGCCGTTCGCTGTGCTCAGCTGCCCATGGTGACTATCTTGTCCCTTTTTCTCATACCACTAGCAATGTCTACCATGCAGTGAATGGCATTCTCCGTGGTGGGTCCAGACATCTGGAATGGCCTCCCTGCAGATCTCCGCTCATTTCTTCGTGACTCTGCCGACTCTTTCGATCATCTTCTCAAGACTTTTCTTTCGAACAGGTCTGGGCTGAGAACAATCTTGAAGAGATGCTATATAATAAATTCATGTGATCGCTTGAACCCTCGGCTGTTTCTGACACATCAACAATATTCCTCTGGCCCGCGAAGCCTTGCCCAAAGACTACACAATTTGAGAATAAAAGTCCAAATAATTTTCATTTTTTAAAACTCAGCGAGTTTTGTGAAATGTTCATGACCGACGATGATGATGAAAATTAAACCTAATTTGACTGTTTGCAAGAACTAAACAAATGCAACATTTAAGAGTCAGTTCTGCAAATGGCATTGATTGTTCACACTGCATTGATTGTTCACACTGCATTGATTGTTCACACTGCATTGATTGTTCACACTGCATTGATTGTTCACACTGCATTGATTGTTCACACTGCATTGGTTGTTCACACTGCATTGATTGTTCACACTGCATTGATTGTTCACACTGCATTGATTGTTCACACTGCATTGATTGTTCACACTGCATTGATTGTTCACACTGCATTGATTGTTCACACTGCATTGATTGTTCACACTGCATTGATTGTTCACACTGCATTGATTGTTCACATTCCCTGACAATTTAAGACAAAGTTGCCGAACATTGTGAGAGAGTAGGCTAACGCAAACGTCACAAGGAGACAATTTACCTCTTGATTGGCTGAAGCAAGTTCTTCCTCCACTTGCGTTGACCGTTCCAACGCAACGCGAAGACGCTCACGAACCTGTCGCAAGAAAAGTTGCCATCACAACCAACAACAACAACAACATAGAAATGAAACAACAACGAAATGACGTGCATGCTCAATTGCTCATATGAAAATCATAACATGGTCAGCTATATAATTAATCACTATGCAGTTGGATTAAAAACTCCAGAAAACTTCATTGATGCTATTTATAGTAACAGCTATGGCACCATAATGTAGTCTAATGCAAAGAACATTAACCAATAGTTAACAAAGCTGAAGCCAGGTCAATAGCCAGAGAGTGACGACATCACGTTTCATGCAGATAAAGTCACCGATGTTATAAGACTGTCCATGAAAACTCATTCAGACAAAACGGAGATAAGCACCATATTTAAATCTTTGTGATAAATCACAGTCAAAACAGGAACAGAAGAACAAGCTAGAAAACATGAGAAAAAATTAATTCGAATTTTTCGAAAGAGACCAAAATAACCGAAGAACCTTAGTTTAAACGAATAGTTAAAAAGTGCAGACCACCTTTTCATCTAGCGCTTTGTGGTGTTCGAATAGCGACTTGAGAGCCTTCAGAACTTCGACTTCGCTCGAAACACCGGCCGGAGACGAAGCCTGACGCTTGACGACCGTCATTCGCAGAGATCGTTCGTGTCGCGCCACCAAACATTCCAAATGCTCCAACAACAACTGTCGAACAGAATAAGATGCAAATTTCACATTGTCACTCAATGAAGCTGAGATGATCAAGATAACATTGTTGTTTATACCGGATGAAAGAAGGGAGAGGGGAGGAATTGCAGCTGCTACCAAGGACAGGTAGGTCACAACCCCCCCAGGTCGCAACCCTCTTGGAGCCATTATTATTAACAATCTTCAAGCTGATATCAACAATAAGAAACAAACGAGCATCGTTAATCACGTTGAAAAAGTTGGACAGCAGCTGCCGCAGTCCACCAGAGACGACGACATGTTTCTGTACATTTCGCTTCATTACTTCTTCTTAGTAACCAGTTTGAAAGACAAGACGTGAAGAAAGCGGCGTCTCTTTGTGCTAGACATGTGAACTGACAACGTCCGCAAATCCAGTTATCGGTTCAAAGGCATATCTTTGTTTGCATGTACGTACATGTAGGTGTCCCTATTAGCGGGGTCAGCGATCCCTTCAGGGCCTATTCTTGTCGCCATCATTTCCCTTGCTGAATAAGTGACTTGCAATTGTATAACTGTAAAAAATGATTGGTTACAAAATAAATGATTGATTGATTGATTGATTGATTATATAACTCCATGTGATAACCCTTTCTCAGTTTAATCATTCAATGCATTGAATCAGATTTCAATGAGTCCTTCAACAACTTACCCGAGTGTTGTTTCGTTCAGCTTTTAACTCAGATATTTCTTCTTCCCGTTCTGATAGTTGTTCTCTTGCTTGACTTAATTCCTTCGTTAAAACAGTAAATTCCTAGAAAGACGAAGCAATCAAAATCAAGACCAGCAAAGGATCAAAGAAAGCATTTAGTGCAAGTAGAAACAAAGTAAACCTGGCTTTGGTCTGTGAGTCGGCCGCCAGTCTCGCAGGTTCATCGCATTTCGACACGGTTGATGACTCACAGCTCTACACATTAACCGATGGACGGCGATGGCAACGTCAGCGACAGATGCAATACAATACAATACAATACAATACAATACAATACAATACAATACGGAGACGAATATCGAGTGGATCGCGTCAAATGAATGCGCCGTAACAGACCCAAACCGCGAAAAAGATGAATTTCTTTTCGTGTGCCTTCATCTCAACACTAGCGCAACACTAGCAAACTGAGTGTAGTATGCATGTGGTATTAGTATGTGGTATTAGTATGTGGTATTGGTATGTGGTATTAGTATGTGGTATTAGCATGTGGTATTAGTATGTGGTATTAGCATGTTTGAACTTCTCATTTTAACTATTGTTTGTATTTCTGACATAATATCTTAGCTTCTACATCTCGTTAAACATTAGGACCTAAAGTCAAGTATGTAGTGGTGGATCACTTGTCTTTTTCAAATACTTTATTTCTTCAGCGATATCATTCACAATAATATTTCTTTTAAGAGCGCCGCTCTTCTGTCGGTCGCCCTTTTGTCGGCGCCCTTTTGTCGGCGCTCTTTTGTCGGCGCTCTTTTGACGGGTCACCCTGTCAATGGTATGACTGATTGGAAGAATGATTAGGAGGAGTTTATCAACCAGCCGTAAAATGTAAATCCCTAGCAGCCTTCATAAACAGTAGTGAGCCAGAAGCACATGCTTCACAGGTAAATGAGGAAATTTTTAGAAAAGGAAAAGAATTTACTGTACTAGAAAATCCTTTCATTTGTATTTAAAATTGTAATTATTGTTTAATCTTCACTTTAAAACTGTTATGACATCTTATTCAATGTGATGTCCTAAGCACTATTTTTTCAGATGCAAAACCAATTTCTCACCTGAGGCTGGGTGGCTGATAATTGCATGTGAAAAGCATCACGCTCATGTTCCGTTTCCTGCATCTTTGACTGCGTTATGGCCAACGTTTCCTGCGTCTCTCTCAGCGTCTCCATCAGTTTGTCCCTTTCATCGAGCATGTTCACCATCAGCTGTTCAAAGTTTGAGTCGTCTCCAGAGTAATTGGAGTCGCGGTCGTTCGACCCATCCTCCGATATCGTTGGCATCACATCACACATCATCGTAGCAGCAGCAGCAGCAGCACGTCAGACCGATGATGCTGATCAGATGATCAGAGAAGAAGAAGAAGCGACGATCACGTCGTCCCCATAACAATCGCAAGCTGATCTGCTACAAAATACATTAGGAAAACCAATCATATTAGACATACTAAGTACAAGATCACCAATCAATGACAAGTGATATGAACAGGTAAATTAAATTACCAAAATTGACAAATTTTACCAAAAACTGCAACTGTTACCAACACAGAATTACTCATCCATGCTGAAATTGCAGATACAGCAAAACTTAGTGATTTTATGGTTAAAATGGCCAATAGTAAATAGGCCGTTTATACTTGCTTAGAACACGTACTTTGTTGCAGTGTGTACCTTTGTGCAAAAAAGACTAGTGGGGTATACTTTTTCGGATAGTCACTGCATAAAAATATTTTACCAAAATACAAATATTTTTCGACCTACCTACCCAATTTTTTTTAGCTCTGTTACCGGAAATACAACTTTTTTTAGGCCCAATCCAGCAGCAGTAACAGCAGCAGAACCGAGTCACTGAACTTTGTAACTGAGGAAATTATTAAATCGCAAAATTTATAATTTATTCAATCAAGAATTTCTATAGCGCCTCTTCATGCTCAGAAGCGCTTCTGACTCTAGCACGGCAAAAACCAGTTTTGAGTGGAATTTTAAAAAATTCTTCAGCAAAGAACCCTGACAAGAAGCAGACATAGTTCCTGTGGGAGCCAATTCCAGACCAATGGGTCCACCATAGAAAAGGATCAATTCTGCATACTTGCAGTATGAGCGCATGGAACCAAGAGCACCCGTTCTGCTTAGAACGAAGGGTGGCGGTCTTGGACACCCGTGGAGCAACAGAGTTCTCACAGGTAGTCTGGGGCATCACCAAGCTGACATTGCCGAACCAGAACGTCGATCATCATGCTGCTGGGTCATTCCAGCTCAACTCAACCAATTTGGAGGAAGGTTCCCACCCGACCATCTGCGATTTGGCTGAAATTTTATCCACATGTTGCAGGGTATATTGGATGGAAAAATCCGAAATATTTGAGAAATATTTCAAATACTTTCCAAGATATCGTGGATTCCGTGACCCCACCCTCCGAAGGTATTTCGCGAAACGTCGTGATGTCCACTTTTTGGGAGTTAATATCTCTAAAACGGTTTCACCAAATTGGATGATTTTTTTAATGCCTATACAGTTTCTTACACAGATTACAGAAATATTAATAAAGTTATTGTGTGTCCTATGATTTAAGCTGAATTAAATATCAAAAGTGCCTTCACATTCATTTCGTAACGCAATTTTGCAATAATCAGTTATCCGTATCTCCATATATACCAGGCACAATGCATTCATATTTTATATGTATACTGTCTATGTGGCTGGCAATTACTTGGCAAAGTTTTACTTGATCACTGATACCCATCTGCTGGATATCTGCTATCAAAGTTGACTAAACCTTATACCGAGGTCGAAAAGAAAAAATATTCCCAAAAAGGATCAGAAAAATATCTATTTTTTATTGCATTTTCGGATAGAGCATAGTTCAATTGATAAGTGTTCCAAAAATCAGAATGGCATTTTTTGTTTTAAGGAGTTTAACGTGTGCCAAAAATGGTCGTTTTTGGCATCGCGAGTTGCAATTATGGGTGGCATTTGGGTCATCTCATGCCAAATCAGCCATTGCCTCCCATTCTCCTTCTTGATATTT
The DNA here is from genome assembly GCA_945859605.1 of Lumbricus rubellus. Classification (NCBI taxonomy): domain Eukaryota; kingdom Metazoa; phylum Annelida; class Clitellata; order Crassiclitellata; family Lumbricidae; genus Lumbricus; species Lumbricus rubellus. The sequence goes on from OX243828.1 coordinate 28,879,743, forward strand.
TCACCAAAAATCAATAACCATGTGATATGAAGAATTGGAAAGTTTCAAGTGTCTAACGTGAAAACTGACTGAGTTATGGGGTGCTGAAGTTGGGGCGTTAGGCTGAAAAGTGAATGCAAATTTGCGTCTGTGAAATTTTTTGTCATTTTCAGACGCCAATAACTATGGATCTAGAGCAGCTAAACACATTTGGTTTTCAGTTTTCAGTTCTGTGCACAACATAGATTTGCATGGTCAAGTAACATTTGCTGTATTTGATATGAGGAATTAATAAGAATTTTTGAAAAGTGTCCAAATATACGTTACCGAGCCAATTTTTGTTATGTTTGCAGACACAGTACACTGGCAAGATATGCAAGTAAGGAATAATTTTTGTGTGATTTGATTCATCTGCTGGTGTTGTTCTAAATGTGCAATTTATTTGTGTTTTGGTCTATAGTTACTACTGTAGCACCTTGCCAAAAACCCTTCATCTCCATGGCAGCGGTCACTTTCAGCTGATCAAATGGGCACGTGGGACACCTGCTAAACAAGTCAAACATACATCATATGAAAGCTAGAAAATTGATCAAAAATTTTTAACAAGTGATTTTATTACCTTATCTTCAGATTAGATTACCAACAGGATTTTGGTATCATAAGGTTAATCACGAATTTATAGCAAGTGCTTTTTGATTTTATACTCAAATTACCAACAGGAATTTGGTATCATAAGAAAGGTTAATCTTCTAGCTTTCATATGATGTATGTTTGACTTGTTTAGCAGGTGTCCCACGTGCCCATTTGATCAGCTGAAAGTGACCGCTGCCATGGAGATGAAGGGTTTTTGGCAAGGTGCTACAGTAGTAACTATAGACCAAAACACAAATAAATTGCACATTTAGAACAACACCAGCAGATGAATCAAATCACACAAAAATTATTCCTTACTTGCATATCTTGCCAGTGTACTGTGTCTGCAAACATAACAAAAATTGGCTCGGTAACGTATATTTGGACACTTTTCAAAAATTCTTATTAATTCCTCATATCAAATACAGCAAATGTTACTTGACCATGCAAATCTATGTTGTGCACAGAACTGAAAACTGAAAACCAAATGTGTTTAGCTGCTCTAGATCCATAGTTATTGGCGTCTGAAAATGACAAAAAATTTCACAGACGCAAATTTGCATTCACTTTTCAGCCTAACGCCCCAACTTCAGCACCCCATAACTCAGTCAGTTTTCACGTTAGACACTTGAAACTTTCCAATTCTTCATATCACATGGTTATTGATTTTTGGTGAAAATATCAAGAAGGAGAATGGGAGGCAATGGCTGATTTGGCATGAGATGACCCAAATGCCACCTATAATTGCAACTCGCGATGCCAAAAACGACCATTTTTGGCACACTGTAAACTCCTTAAAACAAAAAATGCCATTCTGATTTTTGGAACACTTATCAATTGAACTATGCTCTATCCGAAAATGCAATAAAAAATAGATATTTTTCTGATCCTTTTTGGGAATATTTTTTCTTTTCGACCCCCGGTATAAGGTTTAGTCAACTTTGACAGCAGATATCCAGCAGATGGGTATCAGTGATCAAGTAAAACTTTGCCAAGTAATTGCCAGCCACATAAACAGTATGCATCTAAAATATTAATGCATTGTGCCTGGTATGTATGGAGATATTGATAACTGATTATTGCAAAATTGCGTTACGAAATGAATGTGAAGGCACTTTTGATATTTAATTCAGCTTAAATCATAGGACACACAATAACTTTATTAATATTTCTGTAATCTGTGTAAGAAACTGTATAGGCATAAAAAAATCATCCAATTTGGTGAAACCGTTTTAGAGATATTAACTCCCAAAAAGTGGACATCACGACGTTTCGCGAAATACCTTCGGAGGGTGGGGTCACGGAATCCACGATATCTTGGAAAGTATTTGAAATATTTCTCAAATATTTCGGATTTTTCCATCCAATATACCCTGCAACATGTGGATAAAATTTCAGCCAAATCGCAGATGGTCGGGTGGGAGGCATTGGTTCAGTTGAGCTGGAATGACCCTGCTGGGTAGGAAGCCAACTTTCTAAACCACTTTTTTATCAACTGTACTGAAATAGTGTAATTACTAACACAATTGTGCAATAGTGTCAACATGACAGCTTAAAATGCTGCCATTGAAATGTGGAAATTTAAACAGAATGCTAATAGGGGAGGGGCACATTCCCTATTCACAGTTCCACACCTCTGCTCGGCGTTACGGCCTCGATGATCATCTGCACGATGCTCGTTTGTCCCCCAGAAACCTTTAATTGCCAGAGAAGAGCTGGGCAAATTTAGGGTAAAAAGAGTAATTTCTGCATCCATTGCTTGGCGGAATCTGCCACTGCAGAATCATCATCATTAGCATTATAAGCGTCATGCCACAGAAATTTCTCATTTTCAAAACTAGTGCAAATAAGCAGAAATATTCATTCATTCATTCTTCTTCTTTAGGTAAGCTGCCTCTCGGCAGGTCCAGATGCCCAACGACGCCACTCTTCTCGATGTTGTGCTTTTTCTTTGAGTTTTCCATATCTATCCTCCATCATCCAATCCAAGAACTTTTCCTTCATTCATTATGGATATTTATATAGCACCCCTTCAAAGTTCCTACTCAGGAGTGATTCCGACCTGAAAAGCTGAAAAGTACTGTTTTAAGGCTCCAACAAACTGCTTCTGAGCAAACCCTAGACATAAGGCGTTTAGACATTGGAAGCCCATTCCATATGATGGGGCCAATAACAGAGAGCACGATGCTGCCTAAGTGCATTTCGCGCTCGGGAATGAGGAGTTCACGTTGAGTGGAAGAATGTAGAGCACAACGTCCGTGGACAACCAAAGTAGAGACACACAGAGCTCAAGATTGCAAATATACAGGACTTACTATAGTAGGCCTACACTGCCCCTGAGATGCAAACTAAAGACTTGTTAGCGTCATTTAGCTAAATTCATTTCCAACACAAGGAGTTGTTAGTGTCAGTTAGGTCCAGGGGTTATTCTAAGAAATTTTTAGAACTGCACAAAACGACCTTTTTAGTCGTCCGGACCAAATGTTTGATCGTCGAAATCCCGTGAAAATATTACCATTTTGAAATTTTCCCGGCCTTCAAAAACTGATGACTTTTTTAGTCCTTCGTTCACTATAACACTATGAGTTACTGCACAAAATCTTATTTTCAACTGCACAAATTTCTTTTCCAACTACACACTTTGTGTCCAGCTGCACGTTAAAATAACCCCTGGTTCGGTCCACAATTAAGACCTTTTAATGCTGCTTGCGACTGAAGTTAAAGACGTGCAAATGTTCTTAACATCCCAAAAAATAAATTTCTCATAAAATAGGCTACATCTATCAGGAACAGCGGACGACTATAGTTTAATAAATTGCTAAAATATTCTTATGGGTATAGTTCGACCTATAATCTTAATGCCTATATGCTAATATATGGGTCTACCTTAACGAGTGTAGGACAAAAGCCCCCCCCCCCCATGTGCAAATCATAGAATAGTGCCGTAACTGATGACTTGTCACTGGCATTCACATGCAAACGAAAGTTGTTAGTGTCATTTAGGTCAGTAGGCCTATAGACATATATTTGAAATGAACAAATGGGAATCGTATGTAGGGCCTATACAGTCTATTTGTTTAGTGCCTGCAACAAAGGTTTGTTAACGTTAGCTAGCCTACGTCTCAGCTTCGTAGACTTATTAGCGTTGTTTCCATTCAAAATTAGATTCAATATATTAGAGAAATGAACGACTGGGAATCGTATACAGTAAGTAGACCTACTTGTTAGTTTCAGTTTTGGCCACAACGAAGGTTTGTTAACGTCAGTTGGCTACGCCTGAGCTTCGTGGACTTTATCTAGAAAAATTCTAGATTACACAAACTTTGGACTTATAATTTTTTACGTTTAGTCGTTTACGAGAGACTTTACACAATTAGTTGTTCTACAATTAATGCCTTTAAATGTTTTATAATACGCATATTAAAACTTTCAATTAACTTAGCATATTCTTGCAATGTTAAACTAATGTGCAATGTATGACTGGGGGGACTAATGTCCTACCTAGGGGGTTTCTGTCCGGGGGGCTTTTGTCCGGGGGCTTTTGTCCAGGGGGGGTGGGGGGCTAATGCCCGTTCCCCTACCTTAACATATTATAGGTTTTTTATGTATAATTTTCATGTATAATTATATAAATATAAGCCTTAATGGTAATCCCGAAGACTGTGTGCCTGTATACAAAACAATATGGTTGCCAACGACTTAGCTAAAATAGACCGCTGTGACTTATCTCATGAAACAATGCGCTCAATAATTAAGTAATCAGCGTGAGATATAAGTAAAACGGCCAAGTTAATAAAATTATAAATGAGGAAAAATATGCAGTAAATACAAGAAAATATAAAATTCGAAGCTATTAAAGGCTGCAGCGCTCTATTTTATCGATTTCATGAGTGGCCATACGGTTTACATGGATGGGCACGCAGTCTTCAGGATTACCAGCCTTAACATATTCTAACAATAGTCAACTGTAATGTCTAATCGACTCTAAGGCCGAAAATTTCCGGTAACCCGACCGACCCTCTTTTATTGCCGCGACTCAAATAATTTTGTAAAAAAATTATTTTAAAAAAATTTTTATTTTTTTTTATTTCTTATTTTTCAATTTTAAAAAAATTATTTTTTTAACATTTGTAGGTACTTATGGGTTATCTACCCCGATTTATTTTGACACAGTGTCTTTTCCATGAATCGACCAGTTTCTAATGGCTAAACTAACCCTAACACTAACCCTAACCGACCCTCACGATGCCTAACCTGAGCCCTAACCGACCCTCACGGAAAAGACGTGGAATGACAACGCTGAAAAAATAAAAAAATAAATCGGGGTAGATAACCCATTAGTACCCATTTGTATTGACATAACAGAAAAGACGTCAACAAAATGAAATTAATAGGACTGCTTTCTAGAGCAGTTTTAGGTGCAGACAGTCGGGAAATAGGCATTTTAGGTGTCGACCGGACTTGCCGACCGCGAAGTTGCCGACCGCAATGACGTAGGTACTTGCCGACCAGGGTTTTTCAAGATCGTAGGGAGTTGCCGACCGAAGTTTTACTACTTGGTTTTTAAGAATTATATTTATAATGTAAAAAATGACAGGAAATGAGAAACCATCGTTTATTATTTTATTATTTCCAATAATAATTATTTAAAAACGAAAATTGTAAAGAAATTAATTCTAATAACATTAATTATATATAAACCTGTCTGAGGCAGTACACGTCATTATAAGAATTATATTTATAACTACAACAATAAACTTGTATAGCGTCGTCATAAATTCGCTCGCATCTGGCAGAGCACAGTATTAAACACTACCACTACAGGGTGCCAGAGACAATTTTACTAACTACAGACCCATCTCCGTACTCCCCTATTTTTCTAAATTCTTTGAGAAAATTATGTATGAACGCATTAATAAGTTTCTTGCAAAGAACGAAATTATATTTTCATCCCAACACGGTTTTCAAGCTGGGCATTCTCCATCTATGTCTTTGTTAAGTATGCAAGATAGAATTTCTGCTGCCATTGAACGAAATGAGTACTCACTAGGTGTTTTTTTCGACTTGGCCAAGGCCTTCGATACGGTCGACCATGAGATTTTATTAACCAAATTGGAAAGATATGGTGTACGAGGCAATCAACTTCTGTGGTTTAAAAGTTATTTGGAAAGTCGTTCGCAATGTGTCTATTGCAATGGCTCCTTCTCTGCGTTAAAAGCAATTAAATATGGAGTACCACAAGGTTCTAACTTGGGCCCCCTACTATTTCTAATTTATATAAATGACCTCCCTAATGTTTCTTCTAAATTATATTTCATATTGTTTGCAGATGATACGAATGTCTTCTATTCTCATAGTTCTCTGGAAACCCTCTTTGATATAGTAAATACAGAGCTGACACTAGCAGCAGATTGGTTTTGTGCCAATAAACTTACACTTAATCTTACTAAAACAAACTATATCTTATTTAGGTCTCATAGGAAAACCTGTCCCTCCCAACTTCCTATACTATGTATTAATGGATCCAATCTCTCTAGGGTAGAGTCCACAAAATTTCTGGGAGTCTATGTGGATCAACATTTAACATGGATAGATCATATAAAATGTATTTCCTCAAAAATTGCTAAAAATACTGGGATAATAGCACGTACTGCATACCTACTACCTTCCTCTATCCGTGTAAAACTATATTATTCGCTTGTGTATCCATACTTAGCATACTGTAATCTAATATGGGCATCTAACTACACTACTAGACTGCATAGACTGATAATACTCCAAAAAAGGGTCATTCGAAAAGTGGCTGGTACTACATATTTATCGCATACCAACCCCTTATTTTGTGATTTTAACATATTAAAATTTGAGCAGATTCAACTCTATCAATCAGGAGAATTTATGTATCGCTTTGACCACGGTTTGCTCCCTCCTGTTTTCAAGGGATTCTTTAATCTTGCTTCTCAGATCCATTCTCATTCAACAAGAAACTCGTCAAATTACAGATGCATCTTTGCTCGCACAAATACCCGTCTTTTCTGTATTAGAGCCACTGGTCCTTCAATCTGGAATAAAATCCCTCAAGAAGTTAGGCAATCTCCATCACTATCATTGTTTAAGAAAAAGTTTCGCTCTCACCTTGTCAATAATGGCAACATTGTGTTATGATGTAACAATGTGTTGGTCCATGTAAGCCACACACACGCACACACACACACACACACACACACACACACATGTCTTGCACTTGTTGACTCTTTAACTTTTTTTCTTCTTCTTATGTAGTTAAGAGTTTACATTGTCTGGTTTAGTTAAGATACCAGAAGTAGTTGTAATCATTCACTTCTTGTTAGTAGCAATTGTCGGCCGTTTCATCTTTTCGTTTCACATGTACGTAGGTGTCCCTATCAGAGGGGTCAGTGATCCCTTCAGGGCCCATCCTTGTGGCCATTCTAATTTGAAAATGTGATTTGTAACTGCATAATTGTAAAAGATTGTTTGGTTACAAAATAAAATGATTTGATTTGATTTGATTTTTGATTTGAAAATAGACACCGGAAGTTCTTCTCCAATAAAAGTAATAAATAAAAGCATTTTATTTCATTTCAGAACAAATATTTTCATACTTATAATAAATATAATGTGAATGCGTAATATGTATGACTTTGATTTTATTGGCGGTCGGCAACTTCCTACGTTTCAATAAAACGCTTGTCGGCAAGTTCGACAATATTAGCTATAATCGATGGTCGGCAACTTCGAGGTCGGCAACTCCCTACGGACCCGCATTTTATACTTGCTTAGAACATGTACTTTGTTGCAGCGTGTACCTTTGTGCAAAAAAGACTAGTGGGGTATACTTTTTTGGATAGTCACTGCATAAAAATATTTTACCAAAATAAAAATATTTTCCGACCTACCTACCCAATTTTTTTTAGCTCTGATACCGGAAACGCAACATTTTTTAAAGGCCTAATGTTTAGATATTCACCTTAACATAGGCCTATTCTTATATTTTTGCATCGTTTTTAGCTGATGATATCATAGACCGGGGGATAATGTCCTACCTCGGGGGAGGGGTAATAATGTCGGGGAGGGATAATGTCCGGGGGGATAATGTCCGTTTCCCCACAGCAATACCAAAAGAATCACTTGGGTTCGGTGAAGAGCAAAAGGAGAAGGTATGAAACTTTAGTGACTTCGCTTAGCGTAGTCTCGGCAGAAGACGTACAGGAACCAAATAAAACCACATGTAGGGTTGCAAAGACGGTCTGTTACGTTATATTGTGTGACCTTCCAGCAATTTTCTTACCTTCTTCTATTGGCTGCAAGTTTCCGAGTTTACCACAGTTACATGATGCTTGCAAATAAATATGCAAATATCCAATAGAAAAAGAAAACAAAAACACTTGAAACAACAGTTAGAATAAATACCTAACGTCCTGCTATTAAAAGTCTGTCCACAGTCGTGTAAATGTATTCCAAATGCTTAATCCAATACATGGATCGCATCGAATATCATAAGAAACCGATGATTGCCGCCATGTTGGCGGCTATTACTCATCGCTGCGAGCCTGCGAGGGCACGACGGGTGCGTTCCTCTGGCATTCGATCGTCTGCAGCATTTTCTAGGTTCCTGAGGACCCATCTATATAAATAAAAATGTAACCGCGTTTGGCACGGCTTCAAAGATCTCCGAACTTTCTTCATTGATTGCTTTCGAAACTTCACCAAAACGTTTAGTTCCAACACGGCCGGGTTTGCAGAATGATTTTTGGAAAAAAGCGCAACCTTTTAAACAAAAAAAGCAACTTTGCAAATTCTACCGTTTTCAACACATACGCCTGTCGATAAGCCTTGCCTTCCAATTCGGGCGCGCTTCAAACGTTTGTTCAAATGTGTTCCGTTTATGTAGCACATTTCAAGACATCCCATTGCGGCCTTATTGCTGAAGAGTTTTATGGCGCTATCCGCGTCGCTATCGGAGAGGGACAGTGTGAGGGAGGAAAGGAGAGGAGGGAGCGGGACGAACAGGGAGGGGAGAGATGGGGGGGATGCAGGGAGGGGGAGGGGGGAGAAGTGGGAGGGTAATGCATTTTCAGCCACAGCAACGCGTGGCCGGGTTCAGCTAGTATAATAATAATAATTAATTGACCTAATATGACTTGACTTAGGCTACTTGCATCGGTGGCTGGGCCACATAGAAAAGATGGTTAGAGAGCATCTGAGCAGAGTACCAGACGATACACATTATCAGCTGAACATGTTGTTGTTGTCTACAAGTCAGCCATTAATGATATTATGATGAGAGAGGGTATGTTGGTGACGTTGCTGGAGGGACGTATGGAGGGAAAGGCAACGAGAGGCAGAAGAAGATTAAATATGCTGAGCGATCTGGATAATGGAGACGTAGGCTATATGGTAACACCAAGAGGAAGGCGCAGGACAGAGCGGAATGGCGGCGGTCGGAGAGGATCACCGGATAATAATTGTCCACGTCACAAACCTGCTCAACAGCAGAAGACTGAAGAGAAGCTACTTGACTAGTTTATGGCTTTGACGATGCTTTCGCACGTGACAGACGCCCAGCGGCCTAGCTATGGAAAATCTCCCATAATCGTAATCGTAATCTCGAGACTTCTACAGCGCCCACAAAAGCGAAGTCGCGGGAGCCATGCAGCTTATTCACAGGCGCTTAATCAAAACAAAATCGATAGGCAGCGGGTCAAGTCCAGAGAGTCAGGCAGGTAGACAGATGTGGGTGATGTTTAGGGTTGACATGACGAGGGATGTGAGGATAATAAGCAGAATCAGGATAGGATTTGCGGAAGAGCAATGTTTTCAGTTTTGAGTGAAAGACCTGTGGGGAGATAGCGAGAGGTGGAGTTTTGGTGAGCTCGTATGATGGCTTCTTGTGTAGTCTTCTGGACCAACCTCAGTAGGCCTAATAGAAGGCTCTGGACCAACCAATCTCCCGACAGTAGGCTATGGATGGATCCGATTTGACCAGGGTCTTTGACAACAGAGGCCGTTACCCTGGGCAGAAATTTGTTCGGCGCATTACAGCACTAGTGAACAGTCCCGACAGTTCTCTCGTATCATGTAGGCTATATATATATATATATATATATATATATATATACACACACGTTTTATTGACAAAATAACCGGTCGACACAACGCGACAGCAAGCATAGACAGAGCAGCGGATTAAAAGTCCGGTATGCCTAAACGTTTTTATACAGCATCCGTGTTATGAAGTTTTTGTTGTTTTTAATGATTAGGCTAGTTCAAATGGATGCGGCCTTGGGCGCAGATTGTAGTTGCCAGGAAGTCTAGGCCTATATGTGAAAAATATAGGACCACAGAATAGAAGCGTAGCATTTTAATGGTAGGATTATGATAACAGAGAAATTCGTTTATGTAGGACCTTTGCAATGAAATGACTAGGCCTATTATTATACTGAGCGTTAGAATTTGTGAGCATTTTTTGTCTCTGTACATGTCCACAAAACTCTAAGCTCATGCAATCTACGCTCAGCGCGTGCTACGTGCTCAGCGTAATATGCCTGGACCGGCCTTCCATACAATACAATGCAACACAATACAATAATAATGCTCACTCGAAATTTTTTATAGTATTAAATATAGCCTAAACTGTTTAAAATCATCACAAGCAATTTAGTTACTTTACAAAGTTTACATACATAATTATTCGATAGTATAAGCTTACCTTCGTAAGTATATTAATCAATTCAATGCGTTTGTCATATAAACCAGATGTGTCCAACAACATTCTCAGCAACGTTGGATAAATTAAATAGGAGTTTCTAGTGTTATGCACAATAATCTTAATAGTTCGCTGCTTCTGGTGCTTTACATGTGTCTGGTTTGTTTACGTTTCGTCACTGTTGGCTTTATACCTTAAAATATTATCTGTTTGGACGCTTTCGAAGAAATTTGAACTGGCGGTAGAAACGAACAGGTTTGACCCGGCAATTATCCGGAGTCTGCATTTCTAAACGAGTCTCTATTTTGTAGGTTTTTAAAAAATACGTAATAACTTGTGGACCTCGTCCAGTGATGCCACAGCTGGGTTTTTTCGGTATACATGTACAATCAGGGGCCGAAAATTTTACTTATTTCTGCAGTGCCGTCAGCGTTGTCATTGCACGTCTTTTTCGTGAGGGTCGGTTAGGGCTCAGGTTAGGCATCGTGAGGGTCGGTTAGGGTTAGTGTTAGGGTTAGTTTAGCCATTAGAAACTCCGGCGGATTGATGGCAAAAGACACCGGGTATTTTTCGGCCCCTGATAGTACATGATCGCCGTTTTTTCTACTAGATCTGGGTTTTTGGCCTTCGTCTGGGTTTCTGGGTTTTTTCGGGCAAAATCTGGGTTTATTTTGTTGAGTTGACTATTTGTACTTACAACACATGAATATTCTGTAAAATTCAATGTAAAATGGTCGTGTTACATAATTTTTTCCACCAATTTTGATTTTAAACTCCACAATCAAGATCTCACGTTGTCACTTCACAAATAATTTATAACCTGAAGAATAGCTGTGCACAGAAAATTAATAAACCTTTTACACTGTACTGACTGTTACAGTAGGTCAGGTCGTGGGGCGCGGTGGTCTAGTGGTGGCGTCGTTGCCTTGGAGCCGGAAGGTCCGAGGTTCGAATCCACCTCGCCGCGTAGGGACCTTAGGCAAGTCCTTCACTCACAATTGCTCAGCGCTTCGGCGTGAAACTCCGATGCAGTGTCCGCTCTGCATCGGGAGCGCCTCTGAGTAGAGAGAGCTTGAAGGGGCGCTATAACAAGTGCACATACAAAACAAACAAACAAAGGTCAATACTTTAGTGATAATTAAAGGCCCATAATAGTTCTTGCAGAGTATTAATGTTCTAGGTCAGTGGTTCTTAACCTTTTCAAGGGAGCCGAACCCCAAGAGAAATCCATGACCATTCACCGAACCCCTCAAATTTGAACAATAATTTTTTTTGCTCGACATATACTCTGTGGTATAAGTAGGCCTATATAAGAAAATGGCAATGGTTGCTTTTAGCGTACGTCATACGATGCTATTTCTGCTGAAAAACAACTAAAAATTACATATCTTATCGGTAATACCTTATAATTATTACTTCATAGAAAGATGCCTGCTGGTGTTAATTATCGGGAGTTGCACTGGTGCAGTAAGACAAAACTAAGGTTAACAGGATGAGCAGTTTAAATTTAATAAGGTTTCAAAAAATTTTATTAAATAAAAGTTGAAAAAATAGCAGATAATTTTTCACTGAATATGTATATATTTCAGAGGACCTCTGCCGAACCCCTGGCACTGGCTCGCCGAACCCCAGGGGTTCGGTCGAACACCGGTTAAGAACCACTGTTCTAGGTGGTTAAAACTTTGCTGTTGTATTAAAAAATTTGGCTGGGAACCTCAGAGAACTTTAAAACTTCATAAACTTAAGCCATGTGTGTTATGTATTTACAATTCTGGTAGGCTAGGCACGACCTGCTGCGCATGCACACACACAAATATATCGATTCAACTTATTGTCAGTCTCAGACAACTTTAACAATTGATATTTTAAAAGTTTAATTACATTTTATTTGACTCTTTTGACGAGCATTTTGTTAACCCTCATACGAACAAGCGAAAACCCAACTTATTTTGAACAAAGGGGCCTAAAATAGCTTATATAAATAGTCTGGGTTTTTCTGGGGTTTTTTTGGAAGAAAATCTGGGTTTATTTCTGAAACCTCAGTGGCAACACTGACCTCGTCAATTTCACGAGCGAACTTCAGCAGCAAATGCAGCAGCAGTTCTCAGTTAGCGATGTGCTTCAAAGGCGTCCTGGTATGTCCATACCTTTGAAAAAATGGCATACCTGGGAACGGCGGTCCCAAATTATAAAATTAAAGAAATCTATAGGCTATCTATGAGAAAGCTTTAAACATGATGAGTGGTAGAATAGAAGGTGGATTGGTGACAACCGTTTGATTGATGGACGCTTGATAAAAGGAAGCCGGATAAACGGCAGTAGTGGCTAACGGCGGGTACAAACTCTCGTTAAAAAGCCATTAAAAACGGCAATTAGTTATCAAAACACAAAGGAAAAATGACGTAATCCACTCTTAGAACACAAAGGACTGGTCTTTTCAAATCACTGCGGCGGAGAAAACACAAAGGACCGGTCTTTTTCAAATCACTGCGGCGGAGAAAACACAAAGGACTGGGCTTTTCAAATCACCGCGGCGGAGAGAACACTTAGTTGGAGTGGGGTATTCTTCCCCCATAACTGTCATTTCAAAAACACCGCAGCGGAGAAAACACTTAGTTGGAGTGGCGCATTCTTCTAGGAACTACCCTATAATTATAACCCTTTTGATGTAAAGGCCTTTGCGTGTGCATTCCAGTCTGTCTGTCTGTCTGTCTGTCTGTCTGTCTGTCTGTCTGTCTGTCTGTGTGACTTACTTGTACGTCAAAAATAATTATAGACATTGAAAAATAATTTTTTATTTCTTCACAGAGTCCCATAGCCCCCAAATAGTCCACGCCGGTAGAGTGCAATAAATTATTACGTTCACTGAACCCTATAATTATGATCACACGACGGCGAACACGCTCCAGGCATCGGTCGACGGACGGCGACGGCGTGCAGTGAAGCGTGGCATAACAGACACCCGACAAACATAGCGCCCCAGGCATCGGTCGACGGACGACGGCGTCGGGCAGTGAAGCGTGTCATAACAGACCTCCGACAAGCATAACGCCTCGGGCACCGAAGGATCCGTTGAATCGTCTATTGAACTGGACGAACGCAATTGTAAAGAACACCCATTCAATATTAAGAAATCATTGCTTTTATCGTCCGTACACACACAATCTTTGATCACCCACGTATTGATTTATAACACACGAGGCTATGTAGACGCGCATAAAATCATACGTCAAAGCGTCCATTCTTATTCACAGCAGCCACATATTCTTATACACACCCCCTCTTCCTCCTTACCCTCCATTCCTTCTCTTCCTCCTTACCCTCCTCTTCCTCCATTCCCCACTCTTCCTCCCATCTACAAAGTCAACCGGCAGCCTTTGAACGCAAACATGAAACACACACATAAATGTCACTTCAAAGTATTATACCTCAACGAATATTCACATTTGTACTCAAGACTTCTAAAGTCTCCTTGATCTCAAACATTCTCTTTCATCATCAAAAGACCTCGGCGAACTTCTAAAAAGGCAGGCATCAAAAATATTCTTTTTGATCTTCAAAGAGCGTGGTACACTTCAAAAAATTCTTTCATCTGACACGTACACAAATATTGTAAGGAACACACACACACACATAACCAGGCCTATTGGCGCACACAGAAGCATGCAAACACAAACAGCCACACATACATGCACACAAAAGTATTGCGAAATGTCTCTTTTCTCTGTCATCAGCCAGTATCTGGCTTCTATAAAACGAAGAAAATTTCTACAGAATAGCACAGACGCCTCAGAAAACAGCAGACGCTTCTCTACAACGTGTTCGTGAAATCTACAGACGATTCTACAGCCTTGAGGCAGACGTTTAGCAGAGCGAGGCTTCATCGCACACCAAAAGGATGTCAGCAAGTGAGAATTATTTTAATTTTTTATTAGCTTTCGGCAATTTCTGAAGTAATTTCATTGCAAGCTATAATAGGAGCCTACTAATTCTTTCATTATCTTATTCATTCGCTCATCTCTTATTTCCTTCATTAACTTTGAAAATGTCCTCATAGGTCTGCTATTTCTTTCTTTCCTTAGTGTCCAAAATGCGTGCTGACATTGAAGAACTGAAACAAGAAGAACTTCGAATTATGGCCAGATTGGAAGAGCTGAGTATGTGACATTGGGAATTATAAGCTAGTAACAAGTATTTTTATAACTTATAATTTCACGAAATGACTTCAGAATAAATTTTTATGTGGTGATCTCTGTGAAGCCTCCAAGTAAACTATATTTTCATGTAAAAATACATGTAAAGAACTCGGTAAAATATTTTCGTCTTCTTCAGAAATGCAGTATTTTAGCTACAGGCCTTATCATCTTATTGCAGGACGCCAACGAAACGCAGCAAGTTCGACAGTTGCAGAGGCGCGTACAGCTCCATCTTGGTCGGTTGCAGGGACACCTTCGGCAGCCCAGACTTGGTCGGTCGCTAGCGCAGCTTGGACGCCGCCAGAGCAGCCTGCAGGTCCATCTTGGTCGGTCGCAGTGCCGCCTTCAACAGGCCAGACTTGGCCGGTCGCAGGTCCATCTTGGCCGGTCGCAGTGCCGCCTTCAACAGGTCAGACTTGGCCGGTCGCAGAGCCGTCTTCAACAGGTCAGACTTGGTCGGTCGGAGGTCCACCTTCGGCGGCGGCGTCTTGGACGCCGCCAGAGCAGCATGCAGCTCCATCTTGGTCGGTTGCAGAGTCGCCGACGTCAGGCCAGACTTGGCCGGTCGGAGCCCTACCTTCGGCAGGGCAAACTTGGTCGGTCGCAGGGACGCCTTTGGCTGCGACGTCTTGGACGCCGCCAGAGCAGACTGCAGCGCCAGCTTGGCCGGTCGCAGGCCCATCTTGGTCGGTCGCACCTCCACCTTCGACGGCGCCGTCTTGGGTACCTGCAGGCCTGCCTTCGCCGGTGACACAAACATCTTCATCGTCGTCAGAGTCGCAAGCCAAACCATCGTCTTCCACCACTGCAAGAGAGTCGTCTGATGCACCAACTGCAACAAGTAAGTTGAATTCGAAATTTTTTATTGTCTTTCATAAGTAGAGCAGACATGCATGTTACACCCCCATCAAGTGTTTGCGATTGTTCTGCATTGTTTTACCTGAAATGTTGTCAGACATTTTGCATTGTTTTTTTCCACGTGTGTAGGCTGCTCGCAAACACTTTGTCTATAGCTTTTTAAATTCTTAAAATGTATTCATGTCATCTGTATTGAAAATGTTATCATTTGTAGAATTTAATTCAGTCTTCTTACATTATGTATTGCACACATAATATGTTGCAAACTTTACTTATATTTTAAGTCTTGTTCACACAATTATTCTTCTTTTTAACTTTTCTTTATTTTACTTATAGATTTGGCAATGAAGATTGCTGCTTCGGTGTTGCTGACGGACTCAGAGGAGGACGTATTGGCCGAAATGTGGGGTCCTATGACTGATCAAGAACTTTTGGGTTACGTTCTTCAAATAGAGGCGGAAGAAGAAGCGAAAAAAGAAGCAAGAAAGTTGGAACGTGGAAAAATGCCAGGTAGCACATCAATGCATATATTTTTAAAATACAGATTAATTTTTAAAAAATAAAGTGTTGTATATTATATCCCTACAAATATTGAATAAATATTGCTAGTGTATAAATAAGTGTATTTTATTTTATTTTTAGCGAAAAGACGAGTATCATCACCCGACAAAAGTGTACAGCCAAAGGAGAAGAAACTTAGTAAGTGAATTTTAAATTATACTCAAACAACTTTCAATGTAAAATGACAATTTATTTTTTTTCAGGTACTGCAATTTCTACTTATAAAATTATTTTTTTTTTATTTTTCTCTTTTCATTCTTGCAGATTCTGGTGGTACGGGCATCATCACTTTCAAAGAATCGAGTGGAGAAGGAACTTCATCCAACATTCAGAACGAGTCAACACGTAAGTTATTTCTTTCATAAATGAAAAAATATTACATTGCATATATATTTATAAAGCCTAACTTTACTTTTCTTACCTGTCGCACACGCTATGCTTGTATGCTTTTACATTCTTATTGCAGCAAGCAAACTTTAACTCAAAATTTGTATAATTTCTGTTAAACTTTAGAACGATGCGAATCTTGTAAGAATTACAAGGAGAAATTGACAAACAACCTCTGTCAAAGATGTCTGAATATGAAAGAGTGCATCCAATGTAAGAATCGCCGCGCACCACGATTCTTCAGGGCTGGACAGGATGTGTGCATTACGTGCATCAAGAAGCAGAAGAACCCGGCCGTGCGCACGTCCACAAACAACTGCTTCATCGACATATCGCTTCCAGTCGTGCAAACAACAGACGTTCACGCCATGTTGCAGGAAGAAGCACCACGAATGATCAACACGCTGGAGGACACTCTCAACGATGAAGGGTAAGTCACACAAATTTTTTTTTTATGCTTTATGAAATTATACATTTCGTGCTGTGGATACTTAGAAATATTTCAGTTAAAATCAGAGTGCATCTTTGATATACACACATTCATGTATATGTACCAATATTCTAGTAATTTATATTTTTCACATTGCAAAGCCTTTGACTTATACCACATACACACACACACACACACACACACACACACACACACACACACACACACACACACACACACACACAAAGTCCTCATTATACTGCCAAATATAGGCCTTTTTCAATATTTATTAATTTTAGCCCGGTGAAATGGTATGTGGCAATAGATGTGAACTTCGAAAGAGAGTGCTCAGAAGGAGAAAGTAGGACGGTCGGCTACTTCAAGACGGTACCGGCAATACTTCTTCATCCGAGTCAAATACAGGAGCAACTGCAAGAAGCTGTCGAAAGAATAGACGAACTGGTAGAGACATTTACAACACAAAATTCTGGTTGGGTAGTTAGCGGCATTGCGGACTTTAAAATTTGCAATGCAGTATATGACCCAATAGGTGGCTCCAGCTACATACCTACTCCACAATATTTGTTAAATAAGCGTGCCACACTAAATATACAGAACGATGATGATCAATGCTTTCTGTATAGCCTGCTTTCTGTTTCTCATTTTCAAAGTGCTAACCCACAAAGAGTCAGTCACTACAAACCATATTTGGATGAACTTGTCACTGAGGGTTTAAACTTCCCCATGAAAATTGACCAAATTTCGCTTTTTGAGGTTCTAAATACAGAATATTCGGTCAATGTCATGTATTTCAATCCAGACAGCAAAACATTTACACCGCTGTATGCAAGTGCTCACAGGGGTAGGAAATACGTTGCAAATCTTCTTCTGCTTAACGATGGAGAGAAACGGCATTACATTGTAGTGCGAAATCTTTCTGCACTCTTATGTTCGCGCAATTCTCACAAGTCCAGAGTCTTTCCATGTCCATACTGCCTCTACTGCTTTACCACCGCTGGCGGCAAAAACGAACACATGGAGGAATGCGGCAAACACGGGCTTCAGTCCGTGCGTTATCCAACACCAGAAAATTGTAACCTGAAATTTACCAACACGCAGAATGAAATGGCGCTGCCATATGTCCTATATGCCGACTTTGAAAGTTATCTGGTACCAAATGATTCTGCAGGCAGCGCAAAAGCAACCAAAATTCTGGACACACATATTCCTAGCGGCTTTTGTTGCTTCACCGTTTCATCCTTTCCGCATTTGAATGACGCTCTTCCATACGTTTATTCGGGTCCTGATGTCATGGATCATTTCTTTTCTCATGTAAAATCCGAACAGACTCGAATTAATAAAATTTTGGCTACCAACATACCCATGAAACCACTCTCAGAGCAGCAGAAGTTGGACTTTGAGTCTTGCACAGCATGCCCTTCTTGTTCTACCGCTTTGAATTCTCAGAATAAAGTCAAACACCATTGCCACATGACCGGCAACTTTATTTCTGCGCTCTGTTCGCCTTGCAATCTCAAATTGAAATTTAGAAAGCCTACAAAGAGCAACATGCAGCAAACATCCAACTACCTTCTTCCAGTTGTTTTTCACAACTTGAAAGGTTATGACTCGCACATAATACTTAAACACATGACAAAGGAATTTGCAGGTCACGAAATTAAAGCTATTGCAACCAACATGGAAAAGTATCTTTCTTTTGAAGTCAATAATATCAGATTTTTAGTTTCCCTGCAATTTCTGAACTGTAGTTTGGATGTGTTGGTCAAAAATTTGTCAAAAGAAGACGATTCTAAATTCTTGCATTTGCGCCGACTTTTTTCGGATAAGTACAAATTACTGTTGCGTAAGGGGGTATTTCCTTACGAATACATGACTTCGGCCTGCAGAATGACCGAAAGGACTCTGCCACCCAAAGGCTGCTTTTTCAGCAAATTGACTGACGAGGACATTACCCAAGCAGACTACGACTATGCACAACAGATTTGGCAGACTTTCAACATGCAGACTATGCAGGACTACCACGACCTATACTTGCAGACTGACGTTATTTTGTTGGCAGACGTGTTTGAATCCTTTCGCAGCATGTCCCTGGACTTTTACAAATTGGATCCTCTTCACTATTATAGTAGTCCTGGCCTTAGTTTCGACGCGTGTTTACGCATGACAAAGGTAAACTTGGAATTAATAACAGACCCAGACATTTACCTCTTTGTTGAAAGGGGCATGAGAGGTGGTGTGTCCATGATCTCAAACAGATACGCCAAGGCAAATAATCCGTATCTTGCCCAAGGATACGACCCAAATGTGCCAAATAGCTACATAATGTACTTGGATTGCAATAACCTGTACGGTTATGCCATGTCCGAACCTCTCCCGACAGGAAAATTTCGGTTTTTAGACACTGACGAAATTGATAATTTCGACTTGGACACTAAATTGACAGACGATGACATGGGCTATTTGTTGGAAGTGGACTTGGACTACCCTTCGCATCTCCATGACCAACACAACGATTACCCCCTTGCACCTGAGAGACTGAAGATAAGACCTGACATGATATCGCCTTACGCACAGTCCGTTTCACGCAAAATTTCGTCTAAAATTGGAGGCGGAGTTGAAAAGTTGGTACCCAACCTCATGCCAAAGACCCGGTATGTTGTTCATTATCGTAATCTGAAATTCTACCTCAAAATGGGCATGAAATTGACCAAAATACACAAAATTTTGGAATTCCAACAAAGTCGATGGTTGAAAAAGTACATCGACTTCAACACATCCAAACGTCAGTCTGCAAAATCTTCGTTTGAAAAAGATTTTTATAAGTTAATGAACAACTCTATATACGGCAAAACCATGCAGAATAACAGAAAACATGTTCAAGTGAAAATTGTTACAAATGTAAAAAGCGCTAAAAGATTTGTTGCTCAACCAAATTTCGAATGTTATTCGATAATAAACGAAGATCTGACGGTGATAAAATTGACCAATTCGAATGTCTTCCTCAACAAGCCCCTTTATGCTGGAATGTGCATTTTGGACATTTCGAAATTGAAAATGTACGAGTTCCATTATGAACACATTCTACCCCTTTACGGAAATGCCTGCAAACTTCTTTTCACAGACACCGATAGCCTTTGTTATCACATTTTTACACCTGATGTATACGGAGATATGCAGGGTAACATGGACGAATAGGATACCTCAGACTATCCCTGTGAGCACTTTCTACATAGTCGAACAAATGCTAAAGTCATAGGCAAGTTCAAGGATGAGTGTAATGGGGAGGCAGTTTTAGAGTTTTGTGGGTTAAGGGCAAAAATGTACAGTCTTCTTTTGCCTAACAACAAGGAGAAAAAGACTGCTAAGGGGATTCAGCGAGGCTTTGTGAAGAAGAATATTAGACATGCCGACTATAGATCCTGTATTTTTGATGAAAAAACAACAAGTTCCAAATTCTGTGCCATACAAAGTAAACAGCATCAACTTCATACTGTTGAATTGCAGAAAGCGGCGCTTTCGCCTTATGATGACAAGCGCTTTCTACTAAATTCGTCTGATTCGTTTGCATATGGACATAAAGATATTGTGCTATATAAAGATGTATGAAAATAAAGTTTGACTCACTATGTTTTATTGTTACAGTTTATAGATTAAATGAAGTAGAATTTAGATTGACTTGTGTTGTATATTAAAAGAGAGACTTTTAGGAAAAAGACACTCGTTTAATTCTTCTTGTATGTATGTGTGTATAGTGGTGAAGATTTGATGCAGAAAAAAAATGGTTGAAAATATACCAATGTGTTTGTTCTTTACTCTACTAGCATGTAAATAAAATACAAGTTTCATCTGTTACAAATTCTTTATTCAGAAATGCTTAGATTTAAAGTCCGAAGGGATTGCATTGAGTGCATGATAAAGCGCCCAGCTGATTCGCATGATCTAAAGAGGCATAGCATGGCATAGCGTTTTTAAGTTCTGGAAAATGTTCGTGGAGCTCTTCAATTTTGAGAAGGAGGTTGGCCCACTCGTCCAATCGAAGAGCCAATCCGCTGCGCGTTGGTCTTTCCTTGGTAGTATTGAATGGCAGAAAGTAGCGACGAATATTCACACATCTGAAGTTGTTGGAAATTGAGGCGTAATAGCGACCGCCGAGATGTTGATAGAGGTCCACAGGTTGATTCGCCTTCAAAAGATCCACATTTCTGCTCAGTTCGTCCAGACACACCCGAAATCTCGCCCATGCAGCTTTGTTGAAGGATATGCCTTTCTTAGTTGGATAGGATTTGCCACCATCTTCTGCATACTCACGTATATGCACCATGAGTTCGTCCTTGTAGTGGCTGGCCGTCAGGTATCGGTTGTTCCCTATGCACTCTTTGAAATTCATAGCCTATAGAAAAAACAGAAAATTTGAGCTATATTGCTTCTACACACTATGAAATGACAACATTTTTATACATGTATATCAATATACTGTTTAATACATAGTTTAAAGAAAAGTCTTTACTTACTGGTATTGGTACGAGTGTACGTGTTGCAAACATTTTTCCCTGCAGCAAGTTGTCGAATAGAAATCGGAACTCTCTCAGGACTGTTCAATTTGCTCTTTTATAAGATGTGTATTGCACAAGCACATTTAAAAATAGTATGGAATTCCCAGAGATATGGGAAATTACTCTGAGTTTTACAAATTCAAGACTGTACTGGTAGATATATTTACAATTAGATCAAAGAAAGTAATTAAGAAATGTGCAATGAAGCATGACAACTCCTAGAACACTACAGAGGAAAAGGGTTACCAGAACATACGCCTATGTTAAGTGTTTCAATTGCCTTTTAAGTCCTTTGTGTTTTGATAGTTAGCGCGACATGTTTTAGTAACTAATGGGTTTTTAATGATTCGTAAGTCCATTGTGTTTTGATACCTAATTGCTTTTAGGGCTACATGTTTTAGTAATGGGCTTTTAACGATGTTTTAGGTCCATTGTGTTTTGATACCTAATTGCTTTTTAGGTCATTAGCGTGACATGTTTTAGTAACTAATGGGTTTTTAATGACTTCTCTTAATGGCTTTTTAACGAGAGTTTGTACCCGCCGTTAGCCACTACTAACGGCATTCCAGCTGGATGCATGCTGAAATACATCATTGAAATCAACAATCCAGTTTCCATTTCTCAAGTTTAATTTTCGTCAATCCAGTTTCTATTTCACCCATACCTATGGGAACATTCATCCAGCATCCATTTCGCAAGCGTTTTAATTAATCCAACTTCCATTTAACTTATTATGTCCATGCATCCAGGTTCTATTTCTCAACCATTCAATTCATCAATCCAGCTTCTATTTCAGATCTAAAAATGCCTTAATCCAGCTTATATTTCACTTGCGTTTTTTCATCTGTAAAAGGTCTTCATCCAGCTTCCATTTCTCAAGTGCTTTCTCATTATTCCGGCTTCTATTTCGGTGGACCAGCTGGTCGTTTTATAAGTGTGGAGTGAAAAAGAAACCGTTTCTATGCGCCCATCCAATACACCGCACTATTACGACACGTCATGTTGATTTACTTAATGCTATAATTTGGGACCGCCGTTCCCAGGTATGCCAAAAAAATGAGCTCATACCAAGTTTCTTTGTCGGGGTATTCGACCACCGCCGCCACCATCACTCCCACCAGTAGTCCAGTACCACCCGTTTCTGTTGTGAATCATTTGAATGAATGAATGAATGAATGTGAGTGAATGATTGAATGAGGAGTGATGTACAAATTAAGGTAAAATGTCGTAAAAGTCCACGTTTACCCAATCCTTTTCCAATCAACGAATCACAGCAAGATATCTCTAGATTATGTGAGTGAGGTTTAAGAGAGTGTCCAGCAACTCATGCTGGTGGGATAAGATCATGGAGGACATGCCCGGGGTCACTGAAGATAGAAACAACGAGGGCCTTAGAACACAATAATGTCAAAAGTAGGAGTTTTGCACCATGGGCGGAGACTTGTTGGGTGACAGTGGGGGAGGGGAGGGGGGACTGTTGAGCAGAGGGAACGATCACATCACCCCAAATCCATACCCTGCTCAGTGCTTCGCTCCGATTGTTGTTCAGCTGCTCGTTCGTCCTGCCCTCCTTCCCCCCCCCCCCCCCATCAAGTCGGGACCAAGTCTCCGCTTATGATTGGCACACTGTCGTATTGTTTTTATTTTAACAGTTAACCAATTCATGGACAGATGACAGATATTGTTGAAATGCCAGAGTAGATCTGAAATGGCTGATCATCATCCTTCTTCAAGTCTTATCACCACCACCGACGTTGCCGCTATTGCTCCATCAACTTCGCATCAAGACTCGTCCGTTCAGACGGATGCTTCACTGTTCAATGGCGTCTGTCGATGGTCAGACGTCGCTTTGCTCTGTGATGCAGCGACGCAAACAGCAGACGACGACGACGACAGCAGCGTTGACCATGCGCAAACGTCATCGTCATCGTTCAGTATGATGATGTCAGATGGAAGTATTTTGGGCGGAATGACTTCTTCGCTTAACAACGACGGTACGACGACGGCCAGTTCACTGACTGACCCTAGCAATGGAAGTAGCATGATCACTGTCATCAATCAAGCTGACCTCAGACCAACGATGACCAGATGTAAATCATCTGAGTTGGCAGAGACTGACGTTGGTGATGATGACGATGATGACGATGATGATGGTGCTATGTCTGATAAGCAGATTGCAGATGCGAACGGAATATTTCCAGTCATTCACAGCCGTGGAGAATCTCAAGGAACTCACAGCCGACTGCAGACAGTTGGAACACTACCTCAGGGTCTGTATGACATTTCATATGCAGGGTCTGTATGACATTTCATATGCACGGTCTGTATGACATTTCATATGCACGGTCTGTATGACATTTCATATGCACGGTCTGTATGACATTTCATATGCACGGTCTGTATGACGTTTCATATGCACGGTCTTATGACATTTCATATGCACGGTCTGTATGACATTTCATATGCACGGTCTTATGACATTTCATATGCACGGTCTTATGACATTTCATATGCAGGGTCTGTATGACATTTCATATGCACGGTCTG
Source organism: Lumbricus rubellus (assembly GCA_945859605.1). NCBI lineage: Eukaryota > Metazoa > Annelida > Clitellata > Crassiclitellata > Lumbricidae > Lumbricus > Lumbricus rubellus. The sequence goes on from OX243828.1 coordinate 28,903,635, forward strand.
TATGACATTTCATATGCACGGTCTGTATGACATTTCATATGCACGGTCTGTATGACATTTCATATGCACGGTCTGTATGACGTTTCATATGCACGGTCTTATGACATTTCATATGCACGGTCTGTATGACATTTCATATGCACGGTCTGTATGACGTTTCATATGCACGGTCTTATGACATTTCATATGCACGGTCTGTATGACGTTTCATATGCAGGGTCTTTAATATGACATTTTATATGCAGGGTCTTATGACATTTCATATGCAGGGTCTTATGACATTTCATATGCACGGTCTGTATGACATTTCATATGCAGGGTCTTATGACATTTCATATGCAAGGTCTTATGACATTTCATATGCACGGTCTGTATGACATTTCATATGCACGGTCTGTATGACGTTTCATATGCACGGTCTGTATGACATTTCATATGCACGGTCTGTATGACATTTCATATGCACGGTCTGCATGACATTTCATATGCACGGTCTGTATGACATTTCATATGCACGGTCTTATGACATTTCATATGCAGGGTCTTATGACATTTCATATGCACGGTCTGTATGACATTTCATATGCACGGTATGTATGACGTTTCATATGCACGGTCTGTATGACATTTCATATGCACGGTCTGTATGACATTTCATATGCACTGTCTGTATGACGTTTCATATGCACGGTCTGCATGACATTTCATATGCACGGTCTGTATGACATTTCATATGCACGGTCTTATGACATTTCATATGCACGATCTGTATGACATTTCATATGCAGGGTCTGTATGACATTTCATATGCAGGGTCTTATGACATTTCATATGCACGGTCTGTATGACATTTCATATGCACGGTCTGTATGACATTTCATATGCATGGTCTGTATGACATTTCATATGCACGGTCTGTATGACATTTCATATGCACAGTCTTATGACATTTCATATGCACGGTCTGTATGACATTTCATATGCAGGGTTTTATGACATTTCATATGCAGGGTCTGTATGACATTTCATATGCAGGGTCTTATGACATTTCATATGCACGGTCTGTATGACATTTCATATGCACGGTCTGTATGACATTTCATATGCAGGGTCTTATGACATTTCATATGCAGGGTCTGTATGACATTTCATATGCAGGGTCTTATGACATTTCATATGCAGGGTCTTATGACATTTCATATGCAGGGTCTTATGACATTTCATATGCACGGTCTTATGACATTTCATATGCAGGGTCTGTATGACATTTCATATGCACGGTCTGTATGACATTTCATATGCACGGTCTGTATGACATTTCATATGCACGGTCTGTATGACATTTCATATGCACGGTCTGTATGACGTTTCATATGCACGGTCTTATGACATTTCATATGCACGGTCTGTATGACATTTCATATGCACGGTCTGTATGACGTTTCATATGCACGGTCTTATGACATTTCATATGCACGGTCTGTATGACGTTTCATATGCAGGGTCTTTAATATGACATTTTATATGCAGGGTCTTATGACATTTCATATGCAGGGTCTTATGACATTTCATATGCACGGTCTGTATGACATTTCATATGCAGGGTCTTATGACATTTCATATGCAAGGTCTTATGACATTTCATATGCACGGTCTGTATGACATTTCATATGCACGGTCTGTATGACGTTTCATATGCACGGTCTGTATGACATTTCATATGCACGGTCTGTATGACATTTCATATGCACGGTCTGCATGACATTTCATATGCACGGTCTGTATGACATTTCATATGCACGGTCTTATGACATTTCATATGCAGGGTCTTATGACATTTCATATGCACGGTCTGTATGACATTTCATATGCACGGTATGTATGACGTTTCATATGCACGGTCTGTATGACATTTCATATGCACGGTCTGTATGACATTTCATATGCACTGTCTGTATGACGTTTCATATGCACGGTCTGCATGACATTTCATATGCACGGTCTGTATGACATTTCATATGCACGGTCTTATGACATTTCATATGCACGATCTGTATGACATTTCATATGCAGGGTCTGTATGACATTTCATATGCAGGGTCTTATGACATTTCATATGCACGGTCTGTATGACATTTCATATGCACGGTCTGTATGACATTTCATATGCATGGTCTGTATGACATTTCATATGCACGGTCTGTATGACATTTCATATGCACAGTCTTATGACATTTCATATGCACGGTCTGTATGACATTTCATATGCACGGTCTGCATGACATTTCATTTGCATGGTCTGTATGACATTTCATATGCACGGCATTATGACATTTCATATGCAGGGTCTGTATGACATTTCATATGCAGGGTCTGTATGACATTTCATATGCACGGTCTTATGACATTTCATATGCACGGTCTGTATGACATTTCATATGCACGGTCTGCATGACATTTCATATGCACGGTCTTATGACATTTCATATGCACGATCTGGATGACATTTCATATGCACGGTCTGTATGACATTTCATATGCACGGTCTGTATGACATTTCATATGCACGGTCTTATGACATTTCATATGCAGGGTCTGTATGACATTTCATATGCAGGGTCTGTATGACATTTCATATGCAGGGTCTGTATGACATTTCATATGCAGGGTTTTATGACATTTCATATGCAGGGTCTGTATGACATTTCATATGCAGGGTCTTATGACATTTCATATGCACGGTCTGTATGACATTTCATATGCACGGTCTGTATGACATTTCATATGCAGGGTCTTATGACATTTCATATGCAGGGTCTGTATGACATTTCATATGCAGGGTCTTATGACATTTCATATGCAGGGTCTTATGACATTTCATATGCAGGGTCTTATGACATTTCATATGCACGGTCTGTATGACATTTCATATGCACGGTCTGTATGACATTTCATATGCACGGTCTGTATGACATTTCATATGCACGGTCTGTAATCTGTATGACATTTCATATGCACGGTCTGTATGACATTTCATATGCAGGGTCTTATGACATTTCATATGCAGGGTCTGTATGACATTTCATATGCACGGTCTGTATGACATTTCATATGCACGGTCTGTATGACATTTCATATGCAGGGTCTGTATGACATTTCATATGCATGGTCTGTATGACATTTCATATGCACGGTCTGTATGACATTTCATATGCACGGTCTGTATGACATTTCATATGCACGATCTGGATGACATTTCATATGCACGGTCTGTATGACATTTCATATGCAGGGTCTTATGACATTTCATATGCACGGTCTTATGACATTTCATATGCACGGTCTGTATGACATTTCATATGCACGGTCTGTATGACATTTCATATGCACGGTCTGTATGACATTTCATATGCACGGTCTGTATGACATTTCATATGCACGGTCTGTATGACATTTCATATGCAGGGTCTTATGACATTTCAGATGCAGGGTCTTATGACATTTCATATGCACGGTCTTATGACATTTCATATGCACGGTCTGTATGACATTTCATATGCACGGTCTGTATGACATTTCATATGCAGGGTCTTATGACATTTCATATGCACGGTCTGTATGACGTTTCATATGCACGGTCTGTATGACATTTCATATGCACGGTCTGTATGACATTTCATATGCACGGTCTGCATGACATTTCATATGCACGGTCTGTATGACATTTCATATGCACGGTCTTATGACATTTCATATGCAGGGTTTTATGACATTTCATATGCACGGTCTGTATGACATTTCATATGCACGGTATGTATGACGTTTCATATGCACGGTCTGTATGACATTTCATATGCACGGTCTGTATGACATTTCATATGCACTGTCTGTATGACGTTTCATATGCACGGTCTGTATGACATTTCATATGCACGGTCTGTATGACATTTCATATGCACGGTCTGTATGACATTTCATATGCACGGTCTGTATGACATTTCATATGCAGGGTCTTATGACATTTCAGATGCAGGGTCTTATGACATTTCATATGCACGGTCTTATGACATTTCATATGCACGGTCTGTATGACATTTCATATGCACGGTCTGTATGACATTTCATATGCACGGTCTGTATGACATTTCATATGCACGGTCTGTATGACATTTCATATGCACGGTCTGTATGACATTTCATATGCAGGGTCTTATGACATTTCATATGCACGGTCTGTATGACATTTCATATGCAGGGTCTTATGACATTTCATGTGCATGGTCTGTATGACATTTCATATGCAAGGTCTTATGACATTTCATATGCAGAGTCTTACGACATTTCATATGCAGGGTCTTATGACATTTCATATGCACGGTCTTATGACTTTTCATATGCACGGTGTGTATGACATTTCATATGCACGGTCTGTATGACATTTCATATGCACGGTCTGTATGACATTTCATATGCACGGTCTGTATGACATTTCATATGCACGGTCTGTATGACGTTTCATGTGCACGGTCTGTATGACATTTCATATGCACGGTCTGTATGACATTTCATATGCACGGTCTTATGACATTTCATATGCACGGTCTGTATGACGTTTCATATGCACGGTCTGTATGACATTTCATATGCAGGGTCTTATGACATTTCATATGCACGGTCTGTATGACATTTCATATGCACGGTCTGTATGACATTTCATATGCACGGTCTGTATGACATTTCATATGTATGTTGATTTCTAGCCTTATTTATTGAGTGGGTCTATGGAGGTCCAGGCATGCAGGTTTATCTATATTTCTGAAAGTTTATTCTTCTGCATATATATATATATATATATATATATATATAAATTAGGGTGCCACTCAAAATAAAAGTTTGTAAAATATTTGTATCTTCCCACCCCCCAAATATGTTTTCAAATGTTGAAATAATAAGGCTCACAAAATTTGGAAGCATTCTAATAAAATTTACTGGTATCTTAATGTGGTTAAAGTTTTTAGCATTGGACATTGTTAATTTCCATGATGTTTCAATGGGTAAGATACGTTACTATGAAGGGTATTCACTATTGCTAAGTTAGTGATGAGCAATTGAGCCCAGCACTACTGGTGAGCAACAGTAGACTCTTTAGTAACTAGAAATGGCCTGCGGTGCCTCTCAGCTACTTATTACAGAAATTTATTCTGTTTTTCATCGTGACCAAGGACACCATTGAATGAATCAGCAGCATTGTTGACCACCATCAGACTCTCTGCTCATATTGGAGCACTAGCATACTCAGAAATGATCTCTCAAGTGCTAGGGTGAAGGTCTGAAGAACCAAGAACTCCTGTGATATTTTAATTGCCACAAGAAACTTCTAAGTATGTTGTGACAACCATCGCTGCGTTTGTATAGTAACAGTGCCATGCAGCGCAACATGTCAAGTAGTTTGTTTATGGGTTTCTTTACTTAGGGCTGTGGCCGTTACTTCCTTCAAATCCAGAGGAACCATTGTATCAGAGAAAATGAGACCCTTTAGTATTTCAACTACAAATGACTACAGAAGTAATTGATTGCTGAATCGGCAAACTGTATGTGACCTTGCCTTTCATCTAGGCTATCTAGCTTTAGGATGGGCCACAGGGGCATGGATACGCACATATTCCCGACTTTCCACTCCTTCTAAAAATATCAGTGCCAGGTGAAAGAGCTCATAGTGGTCCAAACAGTCTTGGCTGAATATCATTGAACTGGATGAGCTCGATAAGCTCATTTTGCATCGGATTCAAAGCAGTGCAGTTGCTGTCATCTTTATACCGTTTTTCATACCGGTCTGCTTCAAATTCGCATAGTATACATGAATCTCTAAATCTATTAAATTATATCTTGATGTTATGTCACTGGAGGTCCCTTCTGGTGTTGAACACTTTGGCATCGACTAATTCCATGATTTTGGTCTATCCAAACCAGGCTCATAAGCTTTTGTACAAACAAAACACAGGCACCGTCATGAAGGTAGGCTATGTAGTGCTAGAAGTTGTAGGAAATGACATACACACATCCAATCATGTAGACAGTCTTTATTTAACCTTTTTTTCTGTTTATCCGTCTTATTATAGAAACAACCAAGAATTGGTAAAGTTAAAAAATTACAAGAAACATTATTATTCTTGGTCAGTATGAACAATGAGTCACAGGACACCATGTTCTCTATAGATATCAGCTAATTCCATACGCGATTTCAAAGAAATTATGTGATGCGCTACTATAAACTACTAACGCGCTAAGCTAGCTCTAAATATTCATCAATCGGAATAAAATGTGTAACACATGAGTTTCTTGTCATAGAAAACATTTTGAGGGGTGGGCAACTTGATTAGTCAAAATTATTTTTTGACCATGCATTTCGTTGGGACCCTAATATATATATATATATATATATAGATATATATATATATATATATATATAATTAGTAAGCATCTACACACACACACACATATATATATATATATATGTATTGGTATGTCTAACTAAAACCTGTGGATGCAGCTCTCTATCAGATGTGAAAGTTTGACAGAATGTTCTAAAATTTATAAATTTCTAGACCAACGCAACTATATCAGCTGAAAAGTCATTTCATTTCAGAGATATGAACATTTTAATTTCACATTCAATCCCGTGAGCAATTACACCTGCCACTACTTTCCTGGGAAAGTTCTCGCCCGAGTCCTACTTGAGCGGATGAAGCAGGTTATCCACACCAGTAGAAGAAGAGAGCAAGTGGTCCGACTTCATCTCCAATGAAGAGGTGTACGCTAGAACTGGACAACCAACGGTATGCGGTACTATTAGACGGAGGCACCTGGATTTGCTTGGACACATTGCTCGAATGCCAGCAGACTCGGATTCTAGACAGGCACTACTGGCGCAGGCTCCGCCTTCCTGGAAGCGCCCTAGATCGCGACCTAGATCTACATGGATCGGGATGATTGATGTAGACTTAGCAGGACTGGATATAGATCTGAACATGGCCATCATTGTGGCTGAGGATCGGACACGTTGGAAAAATTTTATAAACTCACTTTCAGCTCATAATATCATTTCGATTCCATGATATTATGGATATTTCAATTGACATATTTTCACATTAAATACAGTCAAGCCTCAATGTCATCATTTGGCAAAGCCTGAAAAAGCCAATCCTGAGAGAGATGCCCTTAAATATTTTGCCTCCCATTGCAGAGCTCTCCTTGCGAACAAAACCACGGCAAGGCCATAAAAATGTTGATGTGATTTTTAAATAGCATGCTCCTTGGAAATTGTAGGTCAGTTTTCATCATGAGGCTTTAGCAGATGTTGCACAAACTTTGTTTAGAAACATTTTTTTTCATTTTTGACCAGTAACATTTGGCTATGATTTGTTTGTTGTGGTTCTGCATGTGTTTGTAACAGATAACAATGACCACAGCATGTAGCACCTCAAGATCATCAAAAAACTTCTGATGCTAAGATAAACTATGTTAATTTAAATATCACAAATTTAATATTTAAATGCTTTATGCATTAATTTATGCATAAATTTGTGAAGACATAGATATGGATAAAAATTATAAGTTCTGGTTAATTTAATATGAATGAATATCAAAAGCTAAAACTTTGTGTGAAGAATGCTGGTTTATTGTAGACAGAAATTGTGGGTACACGTGTGTTTTTGTGTGTTTAGAAGTATTTCAGGATCAGTGCGTAGATGGCGCTGCTGCTGTGACTATGCCACTGTTGTGTCCGGTGGGACTTGAATGCTTACTAGACACTAGTCAACTGGTTCTGCACACAGGGAACTTTCGTCATGACCTCTGTAAGTTTCAGTATCTTATCTTTCATATCTTGAGATGAAATCTATAAATGACCCGCTTCAATGCACACAGGTTTTTCTTGGCACGAGTCTCAAAATTATTACCTGCCTTTCATATTGCAACTAAATCAAATGGCTTCATCTATAGTTCAGCTGCAGTGCTCCCATATCTGCTTTCACGACTATTTTCAGCTCTCAATTCACTTTAAATCCCGAGTTTTTAACATTTTAAATTTCGATGCGGTAGTTAATAACTGCGATTAGTCGCCATTAATTGTCTTCATTGTAAAATGACGATATTCCATCAATGCTCTTGACGTCATTTTTCATGCAAATAAAACTTATGAGATCTATTCACAGACACAAGTTTTCAGTTCAGTGCAAAAGCCGTGAGAAAGAGAAATGCCTTCGGCCAAGGACTTGGAGCGCCAGACATGAGCTTAATCCACAGAGGATGGGGAAATGCCATTCCAAGCAGAGGGCATAAATTATTATTATTGTGAGAAGGTGGGACGGGCAGGGGTGGAACAAAAGTGGCGAGAAAAGGATGAGAAGGAAGGGGAGAGAAGGGAAGGAATGGTTAATTGATAGGTGGAATGGGACGGGAGTGGTGGGGGAAGGAAGTGTGAGAGAAGGGAGGGAGTGGAGGGGAGCAGTGGGGAGGGATGGGAGGTGAGGTGGGGCGAAATTTCTGGAGCAACATCGGGTACCCCAAAGAGGGTGGATGTGGGGTAGGGTGGAGTTGGAGCGGGTTTGGTTGGGACAGAGTAGGGACATGGGATAGGATGGGGCATGGGATAAGATGGGGCATGGGATAGGATGGGGCATGGGATAGGATGGGGCATGGGATAGGATGGGGTAGGACAGGTTTAGGAAAAGAACCGAACTTTCCCAGCCAGCGCCAGGTACCCCATCTAGTGAATTATATGTGAAATGCTTGACACATTCTTTCTTCCGTCACGCATGTTTTGACGACGAGGCTTCAACAAGATTTACTTGACACATTAGAAGTGCAGCTAATTTCGTGATGATGTATTTCGTCTTTGCAACTGTCGTTAGTGCCATCGTTTGAAAAGTGTCGCTTTTTTCTCTCTCTCTCTTTGTCACGTGTCATATCTGACACATGAAGCATTGAAATTGTTTTAGTGTGATTATAAAATTTAATGAACCTTGAATCTCGTGACATTACAGTTTTCAATGTGAAGAACATTCGTCGAATGGAAGCGATTAATGAAATGAGACGTGTTCTCTTTTACATCGAGCAGGGTAAGTACTAAACGTGTTCTCTTTTACATCGAGCAGGGTAAGTACTAAGTGGTTTGCTATTTCTCTCTTCATTTGTTTCTATTCTCTACTGCTTTCTTTCTTCATCACTAATTAATTTGCTAGTGCAGCAGTTTCTGTTCTTTTCTGGATAAATGATGAACATGTCAATATTAGTTGCTATCATCAATATACAAAATATGATTTTCATTCATTAGTCACTTCTGTAAAATGACATTGTGTGTAGCGCCGCATATGTCGTCGTCGTCGTCGTCGTCTGATGGTGTTACTAAGTCAATGCGTGTCACAATAAGAAATCGATAAATCGAGAAGATGAATTTGCTAAATCAGATTGGAAAAGGAATTTGGGAAAGTTGAGTCTTAAAATGATTTCACAGGATAATCATAATTATGATCAACTGTGAAGAACAAATAGATAGATACAACAGCAGACTGTACTCACTCCACAAACGACTCGTCAGCAGGCGGCTCTTGATGTAAAATTTGTAACCAGTATGTATCATTGCTCAACATTACCAACACGACGATCATCTGATGATCTGATGATGATCTGATCTTTATATACCTAAGACTAGAAGCATACCATTAAATGAATTATTGTGCAACCCTCACCATGTTGTGTATTATGAAATCTTTGCCTTTGCTTATCTGTCATATTGATCAGCGTCTATTGATCAAAAATAGAATTGCACTTTGGTAGGTCAAGCAATTTTCATTGACATATCCGAATTTCGGTAACCCCTAAAAATACAGGATCCATGTTTGTCAATCCTGAGATTTGAAAATGTACGGGATGGTTTGGGGTTCCCAGGATTAGATTCCCTAGTGCTCGCTTAACGAATGCAACAGGCGGCAGAAGACATTGGGGGGGGGGGGGGGGCAGTGAGGGTCCATTCATGCTGTCAGCCATCTTGAGGCCATCAACTCGACAAATCTATGGTAGGTCTATACAGAGCCTCTTGAGTGAATGGAGTAGATGCCCAGGTCTTGAAAACAAATCTGACAGTAATGTGTTAATAGAATGTGCTTATGTTAATACAAAATATACAGCCAGATCTGATTGTATACTCCATTATATTTGAATTGTTTTGTAATTGCTAGGATAATTTCTCTGTTAATAAATTTCTGGCATTTAAATATAGACATGCATTGTATGATGTATATAGACATGCGTTGTATGATTTAAATATAGACATGCGTTGTATGATTTAAATATAGACATGCGTTGTATGATGTATATAGACATGTGTTGTATGATGTATATAGACATGCGTTGTATGATGTATATAGACATGTGTTGTATGATGTATATAGACATGCGTTGTATGATGTATATAGACATGCGTTGTATTCATGCATATAGACATACGTTGTATTCATGCATATAGACATGCATTGTATGATGTATATAGACATGCGTTGTATGATGTATATAGACATGCATTGTATGATGTATATAGACATGCGTTGTATGATGTATATAGACATGCATTGTATGATGTATAGAGACATGCGTTGTATGATGTATATAGACATGCATTGTATGATGTATATAGACATGCGTTGTATGATGTATATAGACATGTGTTGTATGATTTAAATATAGACATGTGTTGTATGATGTCTGTTTAAGATCCTCCTCCTCCTCCTCCTCCACTCTTCCAGAACTCCTTTCTCTTCAGGTTCTATAACCGCAATAAGCAGGCAAGTCACTCCTCACAATTTCATCCAATTTGATTATAATATTGATTATTGATTATTACTTAGATGGATTCGAGTCACCATTAACATTGAATTATTGATTAACTTGATTATTGATTGTGTGTGATTAACTGAATATGCATTATTTAATTTGTGAACTTTCATCATTGAATTTGTGCAGAAAGTTCCAACGACACTAGCCATGGCTGTAGATTGAAAGGGAATTTAATAGATTTGTAAAAACATTTCTAAGCTGACGATGTGACGTGACCACTGTCAGGAAATCAATTGAGAAACAGAAATATGGACTACATGTCACTGTCTGTAAATTTAAAGTTCAATTTTCACATTTCAAATGTTTCTAACAGCTCCAAGGCACCGAAACCACCACTACACCACCGTGCCCTGCAATCTTACACTCGTTACTTGTTAAAATTAGATCAATCCTATATCGAACTTATATTATATTGTATCATTATCTGCTTTTAGATAATCAGTCAGTTCTCAATAGTTCAGTGATTTAATGAAATAATAGTTCAACAGTCAATTCACATGTATACAATAATAATACATGTACCATCAAGTTTGTGATAGCTCTAAAATGTGTTGGCTATCTTACTTATACCAGCATCATTGAAGTAGTAACTGATATTTCTAATTTGTTGGCCTATCTAACCAACCTGGCGAAAGATGTTTTATCTGGTGGTGTGTATAGTTTCTTTCACTTGAATTGCCATTTCACCGTTCCTTTCCGCCACCCACCACCATCCAGAGACGTGGATTTCTAACTTCATAGATCTACTTTTCTCTCAAGCTGAATTGGCTCAGTTCGATGTTCAGCAACTATCTCGCTTGGTTCATACGTAATCCATTTCCACTCAATGTTCATCAGCAAAGTAACTGGATCGTCTTCTTGCTTGGCATTGTACTATACTACATTACTACTGACATTCTTTCCATTTACGGTAAGCAGTTGGCCATTGGTCAGCTGTATGCTCTTGTTGATATCCAAGCTGAGGGAGGTTGCCATGGAGGGACATGGTCCTCCCTTGGAGCAATTCGCTCTTGCTTGATCTGTTGACTCTCTTCTGCTCCTCTGAAACCCAGATGATCTGGTTTGGTACTAAACAGCAGCTCCCTGTTTAACTTGATTTTCATTACTTTCTGCTTTCAATGCATGATTATATCCTCAAGATTACAGTATTATTTTAATGGATCATTCTGCCTATCATGTAACTGACCTTCTTGCATGCTCCTCCTCATCATCATCATCAGGCTGCTTAGCATCGTCTAACCTTCATCCATTTCTCCTTTTTATGGCGTAAGATCCGCTTCTGACAACAGCTAATTGTTAAATTGATATGCTAGAGAAGAAATATGCAGCACATTGTTGCTGTTGTTGTTGTTGCTGTTGTTGTTGTTGTTGTTGTTGTTGTTGTTGTTGTTGTTGTTGTTGTTGTTGTTGTTGTTGTTGTTGTTCCGCTTCAGAAGATTGAGCAAATGTTGTTTTGTGTGAATTGAGGTTGAACTGAATTTATTGATGAGTTGGTTTGTTGTTGTTGTTGTTGTTGTTGTTGTGCATGTAAGGAAGTGATGCAGGTTTACAATCCGGCTTCACACACTTGCGTTGCGTGTGGTCTCAACTGGCAATGGTCGTTTCGATTCTGTCGATTCCAGGCCGTCGTCTATTCACCGCCGGGAACAGTCGCTGGATTCATCAAACGACAGTACGATGACGACTTCATTGCAACACTAGTAGCACGTTTCAGTCAGTCAATGATCTGCTAACAAACGATGTGTCTCATCATTAGCATGCTGGACAAAAGCGCGCCGACAAAAGAGCACTGTCAATTGCGCGCTGCAAAATTTGCCCATCAAATGCGCGCTGATGAAAGCGTGCAGCATAGACTACAATGACAAACTTCAAGACATTATCCTCAAAACAAATTCTTTTCATCAATCCAGCTTCTGTTTGGCAAGGATTAGTTTCACCAATCCAGCTTCCATTTAATCTGAATTATTTTCATCAGTCCAACTTCTGTTTAACCAACAGCTGTTTGCATCAATCCAGCTTCCATTTAAAAAACTGTTCTTAGAAGCAAATATAATTATTTTATTACAATGCGTATATTCAGACTTAGCCGACACCTGCTAGCTTTGGTTCCACTATAATACTGCAGCCTGCAAATTGCCTTTCACCACTCGCTATTGTTGGCATTTGACTTGCACGCAATTGATGGTTCACTCTGTTGTCTGCGCGCTTTTGTCCTGTGCGCTAATGACATAGTGGTGATTGGTGAATGATATATTTTCACAGCAGGATCTGCCTTTTGAAGTTGTGATTGATGTACAAGTAAGTTAGCAGTTGCCTATCCTTGATATCATGACACTATAGCTAATTGGCTGCCTGTCCTAGTAAGTAATTAGGTAAGTAATTAAGTACCTTTTTGCTTGTACTTCGTCATGAGAAGTCCTTAACCTAACTTCTAAATTCTTTTAATTTAATTTTTCAATGGCTTAGCTGTTGTGCTTTTTCATTTGAGATAGAATTTTCACCTTTTGTCTTTCTTATTAATTTCTCATGTGTGAACCCATTCTAATACTCTATCGTGTGAAGCCGTTCTAATACTCTATCGTGTGAAGCCGTTCTAATACTCTATCGTGTGAAGCCGTTCTAATACTCTATCGTGTGAAGCCGTTCTAATACTCTATCGTGTGAAGCCGTTCTAATACTCTATCGTGTGATGCCGTTCTAATACTCTATCGTGTGAAGCCGTTCTAATACTCTATCGTGTGAAGCCGTTCTAATACTCTACCGTGTGAAGCCGTTCTAATACTCTACCTGCTGCTGCTGCTTCTTCACTTATGATTGTCCACCTCCACCACCCACCCTCCACATCTCCATTGTCTCTACGTGTAATGTTTTTTCACAATCACTTCAGAGTCTGAAATTTTGCATCTGCGGAAATTACTTTCAGAGGCAAACTTGACCGCATCTTGACGTGCATATTAAAAGAGAGACTGCTTTTGCATGAATCGTGTGTGTGGCCAAGTAGATATTGATATTGTTTTGTCATGCGACTTTCGATTAATTAGTTGGTCACATGTTGATTTTGCATGATAATTTTAATTTTCTGCTGATCTGTGCATTCTTGGAGACTTTATTTCTTTTGTCGTTGTTGCTGAATGTTTTCGATGCAGTACTTTGAAGAACGCACTTGACGTCTTATTGACGTCTTCGAACGTATAATACACGTAAAAAATAATTGTAGTTAATATGGATGATGATGAGGTCTAAGTGTGACTACGTTGAGCACATATCCATTTCTGCTAACAACTGCGTCTGCTGTAAGAGATGTCGTCATCCTTCATAACTTGCCCTCATGGCAGACAGATGACCCCAACCGTAGACATAACTGTGTCAATTCCATCATCTGTTGTTATGACAACAGATGATGGCGCCTGTGTGTTGTCGGCCGACTCTGAAACTCAACTCTTCTTCAATGCTAAATAAACCAGTCATGAGTTATTATTATCAGCTCTCGACATGGTGGGTCTGTTGTCTGCAAGAACTGAACAGTGGTGTGTCTTCAAGTTATCTCAGCACTGTTTATTTATTTATTTCTCCATTTCTATAGCGCCCCTTCAAGTTCTCTACTCAGAGGCGCTCCCAACTACAGCGCGGACACTGAATCGGAGTTTCACACCAAAGCGTCCAAGCAATTGCGAGTGAAGGACTTGCTTATATAAGGTCCTTACGTGGCGGCTTGAGGTGAATTCTAATCTGTTTGCTAATTTATTAACTAGGTGTTAATCCTTTTACTCCCAACCATGTGTTCTTCCAGCTGGGCTTTAATTAGACAGTTTTACTCTGTTTTGTTTGGTAACAGAGGTAAAAATGTAGCGTAAAGTTTTCAGTTGACTTGCTGTATCTGAGTAGATCAATTTTAAGTTTGCACTGTTTTGTGAAAGATGTGGAGTTGTTTAGGCATCTATAGACGCACATGAGTTCTATGTAATGTGGAATTCATCGTACATGTGCTGCTTAGATTTCATTGTGTTGTGTGTGACGACGACCAGAGGTTGTATAAGAAGCTCACAAATCAGGGATTATGATAATAGTTATTGCATATTATTTGTTTCTATATTATTTGATTAATAATTACAATATGCTGAGAAGAGAGTACATTCTGGTGTTTAGGCAAACCTGCTTTGTTCAGGAGTTTGAAATCCTTGGACCATGTGAAGAAGTCCTGCTAAGACTCCGAGGTTCTCCATCTGACCTGAAGGTTCGTCAGTGTTCTTTACTGCATTCTTGGCTTTGTGAACGTCAGTGTTGTTGAAAGTATCGGACAAATGTGCTTAAGTAAAAGTAAAAGTAAAATGGATTTTAATTACTTTAGTAAAAGTACTCATCACAAATATTACTTAAGTAAAAGTAAAAAGCATCCCCTTCAAATAATACTTTTAAAGTAAAAAGTAAAAGTACCGAGTCTTTCTATAACTCAATCGATTATTAACCTTAAAAAATAGTAAATTCACGAAATGGTTATCATTGAGTCTACTACGCACGCCTCTTATTCATTGTTAGCACAATGCATAGCTGAAGAGTCGTTCTGCTGCAGAAATGGCAGTGCATCCAGCATGCTCCACCGATCGAAAATCTATTTTAGGCATGCAAATTTAAATCAGCTGTTTTAGCTTAGCGTAACGAAATGTTAATTAGTGCATTGAAGTAACGAACATTGTAACGAGTGTCACATAAATTGTAACGAAGTAAAAGTACTGAAATATAGATAAAATTTTACTTCGTTGAAAGTAAAAAAGTATTACATTACAGACAGGCACTACTGGCGCTGGTTCCGCCTTCCTGGAAGCGCCCTAGAGGGCGACCTAGATCTACATGGATCGGTATGATTGATGTAGACTTAGCAGGGTTGGGCATGGACCTGAGCATGGCCGTCACTGTGGCTGAGAATCGAACACTGTGGAGACATTTACTAAACTCATTGTGCAACGCTCCCATTGGTGTAGTAGGCGGCGAATGATGATGAAAGTAAAAGTATTTTGGTTTTATGCTACTTCATTACATGTGAAAGTATTCAAACTTTTACTTAAGTACAGTCATTCCTTCTTTCAATTATTCATTCATTCATTTCATCACATAAAGCTCTGCACTGCAGTTATTAGACTTGCAGTGACCATTTCGAGTTGCTTTCCGTTTCTAGGTCTATTCTATAGATCTTCAACATGAACTTGGACGCTTGAGCATTCACGGTTGGGTTGGAGTTATGCATGAAATTCGAAGAACTGCTGGCGATTACGGACTAACCTGTAAGTTTCTATTCATTATGAACTTCTCTCATCACTTTTTACATACCAGTCAATCAATCAATCAATTCACTTTATTGCAACCAGAAAACAAGATGACAGCAAAAGTAGAAAATATGCATGTAATGGCTACAAAGGGGGGGCCCTAAAGGGGTGAACATCCCGCTGGGGAGGGTCACCCAAGTAAAATATTCCCAAGAAAAATTAACCAAGATAGCCGAAATGAAAGAAATTAAATCAAATTAGGTGATGACAGATTGCAGAAAAGTTAAAACTGACAAGAGCATGTAGAGAAACAAACTTAACTATGTACTTAAGTAAAACCTTAACTACATGTGGTCATGTGCATTTCAAGTAGCTTTAGTACAGGAAAGTAGAAAAACACGAAGTTTCTTTTTAAATACCTGCAGACTACTGTATTGACGAATATTTATTGGTATTGTGTTCCATACTTTAGTGCCATAACATTTAATAGTAAAACGCCTAGTGTTAGATTGAGCTTTGACAGGGCGATATGCAGATGAATTTCTAGTTAAATGCAAATGGATGTCCGAGGCGTGCGGGAGGTACCCTTGGAATACCGAAGGGAGGAGACCGTGTTCGAGTCGAAAGAAGAACTCGCAAATTTGGAGATCCTTTATCTGGTTTATTTTCAGGAGATGAAGTTCATTAAAGGAAGGGCCAGTGTGTACCCATTTACGAATACCTGCAATTATACGAACAGCCCTCTTCTGTAAGATTATAAGTTTATGAAGCCTAGATTCGTATGTCAATGCCCAAACCAGATTGCAATACGTGAGGTAGGGATAGACGAGGGTATAATATAAATTCATTCTAATTGTCTTTGGTAAGATTATACTAAGATATAAGAAACGCGGGAAATAATACCTATATTTTTAGCAATTTTAGCTGCAATTTGATTAATATGAACTTTCCAGGTCAAATGATCTATATGCACACCTAGGAATTTCATTAACTCAACTTGATTGATGGAAACATCATCAATAAGTAAACAAAGATTGTCAAAGTTTGGCATTATTTTCCGGTGGGATTTAAATAAAATTTACATCACTTGTCACTTTCAGCCATCTACCTCTGTAGGCTGCTCTTCTCAGAAATCAGTTTGATTGTGTTGAAGCTGCCTTCGTAATTTAAGGTAGAGGTGTCATGGTTGGCTGTCCGCTCTTATTCATGCCAACTGCTATCGTCTCTCACCTGTGGACTTAAGATTATTATGGGCAAATGAGGTTTTTTAGTGTGAAAAGTCCATGGAACAGTTTCTGCATTCAAGTGTATTTTTTTTGTATTAACACATTTGTAAAGCTCCTCTATAGGGTGATCCATTCAGAGGTGCTCCCAATACTCAAGTCCACAAGAGAAGAAATAGGTTTTGAGAAAAGACAATGAGAATGATGGATTGTGGGTTCGAATGACTGATTAGATGCACGTAAACAAAGCCAACGAATGAATTGTTTTGGTTCATGAAGCTTTCAAGTTTTGCTGAATCTGAGATTATTTTTGATGATTTGATTTCAGTTCCTATCGATTTAGATGTACGAGTGAAAGCTCTTCTCCTGTCATCAGTCGTTGCAATCGTGAGTCTTACCTTCTTACCTGTCTCTCGTTAATTACACG
Organism: Lumbricus rubellus; assembly: GCA_945859605.1. Classification (NCBI taxonomy): domain Eukaryota; kingdom Metazoa; phylum Annelida; class Clitellata; order Crassiclitellata; family Lumbricidae; genus Lumbricus; species Lumbricus rubellus. The sequence continues at coordinate 28,921,439 of OX243828.1, forward strand.
CAATCAGTCGATCTAATCTGATCTGATCTAATCTAATCTGATGATTTCTGATCTGATCTAATCTAATCTGATCTGATCTATCTGAATACTTACTAATCTAATCACCATCTAAGTAGATGACAGATTTTCAAAGCAGTCTATATTATGTTTGTTTGTATACATGTGCACTTGTTATAGCGCCCCTTCAAGTTCTCTCTACTCAGAGGCGCTCCCGAATGCAGAGCAGACACTGCATCGGAGTTTCACGCCGAAGCGTGCGGATAAAGGTTGAGAACCTCTGATCTAACTCATCTATTTCGTTTTCGTTTAATTCTTCAAGATTAGTCATCGAGTTCACAACATCATCATGTTGAAACTTCAGACATATTTTTTCTCTCGGTCTTTCCAAAGAATTCATGTTTAAATCAATATAAATCAATGCTTGCTTTTTCTCATCAATCTCATTAGACCAATGAACTTCAACACGTCATCTTTGGTAACAGTTGTGCTCCCCCCAACCCACCCACCCCCCCGCCCCACTGATGCACCAGACGGCATCGATTCTTCAACCAAACAAAATATTTTTCCGAGTTATATCATTCATCATTTTTCATCATTGCAGTATGTGACAACGTATTCCAATACACAGGGGCGCAACCAGAACATTTTCCTGGGGGTGCTCAGAATTATTATTGCAAGCGCCGATCAAAGGTACAAAGTAGCGAGTGCCGAATGCACGAAGCTACTTCGCACCTTCTAGGGGTCTGGGGGGAGCTCACGTCTGGGGGAGCATCGTAAGCGCCCCAGCGGGGTCTGGGCAGAGCCCCAGAAACCAACCCATATTTACTTTTGACATCAGCTAGAACACGTTTCAGGCTCTTGTTTGCCAGCTGTATTTATGAGCGATAAAGTCATGAAAACGTCTGAAAACTTGGTTTGAGACTTCAAAAATGTCCTTTCCTATTTGTTTAGAAACTTTAGATAAGACAAAGGGTTTTAGCCTAGCCTATAGCTCGCGAGTGGCAGAATTAATAACCAGTGTTTAATCTAACCCCTCCCCATGCAATAACCAGTGTTTATCTAGTCCTTTCTGTGGCAATCAAGGTTTCTGCGGAAAAGCGAGCATCCGACGGAAAATCTCCAAAGCACGTGGCGCCGAGAGGGCAGGAGCTTGGGAAGGGGATGTGCCCCTCCACATCAGAAATTTTATAATTTGCACGCTGCAATGACAGCATTTTAAGCTGCCATCTAAAGCAAATTGCTATACTACAGGGTGGTCCAGCATAAATGAACCAACTTTGAATGCATATGATATAACTCCGCCAATTTTTGGAATTTATTTATACTTTATGCGTCAAATTAAAGATATTTCACTCAAGTATATGCACTGAAAAACTGGAAATGGTACAAGTTTTGGTTTTAATTATATGCTCGGAACAGCGCGAGCTACCATAATTATTTTGTTGTGATTTGTGACGTAATAAGGCGCCGTTTCACAGAGATATATTCACAAATCGTTTTTCGCTAACACGTGCATAAACACGATCATTTTTGGTGTTTTTAGAAGTATCTACTATGAATATCTTCTCGTTGCAAAACCATTTTCTTTCAATTTTATCAACAGTCGTGCGCGCTGCCACGCGCTGCTTTAGACGCAAAGAAACGGCTGGCTGCACGCCAGCTGTTTCGCTAGTCGCTTCTTTGTGTCAGTGTTGGAGTGTTGTTGGACATCACGTCGACAAATAACTTTAGATTATCTTTTAGAATATGTTGTACGGTGTTTCTATAGGACTATCTGTTTCGCGCTGAATGACCTGGGAAAATTTGCCTGTAGAGCCTATCCGGGTCGTTGTCTTAACGGCCAATTTACTCGGATACAAGAGCATGATATGCGCGCCGTAATTCCCATGGTTTACGATTAGAAAGTCCTGTTTTTTTAATCCATTTTCAGTAGCAGATAATTCAAGGTATTGTGTATTCCATCCACTGTTAGAAAATTTGTAAATAATTTTAATCGAGTTATATTCCTTATCAGTTCGGAAAATTAAGATCAAAACGCGATCATCGTCTGTCAACGGCGCCAGATTTCGTCACAAATCACAACAAAATATGGTAGCTAGCGCTGTCCCGAGCATATAATTAAAACCTAAATTTGTACCAGTTACATTTTTTCAGTGCATATACTTGAGTGAAATGTTTTTTATTTGACGCATAAAGTCTAAATAAATTCCAAAAATTGGCGGAGTTATATGCATTCAAAGTTGGTTCATTTATGCTGGACCACCCTGTATTTCAGTGCTGATAAGAGTGATCTAAACTTCAATGAATATGATCACAATAAAAAAATATTTTTCTGAGTTTCCAATTTATTATGGTACCATTTTAAGATGTCAACTTAGCAAAATAACTCTATTTCTTCAATGCTGATAAAAAAAGAGTGATTTCATATTTCAACATAGGCCTTGCATGGGAAGGGACGGGTTTGAGCACAATGGGCAGTGGGATGTGCCTCGACCCCAATATAGAAAATTTTATTTTCACGCTGCAGTGGCATCATTTTAGACTGTCATTTGTAACTAAATTTATTATGATTTCATTGCTGAAAGACATGGTGTAAGACTTCAATGCCCCTCCCCATTGTTTAAAAAAAAAGTAAAGTCCTATCCCGTTCCATGAGGAACATAGGGAGGCGCTCATCTCCTTTTCAATGGCCTTGAGCCGGCAACGGACGAATCCCAAGGTCCTGGACACGGGGCCAGCGTATCGCAGGACTTGCCATTTACTTCCCAGCTTACGCTGGTACCAAATTATACTGCTTGGTGACAGAGACATTTGTTTAATTTCCATACCGTAATGGTAGGCTTTTAAGCTGTCATCTTAATAAAATTTCTCATATTCAATGCTGATAGCCATAGATTTTAGTTTAAAATTTCAGAGTGTTACCTCACAATTAGATCTACTTACAAATTTTGGATTTGCACAGTGCCTTTTAAAGCTGTCATTTTTCTTACAAAATAACTCATGATTTTTGTGCGTAGAGACGTGATATAAGATTTCAATAAATGTCTCCTTCCATCGTTTAAGAATTTTTTTAATTTACACACACTGTAATGACAGCATTTTATGCTGCTCTCCTAACAAGATTGTTCATAATGGATAAACAGTAGATAAAACTGCAGAAATTTATAATAATATTAATGTTAATTACATATTATTGGGGGATATTATAAGCATCTCCGTCCCTCCACAAACTTTGTATTTAAAACTTCAGCATGTTGCCTCAAAATTACTTACATCTCCCCTATCGCCCTAAATATCCTCCCATGACAGTACGTTATGCACCTTGTAGGTCCTAATATCATATGATAGTATCATAATTATATTATAATAATAAATAATAAAATTAAAATTATATAGTAGGAAATAATATCATGGTATAATACGGCAGTTTATGTAATACAATATAATAAACATCAACTAAAAACTATCATCATTTTGTCGAATTTTATGAGGGAAAATTTTTATTTCTGGGCGCTTTCTCCGCTGGAAATGTCTAGATCAAACAAAGCTGATTAACTACATTATTATAGGCTAATACTAATTTAAAGGAAAACAATTCGTAACTAGCCCTTAATAAAATAGCACACACGGTACGATCAATTAAGTCGTAACATATTATCAATAAATTGGTGAGACACCGTAATGTAAAGGCATAGGCTTTTATTTCATCACTAAGCAAATTCTCGAGACCCAGACAATAATTTCAGGTAGACCAGCTAAACACTGAAATCTAATACGTGCTTTAAGAACCATGAATTTGACTAAAATTGTAATACACAGAAGAATGAAGGAACTTGCTTGATTGTGTAATTACGAAAAACTTAAAGAGCAAGAGATCCCTACCCCCCCCCCCCCCACCACACCCCCCAAAAAACTCATCAGATTTGGAAAAATTGCGTGGGTCACCTTTTTGACCCTGGGGGGTGCTCAAGTACCCCCAGCACCCCCCTAGTTGCGCCACTGCCAATACACATAGGATAATTGTATCACGTGAACTTGAAATGTAGTTTCTATGACGAGAGGTACTCGTCATATGCTACAGTTCTATGACAATACATCCTCACCGCATGGAAAATATTAAAAGAGTTTCACATTTGGTAAGTGATGTTTTAGTTAGATGTTGTTCTGCACAATTTGACTTCATATTTTTACACCACAGAAAAGCAGCTGTTGTATATAATTATATTGTATATAATTATGTTGCATATAATTATATTGTATATAATTATGTTGTATATAATTATATTGTAGTGTTTTTTGCATTCATTTGCTAGGACTGGCTCTACTCCACAGAGGGTGGTCGAAAGTGATGCAAGTACTTTTGCAATAGCAACCCTTCTACAAGAGCAGCCCTTTTACAAGAGCAGCCCTTTTACAAGAGCAGTCTGTCCCATGACATCTCAGTTGCAGTGAGGAGATGATTCTGGTGCATCACTACTGATAGCATCTTCTACAACAGAAAGATATTAAAGAAATTTCCTTATAAACAGAAGATGACTTTTCAAACATAGCAAATGCTAATCTCAACTTATGTGTGTATGGTTTGCAACTGGTAATTGAACTTGTACTTACTGGGTAACACTGTCTTGACAAAAAGGTGTGCCATACTTTTGAGTATGATTATTAGATCTGCATTTATAATTAAGATGATTAATATGGATTTGTGTATCTGACATCGTGCTGTGTAAAGTTTATAATCTTCTATTATAGCATAGAACTTCATTGAAAATTTAAATTGTTTTAAACTAAGCAGTTCTGTGATAATCCATTTTAAGATTTATAAATCATCAGTTGACTGCAGCATCAAAGGAATTATGTTATCGGACTTTTGCAGAAGTTAAATGCCGTAATATTAACAGGAATTTGTTACTTTTCTGTGCTGAAATAAAGATATTCTACAATACATAAAATGGCTCAAAACCTTAAAGAACCTAATTCCCTTCACTTTGAACTATAAACTTAAATTACATTGCTCATGTCTTGTTATTGTTTAACGTATTTCAATTGATGTTTTTCAAAAATTAGTTTTATTTATGAATTGCAAAACAAGAATTTCTCTTAATCCTTAGGCTATGACGAGACACTAACAACTACTAGAAAACATTATAGGTCATCATTTAAAATGTAGAAAAGTTGCATTACTTATTATGAAGCTATAGAATATCACTTAAGCATTCATTTTATTCCATTTCTAAGTATTTTTTTAAAGTTTTCGCCGGGCCCTACACTAATCTATTGCTAATAATTCTTATTTCTGGCAGCATTAAACAATAAAAATCAAAATTATTTAGGATGCAAGAATTTAGTTCAAATTCTGGAAAAAATTACGCTAAGCTGATATTTTAGTCAGAGTATGGTAACCCTTGTGAATTGTTCTCGAACTGTCACCAGTCTATATCTTTGTTGTAAAGCCTTTTTTATCAATTTGAACGCTCTGTAAGTGTCGGAATGTGCCTACACATGACACAAATACACTGACAAAATTGTGAAGATTAGAGGAGTCATTAAAGATGTACACAAATCAGTCAAGACATGTGAAAACTGTACAATAATATACGCTAGTCATAAAAAGTGGCAGAGACAGAGATTCTGTCCTTTTTTGTGGTTTTGGTGAGTATGCCACTGCGAATACCATTGCTGCTGCTGCTGCTGCTGCTGCTGCTGCTGCTGCTGCTGCTGCTGCTGCTGCTGCTGCTGCTGCTGCTGCACATTTTTCTTATGGACAATGTAATCATATTGCAATCACTCAACGAGATTTCAGGTTGATTGGATTTTTTAGGTTGTAGAGTGGTTTGAGAATCCAATCTCTTTCCTGTCGTTAAGCAATTGACCGTTGAAAATAATGTGCTGCATGCCACCGTGCAACATGAGCCCCAATCAACCAGCGTCTAAACTCTTCTTCATAGATTGATGCTTGAAGACAAGGAACTCCCTTGCTTGCACGGGAAGGGAGCAGAGTTTTTGGTGTTCGTGAGTAACTGGGTTCATTGACTTTGAGTTATGCCACAGGATGAGATGTGGCTTGTACTATGTTGTGAACAGAGTACAACATGGCTGTATTGTAGGAGCAGGCAGCTGATGACATTAAAACAACCGTTTTAAACTGTAGACTTAAAAGAAGGCAATATATAAAGTATGCCATACCAGATGCTAACTGAAGAAGTTCAAGCTTTTCTAATTTAATGCAATATCATAACTACTGGTAAATATTGATTTTCATGATGTCTTGAAACCCAACAAATAATTGTTACAGTAATATTAATTATTTATTCATAAGAAATGCATTAAACTGCTGAAAACAGAGTTCGTCTGTTTGTTTGCATTTGCACTTGTTATAGCGCCCCTTCAAGCTTACTAAGAGGCGCTCCCGACTGCAGAGCGGACACTGCATCGGAGTTTCACCCCGAAGCCCTGAGCAATTGCGAGCGAAGGACTTGCCCAAGGTCCCTATGCGGCGACTTGAGGTGAATTCGTCTGTAAGGCGACGAACATACCCACTACACCACCGTGCCCCACCATGTATGTTCATTGTTGTTCACAGCTTCATGTAAATTGGATTTTTCCATCTAAAGACTCCAAATGCTGAATGTGTAATTATGTAAGTGGAGAATTCTTATCTTGTGTCATTTTAAATATTAGATACTAGTTAAGACGTCATTAGTGTTTCTAGTTTTTTTTGGTGAAATCTGTTATTCTGGCATTTAGAATTTAGTGAAAAGATATCTAGAATTTTGCAATATTGGATATTAGTTTGCAGAAAGTACTTATACGTCTCTGTAGGGGTGCTATATAAATTTTAATTGTTTGATTTTCTAAGTAATTACATGCAATGAAATACTCTTTGTATTTTTGTGGCGTAAGAGAGTTGAGGCTTAGCTGTGTAATTGTAAGAGAATTTGTCAAAATTAGTAAGAATATCGTCAAGAATTCTTCACAGATTTTGGGCATTTGTAGCAAAGGTACATTGGTAAAAGCATCAGACAGCAAGATGTAATTAAACTTGGTATGCAGCATTTTTGTTCCATATCAAATTAACTGTCTTCTAGCTACTGTGTTTTTTGTGTGCAGAGTTTTGCTGTTAGTGTTTTTGTGCTTTGATCTCAAGTTTTTAGTCAGCCAGTGGCTTTCATTGTAAAGGATTAATAGTTTTCGTGTATTAGAAGCATTGCATTTTTAAGGTGGCCTCTGGTCGGCATCGGTTATATATTGTGTGTTCTGGTCGTTTGAATGTTTAAGGCAATGCCACAAGAATAGCATTGTCATCTTTTCTTTATACTTGTGTTTCCTTATTGAGTGTCGTTATTACTTATTTCATCAGGAAATGCTACAGAAAATCTTAGAGAATTGGATGGATGCAAAAGATGACAAACTGAGAACTGTATGAGCAAACAGAAGCCGCAGAAAATCTTATGCAGATAATAATAACAACCAGGAAGCTGGAGCTATTTGGTCCCATATGCAGAATGAGTGATGACAGAAAAGTAAAGAGGGTGATGTTCGGAAGAATGGAGGGAGTCAACAGGAGGGGTAGACCACACAAGGAATGGCTGGACAACATAACAGACTGGTGCAGAGCGCCAATACAAGACCTGCCACATGACGAGAGATAACGAGGATGGCAGCGGGCACCTATGGGCACTGGTCTCTTGGTTCTTGATGATGATGATGATGATGATGATGATGATGATGATGATGATGATGATGATGATGATGATGATGATGATGATGATTGATGATGATGATGATGATGATGATGATGATGATGATGATGATGATGATGATGATGACGATGATGATGACGATGACGACGACGATGATGATGAGATCTTTTGTGCATCACTAAGTAATGCACACAGTCGTTAGTAGTAGGCATTTTATTGTCATCGTCCTCATTACTCCTCACAGCTTTTGAGATAAAAATTCATCCCATTGGAAACAAAACAGTATCACGAGCCATTACTTTAGAGAACCAAGAAATTTGTTGTAATACATGTATCTAAAATAACTTTGCTAATTTATCCAGAATAATCATCTATAAGCACTGTCTTATAACCTTTACTATTGCTCGTCACTCTACTAGGGAATGTAATCCCGGGATCCCGAATACCGGGATCCTGGGAATCCCGGACATTTTACAATCCCGTAATCCCAGGATTGATAAACATGGAATCCCGATTTTCGAGATTACAGAAATTCGGATTTTTAATTAAATTACTTGACGAATTTTGCAAAAATTCTTTGGTAAATAGATGCCAAAAAAGACAGATAAGCAGACGCCCTAATGAAGGTGAGCTGGCGGCCAGCAGAAACCCCAGAGGGGTGACTGGAGGTAGGCGTTTCTCAGTGATCAGGCTGCGGATTTGGGTTTGCTCCCTCCCATTACTTGCTTGGTTCATGTATACAGACTATAGAGTCCTCTGTACACCAATGACCCATACACCATTCAGTTGATTGATAGAACATCAACAGATGTCAGATGCCAGCACCGCTGGCCGACTAGGTCCTGGACGTCGCAGCGCCTATCTCCGATTCACGCGTGTTGACGACACTCCCGCCCCTATAATTACGCGGACTTGTGATCTGGACAGCATACAATCGGGTTCTTGCTGCCTTAATATTAGAGGATTGCAGCTAGGCTAGCCTGCAAGATCAGTCACTCACTGGTGAATCTTGGCTAGCTTGCTACTTGTTGTGTTCTTACGCTGTGGTCAGTCGGTGCATTGGTCACCTCGAATTGTCTGACCTAATTCCGGGTCGTCGTAGGCTATGCATAGGGCTATTACCATATTCAGAGAGATCGCAACTTTAGCCCAGTTAATGAGGGGGGAATCTGAAATGAGCTCAAGTCGCAGCAATCTAGGTCAAAGAAGAGACGCCGAGAGGGCAGGCCAGGGTGGGCAAGGAGAGGGGTCTAATTTGAAGAGACGCCAAAAGGGCAGGCCAGAAAAAGGGTCTTACTTGTTTGTTTAATGGGGATAGAAGCCACTCAAGATCTATACACACACAAAGAACCTTGGAAGCCACTGGTCGTAGGCCTATCCCTATCAAGTTTCAAACAATCCCGGGATCCCGCGGGATCCCGGGATTGACTCATTTATAATCCCGAAACCCCGGGATTGAGCAAATGCCCCGGGATTACATTCCCTACACTCTACTAGCCCCCATTCCAATCGAATAATGTGCTTAAACCGAGTCTTACGCTCTGCAGCTCGTTTCACCTCACCTGGTGCCGTCAGCTACTGGAGCTCTGGCGAAAGCCCTGGTGCATCCTCTCCAGTTGATCCTCTCCCTAGTCGCCTCTCTTAGTTCCTCCAGTCTCATGCCAGACTTTTCCTGTACCTCATCCAACCATTTCTTCCTTGGTCTTCCGCATCTTCTCCTTCCCTCACCGCATGCCGTCATCAGCTCCTTTTCCAAACCGTTAGATCTCATCACATGGCCGAAGTAGCTCAATTTCCTCCAAGTTGCTGTTTGCTGCAGTGTCTCCTCCCTCTCTATTCCGAGCTCCTCGCGCACCGATTCGTTAGTTCTCTTCTCCGTCCATGAAATCCTTAGCATCTTTCTCCAAATCCACATCTCACACGCGTTGATTTTCTTTTCCATATCCCGTGTCTTTGTCCATGTCTTTGTCCATGCAGCTCGTTTAATTGAACAAATTCGTAAATTTTATCATGACATTGTATCCAGCTATAATTATGCTGGAGACATTACACTGGCTTCCTACTCGGCAGCGCATTGAATTTAGGACCGCTGCTCTAGTTAGGCAAGGTCAGCTTAGAATTGCCGCAGACTACTTGCGAGAGCTATGTTGCTCAACGAGTACCGGTAGGCCTACCGTCTGTTCGGCACAGAATTAGGGATTGCTCTAGGTCGGACTGGTCCCATTCGCATGAACTGCAATGATGCAGAAAAGAGCTTTTTCTGTGATCGGCCCAGTTATCGGGAATGGGCCCACAGGAGCTACGTCTACTTCCTGGGGTTATTACTGAAACATTTTTTTTATCAAACTCAAACTGTCCGTTTTTACCATGCTAGAGTGGAGAGCGCTTCTGAGTAGCCCCGTTGAAGAAGTGCTATATCAATTCTTGAATGAATGAATGAATTTACTATCAAAACCGGCAGCAGAAGACCGCGACATTTAAAAATGTGCTGCTTAGCTGGATACGTGATCAAATTTGAGGATTTGTCCAATTAAACGGGCTACAGAGCTTACGACTCGGTTTCACAAAACCGTGCCAATATCAACTATCATATAATATCATAAGTCGTCATAACTTTGTCAGCGCTTCTCTTAAAGTTCATTATCGCAAGCTATGAAAATTCTTTTGAAGATTACATTTCAAAGCTACAACTGTCGTCAAAATCACCGAGGCATTATCTTGAAATAGGCTTGAAACCAACCTAAACTTTAGATAGATCAATGTCGATCAGTTATAGTAAAAATGTTTTACTTCTGGTCTTGGCGATGATCCAGCACAGAGATGAAATTTGGGCAGATGCATGGTCAGGATGAAGAATAGCATAGGCTACATCCAAAGATAGCCTTCAACGGCGATGTGCAGGGAAGAAGAAGAAGGGGAAGACCGAAGAAACGATGGAGGGACATGGTCAAGGAGGACTGTCGGGAGATGGGACTGTCGATGCAGGATCGGGCGGGGAGCAGCCGAGCAGGAGATGGAGAGCTTCCATAGATGAACGGCGCATAGCTCACGGAGGTTAATTGGGACGAGGCTCTGACATAATCGCCATACCAATGCAGCTAACCTGAACTCAATACGCTGGCGAATAGGGAGCCAGTGAAAGTACCTCAAGCATGTAGTTTTTGACATGACCATATTTAAAGATTTTTCCAATTAGGCGCGCAGCAGAGCGCAACACCCGGTCAAGACAAGTCAATTTGTAGGCCTACGAATAGTTTAGCCACTGTGCTGCCGTGGAGAAAGACAGACGATGTCGCACAGGGCCGGATTAACCAGTATGCCATGTCTGCCATGGCGGCGGGCCCCCCGTTGTCAGGGGCCCCCCGTCCGTGACCACCAAGAATTTTTTTTAGTTCACATTCCCATTTATTCAGCTTCACTCCAAGGACAGTGATGTGTAAATTCATGTCAATTGCTGATTGGTTTTTATGAAGGCAGTCAATGGCCCCTATAATTATATCTGCCATCTATAATCATGATTTTGTCGCTAATCCATACTTTTAAATAGATCTTCGAAGCACTGATGAGGGGAAATAAAATTGCATAAAGTTGCATTTGAAGTGTGGGATCAATTTCGCGCTGAAACCTTTTGGCAATCGTCAATCGGTTAGGCCTAGTGCTTTCATTAATTTAAGATGGGCCTATAGGATTGCTGCATGCATGCATGCAAAGAAGTTCAGAATGTGCTCAGAGTTTTAACGGTTTTCGATGTGCTATAAAAAAAATTATGGTCAACTATACAGGCATGGACAGAGTTTGGTTTCCGTTCTTGGGGCAGATACTTAATTAGTCCAGATCAAGCGGCGCCGAAATTGTTTTTCTCAGCCCGAAAAAGTTTATGACCTTTTTTAGTCATTTCATTAAGCCTTTGGGGGGGGCAAAACCCGGGGAAAGATACCATTTTCCATGGTAAAAAAACTGACTCTGGGCCTTCTTGGGGGGGGGGCTCAGCCCCCAAGCACCTGATAAACTCCGCCCATGATTGTAGGCATGCACTAACATGTGAGAGGAACATGGTGACAGAAGGTCAAGGTGGATTAAGGGCCCCCTGAGAATATGGCGGCGGGCCCCCCGAGAGCTTAATCCGGCCCTGATGTCGCACATTGTGAACGAGTGCCGCCTTCTTCGTTTTCCGGGAGGAGGACTCCAGGCTCTACATCTTGCTGAGGGTCCCGCCGCGGTAGCATGGCTTGGTGCGAACTGCATTCGCTAAAGAAGAAAGAAATAGTTTAGCGGCTTTAACCTGTAGCCGGTAGACAGCCAAATATGTAAGAAACCTTATACCTTGCAGCCTTGCAGGACCAAAATGTCGTGGCGCGCTTTTATCCTGCACGCTTTAGGCCTAATCTTTTGTTACGGCACCGATTTAATTGTTTGTGTGGCCTACAAGTTCGTTTTTCAGAACGTGCGCTATTGTAGGCCAATTAGGCACGTAGTAGTTTCAGTTTATAATATATAGCGGCACTGTGTGGTAACATAGACCATTTAGCGACGCCCTCCTCTTTTACAGGGCTGTTTTAAAGGAATTTTTAGAACTGCACAAGCCCTTCTTTTCTTTCCCATCCTCCATGCATATTAGGCCTACTTCCAATCGTATGACAATTATCTTTTTGCTAGTTTTAACTGTACAGAAGTGCTTCTACAACTGCACAAATCGATTTAGAAATGCACATTTTGTGTAGGCCCTACAACTGCGCGGCGTTAAAACAAGGCTTGTGACTGGCAGTCTGGCGCGTGAGCTATAGGCATGCAACGTCTTATAAGCGACTTATAAGTTGATCGCTTCTGCAGGTGAGATCGTATGCGATCGTTTGCATGCTATCACCTCAGACTAGTATAATTATACAGTATTATTATTGTTATTATTATGACGCCTGCAATCAAGCTAATGCGAATTCGTCAACTTTGTGATGTCCGATGTTCCTACAGGTAGGTCTAACGTCACTGGACAAGATCAAGTTACCAGCCAAATGAGGGCATCAGAGGAAGCTGTAGCGGCAATGAAAGAATGTCCTTTTACCCCATTGATGCCTTGAAATAGACTCGGCCAAGTTATTGCTGCTACCTTCTTAGCGAGTCTTTACTGGGAGAGGCCACAATATCGAAGAGGTGTGATGGATTGCCTACTTGCTTACGCAGCGTTTTCTGTTTACGAGAAATTGGCTTCGTTTAGACGGTTGCTTCGCCCCTGCCGTGCCTCACCTTACCTACCTCTTTGTACTTGCTGCTGCTGCTGCTGCTGCTGCTGCCGCTGCTGCTGGTGGTGGTGGTGCTGTTGATGGCGAAGTTGCTGCTGCTGCTCAAGTTGCTGGTGCTGGAAATTTATACAAGGTGGCCTTCGTAAGCCCACGCACCGACGGACGGTTCAAGTGAGTACTCGACTTTCTACAATTATTGTTGTAAGACGCTGCAAAAACCTAATTAGTTTTAATGTTTTACAACGACTTTTATTCTCATGTCTGGTTGAAAGCGACTCGTAGGCCAACACTGACTCACTGTAAATCGTCGACATCAGCAGCAGACTTTGTGTTTGTAGGCCTACGTGGACACGCGCTATTCTCTACAATCTGTCTTATAACAGAGTAGCCTAGGCCTTCAATTTCGCCATTTTCATTCTGCTCTTCGTTGCCCTGTTATCAATATATTAATCAGCCATTCGAACAAAGCCATTTGCCAACCTCCGTTAAGTTACTTCGATACCGTACTTCACATTCAGGTATTTGACTGTTCTGTACTTCCAGGAATTTGGTTGATTAGAAATCGATCAAATTAGGCATTTGCAAATAGGAGAGTTTATGTACCGCTATAACCATGGCCCTTTACCATTTGTATTTAATGATTTCTTTAACCTTACTTCTGATAGCCACTCTTATCCAAATAGAAAATTAACTGTTTATGACCCTCCCTACGCACATAGGCTACCTGATATTTAATAGTTATGGTTTCTGCTCAAGCCCTTAGTTAAGCCATTTAGTTAAGTCATTAGTTGTTTTTCTTGTTGATTTAGCTGCATTGTAGCCTACTGTATTTGTCGATTGCATGTTAAGTTTTTTTCTCTGCATTCCTACATTTGAATGTGCTATATATATATATATGTATATATATATAAATATATATATATTATTTTACCTGATTAATGGGTGGCCCTCTTAGTGGGATTGTCCATCCCTTCTGGGTCTCCCTTTCTTAACCAAGTTATATTAAAGTATTATGTTCACTGACATAATTGTATTATGTTTGTTTCGTTCAGGAAAAAAAATAAAAATAAAAATAGTTTTTTTTTGTTGCATCAGTGTTCTCATTGCTTGTCAGTGGCACGGTCAATACTAAAAGGCAAAGCCAATGGGCAGCAAAGAAAGTTACGAAAGTTAACTTAGCCTCTGCACTGTCTGCAGTCGTCGTTAAGGTACACACATTACACAGAAGCATAAACTAAGTGCATGTTGTTTGGAAAGTCTTTACACAAAACAATTTGAGATGTGCTTCAACTTTCCTCAGATGTCTACAAAAACTCTACATGGCAAACATGGATTGAGGATGAATTGAGGATGGGTCGAGAATGGGCCGAAGATGGATCGAAGATGGATCGAAGATGGGTCGAGGATGGATCGAGGATAGGTCGAGAATGGATCGAGGATGGGTCGAAGATGGGTCGAGGATGGGTCGAGAATGGGTCGAAGATGAATCGAAGATGGATTGAGGATGGGTCGAGGATGGATCGAGGATAGGTCGAGAATGGGTCGAGGATGGGTCGAGAATGGGTCGAAGATGGATCGAAGATGGATTGAGGATGGGTCGAGGATGGATTGAAGATGGGTCGAGGATGGATCGAAGATGGATCGAAGATGGGTCGAGGATGGATTGAGGATAGATCGAGGATGGGTCGAGGATGGGTCGAAGATGGGTCGAAGATAGATCGAGAAAGGGTCGAGGATGGGTCGAGGATGGGTCGAAGATGGGTCGAGGATGGATCGAAGATGGGTCGAGGATGGGTCGAGGATGGGTCGAGGATGGGTCGAGGATGGGTCGAGGATGGGTCGAAGATGGGTCGAAGATGGGTCGAGGATGGATCGAGGATGGGTCGAGGATGGGTCGAGGATGGGTCGAGGATGGGTCGAGGATGGGTCGAGGATGGGTCGAGGATGGGTCGAGGATGGGTCGAGAATGGGTCGAAGATGGGTCGAGGATGGGTCGAGGATGGGTCGAGGATGGGTCGAGGATGGGTCGAGGATGGGTCGAAGATGGGTCGAGGTTGGGTCGAGGACGGGTCGAGGATGGATCGAGGATGGGTCGAAGATGGGTCGAGGATGGATCGAGGATGGGTCGAGGATGGATCGAGGATGGGTCGAGGATGGATCGAGGATGGGTCGAGGATGGATCGAGGATGGGTCGAGGATGGATCGAGGATGGGTCGAGGATGGGTTGAAGATGGGTCGAGGATGGGTTGAAGATGGGTCGAGGATGGGTCGAAGATGGGTCGAAGATGGGTCGAAGATGGGTCGAGGATGGGTCGAGGATGGGTCGAGGATGGGTCGAAGATGGGTCGAGGATGGATCGAGGATGGGCCTAGGATGGACTTCCATGCCATCCATTTATTATGGTTGAGTCTTTAATGAAGAGAGGAGTGTAGACGAATGGCAACTGGGAAACGAATGAGCAGCAAGAGTTTAGAGTACTAAAGACATGTTGCCATTGTATGTGCTTCACTGACACATGTATGTGAGGAAGGAGAGCAAGGCTGCTAAGCTACTCGTACAGTGCTGTAGAATGACGTAAATCAACTGACATGTGCTGCTGCTGCTGCCACCTGTTGCTGGAGTCTGGCAAACACATCTGCTACTGCTAGTCGTAGATCATTAGCATAGCAGTAGCTGATAGGTGGCGGCAGTAGACGAGTACTGCAGTCTACAGTGTTTGTAGGAGTCATGGCAACATTGGCAAAAACTTCAATCTTCTTCAAATGCAGTAACATTATTAGTATCGCTCAAGTTGATACTCTGTTCATTCTGCCTAACAATGTGTTAACAACAGAAGAAGAAGAAGAAGAAAAAGAAGAAGAAGAAGAAGAAGAAGAAGAGGAGGAGGAGGAGGTGGTGGTGATGATGATGATGATGATGATGATGATGATGATGATGATGATGATGATGATGATGATGATGATGAAGCAGATGAAACTGAGTTGAACTTGTTGTTGCACCTTTGTGTTTATTTATTCGATAGAAGAACTTGTTGGTCATCATTGTTCAACTGAGGAGCTGCTCTTCGTTCAAGTCTTCCTCCTCACAGCGGCTGCTGCTTCTAGACTGCGTCATCCCAAGAACTACCCTTCCATCCTTTCTCCCCCTTGCCACTGCTTTGCATTGTCTGGTTACTGCCACATTCTGGACGAGTTTGTTATGAAAAAGAAATGCGTTCAGTCTGAGATGAAAGATGGGACGAAAGAAGATAACAATTTCACGCATTGGCGAAGAACGAAACCGACAGGTCAGTTGTCATTGTCATTGTCAGTTGTCATTGTCAGTTTTCATTGTCAGTTTTCATTGTCAGTTTTCATTGTCAGTTGTCATTGTCAGTTGTCATTGTCAGTTGTCATTGTCAGTTGTCATTGTCAGTTGTCATTGTCAGTTGTCATTGTCAGTTGTCATTGTCAGTTGTCAGTTGTCAGTTGTCATTGTCAGTTGTCATTGTCAGTTGTCATTGTCAGTTGTCATTGTCAGTTGTCATTGTCAGTTGTCATTGTCAGTTGTCAGTTGTCATTGTCAGTTGTCATTGTCAGCTGTCATTGTCAGTTGTCATTGTCAGTTGTCAGTTGTCAACCTCCTTCCTCCTTCCTCACGATCATCATCGTTATCATTAGCGTAAAGTCTGTTGTCACTCTTCAACTAATCACTCAAATCGTCGTCGTGCAAATCTTTCTTCTCTGCACTTCCTGCATCAGCGTCTGACATTGATAAATCTGATATCAACTGTGTTCCATGTTTATGTAGATTGATCAGTCAATCAATAGACTTCTTCTTTTGCAGTACATCTCTAACTTGTCCATCTTCTATGTCAACGTTGTCCATGCTTCTAATTTTTTTAAAATTCATGTTCTGCTAATCTCCTCACTTCATTCATTCATTACATGAATTTATATAGCACATCTCTTCAATAGCTGAAAATAATGTTTTCATGCATTTTGTCGCTTCCTATGTTTTGGCTGTTCTTCAATTAATTCCCATTTATGATCGAGAAATTGTGCAAGTAGATGTTTCCTTTTCTTCTGGAGAGTCTCACAAAAAATTGTGTTCTCGAAATGTTATTGCAGTGTCAACGTTGGCAACGTTGATCTGATGCACTGTCTTCATGTGAATATGTGAAGGGCTGAAGTCAATTCATCCTTCTATAGATATTGCTGATAATAATTAATTCTACTTAATTTATTATGTGTATTCCCTGTTCAAAACTTCTAGCTGGCCAATCACTGATTCTAATTGGTGCTACAGCAGATGGCTTCGCGTGACCCAGGTGGCTGGCTGCTGTTGATCTTAGATGTTTGCGCAAGTAGGAGTGGAATGAATCCTGCCTAACTGTCACGAATCCTGCCTAACTGTCACGAATCCGGCCTAACAGTCATGAATCCTGCCTAACAGTCATGAATCCTGCCTAACAGTCACTTGCAATGCCACTGGGTCATCTAACAAGGATTGTCCGGGTTGTCTCAAGTAGCACAAGTTCTACAAGTCGTATAGAAATGATAGTAATACTATAGAAAGTGAATCCTGCCTAACAGTCATGAATCCTGCCTAACAGTCATGAATCCTGCCTAACAGTCATGAATCCTGCCTAACAGTCATGAATCCTGCCTAACAGTAGTCTGCTGACGATAATTTTGCCCATTCACTGATTGGCACTTCTATGCACTTGTAACTAATTTTTGTAAAAGTAACAATGACAATAATTATTGTTGTAATAACAATAACAACAACAACAACAATAATAAAGAATAGTCATAATATCAATGATAGTAATACTATAGAAAGTGTACAGTCATTTGTTTAACCCAAAGATTGCGAACAGATGTTGAGAGAATAAATGAAGGGAGGTTCGCACGTATGACCTGAGGAGTTCAGCAGCAGCAGCAGCAGCAGCAGCAGCAGCAGCAGCAGCAGCAGCAGCAGCAGCAGCAGCAGCTGTCCATTGGCCTGCCATATAAATTCTGCTTCAGTGCAGTAGCTTTGAGGAGCAGGACAATTGGACAACATCCAATTGCTGTGTGCCTCCATAGCACGCTGACCTTGTATTGTGGCTGCTGTGGTTAGAGCATTGGATGCAGAATAGCACGAACATAGAGCCGACTCAAAACATTGCAAGACAGAACTTGCCATGCATGCATGCCATGCAGTGTACAAATTGGCGAAGAACAGAGCCATCTGGTATATCGGTAAGCAGTGACAACCCAGTGAGACCTATAGTGAGACCCTGTGAGACCTATAATATTTTGTATTGTATTGTATTTAAACATTTATAAAGCGCCTCTAGTAGGGTGAACCGTTTAATGAGACCCAGTGAGACCCAGTGAGACCCAGTGAGACCCAGTTAGACAAGTGGTTTGTGCTGGACATGGACTCATTGAAAGCGAGCAAAGCCAGTCAAGCGGCTTATCATACGAGACTAATAAATGATTGATCAAGCAGAACCATCTTCTGATGGCTTTTGGTGAGGAGACAGGGCCCCTGGAGGAGACAGGGTACCTAGAGGAGACAGGGCCCCTGGAGGAGACAGGCTACCTAGAGGAGACAGGGCCCCTGGAGGAGACAGGGTACCTAGAGGAGACAGGGCCCCTGGAGGAGACAGGGTATACCTAGAGGAGACAGGGCCCCTGGAGGAGACAGGCTACCTAGAGGAGACAGGGCCCCTGGAGGAGACAGGGTACCTAGAGGAGACAGGGCCCCTGGAGGAGACAGGGTACCTAGAGGAGACAGGGCCCCTGGAGGAGACAGGCTACCTAGAGGAGACAGGGGCCCAGCCCAGGCTCTAAAGAATTGGATGATGGAAGAAGCACTTGATTCCCATCTGCTTCTTTAATACGTAATCAGGAATCATATGAGTTCCAATAGCTAAAGAAAAAGTCTGCAAGAGAAACATCGAAAAGAAAGACGATATCCGCACATCACATCATCTACTACTACTACTACTAATAATAATATCTTTTCTTTAATTAAACGCCTGCAAGATGCACTGCACTTTCAACTCAGGTCTGTATTTTAACTGATCTGAGATTTTAATTATTTGCTGCCAGTCTGTGATCCTCTTTTTTCAACTTGATGATAATGTATATATATATATACACTGTGTCCCAATAAATCGGGCACCCTTTTTATAATGTGAATAAAACTGGTAAATATTCATCGATTTTCAAAATTTCAAAACTGTTTTTATCCTGAGATAATTATTTACAAATTGGTAATTTATGAACGGCCCTCACTAAAAAATTACGTCATAATGACGTCGTTAATTTACATATCGAAACCAGATGTCAGCAAAAAATTCGTTGTGTTTGGTACTTAACATTTAAATTCTCTGATGCAAATGACGTAATTGTGACGTCAATATTCATTCCAGAAACTTCATATTTGAATCATTGTAAGATAATTATCTCAGGAGTAAAAACAGTTTTGAAATTTTGACAATCGATTAAGATTTACCTGTTTTATTCACATTATAAAAAGGGTGCCCGATTTATTGGGACACAGTGCATATATATATATGTTGTCAAAGGCAATCTGAAAACCAGCTGCCATCTAATTAGTCTGTTAAAAGCATTGGCCAAGCTTTGATTGATTATATTATAACAGATTTTCATGAAGTTTTTGATTAATTTTTGCACATCAATCTTTATGATAACAATTCAAGGCATTTTTTGCAAAAACAAACACTAGAAAGTTTTCTATTAAGTATCAAGGTCCTCTTTTATGAAACAATGTACCGGAAAATATTCGTGCATCCAGGAGTCTTGCTTGATTTAAATCCCAAATCCGTGCACACACATTAAAAAATATAAAATGAGCAACCCATTTTATCTATGGTTTATTTTTTCTCATTCTTTTCTTCTTTCTTTCTTTTTTCAAGTTGAGCAGAGGGAGGTATTCCACTGCTACTACATGTATTTAATTGATTCAAAAAATATTGCCATTTCCATCTGTTTCTTGATCTATTATCATTTATTATAATTTATCATAGTGAAAAATATTTTCTTTGGTAAATAGGCCCCAATAGCGGGATCTCTCCCTTCGGGTAGCCTATTGCTCCCTACATTTCACAGTAATAAACTAATAATTGTACACTAAGCTATCCCAATACAGTTGTTAACCGCAATTAATAACTTTATGTACTTTTATGATTGCATAATTGTCTGTTTGATATTTCTGGGATCAATAAACAAGTTCAGTTCAAGTTCAAGTTCAGTTCAAATTGCTACTTCTGTTTATGCTCTGAAGTCTTGTAAGTTGCTACTTCTGTTTATGCTCTGAAGTCTCGTAAGTTGCTACTTCTGTTTATGCTCTGAAGTCTTGTAAGTTGCTACTTCTGTTTATGCTCTGAAGTCTTGTAAGTTGCTACTTCTGTTTATGCTCTGAAGTCTCGTAAGTTGCTACTTCTGTTTATGCTCTGAAGTCTTGTAAGTTGCTACTTCTGTTTATGCTCTGAAGTCTCTTTAAGAGTTGCTACTTCTGTTTATGCTCTGAAGTCTCTTTAAGAGTTGCTACTTCTGTTTATGCTCTGAAGTCTTGTAAGTTGCTACTTCTGTTTATGCTCTGAAGTCTCGTAAGTTGCTACTTCTGTTTATGCTCTGAAGTCTCGTAAGTTGCTACTTCTGTTTATGCTCTGAAGTCTCGTAAGTTGCTACTTCTGTTTATGCTCTGAAGTCTTGTAAGTTACTTCTGTTTATGCTCTGAAGTCTCTTTAAGAGTTGCTACTTCTGTTTATGCTCTGAAGTCTTGTAAGTTGCTACTTCTGTTTATGCTCTGAAGTCTCTTTAAGAGTTGCTACTTCTGTTTATGCTCTGAAGTCTCTTTAAGAGTTGCTACTTCTGTTTATGCTCTGAAGTCTCTTTAAGAGTTGCTACTTCTGTTTATGCTCTGAAGTCTTGTAAGTTGCTACTTCTGTTTTTCAGGTGACCTTTACAAAGCGCAAGTTTGGTCTGATGAAGAAAGCGTACGAGCTGAGCGTGTTGTGCGACTGCGAGATAGCAATGATTGTCTTCAACAGTTCCAATAAACTTTTTCAATATGCCAGCTCCGATATGGACAAAGTTCTTCTCAAATACACCGAATACAGTGAGCCACACGAGAGCCGTACAAACCAGGACATCATCGAGGTACAAGTTCTTCTTATTGCTCTTGTGCAGCATCCGTTTGTAACCATATTTTGATGGATGATGGACGGATGAGGAGTCAGAGGCAGGTGATGGGGGTAAGGAGACCGGGGTCAGTCCGATAGACCCTCTCTAACCTCTCGAACCCGCGTTATTATAATTGCTATTGTTATTATTATTATTATTATTATTATTATTATTATTATTATTATTATTATTATTATTATTATTATTATTATTATTTTTATTATTATTATTGTGGTGGTCAATAAATAATATTGATTGGTTCATCAATTTTTTTAGTCGTGTCTTTTGAATAGAATATCTTTCTAACATTTGGAACAAATTTTACAATGTTATTGTGTTTCAAAGTTATTGCAATTACAATGGATCTATTATAACCTATATGTTTCTTTAGACTAATATCCACATGATGTCAATTTTAGATGCTAAAAAAGAAAGAATTAAAAGTTGAAGTTACTCAGGAGGAATTTCTGGTAATTTTTAAAAATCTTGTTTCACATAAAAGTTTTATTTATTATATATTACATATTTGTTTCTCAAATTTTAAGAAACCAGTTAGACGCAAACATCATTGGTATACAGGTCAAACATGAACATCATTGGTATACAGATCAAACACAAACATCAGTGGTTTACAGGTCAGATACAAACATCATTGGTATACAGATCAAACACAAACATCAGTGGTTTACAGGTCAGACACAAACATCATTGGTATACATGTCAAACACAAACATCATTGGTTTACATGTCAAACACAAACATCATTGGTATACAGGTCAAACATGAACATCATTGGTAAACAGGTCAGACACAAACATCATTAGTATACAGGTCAAACACAAACATCATTGGTTTACATGTCAAACACAAACATCAGTGGTTTACAGGTCAGATACAAACATCATTGGTATACAGGTCAGATACAAACATCATTGGTATACAGGTCAAACACAAACATCATTGGTATACAGGTCAGATACAAACATCATTGGTATACAGGTCAGATACAAACATCATTGGTATACAGGTCAGACACAAACATCATTGGTATACAGGTCAAACACAAACATCATTGGTATACAGGTCAAACACAAACATCATTGGTTTACATGTCAAACACAAACATCATTGGTTTACATGTCAAACACAAACATCATGGGTTTACATGTCAGACACAAACATCATTGGTATACAGGTCAAACACAAACATCATCATCTTTCCTCAAAACTTATTTCTTCTCTCGTGGCCTTGCACACAGGGAGCGCCTCTGAACGGTTCACCCTAGTAGAGGCGCTTTATAAATGTTTTAATGCGATACGATACGATACAGGTCAGACACAAACATCATTGGTATACAGGTCAAACACAAACATCATTGGTATACAGGTCAAACACAAACCCTCCCTCCCTTTATCGATCCCTCCCTCCCTCAATCTCTCCCTCCCTTGATCCCTCCCTCGATCCATCCCTCCCTCGATTCCTCCCTCCTTCCCTTGATCCCTCCCTCCTTCCCTTGATCCCTCCCTCCCTTTTCTCGATCCCTTCCTTGATCTCTCCCTCTCTCCTTCCCTCGATCCCTCCCTCCCTCGATCCCTCCCTCGATTCCTCCCTCCTTCCCTTGATCCCTCCCTCCCTTGCTTTCTCCCTCCCTCTCTTCCTCGATCCCTCCCTTCTTCCCTCGATCCCTTTCTCCCTCGATCCCTCCCTCTTTCGATCCCTCCCTCCCATGATCCCTCCCTCCTTTTCTTGATCCCTCCTTTGCTTCCTCCCTCCCTTCCTCGATGCCTCCCTCCCTTTCTCGATCCCTCCCTCCATCCCCTCGATCTCTCCCTCCATCGATCCCTCCCTCCCTTGATCTCTCCCTTCCTCCTTCCCTCGATCCCTCCATCCTTCCCTTGATCCCTCCCTCCCTCCCTTGCTTCCTCCCTCCCTCCCTTCCTCGATCCCTCCCTCCCTTTCTCGATCCCTCCCTCCTTCCCTCGATCCCTCCCTCCTTTGCTTTCTAACTCCCTTCCTCGATCCCTCCCTTTCTCGATCCCTCCCTCCCTCCTTCCCTCGATCCCTCCCTCCCTCCATTCCTCGATCCCTCCCTCCTTCCCTCTCTACCACCCTCCCTGCTGCTTCACATGAAACTCTAGATCCTATTTAAACAGAGCAGGGCTTTTAAAAGAAATTTTTAGAACTACTGTACAAACAGCAATTTGAATCTTGTGTGGCTTTGTTGTCGAAAATTTCTCATGACATTTTTTTACTCATTTGTGAGAATTAAAAAAAAAATTCGCTTTGGAAATTTGACGTTGCTGCTTATATTTTATACTGCACACGTCATCCTTCGTTCCATTTTCTTCTTCCACCTTCCACGATAAACCGGCTGCTCTCTGTCTGTCTGTCTGTCTGTCTGTCTGTCTGTCTGTCTGTCTGTCTCTATATATATCCCTGTCCCTCTCAGAGAAAGAGAGAGTCTGTCTGTCTGTCTGTCTGTCTGTCTGTCAGTCTGTCTCTCAGCACAATTAAGCATTTAACTATCAACTGACTGTTTGTTATATAGGGAAAGCAACAGCAGCAGTCTGACAGTCCTCCTCCTCCTCCTCCTTCTCCTCCTCTTCCTTCTTCTCCTCCTCCTTCCACTGATTCATATTATGATGCAACAGCTATCCACCAACAGCATCAGCAGCATCAGCACCAACAGCACCAACAGCAGCATCAGCACCAACAGCATCATCAGCACCAACAGCACCAACAGCATCAGCAGCATCAGCACCAACAGCACCACCAAGACCAGCAGCACCAACAGCATCAGCATCATCAGCACCAACAGCATCAGCAGCATCAGCAGCATCAGCATCAGCATCAGCATCAGCATCTCAGTTGTCGATTTCAACTTCCGTTGTCATCATCAGATACTCTTCTACCGTTGCAGACGTCTAACAGGTCGTCATCATCATCATCGTCATTATCGTCATCATCGTCGAAGGTTCATTGTTGTCCTGACAACAATGAAATCATCTTGTCATCATCGTCATCATCATCTGAGGTCAGTTCTATCCACAAACGACAGATCTCCTTTGTTTTTTGTCGTCTGTGATTTCAACGAATCGATTACATGATGACGTCTTTAATGCAACAAACTGTCATTTAAAATATGTTGCGCTGTAAGCTTGCAATGCTTTAATCTAGCTAAGGCCATCAACCAGTGTGAGAATTGTGGAAAAATAACGGGGGGGGGGGGTGACCATTATCAACTTGGAATTGGGGTGTGAAAAACACACTTTACCATGGGGCTCTAAGAAAGACTGGGGTTGAAACCCCCCAGCCCTCGGCAATTTTCACTCTGCCTCCAACTAATAATTTAATCCATCATTTTTATTCCCTAGTTAACCGGATTCTCTATCCATGTAGGATTGTAGAGCTTCTTTTTTAGACGTTATAATGTGAAATTGAATTCTTTGATTTGCTTGCAAAATAAACCATTTTGATTGATTGTCATCATCATCATAATCATCGTCGTCGTCATCATCATCATGTTTAGGTTACTTCAAGTGATCCTTCCTCACTGTCTTTGAATGTAGCTAATGTGGTCTTCTCCACATTACACAATCCCCCACCCCGGCATGTCTTACATCAACTACTACTGGCACTGTACTGGATCCCTCTTCACTCATCAATTCACACTTGGAATGTACAACCTTACCCTCTCACCTAAAGACTGCTCTCACTTTATCCGTATATTGCTAGATAGAAAGATTTAATAGTTTATTAAGAAATTCTAACAACTTTTAATATTCTTGTTGTTTTTTGTGTTATGTTTATCAACATTTACGATGGAACATATTATTTATCTTTTGATTTAACATGAGTCATATTGTACAACAGCAGCCTCATCATCATCATCATCCAACTCTAAAGCCATTGTCTGTCATCACTGGTTCGTCAACGTCGTCGTCGTCTCATCATCGCAGTCAGAGTCTTCTGCCTCCATTTCCTGCCAACCTTCTCTCAGCATTTACGAAAGGTAAGTTCCTAGATAACGATAATTATTCTTACCAGACCTGTTGCTAAAAGTCCATTTACCATAAACACTTGCACCTTCCCATATGAAATCGTTTAACACTTTTTAAAGTCTGAAATCTGGGCGTGTTAACTTTACAAGGATCAGCACTCAGCAGAGCAAGTTCAGACTGTAATTAATATGCTTGAGAGTATATGTACAATATAATTAGCTTTATTAAAGGCTTTTAATTTGACTTTTGACATAAATGTAGGCGTAATTGTGTTGTTTAGGCAATGAGACTAGAAACAGTGGCGGCGCTACGGGAGGTCGCGGCAGGTCATTTGACCTGCCTATTTTGCTCACGACCTGCCTAATGACCTGCCTAAAAAAACTTTGTAATTTTTAATATATTTTACATTCTTTTATTTTAAAGTTTTAAATGAAAAATCAGCATTAATTTTTTCCTCTCCCAAAAGACCACTAGTGTTGTGGTGCAATTATTATATCCAACTGACTTTTACGTCTGATTTTATCTAGTAGGTACCGTAAATAGACCTGCTATGGGATATGAGGTTTATAGGAAACCTATGATTATATGAATCAAACAGAAAGGATAAGAATAGGAGGGAGTCTCAGAGGAAGGAGTAACTGGCAGGAGGATGAGGCAAGGGTGCTCGCTATCACCTGCCTGTCTGCCTTCAACTTTCCTCGATACGAGGGTTGGTTGCAATTATCACCACTCTTCTTTAATTAACATAATACATAAAAGCACTAATACAAGACGCAATGGAACTGATAGAAGAGGGTATAAAAGTGGGTTGAAAACTCATACACTGTAATAGCCAACTAGCCCTAAGATTTGCCGACGACCAAGCAATGCTAGCGACTACACAGAAGGGCTGAAGAAATTGGTGGATCAACTAAATAGGTTAATAGGACCTAAATAAAATACAACAACAAAATAAATATCGGAAAGACAAAGATTATGAGAATAAGTGGAGGAGAGGAAGAGACAGGAAAATAACAATAAATGGAGAGGAAGTGGAGCAGGTCAAGAGCTTCTGCTACTATCTTGTGAAGTTATAAACAACAGATCATCATCATCATCATCATCAATATCATTGGGCTCAATGCCCGTAAGAGTCCGAAGCCACTCTCTGTCTGAGTCTGTCTCGCGTCATGCTGCCCAGCTTCAACCGGTCCGGTCAGCAGGTCTGTTCCATACCATTACCATCTTGGAGCAGCTAGACCACCTTGTCTGATTGAAGAGAATATTGGGAGAGAGACATAAAGGACAACCTGGGACAATGCCCGCATATGTCCCACGCTCTCCCCTGACTCTCTCCAATGGTCTGTCCTGACCGGCCTGTGCATGTCTGCTCCACATCATGACACCTGGAAGCATCTGGGTCGCTCTGTCACTTGTGTCGTGGTTTTGCGGATTTCAATCGTCTTGGTCTTTTCCTGCCAGTGTATCGCCACCCATCTGGCAAACCTTCCTCCTTTGTCTGGGCTTAGGACCAGCACAGGGATGTTGTTGGTTCCCTATGGCGGAGGATGGATGCAGTTTAACGTCATGCCCAGGACAACAGATGCAAGATGCCATAGTGATATAACACAAAGAATAGTATTAGGAAGTTGTGTTCACGATAAGAGGAGAGTTGATGAGAAGAGTTTTGGTCAAAGATCGAAAGAAGAGACTTAATCGTCGAAGTACTGGTATGGAGCGTGGTACTGTATGGGTCGGAGACTTGGACCATAAGGAAAAAGGATATCAAGAGATTGGAACCTTTTAGATGTGGTTATTGAGAAGGATATTGGAGATGTGAGCTGGACGGAGCGAGTGACAAGTGAAGAGGTGCCGCAAAGAGTAGGAGAAAAAAGATAACTGCAGATGACAACTGACACGGGAGACTGGAGGGAAAAGAAAGAGAGGAAGACCGAGACAGATGATGCTGGGAAGGATGATGACTGACGGATACAACGAACTGAAGAGAAAAGCACAGCGAATAGAAGAATGGCGTCATTGGAAGTTGAAACCTGCCGAGGGGCAGAGAACTTAAAGAAGAGAAGAAGACCTACATGTATGTGCTTCAAATTCAATCATCAATTTCTTCGACCTGCCAAATAGTTCCCATGACCCCGATGCGACCTGCCAAAATTTTAGAGCTGGCGCCGCCACTGACTAGAAACTACATTGATTACGAACTCTGTACTGTTTTAAACCAGAGCACACTTATTACTCTGCTATTTGAGCTTTTCGTGGCATATTTGACAGTTTTAAGATAGCTGCTAATCTGCAACTGCATATCTGAGACATGCATCGACTTTGCACGGTCGAACATTTGGGGTCAACTTATGGGAAAGGCGAATATATAGCCTGCAATAATATAATATATCGACATCTTGAAAGTATTTACTAAAGCAAGGGAACACAATTATAGTCATTGCAAAGTTAAGAAGGAGAAGGAAAGATGTGCGTCAAAGGTAATACTGCAGTTCTTTCCTCGTCTTTCTCTCTGTAGTCTTTCCTCGTCTTTCTCTCTGTAGTCTTTTCTCATCTTTCTCTCTGTAGTCTTTCCTCGTCTTTCTCTCTGTGGTCTTTCCTCGTCTTTCTCTCTGTAATCTTTTCTCGTCTTTCTCTCGCCTCTTGCCTTTTCTCTCGACGTCGATCGCACTGGAACTCTGGGAGCGCTTCTGACAGGCTTTTGCTGAGAGAAGCGCATAATAAATGGTCATATACAATACAATACAATACTTGTTGCATTATGACACTTAATAATATTATATTATCATCTTTCAAGCATGTCTTATGAAAAGCAGTGGAACATGGATGATAAGAAGAATTGACGACACGAATGTTTATGTTTTGAACGAAACTTTTCTCAACATTCGAATTCTGTTAAATTGTGTATTCACTTTTTTCGCTGTCAATGACTTGCCAGAGTTGCAATTAAAGTCGTCAGGTGAACTTCAAAGAATCCACGATCGTCGTCATCATCATCAGCAGCAGCAGCAACAGCAGCAGCAGCAGCAGCAGCAACTGATGACGATGGATATTTTTCATTTGTCCTCGCCATCATCTCTGCCATCATCTCTGCCATCATCTCTGCCATCATCTCTGCCATCATCTCTGCCATCATCTCTGCCATCATTTCTGCCATCATCTCTGCCATCATCTCTGCCATCATCTCTGCCATCATCTCTGCCATCATCTCTGCCATCATCGTCGTTGTCATCGTCATCCATCCTGACGACGTTATCATCACGATGGGTCAATGCGTCATCTACTTGCGACCATGCACAACGAACACACGACTTATCATCGACCAGTAACAGGTCAGCTGACAACATTGCGACTCAATAAACTTTCTCTCAATCCACCTCCTCCTCCGCCTTTTTCCTCCTCCTCCTTTTTCCTCCTCTGCCTTTTTCCTCCTCTGCCTTTTTCCTTCTCTGCCTTTTCCCTCCTCTGCCTTTTTCCTCCTCCTCCTTTTTCCTCCTCCTCCTTTTTCTTCCTCCACCTTTTTCCTCCTCCTCCTTTTTCCTCTTCCGCCTTTTTCCTCCTCCTCCTTTTTCCTCCTCTGCCTTTTTCCTCCTCTGCCTTTTTCCTTCTCTGCCTTTTTCCTCCTCTGCCTTTTTCCTCCTCCTCCTTTTTCCTCCTCCTTCTTTTTCCTCCTCCACCTTTTTCCTCCTCCTCCTTTTTCCTCTTCCGCCTTTTTCCTCCTCCTCCTTTTTCCTCCTCTGCCTTTTTCCTCCTCTGCCTTTTTCCTTCTCTGCCTTTTTCCTCCTCTGCCTTTTTCCTCCTCCTCCTTTTTCCTCCTCTGCCTTTTTCCTCCTCCACCTTTTTCCTCCTCCTTTTTTCTCCTCTGCCTTTTTCCTCCTCCTCCTTTTTCCTCCTCTGCCTTTTTCCTCCTCTGCCTTTTTCCTCCTCCGCCTTTTTCCTCCTCGTCTTTTTTCCTCCTCCTCCTTTTTCCTTCTCCACCTTTTTCCTCCTCCTTTTTCCTCCTCTGCCTTTTTCCTCCTCTGCCTTTTTCCTCCTCTGCCTTTTTCCTCCTCCACCTTTTTCCTCCTCCACCTTTTTCCTCCTCCTCCATTTTCCTCCTCCTCCTTTTTCCTCCTCTGCCTTTTTCCTCCTCCACCTTTTTCCTCCTCCGCCTTTTTCCTCCTCCACCTTTTTCCTCCTCCTCCTTTTTCCTCCTCTGCCTTTTTCCTCCTCTGCCTTTTTCCTCCTCTGCCTTTTTCCTCCTCCGCCTTTTTCCTCCTCCTCTTTTTTCCTCCTCCTCCTTTTTCCTCCTCCACCTTTTTCCTCCTCCTTTTTCCTCCTCTGCCTTTTTCCTCCTCTGCCTTTTTCCTCGACTGCCTTTTTCCTCCTCTGCCTTTTTCCTCCTCCACCTTTTTCCTCCTCTGCCTTTTTCCTCCTCCTCCTTTTTCCTCCTCTGCCTTTTTCCTCCTCCTCCTTTTCCTCCTCCTTTTTCCTCCTCTGCCTTTTTCCTCCTCTGCCTTTTTCCTCCTCCTTCTTTTTCCTCCACCTCCTTTTTCCTCCTCCGTTGTGCATTTCATTCTCTTTCTTTTCTTTAGCACTGCTCATTTAAATGATAATAATGGCAGTTAGCAACTTAAAGAAACTAGAAAACACGCAATGGATCAGCATACTGCTGTTGCTGTTTGCCCTTGGCTTTCAAAAGTCTCGGTCCAATAAATCGAAGGATTCACTTTCTTAAATTGTTGATGTATGAAAGATCTTCATTTAATAAAGATGAATATCAGATGAGACGAAACACGCAACTCAAGATTGTTTCAAAATTCAACTCAGATCTCCTATAAATAAAGATGTTTTCCATGGCAATAGGACAAAATTGGATATAGACCATAAAATTTAGTTTCTATATATTAAATGTATAGAAACTATATATGTATATATTATATAATATTATATTCGTTTAATTCATGAAAAAGTGCAGGATGACACACCACAGCCTGGTACATAGTGACGTTAAGAGAAACAAACGACATGAAATTAAAGCGTTTCCTAAATAGATCATTGGTAATAAGATACAATTATTCTTAATAAATACTGCTGGTCTTTGTCATTTCTACACACACTAATTAATTATATAGAGTGATTTTCATCAGTCATTTTGTTCAGTTGCCCAGTTCTGCACTGATCTGCATTTTTTCTTGCATTTCATTTGGTTGAATGAAAACCAATGGCTACGAATAAGTAAGGAAGTGATTATAAAATATCTAATGAGATATGCAAATGTAACCTGCAACAATCTGTCTTTGACAAAGACAGAATGATGCAGGTTAGCTGAAAGAATTGCAGAACTTGTGCATTGTCATTTCGTCCAAGTTGAGTTTCAAATCATGTAGTATTATAAGCAGCACTGTTACTTGCTTTGTATGCTTTGCTTTGTATGCTTTGCTTTGTATGCTTTGCTTTGTATGCTTTGCTTTGTATGCTTTGCTTTGTATGCTTTGCTTTGAGCTTAGAAGTCGTCGTGCTGTAGCTGTTCGAGATGA